>CM057345.1:23173287-23798287 GCA_030015575.1 Agapanthus africanus
GCTCTTGGAGACAAGGTTTTCTTCTTCCACCTATGTTTATCACGTTCAGCATATTTACTAGCTATTTACACCCCTACTTGTTTTCCTGCATTGCTATTGCTCGCATACTGACTAATAGCTAGTGCCATATACTCATTGATAGCTATATATTTACCCTCAACTACTAATCAAGGGATGATTATTATACTTTAGCGTGTTATAGGCTGTGCTAAACTTGGTGAGAAACCAAGTTTACAAGAATTGTTTTTTAGGGGGGTGGAATGGGCCAGAGTTGGTCCAGCCTCATATGAATACGAGTCTGGGTCCATATTTTTTTCTTAACCCACGCACAGACTATCTAGAGCTAGCAGCATGCACTTGCTATGCACATTATGTGGTGAGAAAAAAATTATTACGCCCCTCATGTTTGTATGCTCTCGATGGTCATCAGTTTCAGTACTCTTCCAGTAAGTTTGTTCATTTTCCAAAGAGAAGATATTTTTAATTGGAAATTACTAGTTTTGTGCACATGGCACGCACGTGTATAATATATCATTTGATAATTAAACATAAATATGTCGTTATTACCAAAATTTAAAATTGGACGTAAGTTTACAAAAGTAGTGCATTTCTAGCAATAAAAATCTACTCTTCTCGTATGGATGGATGCTCGTCGGTGATTATTGTAGGGGTCAACTCTCATGGGAAAAATATGATTGAAATCAAAGATGGCTGGAAAAAAATTTGGATGAAGGGTATGAAGGTAATTACATGTGTATGAGAGGATGTCATTGCATGTTTTTACTTTAGAATCCTCATATGGATTTTTCTCCCCCTTTTGCATTTTTTTAATGAAAAATCCCCATTAGACACACACACTAAAGCCCTAATTCAAGCTTTTGTCTTTTCCAAATTTACCCTTCATAATTGCTTCAAACGTCCTCACCTTCCAATCATCCTTGCAATTTTCTTCAAACCCTCCTTGGGCTTTTACTTGGCATATAGCCCTTCAACTTTCATTATTAGTTTGCTGTAATTTTCTCCGCTTCCTTTTTAGGTTTTAAATTTGTATTTGGTCGCCTAACTTTCATTTTGGGTTTGCCATAATCCGTCTTTGTTTTTCATTAACGATAAGATGCAAATTGGATTTGATGAAATTTCATAGGTTTTATTATGAATTTGTCTTATTCTATCTATGTTTCCATTAATGAATAAATTGAAAATATATTTAATGAAATTGCATAAGGCAACACTTTATAGAAACTTATGCATCTTATATATTTTTTTAAAATTTCACGTGGTTATAGTTGTTCAAAAAACTTTATGTGTAAGTTTTTTTTCCATATTTGATGAAATCTCATAAGTCATAACATTGTATAGGAACTTATACGTGTTATTTGGTTTAAGTGTTTTTCTCCAAAAAAAAAAATAACGATGTCTGCAAATAGATTCAAATAGATTTTTAAAAAATAATGTTTTAATTTTTTTTAAGATGAAAAAAAACCTTATTCTGTTAACCATACATTTTCAATTCATATATTATTAGTTTAAAGTTTGCAAAATAAGTAAAAGGAAACTAGAAGTTGAGTTAGCAAGTGTTTATCTTATTTATTTTCTTATCTACATATTATATCTATGGAGAGCTTAGATAGATAGATAGATAGTCTACCACATACATCTAAAAAGTTTTATGTGCAGTTTCATTCGGTCCCGTCGGGTCAGTTTTGCAAAGCTTGGATCCAACCCGCGTTTGGATTCGGTCCCAAACATACAACCCCTTCACCGATGTACATGAGGGTTCATAAATATCAAAAAATATAAAATTTACAAATTTTCAACAGGTGTATGCGTTGACACAGTGCATAAGGGATGTTTCAATAGATGGATGCAGTCAGTCTATGAGCTGGAACTTGTTGAGCACCTAGTAGTGCTACTTGAATGCACTTAAACACCTCATCTTTTGGGCAAATTCTCAACAAGAAATCGGTCAATAATCTCTGTTATCGTTTCATTATTCCAGTTGATGGAGGGTGGAATCTCCTTCAGATGTTGCTTCCTGTTGATCTGCTGATGGCGGCGATGAGTGGCTGAGATTTGATCTGGAGGCAGACTCCTGAAGCGTGTGGATTTCAATAGGTTTGGAGTTGTTTGGCCGAGTTACCTGCAAGGAAGTCCCGGGGTGGTAGGACCACCGAGGACCCTCCGACGATCAAGTTAGTGAGGTAATCCGAGCAGGGTAACGGCTTAGTGGATTAGAATTTGCTTATCTCGACCGTCTGAAAGAGAGGTTTAAATAGCGGTGGCAGCAGGTGCGGTAGACGCGAGAATCACGCCGGCCGTTACGCTCCCGACGTCACGCCCGCGTGATGAGCGGGACCTTCCATTAATGGCGAGACAGGTTCGTTAATGGGGGATCGTGGTGGCGTGGAACGTGGGACGTGGCTGGCGGAGATCTCGCGCATGGCGAGACTCGCGGATGGCGGTTACGCCTGCAAGCGGTGCTGTTGGTCGGTCAGTGGACCGGGGAAGATTACCTCGGCGGGAGAGCTCGCGGACGAGCGGGAGAGCCGAGACATCTTGTTTCTGCGGAAGCTCGGGAATGAGCTGTGAGGCCGAGGAGGCCAATTGTGCTGGGGCTCGGAGGCGAGCCAGCCTCGTCGGTAGGACAGGCATAGGAGCAGTCTGGTCGGTCCCTATAGGTCCTTTCTTACATGCTCTGGGACACGCCATCTGCCACGTGTCATGATCCGGGAGATCACCGATATCGAGCCACATCATTAGCCCCCTACTCTCTTCCCGACCAGCTGGCGGGTCGGGTCGAGAGTGGTCTGCCAGATCACCCGAGGTGAGCTCTCTTCCGAAGATGTCGTCGGGCGTGTCCCCGGGCAATCCGTTGTCTTTTCCTGGATGGCGCAGGCGATTCAGGGCAAGATCTTCTGCATTAAAGGGGCGCCGGATTGTGCGCACTTTTGACGGAGCGGCGGCCCACGTGTCGAGCGTTGGTTGGCAGACACGACGGGTCGCAGACCTCTGGCACCTGATGGGATGCTGCTCAATGCGCGCGCGCCAGGTGGAGCGATCTGGGTCGTCGAATGCGAAGAGTTGTTTTTGGCGGAAGGCGACGGTCGCCGTTGGATGAGGGCGCCGGAGGCTATAGATAGAGGTGTGGCCCTCTTCAGGGCCCATCTCTCTTCATATTTCCCTCATCTTTCATCTCGTAAGCTCGGCGCTCTCGTTTTAGATCGGATCTCCTGCTTTCCCGAGGGCTTCTCAACCAGGTTAGATATCTTCTTCTGGGGAGTCTGTAGATGTTGTAGGGGTAGATTCTAGGGATTCTCCCGCCGAGTTGGAGTCTTCCCGGGGAGCGGGGGTCAGATCCTCTTCCTGGGGTTGTGTGTCAGGGGCGGATCCCCAAGTGGAGGTGGCGGAAGCCCCCGGCGTGCCTTCCTTAGTGAGGTACGAAGGAGATCTTGCTACCGCTCGGGCCCGCTTCTATATCCCTTCTGGCTATACTCTGCGCTTGGCCGAGGAAGGAAAGAGGGAAGATCAAGTGCGGGGCAAAGAGATTGCCCTGTACCTGGAATCCTTTTGGGCCGGAATGCGCTTGCCCTTCTCTCCCGAGGTCGCTGCAGCACTGTATTACTTCGGGTTAGCCCCGGGCCAGTTAGTGCCGAACTCCTGGAGGATTCTCCTTGGGTTTCTCGTCCGCTTGAAATTGCAGATGGTGCCCTTTGGTCTGTCCATCCTTGCCTCCTCTCTCATCTACAAAAGTTACCCTGGCTCTCACGCTGGCGACCCGAGGTGGGTCTACCTCTCCTTTATTCAACTCCGAGGTCCGGAGAAGAGATGTTTTCCCAACTTTTGTCCTTTTGCAGACGCTCCGCTAGGGTCGTTCAAAGGCAACAGATCGTTCAACTCGTGGTCCGTCCGCCGGGGGAGTGCGCCCGGGTCAGGAGTCGTCGTCCTGCCTTCTTCCATCCACGACTGGAAGAAGAAGTTTTTCTTCGTCGGGCCGCCAGAAGGTGAGGATTGGCCCGTACCCGTCCAGTGGTCTAGGGATAAGTGCTAGCAGGGAAACCCATCCAATGACCCCGACGCGGTGAGAGTGGCGGCGTGGGAGCCCATTCCTCGGGCCGATGTGTTGCTTTCTGAGCGGGCCCTTAGTTAGGCCGGGCTCAGCCCTGCCCAGTTCGTCGGTAAGTTAGGCTTGTATTTATTTTGATCTTTTCTTGTGTCGCTGACCTCGTTTTATCTCGTCTTGTGCAGAACCCATGGATTTGAGCTACCTTCGAGCGGCTATGCGCAAATCGAAGAAGGGGTCGAGGGCTGGAGGGGCCAGCTCTTCCCGTCAGACGCCGACCCCGGTTCCTCCGGCAGCCGTCCAGCACCAGCGCTCGAGCCCGGATCGGGCCCCGGAGTCCAGCAGGGCGCCGACCCGAAAGAAGGCTCGGGGGCAGGAAGCCCCGGCCTCGGAGGCAGAGACCAGTCCGCCGCCGCCAGCTCTCAAGAGGTTCCCCCGCGCAGTCCCGCGAGACCCGGCCTCCCCGATCTTAGTGAACGATGGGGAGCTCCGTTTCGAGGTGCCCTCGAGGCTCTCCGTCGCCGACAGCCTTCTGCACGTCATGGAGAGGTCGGCTGGGGGTTGGGTCCCCGGGGGAATTCTGAGGGGGCAACTGGCGTCCATCGCCCAAGAGACCGTGCAGGTTGGTTCTCGTACTTTGCTCATTTCATCTTTCGTGAGACTTGGTAATCCTTCTTCTTTCTGACCCCTTTCTTGTTTTCCCAGGTCCTCCACCACGTCGCTCTTGCTATCCGGATGGAGGAGGAGGAGATAGGCCCGGCGGTCCGAGCCTCGGGCAAGTCCTCCACGCTGAGGGAGAGCTCGAGGCGGGCTTTGGAAGCGGCGACGGTGAGGGTCGCCGCTTTCGAGGCCGAGGTGGTGGCCGGGAAGCAGGAGCTGGTGGCCGCGAAGCGGGAAGCGGCGGCCGAGAAGCAGGAAGTGGCGGCGGCGAAGCAGGAAGCTGCCAAGCTCTGTTTACACCAATCAGAGCAAAGCTCTGTTCAAATTCCAAGGCGGGAGATGAAGCAACGCTTCATTTTCCCCCAATCAGAGCAAAGCTTTGCTTTGAAAATTTAAACTTTAATAAATGAAGCAACGCTTCAGATTCTGTGCGCTGCGCGCTGTGCGCTGCGCGCAATGCGCCATGTGTCAGAAGTTGATACGACAGCGCAACGCCCAAGGCGGTGCGTCCAATCAGAGCAGGGCTCTTTTAAAAACTAAAAGTAAAAGAAACAACTTTCAGTTGCGCAAGCACTGCGCTGCGCGACACGTGTCTGCTCAGCTGCGCAAGCACAGCTGCGCGACACGTGTCTGCGCAGTTGCGCAAGCACGGCTGCGCAAGCGCTGCGCTGCGCGACACGTGTCTGCGCAGTTGCGCAAGCACAGCTGCGCAATCACGGCTGCGCAAGCGCTGCGCTGCGCGACACGTGTCTGCGCAGTTGCGCAAGCACGGCTGCGCAAGCGCTGCGCTGCGCGACACGTGTCACTCACTGGGGGAGTTGCGCAAAACAGAATAAATCTTGTTGAAATAAGAAGATTTTCTTGTATAAGGCAGGGGCCTTTGGATCAAAGATCCAACGGTGGGGAAAATTCCCCAAATCACTCAGAGAAAGATCTCTTTAACAAATTTAACTAATTTGTGAGCACTATAAAAAGGATCCCAGACCTCATTTCAAAAGGTATCAACATCTTGCTAAAAGAAAAAGGAGAGAAAGAGAACTCTTGAGAATTCTGGGAGAACACAAAAAAAAAAGGTAAAACCTTTAAAAGAGAAAATTCTCTTGGGAACAGATCATTATTCTAAGAACAAGATCATGGATCTTCAATAAATAAATAAATAAGTAAATAAAATAAAAAAGAAGTAGTGCCTTGCACTTGTTATGAACCCTTGGTTCTCTGAAATAAGGAAAAACAAGAAAAGAAGAAAAAAACTTGTTTTTCTTTAGATCAAAGGATTAAAAAGTGCTCTGCACTTCTGTTTCTCGAAGATTCTCAATGCAATGCATTGCTTGAAGGGACAGGCCCAAATTAAGTTGCAGAGCAATAAAAGAGAGGGCCCAAATGAAATTGATGCTCTACATCATTTTATAGAGGGCAGAGCCCAAACAAAATTGATGCTCTGCATCATTTATAAATGGGCAGAGCCCAAACAAAATAATAAATAATGCAATGCATTATCTTAAAAGGGGCAGAGCCTAAATAAAGGTCGAACAGAGACTAAGATTTAATGCTATGCATTATTGAAAATGGGCCAAGCCCTAGCACAGGCCTAATAGGCCAGAAAACAAATAAAAGTGTTGAATATTCTGAACCGGACTTAGCCCAATCGTGGCCGTAAGTCCTCAAATTAAATTGACTGAGCACAATTGCGCGCTCTCTCTCTCTCTCCCTCTCTCTCTAATCAATTTATATCCGGTTCGAGGGTACATCTCCGAGCTCCTCTGACACATGTCGTTGTAATCATTCAACGACGTCAGAGAGGTGACGGGTCCCGACGACCACATACGTCAATATGGACTGCGGGGTCCTTAAACTCGTGGACCGAAACGTCCTTAAACTAATATCGGACCGAGACGTCCTTAAACTAATATTGGACCGAAACGTTCTTAAACTAATATCGGACCGAGACGTCCTTAAACTAATGATGGACCGAGACGTCCCTAAACTAATATCGGACCGAGACGTCCCTAAACTAATATCGGACCGAGACGTCCCTAAACTGGAATATGGACCACCACGTCCCTAAACTGGCGATGGACCACCACGTCCCTAAACTGGAAAGTGGACCACTACGTCCCTAAACTGGAACAATAAAGCCTCCAAATGCTCTTTTGCCGGATCTAAACGATCCCGTTAAGTTGATCTTAGTCTCAAACTGGACTAACGTATCCTTAACAACCGTTTAAGTTGATCTTAGCCTCAAATATGGCTAACGTATCCTTAAATCTTCAAACAGAATTTAGTCCCAAATTGGACTATAGATCTCTCAACCAACTTTGGTTCAAGGGTACATCTCTGAACTCCTCTGATATCTGTCGTTGTAATCCTTCAACGTCGTCAGAGAGGTGACGGGTCCCGATGGCCAAACATGCAATGTCGGATCTAAACGATCCCGTTAAGTTGATCTTAGTCTCAAACTAGACTAACGTATCATTAACAAACGTTTAAGTTGATCTTAGCCTCAAAAATGGCTAACGTATCCTTAAACCAAAACCCCAAACCCAAATCTAAGAAAATACGGATTTGGACTAATCCACGTCCTACGGGCGACGGCATTACTCAGTCTCCGTATACAATCCACGGGTAACCACGAACAAAACAAACACCCACGACACGAAGTGAAATTCTGGAGAAGGAGAAAGTTGTTACCGCGACGCGGTAGCGTAATTAACTGCAGGGGCTTGCGCCTGCAGGGAAGACCGTCCCCACAATCAAAAACCCCTCAAGCGAGGGGGAATCTGACGAAGTCTGCTACATCGGCCGCATCCGTCTAAACCTCCGATACAAGGTGCCATAAATCAACTTGGCATCTTCGGAGAGGTAGACGGATAAAACCAAATAGCATCTGCCCCGAATCTCAGCGTCAGGACATCGCGGTCCTGTGCGCCGCCTTTCGGAGGGGAACAGATTCTGGCACGCCCGGTGGGACCTTTTCCACTTTCCACTCCACACTTCGTGTGTCGTGTTCGCGAACGAATCGCGGTTTACTGTGGTTGCCTGTGGATTCGAGGTACTAAGATTTGGTGTCTTGCTCCGTGCAGAAAACAGAAGATCAATGGCTTCGAACTGCACTACCTGCAACTGCAACTCTCGCTCGGTCCTTGCTGGAGGAGTGACTTATGGGCCCCAAGCGGCCTCCCTTTTCAAGATGCCAGTGGAGCAGGTAACTCAGGACACCACTGGATTATTCTTCGGGACCATGCTCCCACCGTTGAGCTTCAATGCCACAATGACGTTAAAAGAAGCCCCAAAGAAGTCGGTCTTTGATCGGCTTACCACTGCCGCGACCCCTCTCAACGGGTCGCCCAGCTTCAATACCTCAGTTTTCAACAGACTGGGCCAGAACGTCTGCAAACCCGTGATACCCGAAGCTGTCATCCCAAAGCGGATAACTATCCCGGCTCAAGCGGACGAAATCATTGGAAAGGTTCCTCCTTCCAAGAAGTCAGTTTTTACAAGGCTGGCCATTCCGGTTACTGCTCCTGGCCAGGTCCTTAAAGCTGCTTCCCCTGCTCAGAGGTCTGTCTTTGACAGATTAAACATTGCTTCTCAACGGGCGTCAGTCTTCGATAGGCTAGCACCAATAACAGTCTCTCCTCAAAGCAGGGGGCATGAAGAAGCTTATCCAACATCGGAGGTGATTCCATCAGCACGACATGCTCGACGTCGCCACTGGCACCGAGTAAGAAAGGCTGGGGGCATCTCTCCGTCTGGACTTACTCCACCCGCTCCAACGGTGGGGATCGATACTGCTATTCCAATCGGGAACAGCTTTGAATTGCTGAATACGGTGCGCAGAAACTCTCCTACTGCGATGTTGAAACGAACTCCTTCACCTATAGAGAATACTCCAGAGAAAAAGCTAGAGCAGCCCCCTCAACGGCTGTCCTCTAAAATTTACAAAGTCTGGCGACAGGTCCAAGAATCGGTGATTGATGAAAACTATCTCCGCCGGCAGAAAAAGATGAAGGTGCGGCAGGAAAAGGATTACTCTGTCAAACCACAAAAAGCAAAAGCTACTTGGGTGCCCACTACAATGGCTCCCTTAACTCCAATCACTCAAAAAAGGAGGCCGCAAAAAGCCCCTGTGTCTTCGGCAAATCGCAAAGACACCGAACACAAACGCCCCAAGTCTGGGGGTATGGTGGTGCACACTGTTTATATGGCTTCTGGAAAGGAGGAAAGCCGCACTTCTACGGGCCACCGACCGCTCACCCGATCCGTGACGAAAGCCCAGGAGCAACAACAAAAGCTTCAGGAAATGATGACTACAATGGCTGCACTTACTGAGCCAAAAGAAAGCTCTGAAACGTCTTCGGATGAGCGTCAAGAACAAGAAATCGACGCTGACTTTTTACGCAGAGTCCTCGAAAAGAGGGACAAAGAAGCTGCAGAGCAAGCGGCTAACATAAAGCAGATGGCACTCCTCTTCCAAGATATGGTAGGAATGATGTTACAGCCGGACCCTCCTGCTGAAGATCCTCCGATCGTCCTTGAAGACGACAGGGGAGAAACGTCAAATCCTCCGCCGGCTCTGTCAACAGCCAAGGAGGAGGCAATCTCCAAAGTTGACCTAGACGAATATATAGCTCGGCAGATCCGGGTTCATCAGGTGAATGAAGCGGCTGGGCAAATTGCTAGAACCGGACGACCGTATCCGAGCTGGTACGACCAAATCAGTTACCCGCCGGGATATACGATCCCTAAATTCCACGTATATAAAGGGACAGGGAATCCGCATCAGCATGTCGCCCAATTCAGGGCCTTATGCGGCAATACTGGAGGCGATGACAAATTGTTGCTACGTCAATTCGTCGGCAGCTTAGCAGAAATAGCCTTTGAATGGTATTCGGAGCTACCTAACAACTCTGTCAAAACATTTGCAGAGATGGAACTGCTGTTTACACAAAGATTCGCGAGTGCTAGTGAACGCACCCCGATTACAGCACTGATAAATGCCAGGATAAGGCCCGGCGAAACGTGGGTCCAATACGCAACACGATGGCGAAACCTATGGTCGAAATGCGAACAACGCATAGAAGAGGCTCCTGCAGTAGGCATGTTTGTGGGTACTCTCGATCCGCAGGCGACCATCTCACAATTCATGATGTTCTTCAGGCCGACCACCTTCCAGGCCTTGATTGACAAATTAGCCCAAATGGACTAGATAGGCCATAGACCATCTCTTCCAAAATCAGACTCCCGAGATGAGAAAGGAAAATGGAAAGTGATCGTCGTCGCCAATACTCAACAACAGTCGAGCAACTCAAAGCCGGTCGTTCGCCAAAACAACGTGCGTCCACGCCCATCCCTCGAAGAGAGACTAGGACGTCCTTACTCGTTTCCTCAGAATAAAACGAGAAGACTGTTCGAGCTGGCCGTGCGCAACAGACTCATTAATCTGCCGAGTCCAAAGCGTCTGTCGCAGCCAGGCGATCTTAATAATCCCAATTATTGCCCTTACCACCAAACGGTAAGTCACCCGATTGAGGATTGTTTCGTCTTTAAGGGATGGATCGAAGATCAGTACCTACAAGGCAAGTTCGCGCTATCGGAAAACTGGAAGGTAAACCCACCACAGCCACACTCTCCAAAGAAAACGGACACGCCGGGGGCAACTTGTTCTTTCATCGAGGATGAAAACGATGGAGAAAACTTATCGGATGAATCCGAAGACTACGTAGCGACTTGTCATATGATTTCTCATTCACTGACGGATGATGAGGAGGCTCCTTGTGCTGAGAAATCAATGGCGAACCCTGAGCCAGAGATTCTACAGCCATCAGACGAGTTGATCGATGTCTTCCTAAATGAAATTCGTTTGAAAGCAAAAGCCAATCAAGAACGTGAAATGGCCATACTGGAAAAAGCCAAAGCATTCCCGTCAAATCAAAAGCCATCCACTGCGGATAAAAACAAATTCAAGATGAGGAAAAGGTTCGCCAAAGCTCTGTCAGTAGGAATAAAGCTACCGCCCTCTGAAGAAAATACTCTCGCTGAGGCAGAGATGCACCCTAAATTCTGTTTATATCATCAGAAGATCATACATCCTACCGAAGACTGTGAATCCTTTAAATGTTGGTGGCAAGGGTATGTCGCTCAAAAGCAACACTTCGACGGGACAAAGTGTGAAGCTTGTGGACATCGGAAAAATGCGATATATGAGCGCAAAAGAGTCGCCGACGATTGCAATATAGCCGACTCTAAGGTATCGAAAATTATCACCTTTGGAAGCAACTCTGACGAAGAAGCTATCCCCAACTCTTCCCTCGGGGAATCTATTTCAAAAATAAAGGAATTGAGAAGCTGCGAGAACGTTCAGCCATGCAATCGCATGCTACTCGGAAAGAATCCCGGCCCCGCAAACAACGGAGCGAACAAAAAGGATAAAAGAAAAGGAAAAAAGGGCCTCGTCGCCAGCGCTCAACAACAATCAGGTGACCCTAGACCGGTTGCTTGCCAAAGCAACAAGCGGCAACCCCTCCAGGAAAAGTTGAAACGTCCTTACTCGTTTCCGCAAGATAAAACAAGGGGACTGTTCGAGCTGGCAGTGTGCGACAGACTCATGAATCTGCCGGGTCCAAAACGTCCGTTACGGCCAGGCGATGTTAATAATCCTAATTATTGCCCTTACCACCAAACAGTAGGTCACCTGATCGAGGACTGCTACGTCTTCAAAAACTGGGTTGAAGACCAATACCAACAGGGCAAGTTTGCGCTGTCTGAAAACTGGAAGGTGAGTCCGCCACAACCGCACCCTCCGAAGAAGATGGATACGCCGGGGGCATCATGTTCATTCATGGAGAAGGACTCATAGACCGAAAAGTCAATAAACCAGATATTCGCCTCAAATACGGCGACCACGGACCGAAACGTCCTTAAACTAACAACGGACCGAAATGTCCTTAAACTAATGATGGACCGCAATGTCCTAAAACTTGCAAAAGACCGAAACGTCTTTAAACTACTCCTGCAGCATTCTCAGGCTGACGAGAATATAAAAAATAAAATAAAATAAAAATAAACGGTATGTCCATAAGCAAAATGGGTACGGATGAAAACCCGAAAGGGCTCCGTGAGTAAAAACAGCAGGGCTACCGGCGAGTGTTTGTGAAACCTGAAAAGGCGCAATCTCGTTAGAAAAAATAAGAAGAATAAACAAAAAAAAAAAAGAAAACGGTATGTCCATAAGCAAAATGGGCACGGATGAAAACCCGAAAGGGCTCCGTGAGTAAAAACAGCAGGGCTACCGGCGAGTGTTTGTGAAAACCCGAAAGGGCGCAACCTCGTTAAAAGACACTTACGGGTCCTCTCGACCTTATAAGGAGAAACCACCCGCATGAGATCCTTACGGCTCACAAGAGAGCAACACACTTAGGGATCCTCACGATTCCTAAGGAGAAAATACACTTGCGAGATTCTCACGACTCGTAAGGAGAACTCTCTTATGGGACCCTCACGGCTCATAAGATTTGAAAGTCTTAAGTTACAGAAACCTTAACCTGTTCTTAAGCAGCCCCCACAACCTTCGATATTGTCCTACAAGCGGCTCATATTGACCCTTGTATACTGTTTCCTGATTTAAAATCAGGAAAGCCTCTGGGAAAAGCTTCAGAAGAGGGTCACGTGCTTACACGTGACTAGCGGTCACGTGTTGGCACGTGACACCTAAAAACATCATCAAGGCAAGTTCAGTTTCCTGACTACGTTGAACAAAAGGGGGCTTCAGAAAGAGTCACGTGCTCCCACGTGACCCGGGTCACGTGGCGACACGTGACATTTAAATGCAAGCGTCAAAAGGCACACCAGTTCCCTGATCAAGTCAAGGAAAAGGCTTCAGAAGAGGTCACGTGCTTCCACGCGACCAGGGTCACGTGTTGCCACGTGACGTTCAAGACAGCAGACTCGTTCTCCAGTTGAACCAAGGAAAGAGAGAGTTCAAACAAGGGTCACGTGCTCACACGTGACCAGGGGTCACGTGGCAGCACGTGACGTTTAAGCAGCAATAAGAAGACAGAGCGCAAAAGAAAGGAAAAGGCTCATTCCAAAGGGGGTCACGTGCCCACACGTGACCATGAGTCACGTGGTCACACGTGACCGGCTTTCAAAGCCCATTGTGTTAACAGAATTAAATTCTGAAAGAAATTCAAATCTTTCCAAAGGAAAGCAACTATCTGGAACCAATCGAATTAAAGATTCAGAGGTGATCTATCTATGGGAAAATCTCGGGTTTGGAAAGATTTCCCCTTTAAATCTAACCGAAACAACAAAGGAAAAACCCCTGGATTTGAAATCCAATGGTGAATAAAATTCACCCAACAATCTAAAGGTCCAAAATGAATGATGGATGCAAATCAAATCTTTCACGAAGATTCGTCAAAAACTGATTGATTCGGCTGCTTCTCCTATAAATAGGAGCCAAGATATACATATACACAGAGACAGGGAGAGAAAAAGAAAAAGAAGAGAGCTTCGATACTTGGAGAAACTTGGATCTTCTGCAAAAACCCTAGGTAAGAAAGGGAAAAGCTCCTTGAAAGAAGAAGAGAATTTAATTCTCAACAGAGTTTAACTCTGATACATAAAAACAGAAGAATATATTTCTTCTCTTTTTGATAGAGGATCTGCAAAGTGCACATCTCCCCTTAAGGTTGAGAATTTAATTCTCAATGGGTCGAGATCCTGCCATGCAGATCCAAAACATAGAGAGGGAATGCAAGCATGAGAATTTAATTCTCACAGAACTATAGGAATTTAATTCCTTTAAAATAAAATCAGGGCTTGACCCTGTATCATGGGAATTTAATTCCTTCAGAACAAAAGAAACAGGGTTTAACCCTAATTAAGAACTTAGTTCTGTCGAAACAACGGGAATTTAATTCCCTTAATCATCATTTAACAGGGAATGGGAATTCAATTCCTTAAAAGCTTTTATTAGGGTTTAACCCTATTCAGTTCTTCACATATACGAGGAATTTAATTCCTACGGAAGATTTAGAGTTCAACTCTATTCAGAATATAAACCTTCAAAAGGAAGTAGGAATTTAATTCCTCTGAAATTTACAGCTCGAGGAATTTAATTCCTGAAAAAAGATTAACAAAGCCTCTAAACAAAATACATAGAGGCAGGGTCACGTGTCATCACGTGACCCCCCAAGAGATCTACAGAAAGCCCCTTTGAGGCAGCACCCCACGTGATCCACGTGACCCTTGGCAGAAGCTCTAATACATAGGCATTTGAATGCCCATCACGTGATGGCACGTTATGCTCTGAAAGACGCGATAATCTCAGCAGAATAAATGAAGGGAGGGCGCTCTCACGTGCTGCCACGTGACCCCTCTTGCCTTAGTGTTTAACACTAAATTAAAACTCTCGAACCCAGTGTTAAAACACTGTTGGGCCTTAGTGTTCAACACTAATTAAAAAGCTTTATTTGCAGTGTTCAACACTGATCTGTTTAGTGTTTAACACTAATTTGAAAAGCCTTGTTGCTGGTGTTTAACACCAATTATCTCTTAGTGTTAAACACTAACTTGTCAACCTCATTCCCAGTGTTCAACACTGATTGCTCTGTAGTGTTTAACACTAGGCTTTGGCCCAATTGGCCTAAATGGATGGAGGCAAAGCCTCTCCTGATTGGACTTAGCCCAAGATGGCCATAAGTCCTCAATTTGTGATTAACTGGGCCAATGGACTCATAACATAATTAATTCGTCTTGATCCCAAATTGGGCCAAGGACTATTTAATCCACTCCGGTTCTAGGGTACATCTCTTCACTCCTTTGATGCTTGGCATTGTAATCCCTCAATGTCTTCAAAGAGGTGACGGGTCCCGACGACCACACATTGATACGGACTGCGGGGTCCTTAAACCCGTGTTTAATGCAAAATTCCTGGTTACGTGGAACGCGGATAATGTCACTCTTTGACCCCGTGGGAAACGTCCAGAGCGGAGCCTGGTCCTCGCAGAGCACGGCAGCGAACCCGTGTGAAGCATCCAGAGCACATAATGGACTGTGGGGTCCTTAAACCCATGGACTACGACGTCCTTAACCTTGACCGAGATGTCTTAAAACTAACAACGGACTGTGGGGTCCTTAAACCCATGGACTACGACGTCCTTAACCTTGACCGAGATGTCTTAAAACTAACAATGGACCGCAATGTCCTTAAACTACCCATGGACCGCAATGTCCTTAAACTACCCATGGACCGCAATGTCCTTAAACTAGAACAATAGAGCCCCGCATGCTCTTTTGTCGGATCTAAACGGTCCCGTTTAAGTTGATCTTAGCCTCAAAGATGGCTAACGTATCCTTAAACCTTCAAACAGAGTGGACTATAAATCCCCCCAATTAACTTTGGCTCAAGGGTACATCTCTGAACTCCTCTGACATCCGTCGTTGTAATTCTTCAACGTTGTCAGAGAGGTGACGGGTCCTGACGGCCATACATACGTTGGACCTCTAGGTCCCTAAACTGGAACAATGGAGTCCAAACACTCCTTTATCGGATCTAAACGATCCCGTTAAGTTGATCTTAGTCACAAAGTTAGACTAACGTATCCTTAACAAACGTTTGAGTTGATCTTAGCCCCAAGTATGGCTGACGTATCCTCGAACCAAACCCCCAAACCCAAATCTAAGATAATACGGATTTGGACTAGTCCACGCCCTACGGGCGACGACATAACTCAGTCTCCGTAAACAATCCACGGGCAACAAAACACAAAACAAACACCCACGACACGAAGTGACCAGCTGGAGAAGGAGAAAGTTGTTACCGCAATGCGGTAGCGTAATTAACTGCAGGGGCTTGCGCCTGCAGGGAAGAGCGTCCCCACAATCAAAAACCCCTCAAGCGAGGGGGAATCTGACGAAGTCTGCTACATCGGACGCATCCGTTTAAACCTTCGATACATGGTGCCATAAATCAACTTGGCATCTTCGGAGAGGTGAACAGATAGCTCCAATTAGCATCTGCCCCGAATCTCAGTGCCAAGACACCGCAGTCTTGTGCGCCGTCTTTCGGAGGGGAACAGATTCTGGCACGCCCGGTGGGACCTTTTCCTCTTTCCACTCCACACTTCGTGTGTCGTGACTCGCGAACCAATCGCGGTTCGCCAATGGTTGCCCTTGGGTTTCAAGATACTAAGAATTGGCGTCTTGCTTATTGCAGAAAGCAAAGGATCGATGGCTCCTACTTCCATGAAATTCTCCAACTGCTCAGACTGCAATTGCAACCAACGCTCTGCCTCGCCAAGAGGTATAGCCTACGGACCCCAAGCTGCTTCGCTATTCACAATGCCCGTGGAACAGGTCACTCGCGCCACCACAGGATTGTTCTTTGGGACCATGCTCCCACCGACAAACTTCACCGCTCCAGCGCTGACAACGGAAGCTCTTAAGAAGTCGGTCTTTGATCGTCTTACCCCTGCCGCGGCTCCTCTCAACGAGTCGCCCAACGTCAACGCCTCGGTCTTCTCTAGATTGGGCCAGAAATCCTGCGAACCCATCATGGGACCTACAATCTCAGAGAAGGCTGCTTCTAAGAAGGTGCCCGCTCCTGCCCCCGAAGTCGTCAAGGCAGCTTCTCCGGCCAAAAGGTCGGTCTTTACAAGATTAACAGCTTCAGCTCCCGCTCCTACTGCCCAAAGGACATCGGTCTTTGACAGGCTAATACCAACTGCGACCCCCCACCCAGACAGGGGGCAAGACGAAACCATTCTTACCGCTGACCCTACACAGTCCGCTCGACACGCTCGACGTCGCCATTGGCGCCGAGTAAGGAAGGCTGGGGGCAACTCCCCCTCCGGGTTGACTCCATCGGCCCCGGTGGCAGAGGTTAATGCTGCTGTTCCAACTGGGAACAGCTTTGAAATGCTAAATAAGGTGCGAAGGAATTCTCCTACGGCAGTGCTGAAAAGGTCTCCTCCCCCGTTAAAAAAGGTGGTGGAAATAAAACCAGAGCAGCCCCGATCTCCTCAACGGCTGTCTTCCAAAATCTATAAGGTTTGGCGGCAGGCCCGAGACTCGATCATCGATCCAAACTTCTCCCGCCAACACAAGAAGCTGAAAATCCAACCGGAAGCTGGTCACCAGGCTAAACCCCAAAAGGCTGTCTGGACGCCCACCTCAACGGCCCCCTCAACCTCCATGGCTCATAAAAGGAGGAGGCCAGAGAAAACCCCACAGCATGCAACGACGGCTAAAAGCACTGAGCCTAGACGCCCTAAGTCTGGGGGCATGGTGGTGCACACTGTTTACATGGCCTCTGGAAAAGAGGAAAGCCGCACCTCTACGGGCCACCGACCGCTAACCCGATCCGTGACGAAGGCTCAAGAGCAGCAACAAAAGCTTCAAGAAATGATGAATGCTATGGCCGCGCTCACCGGGCCAAAAGAAAACCCAGAAACGTCCTCAGACGCACGCCGGGAGGAAGAAACCGATGCTGAATTCCTTCGCCGGACACTGGAGAAAAGGGACAAAGAGGCTGCTGAACAAGCGGCCAACATACAACGGATGGGCCTTCTCTTCCAAGATGTGATAGGAATGATGATCCAGCAGGACTTACCCGCCGAGGATCCCCCAATCGTTCTTGAAGACGACCGAGGAGAAACGTCAAATCCACCACCAGCCCTCTCAACGGCCAAAGAGGAGGCAATCTCTAAGGCTGACTTGGCTGACTACATAGCCCAGCAAATCCGGGTTCATCACGCGACTGAGGCAGCTGGTCAAGTCGTGAAAACGGGGCGGCCGTATCCGAGCTGGTACGACCAAATCAAATACCCGCAAGGCTATACGATACCAAAATTCCACGTGTATAAGGGGACCGGCAATCCCCATCAGCATGTCGCCCAGTTCCGGGCCCTCTGCGGTAACACCGGCGGTGATGATAAACTGTTGCTCCGCCAGTTCGTGGGCAGCTTATCAGAAACTGCGTTCGAATGGTATTCGGAACTCCCGAACGATTCTATCAAAATGTTCGCTGAAATGGAGCTGTTGTTCACTCAGCGATTCGCAAGTGCCAGCGAACGCACTCCAATAACTGCACTGATTAACGCCAGGGTAAAACCGGGCGAAACCTGGGTCCAGTACGCTATACGCTGGCGGAACTTGTGGTCGAGATGTGAGCAACGCATTGAGGAAGCACCTGCGGTGGGCATGTTCGTGGGAACTCTAGACCCTCACGCAACTATCTCCCAGTTTATGATGTTCTTTAAGCCAACCACATTCCAGGCTTTAATCGACAAGTTGGCTCAAATGGACCAGATGGGTCATAGACCGCCTCCCCGAAGTCGGAACCTCGGAATGACAAGGGTAAAGGGAGGGCAACCTTTGTTGCGAATGCCCAGCAGCAACCTAACGCCCCGAAACCGGCAGATCAACTCGAGGAAAGGCGTCGGTATTATAATGAGAAGATGAAGCGTCCCTACTCGTTCCCAAGGGACAAGACGAAACGGCTATTCGAGCTGGCAATACGCAACAGACTTATAAACCTGCCAAATCCAAGGCGACCGCCGCAACCCACCGAAGTGAATAACCCTAACTATTGCCCTTACCGTCAAACGGTAGGCCATCCGATTGAAGATTGCTTCGTCTTCAAAGGATGGATTGAAGACCAGTACCTCCAGGGGAAGTTTGTACTGTCCGAAAAGTGGAAGGTGAACCCCCCACAGCCGCATGCTCCTAGGAAAGCGGATACACCGGGGGCAATATGTTCTTTTATTGAAGAAGCTCCATGGGAGGTCGTGCTATCAACTAAAACCAAAAGAATGCTGAGAGACCTTCATGCATGCCCTGCGATCGAATGGAAGGACCCTCTTGAACCTCAAATTATCAAAGGGATGTTGAAGCCCCGCCCAACTACGAAGACTCGCGATAATGGCCCAAATACTCACGCCCAACCGTCAAAATCTTCGAAGAAAAAGAAGAAGAAATCCAAGAAGCCCGTGAAGCTTGAAAACGAACACACGAACTTGCAGAAGCAAATCGACGCGCTGGAAGAATACAATCAAAAGGCGCGAACTCCTGTCACACTGCAAGAGTTCCTCAACCACATCTTTCAAGAAGAAGATGATGGAGAAAGCTCGTCGGATGAATCCGAAGGATATGTGGCGAGTTGTAACGTAATCTCCCACTTGTTTACCGATGATGGGAAAACTCCTGGCATTGAAAAGCTGGAGACAGAGCCTGTACCAGAGCGTGCATGGCCAACAGATGAAATGATCGACGCTTTTCTAGACGAGATTCGTCTAAAATGTAAAGCGGACCGGGAGCGTGAAATGGCCACATCGGAAGGAGCCAAATGTGGGCAACTGAACGAAAGAGTTGACCTACCACTGCCAGAGCAAAAGGCATCCAAAGTAGACAAGAAGATATTCAAGACGAGAAAAAGGTTTGCCAAAGCTATGTCAATGGGGATGAAGCTACCGCCCTCGGAAGGAAACACACATGATGGGGTGGAGAGGCACCCTGATTATTGCACATATCACCGGAAAATCTCACACCCCACGGAGGAGTGCGACGCCTTTAAGATATGGTGGCAAGGATATGTCGCTCGTCGGCAACATGTTAAGCGCATGAAACGCAAGATCCGTCGGGAGCGAAGAAGTACTGTCGATGGACACAACAGAACGACTGGCAACTGTTACATGGTTAACGCCTGGGGGTCACAAGTTCTCACCTTTGGGAGCGACTCTGATGAAGAAATGGCTTTGGGCCCTCTCTTTAAAGAATCCGTTTTGGGGAAAGAGGAGGAATCGGAGGCCTGCGAGAACATTCAGCTGCGCAATCGCACACTCCCAGAGAAGAATCTCGGGCCCGGGAATAGAAGGGATAAGGGAAAGGAAAAGGTCACTGAAGATATCACTTTAGATGACCAAGTCATGAGAGAGCTGGCTGCCAAAGACCCTCCTAGGAAGAGTAAAGTGGACTATAACATCCTCGCGCACCTAAGGAAGCTACCTTCTCAGCTTAGCATTTTCGATGCCCTCCTATTATCAAAAGAAGCGCGAGACTCACTGATTAAGGCGTTACAAGAACCTGAGCAATTCCAAGCCTTCCTCGCCACTGGAAAGATGAAGGATGAACTGGAGGAAGTGCATACAGCCGATATCACTTTCGGTGATGAAGACCTCCTTCTCTGGACGTGCGACCACAACCGTCCCCTATACGTCTCCGGATACTGCCATGATATCAAGATAGGCAAGATCCTGGTGGATAATGGATCCTCCGTCAACCTCCTTAATGTTCGGGTGTTGAAGGAAATCTGCATGAGCGTGCAACACCTCGCTCGTGACAAAATCACTATCTCCGGTTTCGATTCACAATCGTCACGGACTCTCGGATCTGTGATATTAACATTACGCTTTGGACTTCTTGTCACAGACATCAAATTCCATGTCATTGACGCCAAGACCTGCTACAACGCCTTACTCGGCCGTCCTTGGCTACACGAGTACAATATCATCCCTTCTACACAACATCAGTGTATGAAGTACTTTAAGGATGGTTTCGAGTATACCGTAACAGGTGAGTTAAACCCATTTTCTGTGAACGAAGTCCGCAAATACGAAGATGCGAAGTACTTTTTGCCAGATTTCGAGGATACAGAAAGGAGTCGCAATCTGGGGAACAAAACCGCCGCCGCCATCCCGATTTTCGGGAGCGATACCGAAGAAGAGGAAGAGATAGTTTATGCAGGGCCATCTCAACGCAACAACCTGGGGACGCCCGCCCCCGTGTTGGTCTTCGGAAGTGATTCAGAAGATGAAGTTAATGCTGTGTTCTCCAATCGGTTGTCAATACAAGCACCCCCTGGCGATGACCATAGTTTGCAAATCACCATGGTACCGCGAGAACACTACAAGGATCTCGACGCGCTTCAGGCTCACAATGTACAGGACCTGCAAACATTTTACGTCCCTCCCAGGCGAAGGGGCGAGAAGGTGATCCAATTCTACCGATCCTCAGAGTCGAAAATAGAGAAAGAGATCTGGCATGGCACGGATGCTACGCTTGACAGGCTCCAACCCATCCGTCTGCCCAGATACTATACAAATGGATTAAAGAAGCTATTGAAGCGCCAAGGAGTACCTTTAGAACAGACCGTTCGGCAGGCGCGGTTCTACAACAGGATTTGGGATATCCCCGGGACTCAACGCAAATTGCCCAACGGGAAGATGGAAACACTCGGGCTTGGATACGCAAGAGCCGGAAAACGGGAACGGGCTCACAATAGCTACGCTATATATACCTTTGACGAAGAGGAGGACACCCTATCAGGAGATGCCAACCCCCCATCAAAACTAGACCCCGCGATTAAAGCGCCGAGTCCGTCGTTTGAAGAACGAATGGGCAAGCCTATCAGGAAAATGGGTCAGGAAGCTCGGGAAGACCACAACCGCGAAATGGCCATCTACGAGAAGGCCAGGACGCAACGTCTATCTCAACGTGCTGCAAAAGACAAAGACGCTTATCCTCGTCAATCCGTTGTACGAAAGGCCCGACGCAGAGACGGAAATAAATCAGGAAGCGGCTCGGGTTTGTCCCTCATGAAGAAGATGAGTCGAGCGTACTCCTTCCCCCGAGACAAAACGGGGAGGTTACTTAACCTCGCCATAAAACATCAAATGATCACGCTTCCAGAGTCTAGACATCCTGAGCAAGTTAGCAAGGCTTCTCATCCGAGTTATTGCTCTTATCACCGAGCCATAGGACATCCTACCGAAGACTGCTTCACCTTCAAGAACTGGGTCGAGCACCAGTACCGACGGGGCAGATTCGCTTTATCCGACGGCTGGAATGTGACGCCACCGCAAAAGCATGAGCCCAAGGCCGCAAGAGCAAAACCGGGTCCACCTCAGTCCAGGGAGCGGGTTCGCACTTGTTATACAATTACGATATTAGGAGAAGAGCCCGAGAACGTAGATGACCTTTACCGGTGCTTTGAGAACTGCGATGATGAGGTGATCTCGGAATTTCCGCCCGCTCCGAAAGAACTGGAAGATGGTATACATACTACTGCAGATAACCTCAAGAAGATTGAGTTGGGATCGGCAGACGACCCGCGACCGACATTTGTCAGCGAGCTGTTATCCGAAGAAAAGGTGGCTGCGTTAAAGAACGTGCTTCTACGGCATAAAGACTGCTTCGCGTGGAACTACTCCGAGATGCCAGGCATAGATTAGCAATATCCCAGATATCAAGCCAGTCAAGCAGGCGCCAAGGAGGATGCGACTCGAGCTTGAAATGAGCATCAACGCCGAAGTCAAGAAGTTGATCGATTCTGGATTTATCCAAGAAGTCCAATACCCCGACTGGATCGCCAATATCGTCCCGGTAATGAAGAAGAATGGGACGGTACGCATATGCGTGGATTTCAGGGATCTCAATAAAACCTGTCCAAAGGACGATTTCCCGGTGCCGGTAACCGAGCTAATGATAGATAACACGTCCACTCACGAGGTTTTCTCCTTTATGGGCGGTTCATCAGGATACAATCAGATAAAAATGCATCCCGAAGACCAGAAGCACACCGCTTTCCGGACCCCTTTGGGTATATTTTGCTACAGGGTTATGCCCTTTGGTCTTAAGAACGCTGGCGCTACCTATCAAAGGGCCATGACAAAGATCTTTGATGACCTCATACACGACGTCGTCGAGTGCTATATCGACGACCTCGTAGTAAAGAGCATGTCATACGAAGATCATTTAAAGCATCTGGAGACTGTATTTCGACGCCTTCGGCAATATAATTTGAAAATGAATCCCCTCAAATGCGCGTTTGGAGTCTCCTCGGGCAAATTTCTGGGATTCATCGTTCGACACCGAGGTATTGAAATAGATCCGTCAAAAATTAAGGCGATCATGGAAATGCCTACGCCAAGAACCCTCAAGCAGTTGCGGTCTCTCCAAGGGAAGCTCGCATACATCCGGCGGTTTATCGCTAATCTTTCGGGCAAATGCCGTCCTTACAGCCACCTGATGAAAAAGGGAACTCCATTCGTTTGGGATCACAAATGTCAAGGTGCACTAGACGAGATCAAGCAGTACCTGCAGAACCCTCCAGTGTTGGCTGCTCCAGTGAAGGGAAAGCCTCTCATTCTTTACACGGCCGCCCTCGAAGGTTCTTTGGGCGCATTATGGGCACAAGAGAACGATCAGGGGAAAGAAAGAGCACTTTACTACTTAAGTCGAGTGCTGCTGGGGGCAGAAAGCAACTATTCCCCCATTGAAAAGCACTGCCTGGCGTTGGTCTTCGCAATAACAAAGCTTAGACATTACGCATTAGCACATGAAGTCCGTCTTTTTTCGAAGGTGGACCCTCTCAAATATCTGATGTCGAAAGCCATATTGACGGGACGACTCGCTAAGTGGGCCCTGCTCTTGATGGAGTTCTCGATAACATATCAACCTCTCAAGGCAATGAAAGGCCAGGCCATTGCCGACTTCCTTGCCGAGCACCCGATACCGGCCGATTCTCCTCTGAACTGTGATTTGCCGGACGAGCATGCATTTGATGCGATTAGCGGCGGAAGCGCCCGATGGGAACTCTATTTCGATGGAGCATCCTCCATAAAGAAACAGAAACAAGGTGTCCCAATGATCAAATCAGGGATAGGCCTCATCTTTGCAACTCCACAAGGAGGGATAATGCGCTTCGCCTTCTCCGTAACAGAACCGAGGACAAACAATGAAGCCGAATACGAAGCTCTGATAGCAGGCCTCGAGATCGCCATCGACATGGGAATTGAAGACCTCCTCATATACGGGGATTCTCAGCTGGTCGTTAGTCAAGTAAATGGTGACTACCAAACGTGCAAGCCGGAGTTGGTGAAGTACGGCGAAAGGGTGCAACAACTATTGACACAAATTCCCTCCTATACTTTGGAGAACGTACCGCGCACGGAAAACAGCAAAGCAGACGCGTTGGCTAAACTTGCTAAAGAACTAGCTGACGAGAACCTCGATGACGTCAGAATCGTGGTACAAAGCCGTCGAGTGCTCGCCCCGGCAGAAATATCTCCGGAATCATGCGAAGAAAAGGGAACGACTGAGCAGACGACCCTACAAATAAAAGACCATGAGAAGGCCGAAGACTGGAGGGAAGTCTTCATAGACTACTTTAAGTCCCACCGAATGCCCGAAGAAGCGTCCTCAAGACATCAGCTCATGAAACGAGCTTTATCTTTCGCTTTTGTCAACGATATTCTATACAAGAGATCGTTTGATTCTCTATGGCTGAGATGCTTAGGACCTGACGAAGCAGAAAGAGTCATTCAGGAAGTTCATGATGGACTTTGCGGTTCTCACCAAGCAGGCCCAAAGATGAAGTTAAAAATTAAACAGATGGGTTACTACTGGCCCACGATGATCCAGGACTGCCTCGAGTATGCGAAGCAATGCCACTCATGCCAGATTCATGGAGACTTCATCCACCAACATCCGAATCCACTGCACCCGACGCTGGCTAGTTGGCCATTCGAAATGTGGGGGACTGACATAGTCGGCCCCATTGAGCCAGCATCATCCCGGGGACACCGTTTTATTCTGGCGACAACTGATTACTTCTCCAAATGGGCAGAAGCAGTACCACTGAGGGAAGTGAAGACGGAGAATATCCTCCATTTCTTCAAGACGCACGTCATCTATCGGTTCGGAACTCCACGGCGGATTATCTCTGATAACGGGCCGGCCTACCGAAGCCATAAGATTAGCCGCTTCGCACAGCAGCACAATATAGACTGGAGATATTCTTCGGTTTACAATCCACGAGCTAACGGTCTGGCCGAGGCCTTCAATAAGACCTTGACGAAGATCATAAAAAAGACCATTTCCAGGAATAAGAGAGACTGGCACGAAAGGCTGCAAGAAGCCCTTTGGGCTTATCGAACTACATTCAAGACGGCCACGAACACAACGCCGTACGCGTTGGTATTTGGGACGGAGGCAGTGCTCCCCCTCGAGATAGAGTTACCCTCTCTACGAGTAGCAGTCCACCACGAGCTGACGAATGAAGAAAATGCTCACCTTCGGCTTGAGGAGCTTGATGCCCTCGATGAAACCCGGCTCATAGCGCAACAACATCTAGAGGCCTACAAAGCAAAGATGACGCGCTCATACGAAAGATTGACCAGGCCGAGGAAATTCCGCCAAGGCGAACTTGTACTAGTGGTCAAAAGACCTATGATCCCCAATCGTGCCAAGCGAGGAAAATTTGAGCCAAACTACGAAGGCCCGTACGTCATAGACAAGGTCTACCAGGGTGGAGCCTACCTACTCATGGACATGCACGGTGAAAGGCCTTTCAGGCCAATAGACAGCCGCTTCTTAAAGAAATACTACGCTTGATAAGCCACAGCCTGGGTCAATGATAGATGACGACTACTATGTCCGCTCGCTATCTTCCTAGGCTCAGACTTTACAAGCAGCAGCCGGCCTTCCCATAGCGACGGACCGAAACGTCCTTAAACTAACGACGGACCGAAACGTCCTTAAACTAACGACGGACCGAAACGTCCTTAAACTATCGACGGACCGAAACGTCCTTAAACTAACAACGGACCGAAACGTCCCTAAAACTACTACCGCAGCATCTTTAGGCTGACGAGATAAAAAAAAGAGGAGAGAGAAAAGAAAAAAATAAAATAAAATAAAAAAAAGTGAAAAAGAATAAAAGAAAAAAACGGTATGTCTATAAGCAAAATGGGCACGGATGAAAACCCGAAAGGGCTCCGTGAGTAAAAACAGCAGGACTACCGGCGAGTGTTTGTGAAAACCCGAAAGGGCGCAACCTCGTTAAAAAACACTTGTAGGGTCCTCTCGACCTTGTAAGGAGAAACCACCTGCGTGAGATCCTTACGACTCACAAAGGAGCAACACACTTAGGGATCCTCACGATTCCTAAGGAGAAAATACACTTACGAGATCCTCACGACTCGTAAGGAGAATTCTCTTATGGGACCCTCACGGCTCATGAGATTTGAAAGTCTTAAGTTACAGAAACCTAAGCCTGTTCTTAAGCAAATCCTCCACAACCTTCGATATTGCCATACAAGAAGCTCAATACTGACCCTTGTATACAATCCACGGGCGCGAATAAACATTTCCCCAGCAAAGTCCAACCCTCGTAGGTCCTCTCGACCCATAAGGAGAAAACCCTCTTGTAGGATCCTTACGACTTACAGAGGGACATACACTTAGGAATCCTCACGATCCCTAAGGAGAAAATACACCTGCAAGATCCTCACGACTTGTAGGGAGGAATACCTTTGTGAGACCCTTACGGCTCATGAAGTCAAAAGCCTTAGCCGACAGGATCCTAACCCTGTTCGCTAAGCCACCTTTGTTCAACATCGACAGAGGCAAATGATGATTCGCTCCTGGCAACATACCAGTTGCAGCGGTGCTGACGCCGAAATCGGTGTCCAAAATCCGAGCTTGCGGCGAAAAAGCTAGCAGGCCACACATGCCTACGAAATAGCCGAAATGATGGGGCAACTTGCAATAAAAAGCAGCAAGTAAAAATGTATGCATGAAAAATAGCCGAAATGATGGGGCAACTCGCAATAAAAAGCAGCGAGTAAAAATAAAACAAATAGCCGAAATGATTGGGCACCGCGAAAAATAGCCGAAATGATTGGGCAATCGCGACCTTCGCGATATAAAAAGCTGAAATGATAGAGCATCGCGGAAAGAATAAAAGAAATGATGGAAAAATGAAACCTTTTTGCCCTACAGGTGATGCTACATCGATCCCTGTATACAATCCAGGGGCGCAAACAAAGAAGGAGTCGTACTCCTCCCCCAGGTTTCATCATGAGAGGAAGCCAAATCTCGATGGTTCACAAATAACCTGGAGATCATCTCGACGCAGCAGACACAACATCAAGCGAAACGGAACAGCGGCAACCCCCAGTTCCATGGCTCGGTGATATACGTATCACCAAGAGTCAAACCTCCATTCCGTGAAATGCGGATACAATCGATAAAATTCCTGGTCACGTGGAACGCGGATAATGTCACTCTTTGACCCCGTGGAAAACATCCAGAGCGGATCCTGGTCCTCGCAGAGCATGGCAGTGAACCCATACGAAGCATCCAGAGCGGAGCCTAGTCCTCGCCTAACGCGGCAGTGAACCCGTGTGAAGCATCTAGTGCAAAATTCCTGGTCACGTGGAACGCGGATAATGTCACTCTTTGACCCCGTGGAAAACGTCCAGAACGGATCCTGGTCCTCGCAGAGCATGGCAGTGAACCCGTGCAAAGCATCCAGAGCGGAGCCTAGTCCTCGCCTAACGCGGCAGTGAACCCGTGTGAAGCATCTAGTGCAAAATTCCTGGTCACGTGGAACGCGGATAATGTCACTCTTTGACCCCGTGGAAAACGTCCAGAGCGGATCCTGGTCCTCGCAGAGCATGGCAGTGAACCCGTGCGAAGCATCCAGAGCGGAGCCTAGTCCTCGCCTAACGCGGCAGTGAACCCGTGTGAAGCATCTAGTGCAAAATTCCTGGTCACGTGGAACGCGGATAATGTCACTTTTTGACCCCGTGGAAAACGTCCAGAGCGGATCCTGGTCCTCGCAGAGCATGGCAGTGAACCCGTACGAAGCATCCAGAGCGGAGCCTAGTCCTCGCCTAACGCGGCAGTGAACCCATGTGAAGCATCTAGTGCAAAATTCCTGGTCACGTGGAACGCGGATAATGTCACTCTTTGACCCCGTGGAAAACGTCCAGAGCGGATCCTGGTCCTCGCAGAGCATGGCAGTGAACCCATGCGAAGCATCCAGAGCGGAGCCTAGTCCTCGCCTAACGCGGCAGTGAACCCGTGTGAAGCATCTAGTGCAAAATTCCTGGTTACGTGGAACGCGGATAATGTCACTCTTTGACCCCGTGGAAAACGTCCAGAGCGGAGCCTGGTCCTCGCCAAGCGCGGCAGTGAACCCGTGTGAAGCATCCAGAGCAAATACCGGACTGTGGAGTCCTTAAAATCCACGGACTATGACGTCCTTAACCTTGACCGTGATGTCTTAAAACTAACGATCAACCACCCCGATTCCCTACAGATTTTGCCTTGGTTTAAGGGTACATCTCTTCACTCCTTTGATGCCCGGCGTTGTAATTCCTCAGCGTCTTCAAAGAGGTGACGGGTCCCTGCAACCAAACACCGGACTATGGAGTCCCTAAATCCACGGACTATGAGGTCCTTAACCTTGACCGTGATGTCTTAAAACTAACAGCGGACTGTGGAGTCCTTAAATCCACGGACTATGAGGTCCTTAACCTTGACCGTGACATCTTTAAACTACGATACCTTGAGAAACCCCTGACTCCGTAAAACACGGACAAGGGTGATCACATCCGACACTTGCAGGCCCTCACGACCTGTAAGGAAGAAAAACTCTCTTGCGAGATCCTTACGACTCTCAAGGGAAGACCCGCTTAAGAATCCTCACGATCTTTAAGAAGAACTTACACCTATGGGATCCTCTCGACATGTAGGGAGAAAAACTCTTTATAAGACCCTCGTGGCTCGTGAAATGCAAAAGTCTTAGGAAGCAGATCTTAACCCTGAGTCCTGAGCCACTGCTGTCCTGCAAGGAAATCAAGATAGAATATCCGCAGAATACATTCAATGAAAAGGAGACACATCATTGAGAAGAAAAATGTATCTTTTATTCATAAACCAAAATGGGTGCAAAGTACAATTCATGAAAGAAACAAAAAGAAAATACTCTCATCCATGAGTATGTACAAAAAGGAAGAAAAAGATACAAGTGTTTCAAGCCGGCGGGCGATTCAGTAGCTTGGTCAGCTCATCCTGCTTTTGCTGGACCACGGCTTCATGACGCAAGATCTCCAAAAGACGAGCCTCCGCCTGAGCTTGTTGAGCCTGATACGAAGCGAGCCGGGCTTCAAGCTCTTTCTCAGTGGCCTTATGAGCCTCGACCCTCTCACGAGTGAACATGGCAGCTTTATCGAGAGCCACCACCTCTCTGATGGACTCCTGAAGCACCCGCCAGAGTTCATACGCTTTGTTGGCTTTGGCTGTAAGATTGGCTTGGAGCTCGCCCAGCGCCTTGGAGGCTAGCTCCCTTTCCGAGAACTTGCGACCGAGCCTTTTCTCACATGACGTCATGTTTGCCGCGCACCATGCATACTAAAAGCACCAGCAACAACAATAGTGAAATGATAAAATCTCACAGAAAAGCATGCAAACATACAAAGACATAATAGAACTTATCATTCAGACTTCAAGAAGGTCATACAAAATAAAGAGAGAACTTTTACAATGGTAAGACTTCAGACGCGGGGCACGGATTGAGAAACTCAAGCTTAACCTTGTCCAAAATCCTCCAAGCATTTCGAACCTCCCGAGTATGTTTTCTCTCACGATCGCAAGCGTCGGGGTCCTCGCGGATGTCCTCCACCCTCCGGTAGGCGGCAAGTATGGCCGACTGCTGAAACGCCTGGTGCAAAAGATCGATAAGGTTGTCACGCCTTCTCTTAGAGATCAGACTCATCAGATACACCGAATGTATCTTATCCTCGGCAACGTCCAATGCCCTGAGTGGCACGCCGGCGCAGAAGAGAGGAAGCGCCTCCCAAATCGCCAACACGATGAGCCTCAGAAGAGAAGAGCGACGGGGGAGTAGCCGATGGTTGTACTCGTCAAAGCGGTTCATAATCTCAGCACACTGAGCGTTGGTGAATTCCTGATTCTGACTACGGCCCAGGGCACGAATATTCCCATAGGAAATGATTTCGTTGAGATTATACAAATGAGCGTCCATGATACCTGAAATAAAATCAGGACGATTTATTACAAACCCTCTCCTTCTTCACTGATCATAGAATGACAAGGAAACCCCAAGAAGCCTCCGTGTGAAGAAACTGAGTTCTTCATTGGAATTAAAATTCCTTATTAAGAAAAGAGAATTAAATTCCCAGAAACATTTTTTTTTGATGGAATTAAATTCCATGGGTTTGAACTACCATCATCATCTCCCTAAGGGATCATCTGAACCCTAAGTGATCTACTGCGGGAAGTTAAGTGGTCTCATATTTTGGTTAAAGTACTTGAAGAAAAATGGGTTCTTTGTGAAACCCTTGATCTGGATTTAAAATCCAGAGAGTTTTGTCAAAACGAAGGTGCTTCGATTACCATTACCTGAGGAGGAAGAATCCCTTTAAAACAGAGTTAAACTCTGAAAATATTTTAAAACAGAGAACTAAGCTCTGAAAGCGAGAATTAAATTCTCAAAGAAGAAGTTCTCAGAAGAAGAAGATGAACAAAGTGAAGGCTCCTATGAAGAGACAGAGGTATTTATAGAAGACAATGAAAACGTTTCGTCTCCCCAGATCCCTAGAGGAATCCAACGGTCACAAGAGGTGACAGCGTTGCACTCACGTACAGACACGTGAGAACAACGCTGTGGGGGCATTTGTTTCCTGATTTAAAATCAGGAAAGCTTCTGGGAAAAGCTTCAGAAGAGAGTCACGTGCTTACACGTGACTAGCGGTCACATGTTGGCACGTGACACCTAAAAACATCATCAAGGCAAGTTCAGTTTCCTGACTACGTTGAAGAAAAGGGGGCTTCAGAAAGAGTCACGTGCTCCCACATGACCCGGGTCACGTGGCGACACGTGACATTTAAATGCAAGCGTCAAAAGGCACACCAGTTCCCTGATCAAGTCAAGGAAAAGGCTTCAGAAGAGGTCACGTGCTTCCACGTGACCAGGGTCACGTGTTGCCACGTGACGTTCAAGACAGCAGACTCGTTCTCCAGTTGAACCAAGGAAAGAGAGAGTTCAAACAAGGGTCACGTGCTCACACGTGACCAGGGGTCACGTGGCAGCACGTGACGTTTAAGCAGCAATAAGAAGACAGAGCGCAAAAGAAAGGAAAAGGCTCATTCCAAAGGGGGTCACGTGCCCACACGTGACCATGAGTCACGTGGTCAAACGTGACCGGCTTTTAAAGCCCATTGTGTTAACAGAATTAAATTCTGAAAGAAATTCAAATCTTTCCAAAGGAAAGCAACTATCTGGAACCAATCGAATTAAAGATTCAGAGGTGATCTATCTATGGGAAAATCTCGGGTTTGGAAAGATTTCCCCTTTAAATCTAACCGAAACAACAAAGGAAAAACCCCTGGATTTGAAATCCAATGGTGAATAAAATTCACCCAACAATCTAAAGGTCCAAAATGAATGATGGATGCAAATCAAATCTTTCACGAAGATTCGTCAAAAACTGATTGATTCGGCTGCTTCTCCTATAAATAGGAGCCAAGATATACATATACACAGAGACAGGGAGAGAAAAAGAAAAAGAAGAGAGCTTCGATACTTGGAGAAACTTGGATCTTCTGCAAAAACCCTAGGTAAGAAAGGGAAAAGCTCCTTGAAAGAAGAAGAGAATTTAATTCTCAACAGAGTTTAACTCTGATACATAAAAACAGAAGAATATATTTCTTCTCTTTTTGATAGAGGATCTGCAAAGTGCACATCTCCCCTTAAGGTTGAGAATTTAATTCTCAATGGGTCGAGATCCTGCCATGCAGATCCAAAACATAGAGAGGGAATGCAAGCATGAGAATTTAATTCTCACAGAACTATAGGAATTTAATTCCTTTAAAATAAAATCAGGGCTTGACCCTGTATCATGGGAATTTAATTCCTTCAGAACAAAAGAAACAGGGTTTAACCCTAATTAAGAACTTAGTTCTGTCGAAACAACGGGAATTTAATTCCCTTAATCATCATTTAACAGGGAATGGGAATTCAATTCCTTAAAAGCTTTTATTAGGGTTTAACCCTATTCAGTTCTTCACATATACGAGGAATTTAATTCCTACGGAAGATTTAGAGTTCAACTCTATTCAGAATATAAACCTTCAAAAGGAAGTAGGAATTTAATTCCTCTGAAATTTACAGCTCGAGGAATTTAATTCCTGAAAAAAGATTAACAAAGCCTCTAAACAAAATACATAGAGGCAGGGTCACGTGTCATCACGTGACCCCCCAAGAGATCTACAGAAAGCCCCTTTGAGGCAGCACCCCACGTGATCCACGTGACCCTTGGCAGAAGCTCTAATACATAGGCATTTGAATGCCCATCACGTGATGGCACGTGATGCTCTGAAAGACGCGATAATCTCAGCAGAATAAATGAAGGGAGGGCGCTCTCACGTGCTGCCACGTGACCCCTCTTGCCTTAGTGTTTAACACTAAATTAAAACTCTCGAACCCAGTGTTAAAACACTGTTGGGCCTTAGTGTTCAACACTAATTAAAAAGCTTTATTTGCAGTGTTCAACACTGATCTGTTTAGTGTTTAACACTAATTTGAAAAGCCTTGTTGCTGGTGTTTAACACCAATTATCTCTTAGTGTTAAACACTAACTTGTCAACCTCATTCCCAGTGTTCAACACTGATTGCTCTGTAGTGTTTAACACTAGGCTTTGGCCCAATTGGCCTAAATGGATGGAGGCAAAGCCTCTCCTGATTGGACTTAGCCCAAGATGGCCATAAGTCCTCAATTTGTGATTAACTGGGCCAATGGACTCATAACATAATTAATTCGTCTTGATCCCAAATTGGGCCAAGGACTATTTAATCCACTCCGGTTCTAGGGTACATCTCTTCACTCCTTTGATGCTTGGCATTGTAATCCCTCAATGTCTTCAAAGAGGTGACGGGTCCCGACGACCACACATTGATACGGACTGCGGGGTCCTTAAACCCGTGTTTAATGCAAAATTCCTGGTTACGTGGAACGCGGATAATGTCACTCTTTGACCCCGTGGGAAACGTCCAGAGCGGAGCCTGGTCCTCGCAGAGCACGGCAGCGAACCCGTGTGAAGCATCCAGAGCACATAATGGACTGTGGGGTCCTTAAACCCATGGACTACGACGTCCTTAACCTTGACCGAGATGTCTTAAAACTAACAACGGACTGTGGGGTCCTTAAACCCATGGACTACGACGTCCTTAACCTTGACCGAGATGTCTTAAAACTAACCATGGACCGCAATGTCCTTAAACTACCCATGGACCGCAATGTCCTTAAACTACCCATGGACCGCAATGTCCTTAAACTAGAACAATAGAGCCCCGCATGCTCTTTTGTCGGATCTAAACGGTCCCGTTTAAGTTGATCTTAGCCTCAAAGATGGCTAACGTATCCTTAAACCTTCAAACAGAGTGGACTATAAATCCCCCCAATTAACTTTGGCTCAAGGGTACATCTCTGAACTCCTCTGACATCCGTCGTTGTAATTCTTCAACGTCGTCAGAGAGGTGACGGGTCCTGACGGCCATACATACGTTGGACCTCTAGGTCCCTAAACTGGAACAATGGAGTCCAAACACTCCTTTATCGGATCTAAACGATCCCGTTAAGTTGATCTTAGTCACAAAGTTAGACTAACGTATCCTTAACAAACGTTTGAGTTGATCTTAGCCCCAAGTATGGCTGACGTATCCTCGAACCAAACCCCCAAACCCAAATCTAAGATAATACGGATTTGGACTAGTCCACGCCCTACGGGCGACGACATAACTCAGTCTCCGTAAACAATCCACGGGCAACAAAACACAAAACAAACACCCACGACACGAAGTGACCAGCTGGAGAAGGAGAAAGTTGTTACCGCAATGCGGTAGCGTAATTAACTGCAGGGGCTTGCGCCTGCAGGGAAGAGCGTCCCCACAATCAAAAACCCCTCAAGCGAGGGGGAATCTGACGAAGTCTGCTACATCGGACGCATCCGTTTAAACCTTCGATACATGGTGCCATAAATCAACTTGGCATCTTCGGAGAGGTGAACGGATAGCACCAATTAGCATCTGCCCCGAATCTCAGTGCCAAGACACCGCAGTCTTGTGCGCCGTCTTTCGGAGGGGAACATATACAATCCACGGGCATGAATAAATATTTTCCTAACAAAGTCCTATCCGTGACTAGGGATATGCTTGTACAGCAAACAACACTTGTAAGTCCTCTCGACTTATAAGGAGAAAACCCTTTTGTAAGATCCTTATGACTTACAAGAGAACATGCACTTAGGAATCCTCATGATTCCCAAGGAGAAAACACACCTACAAGATCCTCACGACTTGTAGGGAGAAATACCTTTGTGAGACCCTTACGGCTCATGAAGTCAAAAGCCTTAGCCGACAGGACCCTTAACCTTGTTTACTAAGCCACCTTTGTTCGGCATCGACAGAGGCAAATGATGATTCGCTCCTGGCAATATCCCAGTTGTAGCGATACTGATGCCTAAAACGGTATCAAATTCCGAGTCCTTCCAAGACAAATGATGATTCGCTCTTGGTAATATCCCAGTTGCAGCGATGCTGATGTCTAAACCGGTATCAAATTTCAAGTCCTTTCACGGCAAATGATGATTCGCTCCTGGCAATATTCCAGTCGCAGCGATGCTGATGCCAAGATTGGTATCAGATCCCAAATCCCCTACTCGCAAAAAAAAAAAAAATCAGCGAGCTCCAAAAAAAAAATGCATACGAAATAGCCGAAATGATGGGGCAACTTGCAAACAAAATCAGCAAGTAAAAATGTATACATGCAAAATAGCCGAAATGGTTGGGCAACTCGCAATAAAAAGCAGCGAGTAAAAAGAAAAATAGCCGAAATGATTGGGCACCGCGAAAAATTGCCGAAATGATTGGGCAGTCGCGACCTTCGCGATATAAAAGCTGAAATGATAGAGCGTCGTGGAAAGAATAAAAAAAATGAAAGAATGAAACTTTTTGCCCTACAGGTAAAATCGCATCGATCCCTGTATACAATCCAGGGGCACAGATAAAGAGGGAATCATACCTTCCCAACAGGCTCCATCAGAAAGCGAAGCCAAATCTCGACGGTTCATAGACAACCTAGAGACAATCTCGACATTTGTCGCAATATTACAGACACGATGTCAACAAATGAAGCAAATGAAGATCCCGAGCTTCAGGGTCTCGACGTCAACATCGACAACTTAGAGATCACCAACGGCGTTTCTCCTCACTCCAACCAGATACAGACATGATGTCAACAATTGACCTCAGAGTCGCAATGAAACAGAACCATGGCAAAGTCCCTAGTTCCAAATCTCAATGGCCACATCTGCAGCCCGAAGACCAACAACGGTGGGCCTCCTCATTCCAGCATGACACAGATGTTACACCATCAAGCGGAGCGACGGCAAAATCCCAGCTCCACCTCAGCATTCGTCTCAATACAGCAGACGAGATGTCAACAATGCCGTTCCTTCGCAGTCCAACAGGATGCAGAAGCAACATCAACAAAAGACCTCATGGTCGAAACAAAGCGGAGTGACGGCAAAATCCGAGCTCCACCTCAGCATTCGTCTCGATACAGCAGACACAGTCAAAGCAAACGAAGCGAAGGCCACATTCCTAGCTTCAACGTCTTAACGGTAACTCATATAAAACCGAAAAGACAATCGGAGATCATCTCGCACCAGCGCTGAGTGGTCACCACCTCGACGATCATCTCGATACAGCAGATGAAATGTCACCCCATCGTTCTTCCCCCAGCAGGATTCGGACGCGCCAAAGCAAATGAAGCAAAGACCAAATTCCTAGCTTCAGGGTCTTGACGGCAACTCATATAAAGCCTGAAAGACAATTGGAGATCACCTCACAACAGCGCGGAGTGGTCACCACCTCGACGATCGTCTCGATACAGTAGACGCAATGTCAACAACAACGTTCCTCCGCAGTCCAGCTGGAGGCAGATGCAACGTCAACAAAAGACCTCACGGTCGAAACAAAGCGGAGTAACGGCAAAATCCCAACTCCACCTTAGCATTCTTCTCGTTACAGCAGACGCAATGTCAACAACGGCGTTCCTTCGCAGTCCAGCAGGGTGTACATGCAAAGTTAACAAAAGACCCCATGGTCGAAACCAAGCGGAGTGATGGCAAAATCCCAGCTCCACCTCAGCATTCGTTTCAATACACCAGACGCAGTGTGAGCAAATGAAGCGAAGGCCAAATTCCTAGCTTCAAGGTCTTAACGGCAAGTCATATAAAGCCTGAAAGACCACCGGAGATCATCTCACATGGATTGGTCACCACCTTGAAGTTCGTCTCGATACAGCAGACGAAATGTTAACCCCAGCATTCGTCCTCCAACAGGATTCGGACGTGACAAAGCAAATGAAGCGAAGGCCACATTCCTAGCTTCAACGTCTTTACGGTAACTCACATAAAACGGGAAAGACAATCGGAGATCATCTCGCATCAGCACAGAGTGGTCACCACCTTGACGTTCGTCTCGATACAGCAGACGAAATGTCCACCCCAGCGTTCTTCCCCCAACAGGATTCGGACGCGCCAAAGCAAACGAAGCGAAGGCCAAATTCCTAGCTTCAACGTCTTGACGGTAACTCATATAAAACCGAAAAGACAATCGGAGATCATCCCACATGGAGTGGTCACCACCTCGACGTTCGTTTCGATACAGCAGACGCAACATCACCAAAAGGAGCCACGGCAAAATCCCTAGTTCCAAACCTCGACGGTTCACCAGCAACCTAGAGACAACCATGACATTCGTCTCGATACAGAAGACGCGATGCCAGCAAACGAAGCGAAGAACAAATTCCTAGCTTCAGGGTCTTAACGGCAAGTCATATAAAGCCTGAAACTGTAGGGTTCCTAGGCACTCTCAAGAGGTCTCACAAGGCATCAACCATGCCAATTTCAAATTTTACGGTGCCGAGAAACCCTAACAAGATCGTTGGCTAGATTTTTAGGCGACAAAGTAAACTAGTTAACACTTAACTACAAGAATACGGAAATACAACCTTTGTAGATCCGGTCCACCACCTCCTAAGCTCCGCGATGAAGTCCTCTCCTCTGACCAAATCGAACCATGACTCTCACGGTGGTTTCATCGGAGAAATAGGCGGGCTAGGTCGTCGACAACGTGCCGAAGATGATCTACGTCGAGGCATCACTAGATCAAGCTCCACCTTCACCAAGCCATGAAAACTTGTGAAGGAAACACCCTATACTACTTGGCAAGAGGTAGAGGATGAAGAAATAGGAAGTGGGTTCACTTTAGAATTGGATTTCTCACACTTTTCATCAATCCACCATTGATGAAGTGAAGCTTTCTTCATTGAAGAAGATGATGAAGAAGAAGAAATTGTTATGATAAGTTTATTAATATTGAAAAGAAAATCAATACTTATCATATAATGAACCATGGTCAAGTGTAGAGATTAAACCAAGGTTAGTTGGAATGGTTAGGGTTAAGGATGAGATAAGAATGGTTGACTTGATCAAAGCTTCAAGAAGCTTCAACATAAAAACAAAATAAGCCACCATCATTAAAAATTTCCAAAATGAATATATAAATAAATAAATAAATAAGATAATCAAAACCCTAATCATTAACTTAACCATGGTTTAAACTTTACACTTAACCAAGTTAACATGTATCATCAAACATGATACATGCAAGTGCACAAAAGTATATCACATATACAACTTGTGAACTTCAAGTGAGAAAATCCATTTAAAGTGAACCGATACTAGTTAATGCAAAGTAATATATCAAATATATAATTATACATTAAATCATTAAATCAACACTTGATTTAACGATCCGGTCATATCATATATAACCGACTAATATCCAATGTATCGGCTTATCGAATCAACCCTCGATTCGATAACTAGGTTATATCGCATATAACCATTCGATACATTCATCGCGAGAATAGAATACGGTATCACATACACGCATTATTCTCGGTCCCGCACATATCTCATATGCGCTCCTATTTCGTTTCGCTTGAGCCAGGAAACCTCTGTGTAGGACTCTAAAGACTCGTCAATACGCCGGCAGCAGGTGATGATCATATCAAACACCCACAAGCCGCAAGCGGTCTGCTAAACGTAACGGCCACCCGGGTATTGAGCGATCAGAAGATCGACGAGCAAGCCCGCTCACACTCCAATGAATCCAACCAGTAACACTACCGTACAGTCCATTCTGATCGTCTGATATGTCGCATATCTCGCCCAGGGGTGGTAAACGTCAGACCCCAATAGCTCGATAAGTCGTGTCGATATGAGGTCTATAACAATTCGAGAAACTACTGGTAACACTTACCAGTAAATCTCAGCAACCCTGGCCAGGGATTTTCGGTTATAGCCAATCGAACACAGCGCAACATCAACTCCCTATACCGGGAGAGACGAATCCCCTCCTATCGCTCATTGCCTCCATGTGATTCGGGACTGTACCCAAAAACTACCGTTTTGCACGCCCTCTTGGACGTGGTAAGATGGAAATCAAAGCACAGTGGGAACCACACAAGACTCTATGACGATCTCGGGTCAACAGACTACTCTGTACCAGTGTCACCAGAGAACTGCCATCTGACGTAAGGTATAATACCATCTGGGAGTTCTCGGCGAGTCCGTCCAGTGTACCCAGTCTCCACTGAGCACCCGTATATCATCTCTGATGTCAAACACCAATGGATATGGGATCATCCATCGCCCATCTGTATGGGTCGAGAAGGTACACGCTAGTCTACTCTGGTATATCGATGCCCCGTCTCGATACACCCACGACTAGGGACATTGAAGGATGTACTTATGGACTACCATGTCCCCACTAGTATGATCCGCATCACAGTCCAGGTAGTCAAGTACACATCCTAAGGGCTTTACCAACATGTAACAGAGAGACAATCAGTGTACACGTTAAGGTAAAGAGCAACCAGATAGCATACTATCATGTCGAGCAAGAAAGTCCTCCCTATATATGTCCCAGCATCCACTACAATATACATCCTATATATAGTCATGGCCTCTAGGGCATACATATAACTAACAGAAAGACCACCGGAGATCATCCCACATGGAATGGTCACCACCTCGACGTCCGTCTTAATACAGCAGACGAGATGTCACCCCAACGTTCGTCTCGACACAGCAGATGCAACGCCATTAAACGAATGGAGCCACGGCAAAATCCCTAGTTCCAAACCTCGACGGTTCACCAGCAACCTAGAGATAACCTCGACGTCCGTCTCGATACAGTAGACGAGATGTCACCCCAACGTTCGTCTCGACGCAGCAGGTGCAACGTCATTAAACGAATGGAGCCACGGCAAAATCCCTAGTTCCAAACCTCGGCGGTTCACCAGCAACCTAGAGACAATCTCGACGTCCGTCTCGATACAGCAGACGAGATGTCACCCCAACGTTCGTCTCGACACAGCAGACGCAACGTCATTAAACGAATGGAGCCACGGCAAAATCCCTAGTTCCCACCGCAACATTCGTCTCGATACAGCAGACGCAATGCCAGCAAACGAAGCAAAGGCCAAATTCCTAGCTTCAGGGTCTTGACGGCAACTCATATAAAGCCCGAAAGACCATCGGAGATCATCCCCACACCAGCGCGGAGTGGTTATGACTTATCGGGGCTCACCAAAATAAGCCTAACCTCAAGTAAAAAGCGACATGGCAAATTCCTAACGCTTGCTCTTCCGACGGTCAAACTGCCAAGAAGGATTGCTTGAAGACGTCTTGTCCAGCCCCCGAAGGGATCAGAGACACGGCAGTCGCAGAGCTACTCGAATAGCACGATTGCCTATCGAGGACTATATCAGCTTATGCGACGGTACAATGGCCAAAACCCTAAGTACCACCAACCTTAATGAGCTTCTGTCGTAAAGAGCAGAGGTTAAATACGACGTTAAGATATTCTTGCGAGAAACGCTCGATTCGTCTCGACTTGCGGAAAAAATTGTTGAGGCGGCTCGACTCGTGAGATAAAGCCTTAGGCAGTGGGCATAAAAGAAGCCTGTTTCCTAAGCACTGGGACCCTGCAAGTTGGCCCAAAACGGTCTCTTGCATACCATCCACGAGTCTCACTCTCCAACATCGAACTTCGACAAGGAGGGAAACAACCGCCTACGAGATCCTCTCGATCCGTAGGGAAAAAAGTCTCTATGAGACCCTCACGGCTCATAGAGTTGAAAAGTTTTAGGCAGCAGATCTGAACCTGCGGCCTAAGCCCTCGCTATCTCGTGAAGAAATCAAGAAGCTTACTCTATTACCTGCTAATTGTTACGACATGCTGAGAAAGAGGAAAAGTAACAGAAAGAGCATCCGATTTACATTTGATCAAGCGTTCAAGACACAATCATTCATGCATGGGCAAAAAGACTCAGGACAAAAGATATATAATAAAGACAAGCTGGGGTAAAAAAAAATTCCATTAATATTGCCCGAAGTTCTTACAGTCATAAAAACAATAAATGAAAATTACAATGGAATAACCTCAGATCCGGGGTACGGATTGAGGAATTCAAAAGTAAGGCCATCCAGAGTTCTCCTGGCCTTTCTAATTATTCTTATGCGCAGCCTCTCGCGCTCCTCTGTGTCGATATCATCAGCAAGCCCTTCCGGCCTTCGATAAGCAGCAACTATCGTCGTCTGCTGAAAGATTTGATGTAGGATGTCAATGAGACCGTCCCGCCATTTCTTCGAGATCAGCCCCGTCAGGTACACTGAATGCACCTTGTCTTCGGCATCATCCAACGCATTGAGCGGTAGGGCCTCATGAAGACCCGGAAGTGCTCTCCATATTGCTCCCAGCACAACCTTTAAGAGAGCCGAACGACGAGGAAGCAGCCAACCACAACTCGCGTTGAGGCGACCCATGACCTCCGCACACTGGGCGTCCGTAAACTCCTGGTTCTGTTGACGGCCCTGTACACGGATGTCCTCATAAGTGATGAACTCGTGCAAGCTGTATAGACGCACCGCCATAATACCTGAAGAAAACAATACAGGGAGATTAACAAACAAGAAAATACAGAAAGTTAAAAGTTAAACTCCTCGAGAGCAATGCTCTGCAGACAGGAGCGACACCAGTCCAAATCAGTTATGAGGAGAATTTGAGGAAAATTCCTTGAGAACATTGAGAGCTCCGCTCTGGGAAAAAAATGATATAATAATAATAATATTATCAAGTGCCATATAATTTGGGAGGAGCAAAGCTCCATTAATTAAGAAGATATAAGAAAAAAAATTTATAGAGCGAAGCTCTATTAATGGAACCCTAACAGGATTCTCCTGAGTTCTCTTTGGACCCCTTTAGAGCAAAGCTCTGCTAAATGAAACCCTAAATGAGTTTTCTTTAGATCAGGGATCTATGGAGAGCAAGGCTCTGTTGATGAAAATTAATCTAATTTAATTTAATCTTAATTTAAATTTTCACCTAAAAAGTTTTAAAGAGTTCAACTCTTGCAGTTCTTGAAAATAAAGAGCAGGGCTCTGAGTTTTGAAAATAAAATTGTGAAGATGATGATCATCTGTGAAGGACCAAAGGTCCTATTTATAGGCACCAAGTGCCCTTCCAACTTCCAAAACCTGCCGCGACGGTTGGGATTCTACCACCGTTGCCCTTGCGTTTGGAGGCCACGTAAGCGCAACGGTGGGGGGCATTTGTTTACCCCAATCAGAGCAAAGCTCTGTTCAAATTCCAAGACGGGAGATGAAGCAACGCTTCATCTTCCCCCAATCAGAGCAAAGCTTTGCTTTGAAAATTTAAACTTTAATAAATGAAGCAACGCTTCAGATTCGGTGCGCTGCGCGCAATGCGCCATGTGTCAGAAGTTGATACGACAGCGCAACGCCCAAGGCGGTGCGTCCAATCAGAGCAGGGCTCTTTTAAAAACTAAAAGTAAAAGAAACAACTTTCAGTTGCGCAAGCGCTGCGCTGAGCGACACGTGTCTGCGCAGTTGCGCAAGCACAGCTGCGCAAGCGCTGCGCGACACGTGTCTGCGCGGTTGCGCAAGCACAGCTGCGCAATCACGGCTGCGCAAGCGCTGCGCTGCGCGACACGTGTCTGCGCAGTTGCGCAAGCACAGCTGCGCGACACGTGTCACTCACTGGGGGAGTTGCGCAAAACAGAATAAATCTTGTTGAAACAAGAAGATTTTCTTGTATAAGGCAGGGGCCTTTGGATCAAAGATCCAACGGTGGGGAAAATTCCCCAAATCACTTAGAGAAAGATCTCTTTAACAAATTTAACTAATTTGTTAGCACTATAAAAAGGATCCCAGACCTCATTTCAAAAGGTATCAACATCTTGCTAAAAGAAAAAGGAGAGAAAGAGAACTCTTAAGAATTCTGGGAGAACACAAAAAAAAAGGTAAAACCTTTAAAAGAGAAAATTCTCTTGGGAACAGATCATTGATCTAAGAACAAGATCATGGATCTTCAATAAATAAATAAATAAGTAAATAAAATAAAAAAGAAGTAGTGCATTGCACTTGTTATGAACCCTTGGTTCTCTGAAATAAGGAAAAACAAGAAAAGAAGAAAAAAACTTGTTTTTCTTTAGATCAAAGGATTAAAAAGTGCTCTGCACTTCTGTTTCTTGAAGATTCTCAATGCAATGCATTGCTTGAAGGGCCAGGCCCAAATTAAGTTGCAGAGCAATAAAAGAGAGGGCCCAAATGAAATTGATGCTCTGCATCATTTTATAGAGGGCAGAGCCCAAACAAAATTGATGCTCTGCATCATTTATAAATAGGCAGAGCCCAAACAAAATAATAAATAATGCAATGCATTATCTTAAAAGGGGCAGAGCCTAAATAAAGGTCGAACAGAGACTAAGATTTAATGCTATGCATTATTAAAAATGGGCCAAGCCCTAGCACAGGCCTAATAGGCCAGAAAACAAATAAAAGTGTTGAATATTCTGAACTGGACTTAGCCCAATCGTGGCCGTAAGTCCTCAAATTAAATTGACTGAGCACAATTGCTCTCTCTCTCTCTCTCTCTCTAATCAATTTATATCCGGTTCGAGGGTACATCTCCGAGCTCCTCTGACACATGTCGTTGTAATCATTCAACGACGTCAGAGAGGTGACGGGTCCCGACGACCACATACGTCAATATGGACTGCGGGGTCCTTAAACTCGTGGACCGAAACGTCCTTAAACTAATATCGGACCGAGACGTACTTAAACTAATGATGGACCGAGACGTCCCTAAACTAATATTGGACCGAGAAGAGACGTCCTTAAACTAATATCGGACCGAGACGTCCCTAAACTAATGATGGACCGAGACGTCCCTAAACTAATATCGGACCGAGACGTCCCTAAACTAATATCGGACCGAGACGTCCCTAAACTGGAATATGGACCACCACGTCCCTAAACTGGCGATGGACCACCACGTCCCTAAACTGGAAAGTGGACCACTACGTCCCTAAACTGGAACAATAGAGCCTCCAAATGCTCTTTTGCCGGATCTAAACGATCCCGTTAAATTGATCTTAGTCTCAAACTGGACTAACGTATCCTTAACAACTGTTTAAGTTGATCTTAGCCTCAAATATGGCTAATGTATCCTTAAATCTTCTAACAGAATTTAGTCCCAAATTGGACTATAGATCTCTCAACCAACTTTGGTTCAAGGGTACATCTCTGAACTCCTCTGATATCTGTCGTTGTAATCCTTCAACGTCGTCAGAGAGGTGACGGGTCCCGATGGCCAAACATGCAATGTCGGATCTAAACGATCCCGTTAAGTTGATCTTAGTCTCAAACTAGACTAACGTATCCTTAACAAACGTTTAAGTTGATCTTAGCCTCAAAAATGGCTAACGTATCCTTAAACCAAAACCCCAAACCCAAATCTAAGAAAATACGGATTTGGACTAATCCACGTCCTACGGGCGACGGCATTACTCAGTCTCCGTATACAATCCACGGGCAACCACGAACAAAACAAACACCCACGATACGAAGTGAAATTCTGGAGAAGGAGAAAGTTGTTACCGCGACGCGGTAGCGTAATTAACTGCAGGGGCTTGCGCCTGCAGGGAAGAGCGTCCCCACAATCAAAAACCCCTCAAGCGAGGGGGAATCTGACGAAGTCTGCTACATCGGCCGCATCCGTCTAAACCTCCGATACAAGGTGCCATAAATCAACTTGGCATCTTCGGAAAGGTAGACAGATAAAACCAAATAGTATCTGCCCCGAATCTCAGCGTCAGGACATCGCGGTCCTGTGCGCCGCCTTTCGGAGGGGAACAGGCTCCGTGAAGCCTCCCAGGCTTCCGAGGCCAAGCTTCAGGATTCCAAGGCGCTCGCCGACACCATGAAGAAGTCGGTGAGCACTCTCCGGAAGGAGCTAGGAGCGGCGGTAGAGGCGGCGAAACGAGCCGACCTCTTGGCGGAAAAAGCGGTGGAGAACTTCCAGAAATCGGAAGAATTTTGCATCGTCCTAGCCTCGGCCACTACCGCCATCTGGCATGAGACCCTCAACGCAGTCAAGGCTCGGATACCGGAGTTCGCCGACCAGGATCTCCGAGACGAATATCCTCGCGGGGACGAGGAGTAGGGGGAAGACCTCGGGGCCGAGGCCGAGGTGGAGATACTCGGTGAGGGCAACGCCGAGGCCCCTGCTGCGGTCGCTGAGCTTCCCGGGGATGCATCCGGCCCTAAGGCCTGAGACCCGTCGTCTTTTTTCTTTTCTTTTTTATTTGTTTCCTCGGGAGTTTGGTAGGCCTCCGGGCTTTTGTAAGGCTGGGGAGCCCACAATACCTTGTAAAAGCTTTAACTTTTGTGAATAAAGGTATTTTTCTTCTTGTTTTCTTCTTGTTGTTTGAACACTTTTTGCGAACACTTTTTGCGTGGGACTGCCTTTCTGTTCTGTCATCTCTTTGTCTGGCGATTACGCATCGACTTGAGTCTGCTCTCTTGCCAAGTGTTCTAAGGCAGATGGCAAGACGGTATCTCCATGGCCCCGAAGTCGAGGTGGAGATCGCTCAGACGTAGGCAGACCGTATGCCCCTCAGTGAGGACACGTTTCTTAGTTGTTGGTGGGGCCATAATTTGCTAACTGAGCTTGTTGCCGAGCAGGATAGGTGCTCGGTGCCTCTTGGCGAGGGCTTTGATCCTTAGTCGTTGGAGGGACCGTAAGCGACCTGCTAAGGATGGCCGAGCAGGGTAGCTGCTCGGTGCCTCTTGGCGAGGGCTTTGATCCCTGGCGTCGTAGGGCAGGGGAGCTACCAGCTAGGGATAGCCGAGCAGGGTAGCTGCAGGGCTACTTCTTGGTGAGGGCTTTGATCCTCAGCGTGAGAGGGGCCGTGAGAGGCCTGATGAGGATGGCCGAGCAGGATAGCTGCTCGGTGCCTCTTGGCGAGGGCTTTGATCCTTAAGGATGCCCAAGCGGGGTTGTCGCCCGGTGCCTCTTGGCGAGGGCTTTGATCCCTGGTGGTATACCAAGGACAACCGAGCACGGTTGGTGCTAAGCGGTTGCCTCTTTCGAGGGCTTTTCATCCTTAGCGCCGTAGGGGCGTAGGAGGCTTACTAAGGATGTCCGGGCGGGGTTGCCGCCCGGTGTCTCTTGGCGAGGGCTTTGATCCTTGGTGGTGTGCCAGGGATAACCGAGCACGGTTAGTGCTAAGCGGTTGCCACTTTTAAGGGCTTTTGGGTCCTTAAGGATGGCCGAGCAGGGTTGCTGCCCGGTGCCTCTTGGCGAGGACTTTGATCCCTGGCGTTGTGAGGTAGGGCAGCTACCGGCCATGGATAGCCGAGCAGGGTAGCTGCAGGGCTACCTCTTAGCGAGGGCTTAGATCCCTGGCGTTGTGAGTAAGGAAGCTACCGACCAGGGATAGCCGAGCAGGGTAGCTGCAGGGCTGCCTCTTAGCGAGGGCTTTGATCCTCGGCGTTATGGGGTAGGGAAGCTACCGGCCAGGGATAGCCGAGCAGGGTAGCTGCACGGCTGCCTCTTAGCGAGGGCTTTGATCCTCGGCGTTGTGGGGTAAGGAAGCTACCGGCCAGGGATAGCCGAGCAGGGTAGCTGCACGGCTGCCTTTTAGCGAGGGCTTTGATCTATGAGGAAGGACCGAGCAGTGAAGCTGCTCGATTATCTCTTGGCGAGGCTCTGTCTTACCTTCCCATGTGAGCACCGAGGAGTGGGACAGCATCGAAGACACGTGTCGTGAGGGCGCTGTTGAAGGCGAAGCGCCGGAGTCCCGTCGTTTCGGTTTCGCATGGGGAGGCGCGACGGTTGCCGCGTGGCGCCTGCGTTGCGGGTGAAGCGGGCGACTGTTGGATTCCCACGTGTCGTTGTCTATAAAATGGAGGGGGTAACTGTTTGCCTCTTCCTCGCCCCAAAACGCAAAGATGCAGGACTTCCCCTTCACCATCGAAGACATCGTAAGCTTCGAGGATGTATACCTTTACGACCCGTATTGCACTGAGGACATAGTGCAGTTGGTAATCGGCAGGATCGAGGACCACTTCGGCCGATTGCTTCCCCAGCAATCCTCCCTCCTGCAGCTGCTGATGTACTCCATCTGGAGGGCGTCGCCGGGGCTTTACAACCCTTTATCCGAAATGTTGTTCGACAAGGCCATAGGCAAGCTAAGGTCTCTGAGGCGCTTCGTCCTGATCTCCGCGGGCCGGCTAAATCGCTCGGAAGCGCTCATCCGTGAGTGCTACCAGTTGAGGCTCGACGCCGAAGCTCGCGGGGGGGATCGGAGGCAGAGATTAGACGCTGCGGGGGCTCGGCTGGAGGAGATATGCTTAGAGTACCACGAACAGTGCTATCTGCACCCCATTCCCCCGCTGTTGTAATAATAAATTTTTCTTTTTGGTGTACGGCTGAGGAGCCTATAGTACCTTTTGAGTGAATAAAATTCTTTTTCTTTTCTGCAATGCTCTATTGATCCCTTTATTGTATAAACAAAAGATCTCAAGAAGATGGTACATTGCTTTCAAAAGAAAAATGCATGCTAGTAGATGCATTTATTCATGCAGCTTGAGCCCCCATACGTCCGTCGGTATCTGTGCTCGGCATAGGGTACCGAGCTTCGGGGGGCCAGACGCATGCTCCGCTGACACTACATGATCTGGCCAATGGTCTGCTCGGCTGGAGGGGACGCTGTTCCTGCTCACGGTCAGCTTGTCGCTTGTCCCTCAGGTACGCTGCGAGGTGCCCCGAACGGATGAGCTCTTCAATATAATCTTGGAGTTGTTTGCAGCTCTTCGTTGAGTGGCCCAGTGACCTATGAAAGCCGCAGTAGGGGCCCCGGGTGGGTTCGCTTTGAAGCCGAGCGTGGGATCGGGGGGAACTTGAAGAAACCTTCGCCCTTGGCCTCCTCTAGTAGCACCGCCTGGGAGACGTTAAGCGGTGTGTACTCCTGGAACTTTGAGGGATAGGGCTTTTGCCGTTCCGGTCCCCTTCTCTCGTCCCTTGCCCTCTTTTTCTGGTCGGCTTGATCTGCTCGGGGGAGGCTTGCGTTCACCTCAAACTCGAGCTGGACCTCGCGCTCGGTCCAGGCCTTTACTTCGGCCATGGTCTCAGGTTGCGCAGGTGCAAAAGAGCGTAATCACTCCTTGTGCCTAAGACCAGACCTTAGAGCCGTGATGACCGTTTTGTCCCGGTGCTCTGGAACCTCGAGAAGGGCGTTGTAGAAATGGGTGACGTAAGACTTAAACGTCTCCCTGTCCCTGCTCTTGATCGTGAAGAGGTGGTCGACTGTGCGCTTCTGCCGCCTGTTCCCAACGAAGTGGCTGAGGAATTGTGTGGCCAGCTCGTCAAAGGTTGAGATCGAGCGTGGCTCGAGTCCTCGGAACCAGTCTCATCCGGCACGGATGAGAGTGGACGGGAAAGCTCGGCACTGGGTGGCATCGGAGTGGTCTTGGAAGCTCATCCCCCCAGTGAACGCATCCAAGTGGTCCTTCGGGTCAGATTTGCCATCGAAGAGGAAGACCTTTGGGGGCTTGTTGCGGGAGGAGACGTGGATGGCGAGCAGCTTCTCGGTGAACGGTTTTGTGAGCGAGTCGGCAGCATACTTAGCCCCGTCGCTCGAACGGTGACCTTCCCGGTGCAGACTGTAACAACCGAGTCCAGTTCTATAAATTTTTGTTACCGTATGAATGGTGTGTGGTATTTATTTCATTGATCTTACTTGACTGTTGCTTGTTGTAATTTACCCGACAATTCAAATTCTTGCATATACAATTTAAGTCTCTTAAAATAAATTAAAAATAATTGACATGGCCTGCTCGACACCCCTAACCCTGTGGTAGCGTCCTTGCATCGTGTTCTCGTCCCGTTCAGTGAAACGGACGTGTTTGGACGACTACGCGCACGTAAGTTCGTCCGTTCTTAGGGGTATGCTTTTTAATTATAAAATCCTTCATTTTAATTTTTGGAGCCCGCCAATATTTTTCTTATTTCAAATTCAAATTTTTGGACCCAACCCGGACACAATTCTGAAATATTTTGCATTTGCGCCAAATCCTATTTTCTAATATTTTTTCAAAACCAACGAAAATAAATTCAAACCCCAGAAAATATTTTCCATTTTTCTTTAAAATCTTTTTACATCTTTCCTTAACTGTCCAACCCAACAAATCTTTCTCCTTCTTTTCTTTTTTAGCCACGAGCCAATCACAATTCATTTAAACCCTTTGCACTGTTTCCTTGGGTCCCACTTCCTCAACCAATCGAACGCCTTCTTCTTTGCGCTGAGCCCACACGTATATTTTTTCCCTCAGCCTTCTCTTTCTCTCTCTCTCTCCTCCATCGCATATTTCTTCCTCTCTCTCTTCTTTCTCTCTCCTCTCGCACCTTTCTCTCACCTCTCGCGATTACTATTCACTCCTCGGATCGCGTCACCGCCTCCTTGCTGCGCTCACCTCCCTCTATATATATTCTTCTTCTTCTTCTTCGGTTCATGGGAACACTCGTTGCGACGAAGCCCTAACCCTAGCCGCCTCCTCTACATACTCGACCGACCTCGTCACCACCTCCATCTCACCTTCTTCTCACCCTCCTCCCCGCCTTCATCTTCTGTTTCTTTCCTTCTTCCCGAGCCTCTCTCCCCTGCACGCACACCCGGGGAAAACCCAACAGCCAACACCGTCTCCCATCGCCGCCAACCATCCCCATCTCCATCACCATTCCCTCCTTCTCCTTTGCTCTCCCTCCAGCATCCAAAACCCTGCACACAAAGCCCCCTGTAACACCCAACCCCTTTTTATACCAATATTCGTGTTCCTCCTTAACATATAAGATTTTATTTTTTGTTTATAATTATTTATTTATTTCAAAATTCTATTAAACCCAAACCAAATATATCATTTTCTTTTTTTACAAAATCTCAGCCCATTGCCTCAACCCATTCTTTATTTCATTATTAATTAATTAAATTTTGGCCCAGCCCAGGCCGTTCATCCCTCAGCCCATCTCTCTTCTCTCCTCAATTTCCTTTATATTTTTCTCTTTATTCCTAAGCCCACTCCAGAAGATTCTCCTAAATTTTCTTAATTTCCCGAGCCCAGAACTCCATTATTTTATTAATCCCTAACCTCGGCCCACTCCCACATTTCTCACTTCAATTCCTTAATAATTCTCTCAGCCCAAGCATTTAGCCATGCCCATTCTCACCTGAGCCCATCCCCCCTTTTGGAATTCATTTCACTTTATTTTTCTTTTGCAGCAGGCCCGGCCCACTCTCCTCACCCTTGCCGCACCCGTTTCTCCAAACCCGACCCGCACCCTACACCTCCTTCTTCTCCCCAACGGCTACCTCCACATAATTTCCGCGTGCGTTTTCTGCCGTTGCGCCCACGTCGCCGCCCGACACGCGCCGTGCCCCGCTCACCGTTACCCTACGACGCGCACCCCGTCTCCTCAATCTCTTTCTCTCCTCCTTCTACCTCTATCACCATCGCCCTCGTGCTCCTTTTTCCTCCTCTTCTCGCTACACTCCCGAACCACATCACCGACCACCTCTGCCGGCACCCATCTCTAGCCTCCTCCTTCTTCCTCAACCCTCCTCAACTCAAACTCCCGTCTCCCTCTCTTTCTTTCCTCCTCTCTCCCACCGACCGATCTCCCCTGCACCCATCAACTGACCCCTGCACCCCGTTTTCCCTCATTCGATTCCCACGTCGACGGCCGCCACCATCATCCCCGAGCACCCTCACCTGCACCCCCTCACCAGAACCCATCGCATCTCATCGACACCCCAGCCGACCACCTCCTTTCTTCATCCGCCTCCGCTCGACACCGCGACCACCATAGCTCCACCCCTGCAACCTCTCGACGGCGGCCCACTGCTTCTCGTCGACCCCATCGTCATCATCATCGTCACCGTCGCCACCATCCTCGACTCTCTTGATCTCTTCCTCACTCCCCTCGCTCACCCAAGCCTTCACCCTCACTCCCCAATCTCTCTCTCTCTTTCTCACCTTCCTCTGTTTTTCTCCCTCTGTGCTCTCTCTCTCTCAGCTCTCTCTCAGCTCTCTCTCCCTCTCCCTCTGTGCCCTCTCTCTCTCGTCTCTCATTCAGATCTCTCTCTCTCCCGCAACCCCTCGGTTCTCTCCCTCTCTCTAATCTCTCTGTAACCCATCGTCGAACCCATTGGAGTGCAAGGCCCAAGCTCCACAGCCGAGCACCGACCACCAAACTGCGAGCCACTGCTGCCATCATCGGAGCGACACCGACCGTCGACGATCCCAGCACACCCAGGAGACCCACAGAGCACCTCCCCGCTTCCAACATTCACGAGTCGAGCCCCGGCATTCCGTCGAGCACCTACAAGAGATCGTCGTTGCCGCTACCGTGCATCACCATAACGTCTCCAGGCAAGTATTTTACTTGCTTACATGCTATTTACCTAAGTTACGATCTTTAATTACATATATTATAAAGTTGCAAGTTTAGATCAATTATGTGCCATACCTGTTCGACGCGTGTTACCAAAGAAAATACTTTTCTAAAATGACGGAACTGGATTAATTACTTTGGCCCTTGCTGTGATGAATACTTTGTGCAAGTTTCGCTGGAAATTATGACCGTCAAAGATTAAAACAACTACCCTCAAGTTTAACCGTAAAACTGGAATTTTCTTGTACCTAAAAACTAATAAAATCGCCATAATTTATATACATACTGGAATGGTGTGTTCGAGGGCTCAAATCGAAGCCAACTCGACTAACTTTAACCCTATACTGGTTCCCTGGTATTCCTGTACTTAAATTGTGATGATATTTGGATCGGAGTGCGACTCTGGACTGCAGTCCAGAGCGACTCCAATTGTTGGTTGCTGTTCCGTATTGGGATCCACAAGATTTCCATGACTCGTAGGTTGTGGAACTCTGCTGTTTATTGTAGGTGAATCTGTTAGCTAGACAACACAATTTGTTTCATTCTGTTTCGTTACCGTTTGATATTTAATCTGTAATTTAATAGATCGGGACGCATAACAGTCCCAACAGAACCAGAAACTGACATATTGGTATTGAATAGCATATATCTCCTGACGTACAGATGCGATTGAAGATCCGTCTATTGCGTTGAAAACCTTACTGAAAATCCTAGATTTCATCCAACTGTAGCGTCGCTAAAATATGATCCCAACTAGGATTAAAATGCGTTGCGAAACGTATTTCTGATTCTGAAACCGGATTTCCAGCCGTGAACGTTTAAAATGAAATGGCTATAATTAGTGATATTGGAACCCGATTGGCATGAAACCAAATTAGATGGATAGATAACTGAACATACTAATTATTACATGTTTATTGTTTCGCCAAACTGTACACGTACGATTCATGATAAATCGTGCAAGTGATAGAATACTATTTTATGACACCTTAATCATGCTTCATATACTGTCTACGTATCATATCATACCCATATCATTGTAGTGATAACCTAGTGATATCGTGCATTTACCCAGTGTTAGATTTTAGTGATGATTGTGGCAAGTACGTCAGTGTTCGTGTATCCGTGAATAAGTGAAAGTGATACGTACTTGTACACAATCAGTGACCCTATTATTCTATTGCATTGTCGACGTCTGTGGGATGCGTGTACGTGTGACTATAAGTGTTATGGGACACTTATGGAAGCGCTTGCACGGGTGTCACAGACAAGGCATCCGACACTGCCATTTATCTTAGGTATTAGTCGGGATGTGCTTGATGGAGGTCCTGCCTCCAGCTCTTGCGCAGACTTGTCACAGACCGATTGGTATTTAGGGTTATGGTTGGCGTTTGATGTAGACCACGAGGTGTGGGGTAGTTTAAGTGTGAGTTCAACAGAATCTCGGGAGTCCCATGCCGGCTTATATATTTAGGGAGATATATGGAGATTTACAGGGTATGTGATATTCACCGTGATATACATGTTACATGTTGGGCCCGTGGTCCCTTGCCCTTGGGTTCTGCCCTTGGGTTCTACCCTTGGGTGGAGGACACGCGCGAGTGGTTGACTCTCACACTTGGACTGACGATAGGCTTAGTGACCTGTACAGTGAGACTTAGAGACTGATAGGGATACGGGTATTTATATACCTTATATACTGTGTTGACATACGTGACATATCGTTCTACTGCTTTACTGCTCCGCTGCATTGATTACTGCACATTCATATTCATGCTGTCATTGGTTTGTTGTTTCACATATCTGTTACCACTGTTAGAATTGTCACATGATTTTATATATTATATTGCTATTGTGTCGCTCTGAAGACCTGAGTATGCATGCTCAGTGTAGGGAGAAGATCTAGCCTGGACCAGGATTAGACGTACATTACAGACGTCTCGATTTGATATCCAGAGTTATATCTATATTTGTTCCCCCTCAGGTCAGTTCTTTACATTGTTTCCTTCAGTTACTGCATCTCTCTTTACCTGCGCATTAATTACTGTTACCATGAAAAACTAGAAGCCGAAGTGTGACTACGGCAGGACATTTCCTTGACCGTAGGAGCATGGCTGGCCTTGTCTACCCCTCGTATTCCGTATTTTGGGAAGCGGGGCGTGACATGGTTTAGTTGGTATCAGAGCTAGGTTTTTGCTTCGGTTGGGATTGCAGTTTTCCGTGTATAGCTTGGCAATGTAAGACATTCCTTGGTCTAGGTTGTAATTAAGACAAGTTTGCCTCTGACGACGTTTAAACTTGTCATTCTTGATCCATATTCACATCGTGTGTTCAGCTATCCATTCACTAGGGTTTCAGGTGACTTGGCAAAGTTTCATGGTTGTAATGGTGAACTACATCACGATTACACTACCATACTTTGTTTAAGCGACTTGGAGTCATACAGTTGATTTTTCCGCTTGTAATAAGTTTCATCACATCTGGTATTTTTGAATCTTTGTCCAATCCTTATTATATTTGAATCTTATGGCTTGTGCCTTATATCATCTTCAAAATTGTTGTTTCAGGATCATGTCTTCCAACGACTCTTCGTCTATATCCGCTCCCCAGAATCAGACCATTGAGATTCTGAGTGTACTGCAAGGTTTGAAGGAAGCCCAGGAGTGAACAAACGACTTGTTGGCTGAAGGACTGAGAAGACAGGAGAATCAGGCACCAGCGGGAGTCTCAAATCATAAAGGGATCCCCGTTAGACGAGGAAAAGAGAGGAAGATGAAGCGCCAATTTGTTTCTCCGCGGCAGAAGCAGTAGAAGACCCCATGTTGTGGGTACTGTAAGAGGCCAGGACATCTTCAGAGGGATTGTCGCCGCGCCCAAGGGAAATGTCTGATTTGTGGATCCAGCCAACATCTCATCAACGGTTGCCCAGAAAGGAAAGAACTACAAGGAGGAAACTCGTCCACACTCCCCACTCCTGCCAAGTGAGGATTATCGCGTAGTTCGAACTTCGACGATAAGGCGGACCTAACGCAGGATTCAACTCACACGACGAGAATGCAACGTTATAGTAGTCGAAGAGGGATTTTTTCTCATGTTATCTACTTTCAGTAATAATATTGTCATCTTTTATGAATATTTCTTTCCGTTTGAAACCTTGTATCCGCTGAACTTTTGATTGAATGCAATGAAAATTTAAATCGTAATATATGTATCATTCTCTTGCTTTCTATTTATCTAATTCTATTCATTATCACAGTATTTTAATCCTGATCTTTCAGTTCCTGCAACCGCATATTTTCCTATACTTCGTACTCTGAGCTTTTTCCTTGATGTATTCCACTGTCTAATCATGACTTTTCTTTTCAGACCATGGCCCACCCTGGAGCAGCGCCTCATCTGGATGAGGATGCACAATCTTGCATTTCCTTAGACCACACGCTGTTGAGTTCTGACGATGAGATCAACGGTCCCCAGGTCAATTTCGGAAACGATGATTCAGAGGACGAAGGAGTAGCCGTCTCAGAGTTCGACATGATAGCTGATTCCGACGAGGAGGAAGAAGACCCTGAAGAGAACCCGATAGAGGAAGACCCCGAGGAAGAACCGATAGAAGAAAATCCAGTGGAGGAAAATTCCATGGAAGAGAATCCAGAAGAAGAGAATCACTTGGAATCAGACCTCGATGAAGAAGCTCCAGCCGAGGAAACAGGACCAGAAGGACAAGATCCTGCTGTAGAAGAACTCCCAATGGTGGTCCCCGTGAGGCGCTATGGAAATGGACGCCCCTACGTAAGTGCGCGAGCCTACCTCAACCTGTCGAATCTCCACAACCACGACTGACGGGATTTCTTTTGATGTTGTCTTTGGCCAAATAAAGCTGTGTATAGTGTAGGGCCACTTTTCATCTTTGAGAATGCTTTGTTTGAAATCTTTTGAAATGAAATAAATTGCTGAGTTCGCTAATCTCTCGATCTCCTTAGTTTACTTGCTACTTGATTATTCCTTCTATATAATTATTATTTTCCCTACTAAGATCTGTCCACCTTTACTCCTTACATTGTTCTGACCCTCACCAAGAACAACCAGTATCACACCTGATCTTTTAGAGGTCCACCCTTCATCATTCGTCTGTGCCTTTCGAGATCCTTCTGGGAGGAGAACATATCTTGTGAAATTTCGAGTTCGCTAACCCTTCAAATCTTGATTCATAGGCTGTACTGATCGTTGTCCTCCCCATACCTTCACCTTGTAGTCCTTTGTTGCTCACCCTTACTCCCTGTGCTGACCCGATCCCAATCTCCTTGATCCTCAGCCTAAAGCCACCATACTTCGACCTTTGAATGATCCACACTTCCTTGTAATCCTTACCCTAGATAGCCCTACACATTTTTATATGTTTTCTTATTACCCTATATATATTTAGGGACTTTATCATTCGAAAATTTGGTTTTCATTATTTTATATTTATCGAAGAGTGCGTTTTATCAACTATTCCCGTTTTACGCATTTCAAGTACTCCACTACCAGCTTTCCCATTATTTTCAATAGCGCTACCTTACATCGTGTATATTTTCGTTACATGTTCCTTATTTTCATTATGTGGGCTTTCTAAGTTATTTTAAAGCTATTTGATCGATATATCGTCCTAAAATGGTTTAACCTACAGACTAATCTTTCACTACTTTATTGTCATTCTTTTATTTTCAGGTATTGTGCCTGCGTTTACTATTATAAACGACTGTGTCTTATATTTATTATTTCTGATGTGCAACTTTTGAGATACTTATATGTGCATATGTATGAGTTTCGATTTTATCGAGTACGCCTCGAATATCAATGCTCGTTATTGTTGTTATTGCTATTCTCGTGTACATGTAGTTGCCCTTATAATTATTCCTGCTTTATACCTATTTAGACCTATCTTTTATATGTTGTTCTTACATATTTATACCTTCAAATTTCTTTGTCCACGGATTTCTAGTAAATCTTTATGGGTTAGTTTGCAATATGATAAATTTCGCCTATGTTTGTATATTTTATCATTTATTTTAAATTTCGAGGACAAAATTTTTATAAGGGTGGTATGATGTAACACCCAACCCCTTTTTATACCAATATTCGTGTTCCTCATTAACTTATAAGATTTTATTTTTTGTTTATAATTATTTATTTATTTCAAAATTCTATTAAACCCAAACCAAATATATCATTTTCTTTTTTTACAAAATCTCAGCCCATTGCCTCAACCCATTCTTTATTTCATTATTAATTAATTAAATTTTGGCCCAGCCCAGCCCGTTCATCCCTCAGCCCATCTCTCTTCTCTCCTCAATTTCCTTTATATTTTTCTCTTTATTCCCAAGCCCGCTCCAGAAGATTCTCTTAAATTTTCTTAATTTCACGAGCCCAGAACTCCATTATTTTATTAATCCCTAACCTCGGCCCACTCCCACATTTCTCACTTCAATTCCTTAATAATTCTCTCAGCCCAAGCATTCAGCCATGCCCATTCTCACCTGAGCCCATCCCCCTTTTTGGAATTCATTTCACTTTATTTTTCTTTTGCAGCAGGCCCGGCCCACTCTCCTCACCCTTGCCGCACCCGTTTCTCCAAACCCGACCCGCACCCTACACCTCCTTCTTCTCCCCAACGGCTACCTCCACATAATTTCCGCGCGCGTTTTCTGCCATTGCGCCCACGTCGCCGCCCGACACGCGCCATGCCTCGCTCACCATTACCCCACGACGCGCACCCCGTCTCCTCAATCTCTTTCTCTCCTCCTTCTACCACCATCGCCCTCGTGCTCCTTTTTCCTCCTCTTCTCGCTACACTCCCGAACCACATTACTGGTTGACTCTCCCGAACCCCTTGGGTGGAGGACACGCGCGAGTGGTTGACTCTCACACTTGGACTGACGATAGGCTTAGTGACCTGTACAGTGAGACTTAGAGACTGATAGGGATACGGGTATTTATATACCTTATATACTGTGTTGACATACGTGACATATCGTTCTACTGCTTTACTGCTCCGCTGCATTGATTACTGCATATTCATATTCATGCTGTCATTGGTTTGTTGTTTCACATATCTGTTACCACTGTTAGAATTGTCACATGATTTTATATATTATATTGCTATTGTGTCGCTCTGACGACCTGAGTATGCATGCTCAGTGTGGGGAGAAGATCTAGCCTGGACCAGGATTAGATGTACATTACAGACGTCTCAATTTGATATCCAGAGTTATATCTATATTTGTTCCCCCTCAGGTCAGTTCTTTACATTGTTTCCTTCAGTTACTCCATCTCTCTTTACCTGCGCATTAATTACTGTTACCATGAAAAACTAGAAGCCGAAGTGTGACTACGGCAGGACATTTCCTTGACCGTAGGAGCATGGCTGGCCTTGTCTACCCCTCGTATTCCGTATTTTGGGAAGCGGGGCGTGACACCCCCGACGACTCCTAACCCGAGCACCCGAAGCCTTCTCTGCAACCTTGAACCTTGCTTCCTCGCCGTCGTTCACGCCGGCGATCCCTTGCCGTTGACTTCTCGCCTTGCAACCACATACTAGCCTTCTCCCAAACCCAGTGAGCTACCCCTCTCTCTCCCATTCTTCTCTTCTTCTTCTTTCTATTCTTCTTCTGTTAATATTTCTTTTCTGTTTTCTTTAAAAAGATTCCTCTGTCGATCATCGGAGCTCCGTCGATCTCATCACCGTTGGTCTCGCCGCCGCCGTTAGCATCCCAGTGAGTGATCTTATTCCCATTTCTCTTCTTATTCTTCTCTTTTCTTTCTTTCATGCAATCTTGTAATTTAATGTTCACTGTTTTGTGTTTGGCCGGAATCCGACCGTGCCGGCGACTTTTCCCGACGACCCAGCGAGGACTCCTGACCCATGTGACTCCACTGTTCGTCGTTCGGACGCATTCCGTGTACCGTGCGCGCATCGCGACTTTTCCCCGCCGACGCATAACGTTCCGTTTTCCGTATCGCGACCCGTAGAGGCAAGTGAAACTTGCTACATGCTATTTTAAACTATTCATATGCTAAATTACTTATTTCCTGTTAAATCTCTAATTAGAATCGAAAGAAAAGGATTTCAAGTTAACCGTATAAAGTTCCGTTATACATTTTTATGATTCCGAACGTGAAACTTAATCTTGCATCTGATTATTTACATCTAACAATCACCTGTACATGATAGATCACATTTGTTTATTGCTATGATACCTTTTTTTCCAGTTTAGCCTATCAGACATCCATGTGCAACTTTAACCGGTCAAATTACAACTGCATTCATTAAACAGATCATACATGTCGTCGCATCCATGGATCACTCAGTATTTATTAACCTGTTTTCAGCATTTACATCTATCATACTGTATGCACATTATGCTGACACTGTCTGTTAAACACAATTGATAACTGTACAGCTAAATAAATAAAATCTGCTTTATTGGTTAACTCATTGCTTAGATCATGTTGTTGATAACCATGCTTGATTATTATAACCCTGATTATGCTAGCTGAGTATGAACACACCCATGATATCGTTTACACCTTGACCTGACTTGCTACTTAGATTTTGATTGACCCGACATGGTACCGTACACTACTTGACTTGACCTGATGTACCATGACTTGACCCTTTACATGATCTGGTGTCTAATGCCAACAGACCTGACATGTAGTCCTCACGGACCGTTCACAGTTGTCTATCCAGACAAACCTGCTCTTACCTGATCCTGTGTTGGCATTAGTTCTTGATTACTGAATACCTGACTTGACATACACATATAACTTGGGGATATGGGGAAATCAATGATGAAACCTGACTTGTAACTCGACAGTGTACTATCTTTACTGATCAGTTTTAGAGGCTAGGCCAGCCTTGGGATGATGCTGCTGACATCATTCATCCGTACATATGTCCTGTTTTAGTGCCTAGCGGCATGTCTCGGATTCAGCCCGAGAATCTGGACCGTGGTCCCGGGTATGCACGGGATACTATTGAGTTGCATCGATGATTCATCAAATTGATTTCAAAGACTTTAGAATAGAAAACCCAATAGAACAGTTTAGTTTACTCACTGCACACTACCCTGCACTGCCTGCTTTATATTACTGTTACCTCTGCTTGTTCATTCATGTTTATATTTGCATTGCCTGTTACCCTGTTTATATTTTATTACCTGATGACATGACGCGCTGACGTCTGGGTTTTGCATGGCCCAGATTCTTCTACTTGTTGCAGACTGATCAGGAGTATTGCCGCTGTTAGACGAGCGGTGAAGTTCCTGTCGGTATGTAGTTCACTTCCAGGTGTTTCATTATTGCATCTTTTGCTTCCGCATATCATTATTTCTTGACTCATTCATTTTGGCTCATGGACATGTACTAGATAGTTTAGTTTGCTTTCCTGTTCTTGATATCTCTACAACCATAATATGACTGTGGAGGGATTTTTCCTATCCACAGGTAGCATGGTTGGTTATGTCACGTGCCCATCTTAGCGTACTCTGGGAAGCGGGGCGTGACACAGACTCTCGATCTTCTTCTCAAGGGCGTCGAGTCGGCCATGGTACCCCGACGACTCGGCGCATTCTGATCCCAGGCCCCTGCTGTTGGTGGTCTGCGTCTGGCCTCGGCCACGGTTCCTCTCAATGAGGTTCCTCAAATCCCCGGGTGAGGTGGCCCTTGAGCTGCCTTGACGAGCCCTGTCTGCGCGGCCCCATCGGGGGAGGGTGTGTCGATCATGCCTGGTGACAGGTGAGCTGGCCGACATTTCCTCAGGAGGGACAGGCATGCGAAAGACCTCGGGGCGGGGCGCTCTAGCGACGGACCTTGGTGTCGAGCTGTTGGGCGCCCAGCGGGTCGCAGAACGTATTGGCCCGGGGGATTCACGGCCGTGGGAGGCAGCGAGGCGACGGTCGGCCGTGCCGACGCGGGCTGAGTCTTCTCTCCCCCTGCAGGGGTCCTGGTCGCGAGGCGGGGGAGCGGTGACCTGGGGATTTTCCCCCGCCGCTTGGACGCGGACGAGCGCCTCCACGGAGGATGCGAGTCAGTCTATCCGGCCGACGAGGGCATTGATGGCATTCGGGGGAGGAGGCTCGTCTGCGTATCCGTTGAGAGGGAGGCAGCGGTTGGCGCTTGGATCGTCTTGATGATCGCTCGCCATTGGAGTGAGATCAGGAGGCGAACTTTTATTTTTGTGTAATTAGTTTTCCACAGACAGCGCCAGCTGATGGAGGGTGGAATCTCCTTCAGATGTTGCTTCCCGTTGATCTGTTGATGGCGGCGATGAGTGGCTGCGATTTGATCTGGAGGCAGACTCCTGAAGCGTGTGGATCTCAATGGGTTTGGAGTTGTTTGGCCGAGTTACCTGCAAGGAAGTCCCGGGGTGGTTGGACTACCGAGGACCCTCTAACGATCAAGTTAGTAGGGTAATCCGAGCAGAGTAACGGCTTAGTGGATTAGAATTTGCTTACCTCGACCGTCTGAAAAAGGGGTTTAAATAGCGGTGGCAGTAGGTGCAGTAGACGCGAGAATCACGACGGCCGTTACACTCCCGACGTCACGCCCGCGTGATGAGCGGGACCTCCCATTAATGGCGAGACAGGTTCATTAATGGGGGATCGTGGTGGCGTGGAACGTGGGACGTGGCCGGCGGAGACCTCGCGCATGGCGAGATTCGCGGGATGGCGGTTACGCCTGCAAGCGGTGCTGTTGGTCGGTCGGTGGACCGGGGAAGATGACCTCGGCGGGAGAGCCGCGGACGAGCGGGAGGGCCGAGGCATCTTGTTTCTGCGGAAGCTCGGGAATGAGCTGTGAGGCCAAGGAGGCCAATTGTGCTGGGGCTCGGAGGCGAGCCAGCCTCGTCGGTAGGACGGGCATAGGAGCAGTCTGGTCGGCCCATGTAGGTCATTTCTTGCATGCTGTGGGACACACCATCTGCCACGTGTGATGATATGGGAGATCACCAATATCGAGCCCCATCACCAGTGTTCCCAAGTCTGCATGGAAGATTTCAGGCTAGTCGTCATCAGCTTCATCTATATAATATATTACCCTCTATATGAACATCATGATCTCTCTGTATAGAGTAGGGATAGTTTTAGTCAAGGTTGCACCGACATTGTTGGACTCGTGTCGGACACGGATCGGTGCCCGACACTTGTCTGACACAAAAGTTCCATGTCCCGCTTCAAATTAGTTTATCTAGACTCGGACACAAGAAGAACTCGTCTTAGACACGTGACATGCACGTTTCGGTGGGGTTTTACTAGGTAATTGCTAAAATTGTTATGAAAATGCTGGAATTATATGTTTTTCTATTGGAACTATGTTAATTACAATTAGGAAACCGTATAGTTTTTTTTTAAAAATTATGTTAAGTACGGCTAGGAAAATGCTAAAATCATGTTGTTTTTCATCAAATTGATGAAATTGTGCTGAAATAACTTAGATGTTTATGTTCTTATGTGTTCATTTTGATATTAGACCCAAGGTTCAAAAACTCGGTTTCGGTTTCGGTATCGGTATCGTTCTCTTTGAATTTAGTTGGTATCGGTGAGTTTCGTCGGTTTCGGAGTAGGTATCGGTTTTGGTTGTAGTGACTATTTTTACATATTTATATATATTTCTACAAATAAATAAATAAACACACACACACATTAACTTATGTTAATGCATATTAACATGTGTGTTTATGCATACACACACTTAAAACATACACATACAAATACGTTGAATATTTGTGGAAATAAAAAGGAGAATCAATTTATGAAATATCATCAATAAATAAATAGAAATAATTTTAATTGCATGCTGGCTCCTAACAAAACATGAAAGATTAATAGTTAATGGAAGGCTAGGAAAAGCATAAAAAGAAACGCAATCAATTAATTAATAGGAATATTTCTATTTGCCTGCAATTCTTGTAAATGAGAAAATTTTAAGGAAAAAACAATTCCTGGAAGTAATTAATAGATTGATACAAAGATTTAATTTGCATGTTGACTATTGTAAAGAAAGGAAAGGAGAAATTAATCAGTTACAAAATAATTAATGTATTGATCAATTTTTATAAATATGCCAAATTTAACTTTTCATTTTATATACTCAATTGAGAATGAAAGAAATAATTGGAAATATAATGAATAGCCCATTAATTTTGCATTGGGAATCGATAGTAATTAATTATATCCACTTTCCTTGTTCTCTCCTCATAATATCCATTAATTTTGCATTGGGAATTGACATTAATTAATTATAATTGGTAATATAAGGACATTAATTGATTATAATTGAGAAATACTTTTCCTATTATGGAAGGTGCAATCCACATCATCCACAAGAGCACTTATTGGATACAAGATGGGGTCGAGAGAGCAATTCCCTGTGTAGTGCCATTTTTTACCCAATGAGAATCCATATAATCTACACAGATTCCACCATCCCAGTAGAAAAATATTTTTCTCTATTAATTTTTTCTTCTCCTTTCTTTACTTTTATAACTCTCTTCCTTTCTTGGGATGCAAGCTTAAAGCAAATAAAAACCCAGAAATCCTCATCAGGAACCTCCTCTCTCATCTCCCATTTTTCCATACAATTTTCTCTTCATATACTTACATTTCGGCTGAAACTTTCCTGTAACAGGAGAGTTTCGACCGAAACTTTACTGATACGAGCCGAAACATGGCCGATACGAGAACAATGCAGTGGTTTTGGATAGGTACCAACCGATACCGATCCGAAACGGCCGAAACCCAAGGGTTTTGGCTGATATCTTGAACCTTAATTAGATATATTAAATTCTCTTGTTCATGTTGTTTGTGATGGTATGATATTTTATATTCTTATAAAAAAATTATTTTATATATATATATATATATAGAGAGAGAGAGAGAGAGAGAGTTGATTCTATGAGATCCGACTACATTTCTTATTTTAAGGCCGGCTTTTTAAACATCCAACCCTCGTGTTTTTCACAGATCCGCTCTAATCATCATGATCTATACATGTTAGATAGGTTATGTATTAAATTTTACGAGATTTGGAGAACTCTAATTAATCCATCAAATAGACTAAAAAATCGACGGCTTTACTATATATGAAAAACAAGATCGCTTGATAGATATGTTAGAGGTCTTCATTTTTTGTAAAATTTGATACATAACTTATCTAACATATAAAGATCACGGTGGCCAGCACGGATCGGCGAAAAACACTAGGGGTTGGGTGTTTGAAAAGCCGATCTTAAAATAAGAAATGAGGCTGGTCCTCATAGGATTAACTCCACACACAGACACATGAGGATAATGGAGGAAAGGTGCAATACGAGCGAATTTCCTCCTATGACGTCAAAAAAATACATCATCCATGAATTTTTTTCGACGATCGGCATCCATCATCTTCATCTATATCATCTAAGAAGTAGATATACCAAATTTCATGTGATTCTACAACGTATTCACCGTTGATTTAGTTGGTGCAAAATCAACGGTTTACCGACAATAGAACTTTTTACATTACTAATTCAACAATGAAAAAGTGGTGAAATCACATGAAATTTGGTGTATACACATCGTACATGATAAAGATGATGAGAATGGGTGACGATTGTCAAAAAAATCCTGTGGGATATAGAATTTTGATGCCACCTAACGAAAAAGCCTCCTATGATCTCTTTTCTTCATTATTCTCATATACACACACACACACACACACACATACAGAGAGAGAGAGAGCAAGAATAATGAAGGAAAGATGCACTAGAAGGCTATTTTCGTTGGATGGCGGCAAAAAACTATACCCTCCATTTTATTCGATGATCGGTATCGTCCATCTTGATCCTCATCATTTAATATGTTGTAACGTCCCAATTCCCTGAATATAGAAATATAAACCGAAATCGCCAGTGCTCCTAAACAAGGGGGAAATTGTCTTACCATAGTCACACCTAAGACTCTAACTAAACCTATACGATAATATCCAAAATATAATACTAAAATCATGCTGCATAAATAATGAATAACACTGATGAATCCATACGATAAAGATAAAGTCAATAAAATATCCAAATAACAAAGGGTTCCGAATAAATGAAATACAAGATCCAAAAAGAAAGATACATTATTCCTAACGTCCCGCGAGGGCGTACATTCTAATAGCAAATGAAATAAAATAGAAATAAAGCTACAAATACTACTAATTTTCGGCAAACTCTTGATAGTCACTCTGATCCTGCTTTGCCTATGAATTGATGTCTAAACCTGAGATGACAACTCCCAGAGAAATCAGAACATCTCAACAAGTACTCAATCGTAATAGGGTGTGTATATGTGTGATAACATGCATATGTGAGTGTAGTGAAACTCTCGTGCACATGTAGATATAAATATGATAGTAATATGAAACAAGCAAGTAAACATGTCAAGTCGGTCAAGTCATATCCTACTTGGTCGCTAAAAGGGTAATCTATCCTATCGTAAGTTTGAGTGTGTACGTCAATCTCTACAGGAGTATTCCCAACCCAAGGGTAGGGCCTCAGGGGTAAGGAAACACGGGCCCAAAATGTGAAATGAACAAGCGAAAAATATAGCCCGGTACAAGCTGTAATAACAAGCGACCGATATAGCCCAGTACTAGCTGTTGTAATAAGCGGCCGATATAGCCCGGTACGAGCTGCCGGCATGGGACTCCTAAGATCATGTTGAACGAACGCACACTCAAACTACCCCAACATCCCGCATATCTATAACTACCATGATAATAAACTGAATCACTAATCAAAATGCTGACCGGACTTGAACTTGTAATATCATGTTAATTGTATGAAAATAAACATGTAAACAGTATAGATTGTGCACGGTATGTAATTCAGCATTTTAATTAGAGATCTCGTTTTAATATAAGGAAACAATAGTCGTGAACAAGTATGTGATGTCAAGGTGTTTTCGTACACGTCAAAGATAACAATAAGCATGTCATATCATTAATATTTAATAAGGTTATTTATGCAATATCATTTTAAAGAGGGTTCGATTCTAATCGAACAATTCCAATAGCTGTGGCATTTAACAAAAATTATTTGTAATTAAATATGAATGCATTATTATAATATACTATATAACTATTTTAATTAACTAAAACTGAGACTTGTGTTGTTACATATATATATATAAACATCATTATCTGTAATACTCACACCACTATGTATCGTGTTAATAATTACTAATACTGTACATCTATATACATAAAATATATTATACTGTTTTAGTGTATTATATATGACCATCACCAATATGTACTAATAATCTATATATGATATAACTTATCATATCCACAACTATTCTAACTAAATATATTAATAACTTACCTACTGCATTAACATATTATTTATAACTACACTTCATATTGTATATTTAAATATATTACACACACACACATACAAACTTATTTATGCTATATGATAGTTACAATATAAAAAAAAAATCATAGCAGACAATTATATACATAAGTATGAATAATTAATAGCACATACAATCAATATGAGTTTACATTTACATTATATATTAGTTAAGTAAATATGATCACATGATATTTTTATATAAAATAATAATAATACGTCAAGAATATAATATATCAATATGAACGAAAATTATAAATACATACAGTGTGGATACTAATAGTTGTATACATAATTTATATGATAATATTATTTATCAGCAATAGTTGAGAGATTCGCCGATATTGTATCGACTAGGAAGATTACTTGAGACGTTGTATCACTGCATCGGAAGGGTTGGCTGATACAGTAAGTATGTGGCTACTCGAACCAGCGACCCGAGAGGGCGTGGATCGAGAAGAAATCGGCTGATGTAACAGTGCGATGGATTAAACCTGGTACCACAAACCTAACAAACTCCTATGATAAAAGAGGTTATGTATGTTTGACGTTAGGATGAGTTTATCCGTGTAACGACTCTGTTTTAATGTACAGAAAATTTATTTAAAAGTTGATGTACAAATGAAATATTTGCAATCATGTCTATGCTATAAATATTTAATTTGCTTTTGAACAGCAAGAAACAACCTGTAGCTCATTGGTAAAGTCTTGCACTGTTGTGATGTAGCCCTTGTGTTCAAATACGCTCAGCCACATATTATTTTTGTTGATTTTTCTTTTAAACTTTTAGAAGCCCAAAAGTTTACACGTGCACTGCACGTAAAATGAAAAGTCACACAAAAATCAAACAGGTAGAAAATAATATTTGAACAGACACAAACACGTGGCCAAAATCCAAACATCCACCCTCGGATTGGACTGGCGAGATGGTCTCTGGGCATGGCCCCGCCGGGCCCCCCATAGGTACCGCCCCGAATTTTTGTGCACTGGTCCCTTGGCCTCCCCCTTGACTCCCATTATATTTGATTACTCTGCAATTATCCAGTGAGTGTAATTTCACTCTTTAATTCTAATTTTAATGCATTTTTAATTCTCTCTTCCCTCACAAAACCCTAATTCTATCCTATAAATACCCCCCTACACTTTGGCCCTTCTTATTCTGAAATTTATTGCCAAAACTCTCTAAAATTCCTAAGTCTAAAAGTTGTACAAGTGGAGTTAGCCAAGGTCAAAGTTCCGGCGACGTTTCGGGACAAATCCGGCGACGACATAACTTCCCGACACCTTCATAAGTTCCATCTACCTCCCCTCTCTTCTCCAAATCAGTAAGTCACTTCTTCCCCCTTCTCTTCTATTAAAAAGAAGTCTATTTTCAAAACTTGCCGGAAGCAGAGTTAATCCGACTTCCGATTCTAATTTAACTAAAATCCCAACTTTTCTTAATAACAAATTTACCATCTTTTTGTATATTGTTTAGAAATCATAAACAAACCTTTTAGAACAAATTTTATCTCAAAATAATATGTTATGCAACTTTTTTCATATTTTTACGGTAAAATACAATCAAGTTTACATACGACATTACCTTATAGTTTACTCGTATTACCTTTAGAAAACTCACGAAGTAATGACCTACCTCATCACAACACTCATTATTGACATAGCACAATGGCTTGTAAATCATTAGTTTGGGACAAAATACGAATTTACATTTAAATACCATAAACTATCAAAAACCGTTTTCTTTAAAAGTGTATTATTTAATTCCTTGCAAATGCGTCTCTACAACCCACTTTTGGGGACCCCGATCGGGATGGTGCAGATTATCGCACATCCTCGGGCCTAGTAGACCGAGATGCAGACCTTCTCACGGAGCATCCGATCTCGATGGAATTTTTATGCAATTTTTAAGAAAAATGTGATTTCTACTTAATAAATAATTTTTTTTATAATAATTATATATATAAATATTATCAAAATATTTATTTTTAATATATAATATATTCCATGTTTTCTAATCAAAAGAAAAGAATCACAAAAGATCATGAAAATACCATCACATTCAATACAAGTCAAATTACAAGAAAATACCATATACTATTCAAAATTAGGTTTATATCCACTAGAATATTTTATTTTATAAAAATTACAACTATGAAAACCTGAAAGACGATAAATAAATACTTGAGGTTTATTTTGAAAATATATCAAAACTATTTTGCATAAAACCCCGTCAAGTTATATCAAATTACGATAAGGACCCTAGTAAATATAGGTTTAAGCGGAACCAGTTCTCTCGAGCCTCGGGGAGCCGGATAATATGGGTGCTTGCCTATCTAAGGTAGACAAACTAAAAACGGTATTATCAATACGGTAATTGTCTTGGAAAAAACGCAAATCCTGCCGTACATGTGCGGCAATTACCGATAACTCCAAAACTAATTCAGGACTTCAATTCTGTTTAAAAGTCTGAGTCAGGCAGAGTCTCAGTCTAATCTGAAATCAATCAATATATCCTTGAATATGATTCAAGTATAACTCAAATCCAACATGAATCCATTTATACCAGAATTCAATCTATATCAACATGATTTGACCGAACCGTGGATTTACATTTGACTGGTCTACATGACTATTCGTCTATACCCATTCCATTTACATGAACTACTGATATCATGGTTTCGGAAAGTCATACATCTATGAAAACAAACAATACAAATCAATACAAAATACATTACGGGGTTCTAAAGGGGTAGACTTGTACGGAATGTGTTAGAAGTGGCACGAGACAGTCACTTTAATACACCTAACCTGAATATCCATTGCTGTTGTTCCGTGGCTTAACGGTTCCTTGTGCTCCGTATACCTTACTCCACGGAATAGTTGGACTCCTCTCGTATACACTGGCATATTCCGTACCAAGCTACAAACAACTGCGTTATCATAACAATAAAACATTATACCAGTTATATTTTCTTTTCTGTCTATTTTATTCCTACTTTTCTTTAGGACTTACCGAGCGATTGTTCGCTGACGACATTCCTTCTCTCTTCTTTCTTTGGAATGTTGTCAGGTGGATCCGACTCACTAGATCCGACTCACTAGAGATAGAGCCCAATTCAGAAAACTTGGATCAGTTCAGGACCCCAAGCTCTAGACTCTTGTATATACTTTACTTTCTATTTATGTCATTGTTTAGGCATTACTTTCATCATTATATTTACTTTTCAGTTGTATCGTAAAGAAATGTTTAATAAATAAAAGTTATTGTTCATTTACATGTCATGTCTTCTAATGTATATTTAAATTATATTGCTTAGTTACGCTTAGCGTGTTTACGTCTGAGTAAATACATAGCAGGCCAGTCACGTCTCATTACCCGTACACTGGGAAGCGGGGCGTGGCAATCTGTATGCCTAAAAGAAGGATAAACTGAACGCTCCGAAACGAGTAAATAAACTAAACTAATATATTCCAGCACAAATAGTGTAGAGAAGAAGCCACTTATAGGTCCTCTCGACTCATAAGGGGAAAACACTCTTGTAAGATCCTTACGACTCACAAGAGAAAAGATACTTATGGGTCCCCACGACTCCTAAGAAGAAAATGCACTTACGATATCCTCTCGACTCATAGGGAGAAGTACTTTTATGAGATCCTCATGTCTCATAAAATTGAAAAGGCTTAGTTGGCAGGGATCTAAACATGTCTTTTAAGCCATCGTTGCCCTGCGAACTATCTCCATACTGACTGTCGTATGCTATCCATGGGCCACATACGACAAAGTTGCATCAAAGACATCCTCCATTGGCTAACCAAGGTACCAATGAGGAGGAGAAGCCACTTACATGTCCTCTCGACTCGTAAGAAAAAACTCTCTTGTAGGATCCTTACGACTTACAAGAGAAAAGGACACTTAGGGATCCTCACGACCTCTAAGGAGAATACACACCTATGAGATCCTCTCGACTCGTAAAGAGAAAATACTTTGTGAAACTATCACGGCTCATGAAGGATGAAAAGACTTAGATGAAATGGATCTAAACCTGTCTCCTAAGTCATCTGATGTCTAACGGTGATAAGCCTAACATCGTTACATCCACGTGCAATGTACGTAGGCGTAGCGGTGGGGGCAGTTGTTCCTGCCAAAAATTTTAGCTCGAAACTTACATTTGTTCCCTCCAAAAAAATAACAATAAATAATAATCCATAGGACTTAAGTACATGCGCCAGAAGAGATTGGCGCTGCCAAAAGCATGCGCTAAGTCCCTTTGGCGCTGCTCCACATGATACACACATGGGCATGCGCTAATGATCCCTGGCGTTGCGCCAATCTTCGAAACTCTTGCTTCCTTAAAGCTTAAACTTTAATCTTGGAAATTAATTTCCAGTATCTTTCCCAAACAGAAAGATACATATTTTATCAACAAATAAATCAATCAATGATTTTTCTAAACAAAGAAAATACCAACCGAATTAATAAAAACCATTGGATAAAAATCCAACGATACTTAAGCATCCGGGTTGATTTTAAGATCAATAAGAGAAATATTTTATCTACTTGCCAAACAAAATTACATCCCTTATAAAAAAAACCCTAGATTTCAATCTCGACATAGAGAGACCCCCCATAAGCTTGATAAAGAACTTAAGTTCTCTGTTATCAAATCTCCTGTTTTCTTCTTCCTTCATCAACCGATGTGAGAAAAGGAGATCAATCTCCATATAAAAAAGAAGCTTAAGCTTCATATATCAAAGAAGGTTAACCTTCATATATAACTTAAGTTTTTTTCTTGGATCTCAAAATCCTTAAAATTAAGATCATCCCTCGAGAAAACTTAAGTTTTACAAAATTGATTCTTTTGATCTTAAGATCTAGGGTTTAAGAAAAAACCGAACCCTTTCACCAAAACGACGATGATAAAAGACCAAAGTTCATACCTTTGAACAAAAATAGAGATCCCAGATCATCAAATATTGATCTTGGTGATTGTTAATGGCCAAAATTATCATTAACAGAAGCTTAATCTTCATGAAACTTAAGTTTCAAGAGAACATAGATTAATCTCTATGAAAAATCTCTAAGAGGCTATGTGCCAGAGGCATATGCGCCAATGGACATGCTGTTGGGGTCGAAAATTACATCCCGATTGACCAAGTCAAAGTCAACGTCAACCCCAAGCCAAGTGGGCCCAAGCCCAGATCAAATGGGCTCATGCCCGAGTCGAGCCCAAACATGAAGCGGCCGGCCTCCCCTATGCAAATAAAAAAATCATGTAATAAATAATTTTGATGTAATCTTTTATGCATGAATGTAAGAAAAATGGGCATAAAACCAAATTTTTGTAAAGCCCATGGCTTATGTGCAAAAGAAATGGGCACATGAGGCATGAGATGGGCAAAATGCCATTTTGTAAAGCCCAAGGGGCTATATGTAAAGTTTGTAGCCTATAAAGGCAAACATGATGAAAATATTTATAACAACTTTTTTCATTTCTCTCAAACTCTAGGGTTTTTGTGTCTCCTTCTCCTTCCTCAAGGTTTTAAACCTTCTCCTTTTTTTTGAATTAAATCAAGAGTTTAACTCTTCCTCTTCCAAAAATAAATAGTTTTCCACCACAAAACCCACAAAAGGGAGCTCGGATCTTCCATCAGATCTTAAAAAGGAGAGATTTTTAAAATCCCACCCCTCTTGTTCTCTAAGATCCGGCCAACAATAGAGGAAGAAGGAGACTCATCTCCAGAAATCCCATCTTGGGAATATCCAGGGCCAAAGGGGAGAGAAACAAAGGGGCCCCATTTGATAATTTCTAAAGATTTCTAGGAGTTTAACTCCATTCAAGATCTGTTGGAGTTCAACTCCATAAATTAATTTTTTTTTAGGAGATTAACTCCTGAAGTCAAATTGGGAGCACAGCTCCCAGTGCAGGGACAAAGTCCTTTTTCTTGCTGACGCCCAGCGCCTGCGTGCCAAGCACGTGGGGCAGGAGAAATTGTATGGAGAGCATTTAAAGATCGCACTGCAGACGCTGAGACAGGAGAAATTGTATGCGAAGATGAGTAAGTGCGAATTCTGGCTGGAAGAAGTGAAATTTCTGGGACATGTCGTGTCGGGCGATGGAATCGCCGTTGATCCCGAGAAGATTGCAGCGGTTCGAGATTGGCCTATTCCAAGAAATGTGGCTGAGATAAGAAGTTTCCTTGGTTTGGCCGGATACTACAGGAGATTTGTGGAGAACTTCGCTCGTTTGGCAGAGCCGTTTACCAAGCTCACGCGCAAGGAGGTACCGTTTGTTTGGACGGATGGATGTGCATTGGCCTTCGAGACGTTGAAGCAGAAGTTGATAACCGCCCCTATCCTGACCGTACCAGATAATTCAGGAGGACTGGTAATTCACAGCGACGCATCTGGAAAAGGATTGGGATGTGTTTTGATGCAGAATGGGAAGGTCGTAGCTTACGCATCGAGACAACTGAAGACTCATGAGAAGAATTATCCGACTCATGACTTGGAGCTTGCGGCCGTGATCTTCGCCTTGAAGATTTGGAGACACTACCTTTTGGGCGAGAGAGTCGAAGTCTTTACAGATCATAAGAGTTTGAAGTATGTATTCACTCAGAAGGAGTTGAACATGAGGCAACGCAGATGGTTGGAGCTGATGGCCGACTACGACCTTGATCTTAAGTACCATCCGGGAAAAGTTAACGTCGTGCCGGATGCGCTTAGTCGGTTACCAGCGATTCAGGTATTGACCGCACAAAGGGAGATCATTGCGGACTTTCGGAGATTTGACTTGGAGGTTGTGCTACCACATGCTACGGGACAGTTGATGCAGTTGCAAGTACAGTCGTCCTTAGTTGAGAAGATTAAAGCGGCACAATCGCAGGATCCTAGACTGCAAAAGTTTCGAGAGCGGGTTGAACCCGGAATACGAACCGATTTACTGATCCATGAAGATGGTTCGTTGAGGTATGGTAGCCGTGTGTGTGTGCCAAAAGGAGATGTGTGTGAAGAGCTTATGAAGGAGGCACACAGTTCAGCTTACTCTGTACATCCAGGAGGGACAAAGATGTACCGAGATATTCGACAGCACTTCTGGTGGGAAGGTATGAAACGGGAGATTGCTCGCTTCGTGGCTAAGTGCTTGGTGTGTCAGCAAGTCAAGGCTGAACACCAAAGGGTTGCTGGTTTGTTGCAACCACTTCCGATTCCTCAGTGGAAGTGGGAACATATAACCATGGATTTCGTGACGGCTTTACCGCGGAGTCCAAAGGGCAACAATGCAGTATGGGTGATTGTCGATCGGTTGACCAAGGCAGCTCACTTTATTCCTTTTCGGGTTGGTCAATCGACGGAGACTTTGGCAGAGCGGTACATACAGGAGATTATAAGATTGCATGGAGTACCGGTGAGCATCGTGTCCGACCGGGACACTCGGTTCTTGTCGCACTTCTGGAGGAGTTTACAAGAAAGTTTGGGGACTCGATTGAAGTTTAGCACAGCTTATCATCCTCAAACTGATGGACAATCGGAGAGAACGATCCAGACCCTTGAAGATATGTTGAGGGCTTGCACGTTGGACTTCAAAGGTTCTTGGGAGGATCATCTACACCTGGTGGAGTTTTCGTACAACAATAGCTTCCAAGCGACTATTCAGATGGCTCCGTTTGAAGCGTTGTATGGTCGTAAGTGCCGTTCACCTGTTTGTTGGGATGATGTTGGTGAACGAAGGTTACTAGGACTAGATTTGGTGGTACAGACAGTCGAGAAGGTGAATACAATCAGGAAGCATATGAAGGCAGCTCAAGACAGACAGAAAAGTTGGGCTGACACGTCAAGAAGACCTCTAGAGTTCGCCGTGGGTGATTTGGTATTCCTGAAGATATCACCGATTAAAGGGGTGATTCGCTTTGGGAGTCGGGGAAAGCTTAGTCCTCGATTCGTTGGACCCTTCGAGATATTGGAGCGTGTTGGAGAGATAGCGTACCGTTTGGCGTTACCACAGTCATTGGCGGGAGTGCACGATGTGTTTCATGTATCTCAACTACGGAGGTATGTTCGCGATGAAACTCACGTCTTGGATCATTCGGAGTTGACTGTACGGGAAGACCTAACTTTTGAGGAGCGACCGGTTGAAATCAAGGATCGAAGAGAAAAGGTTCTTAAGAACAAGATTATCCCTCTTGTGCTAGTTTCTTGGGGTAATCGATTGCATGGAGAATCCACTTGGGAGCGAGAAGACGAGATCCGGCAGAAATTTCCTCACATTTTCCTGTAGTTAGCTATCTTGTATTCTTGAAATTTCGAGGACGAAATTCTTTTGTAGTTGGGTATGATGTAACACCCGAGCCCAATAATACTATTTCTGGTACTAGTTGAGTGTTATACATTGCTCATTTCAATTATCTTGCTTGTTTGGTGATTTTTGCTAAATTTTAACCGGCTAAGTCATTTTGCCTATAACAAATTTTAACACCTAAAATGAAATTAAAAATATCCATGTTGGCCTACTCGTCGCCACTAGTCGCGTGGTAGCGTCCGCGCGTCGAGATTTCATCCCGTTCGGCGAAACGGGCAAGTTTGGACGGCTACGCGCGCGTGCAAGTGTCCGACTTGGGGGCATGCATTTTAATCATAAAACACCTCATTTCAAAATTTGGAACTCGCTTAAAATCCTATAATTTGAATTTGAAACATTTGGGCGCAACCCGGGCGCGATTTGGAAATGTTTCATTTAGCGCCGAAATACCCATTTAAATTTAATATTATAAAACCATAAAATATATATTCTGTTACAAAATTTACGTTAAAATCTCTTTTAATCTTTCTTTAAAAATTCTTTTCAACTCCCGGCCAATCACGAGGGAATAAATCCCTCGTGGGCCCCACCTACCCTCTCTCTCTCTCTCTCCGCCTCTCAATCTCTCTCTATCTCTCTCTAATCTTTTTCTCTCTCTCCCCCCTAAAATCTCTCTCTCCCTCTCTCCTAAAACCCTCTCTCTCTCTCTCTATTTTATATTTTTCCCCCACTATTCCTCGTTCTCAACCCCACGAGAAAACTCCATCGACGAACCCTACGAACCCCAACCCTAGCCGCCGCAGCCTCGCCGTCGACCTCCCCACGACCTCGCCACCATCCTCCTTGCCTCCACAGCCTCGACCGCACCCCTTCCTCCTCTTCTCCCTCCTTCAGCGCCTGCACCCGACGCCACCGCCACCTGCACGCAGTGCTCGCCGTCGCCGCCGCCTCCCATCGCCGACGACGTCGACTTCCCCCCTTCACCTTCATCCCGACCTCTTCACCGTCTTCCTCCTTCCCTCGCCGGGCCACGACAGAACCCGAGCCTAACCCTATCACCAACCCTAGTTCGCCGGAAAAGCCCCGTCGACCCTCGCCGTCGTTGCCAGAGCCACCGCCGACCACCTCCTTCTCCCTCTGCAAACCAGATCAAGCCAGCACCTCCTCTACTCATCGCACCATCCCATTCCAGCGACCTCCAGCACCTTTCAGCCGGGATTGCCGCTGCCGCTGCCTCGCCGACACCCCGTCGCCGTCGAACCCGTCGCGGTTGCCCCCTGGTTATCCCTGTAAGCCTCTCTTCACCATCTCCCTTCTTGTATCCCCTCTCTGGTCGATTTCTCGCCTTGATTTTGTATTTGCTAACTTCGTCGCTGTTTTAGCAGTTCGCCGGATTCCGGCCTTGCCGACGACTTGACCCGACTCTCCAGCGAAGTACTCCAGTCCGTGTGGTCCCGCTGTTCGCTATTTGGACTCGATCCATGGCCCGTGCATCCGTCGCGTGTTTTCCGCCGACGTTGCGTTCGTGTTTTCCGGTTTGCGAAACCGTCGAGGCAAGATTTCTTGCTACATGCTACGTTAAGCTAATTAAGTGTTTGACTCATAAAACTTGCAATATTAACTAAGTATAGTTACTTGTCTCATTGGACGAAATATGATATACATCATAATACTGCCACCTAAATCGTATTTTGCCACCGTAACCGTAATAACAACTACCTGCTAATCATTTTGTTATTTAAAGGTCGATAGCCGTACATATATATATCTTCATTAATTTTCTGTTATTAATACTGCGCTACCCTGTGATTAATGCACCCCATGGGTGCTCGAACCTGTTAATATAATACAACTGCACCAGATTAAGGTACCATTGTGATTAAATGACTATTATTGATGTTTACTTTAAATTCTTGCTGCTGTTCCTTATTCGATTGTATACCTGTTGTGAGCACATACTCGACTGCACTACATATTGACCTGACCTTGCTGCACATGACATATATTTACATACCGATGCACCGGACATGGTACCCTATACATACCGACTCAACCTGTTGTACCATGACCTGACTTGTTACCTGATCTCATGCCTAATGCCAACAAACCTGACTTGGGGTCCTCATGGACCATTCCTGTTGTCTATCCAGACAAACCTGACCTGTTACCTGATCCCGCGTTGGCATTAGTCCTTGATTACTGAATACCTGACCTGACATACATAACTTGGGGGTATGGGGAAATCAAAGGTGAAACCGACTTGTAACTCAACAGTTCGATACCTGTTCTGATCAGTCTTACGGGCTTGGCCAGCCCCGGAGTGATGATGCTGACATCCCTCGCCCATCCTGCTACCTATTACTGCCTAGCGGCACGTCTCGGATTCAGCCCCGAGGATCTTGACCGTGGTCCCGGGCACGCACGGGATACTATTGAGTTACATCGACGAGTCACCAATTGATTTCAAAGACTTTAGAGTAGAAACCTGATAGGACAGTTTAGTTACCACTGCACATTACCCTGCACTGTTATTTCATAGTACTGCTTTATTCATGTTCATCCCTGCATTGCTTATTACCATGTTCATATTATATTATTGGTTGACATGACGCGCTGACGTCTGGGTTTTGCATGGCCCAGATTCCTTACCACTGTCGACGACCGAGCAGGAGTACTTCAGCCAGCAGGCTGATCTGTGAGTTCCATAGTGATTAGTTTATTTATTTCATTTCATTTCCAGATGTGAGCCCGCATTATGGGACGTACTATTTATTTATTGTATTGGATCATTTGCTTCCGCACTTATTGTTTATTGACTCTTGTTATTATGGATTTGGACATGTGCTAGATTAGTTTATTTATCTTGTTCTTGATATCTCTACAACTGTAATGTGACTGTGGATGGATACTTCCTACCCACAGGTAGCATGGTTGGCTATGTCACGTGCCCAATCTTGCGTACTCTGGGAAGCGGGGCGTGACAAGGAATCCTTCTCTGATTCCCAAAATAACAATAGTTCATGGAGAAACCGAAAGGACGATAATCGCAAAGGCGGAAATTCCGACATGCTGAATCTTTTAACACTTCGGCTAACCGAAATAAGCGAGGGATGAACGGGCCTAGTGCCAGCCAGCCTCGGAAGCCAGTGTTCGGAGAGGGAGGAGAAGCTCCACTGAAAGAAAAGCTGGATAAGGTCTATTCCTTCAGAAGGGACAAAGTCCGTAAAATATTCAAAGACGCCCTAAGAAACGGTCTACAGTTGCCGGAATCAAAAAGACCGCAAGAAACGAATATGACCGATGACCCTAAATACTGCCCCTATCACAGAGTGATAGGTCATGCCATTGAGGATTGTTTTGTCTTCAAAGATTGGGTCGAAAAGCAATACAAGGCAGGAAATATAGAACTGTCTAAAGGCATGTTAACAAACAGTCAAGCTGTGACCGCCAATTTCATACAAACGGAGACCGAAGTCCTTCGGGAACCTGATTCTCTCAGATATCTGTCTTTCTCTGAAAATAATAGACCACCAAGTCTTTAAACTGGGAATAAATGACCACTACGTCGTTAAACTGGGAACAGTCGACCTCTAAGTCGTTAAACTGGGGATGTAAAAGTGTGTAAATAAAATAAAAAGAAAAAAAGAAAAGCCGAAATGATGGGGCAACTCGTAATAAAAATCAGCGAGTAAAATAAAGCCGAAATGATAGGGCAACCGCGAATAAATAGCCGAAATGATAGGGCAATTGCGACCTTCGCGATAAGGAAAAATAAAATGATAGAGCAATCGCGGTATAAAAAAAAATTTAAAAAAAAACTCCAACGGCGAATGATGAGTCGCTCCTGGTACCATATTCCAGTGCAGCGATGCAAACGCCAACTAAAATTTCAAATCTCTGAATGTCCCAACGGCGAATGATGAGTCGCTCCTGGTACCATATTCCAGTGCAGCGATGCAAATGCCGACCAAAATCCAAATCCCCAAGTGACGAATGATGAGTCGCTCCTGACACCATATTCCAGTGCAGCGATGCAGACGCCAACCCAATTCAAATTTTCAAATCCTTGGATGTCCCAATGGCGAATGATGAGTCGCTCCTGGTATCTTATTCCAGTGCAGCGATACAGACACCAACCAAAATCCAATTTCCCAAAATTCTTCCAGCCCTACGGTTGGTCCCCAAGTTGACTACCGTATACAATCCACGATCTCAAATAATTCTCATCATACCCATACCCCACTGCAATCACCAGTTACGCTGCTGGTCTCCGCCCTTGGAATTATGCTCCGTTTGGGAAGACCCACTCATGTGTCCTCACGATACATGAGGAGAACAAACCTTCGTGGGATCCTTACGACTCACAAAGGAAAAACACACTTGGGAGTCCTCACGACTCCTAAGGAGAAAATACACCTGCGGGATCCTTTCGACTCGTAGGGAGAAAATGCTTTTATGGGACCCTTATGGCCCATAAAATTGAAAAGCCTTAGGTCTGTTGGGATACCTACAATGGCAGCAAGGTTTCGGGAGGCATCGGCCATACCAATTTCAAATTTTTGCCGTTCTAGATAACCCTAGCCATGAATCTTTAACTAGAGAATCAAACTAAACATTCATGTTAACAACTTAACATCTAAGAGTTAGGAATTACAACCTTTGTAGTCTATTCCTTCGCTTCATAAGCTCCGAGTTGAGGTCCCTTCACTGCGATCATCAAGCTCCCAGACTCTATAGAGGCTCCATGAGGTGAACGAGACATCCTTGGTTGAAGACTTCACAATCCAAGATGGTCTACCTTGAGGAATCACAAACCCAAGCTCTCACTTCACTAATGAGCTATTAGTGAAGCAAACACCCTAATCTAAGTGGCTAGAATAGATGAGGATGATGAAGTAGGAATTTTGCTCTCTTTAGTTTTCTTTTTCTCTTAATCATTCATCACAAAATAAAATCAAGCAAGCTCTTTTCTTTTGGTGGAGGAAGAAGAAGATGAGCAAGTGATGAAATGAATTAATTGTGTGAGGTTAGAAATGCAACCAAGGGTTAAGCATGGCATGCTTAACCCTTGTAGAGACTTAACCATGAGTTAGGGTTAGGATTGGGTTAATAAATATCTTGAGAAATATCAAGGGGTGGACTAAGTCAACAAGAGCAAAATATCCACACAATATTGATTTATCCAAAATAGAATATTAACCCTAAACTAAACCCTAGCATGGTTTAATCTCAAAAACCCTAGTTGCATTTGTAACCTAACATGTTACAATTATACATATCTCATATATATATATACAATTTTGTAACAAAAGAAAATAATACAATTAACATTTATCACATATATATCAATGTATCATCAAGTGAGAAAAAGAATCATTTAAGTGAGCTTATATTAGTTAATGTAATGTAATATATCACATATATAATTATACATTAAATTATTAAATCAACACTTGATTTAATAACCCGGCTATATTACATATAACCGACTAATATAATATGTATCTTTTTATCGAATCAACATTTGATCCGATAACCCGGCTATATCACATATACCCGGCCTGTTTCCCCCAATTAGAACGCAACCCTATTTCTAAGACTGAAGAGTAAAGCAATGCTTCATAAAAGAGGCTAAGCACCAAAGGCACTTTATCCATGCAAGAATCACATGCACCTAACAATAGTAAATTAAATCATGCGATGCACAAACATAACAGAAAGCTAAAATAAAAGGGAACCCTTAACAGATAATAAAATACTTGATTAAAAAAAACACCTGTTCATTATTATTATTATTACATTTAAAAAAAATCACCAAACATGGGATCGGAAGGACAAGGGTTCGCAAAGATAAGAAGAAGATTCCCCAGTTCCCTTTCTGTCTTCTCCACCACGTCGAAGCGGCGGTCCTCCCGAGAGGTAGACGTCCAACGATCATCGCCACATTCGTCAGAAAAGGTGGTGATGACAACCCGGCGAGCCCGTATCTGGCTCAGAAAATGGAAAGAGCAGTCCCTCAGGGCTCTGGTGATCAAATGTGGTTCGAAGAAGCACTCGATCTTATCCTCGGCGGCATCAAGCATTGCCGAGGACATCTCTACTGGAGGAGGGGGAAGATCGGCGAGCACCGAGGCAAGGATCATCCGAAGCCAAATGGAGTGCGGAGGGAGAGGAGACCCCACACGAGTCAAAAGCTCGTACATTGCAGCATCGCATTGCTCGTCCGTAAGAGAAGGGTCCACCAAGCGCGCAGCAAAACGGGGAACGATGTCCTGAATAGGCACTTCCCATGGTTGTCGGCGGGCATGAGGGCGGTTGCAAGCCATGATTGAAAAAGTTCTCTGAAGATGGGAGAAGAAAAGGCTCGGCTTTGAGTTATATATAGACCAAGCACAGAAAATTCTGTGCACGGTGGAATTATTTCCAAGACCTGGGAAATGAAAATATTGGGAAATACAAGTCCGACTTGAAAAAGGAAGATGAAAAGACATCTCAGGTGAAGCAACGCTTCCGATTCCTCCCAATCAGAGCAAAGCTCTACTTTGAAAATTTAAATTTTAATAAATGAAGCAACGCTTCAGATTCTTTGCGCTGTGCGCAGGATGCCACGTGTCAAAATCTGGCACGCCAGCGCGGAAAGCGCAGCGCCCAAGGCAGCGCGCCCAATCAGAGCAAGGCTCTATTTAAAACAAAAATTAAAGGAAGCAACGCTTCAGTTGCGCAAGCGCTGCGCTGCGCGACACGTGTCAGCACAGTTACGCAAGCACAGTGGCGCAAGAGCTGCGCTACGCGACACGTGTCAGCGCAAACGCAGTTGCGCTGCGCTGTGCGCTGCGCGACACGTGTCAGCGCAGTTGCGCTGCGCTCTGCGCTGCACGACACGTGTCACGCGCTGGGGCGTTTGCGCCAAACAGAATTAAATTCTAGTAAGATATTTCTATTCTTGTTAAAACAAGAAGATTGCCTTCTGTAAAACAGAAGCCCTTGGATCAAAAATCCAACGGTGGGGAAAATTCCCCAAATCACTCAGAGAAAGATCTCTTTAACAAAATTTAACAAATTTATGGGCACTATATAAAGGCCCCTAGACCCCAATTCAGGAGGAGGATCAACATTGTGAGAGATTAAGAACCTTAAAAACATAGAGAACTCTGAAGAAAGTTCAAGATAAAGGTAAAAACCTTCACAAAATAGAAGAATTTCTTCTAATAGATCATTGATCTAAGAACAAGATCAATGGTCTTCAAATAATAATAAGTGCCTTGCACTTTTATATGAACCACTGGTTCTCTAAAAACAAGAAAAACTTGTTTTCTTTGATCTAAATTGGATCAAGAAATCAAACAGTGCCTTACACTTTTTTATGAACCATTGGTTCTGGAATCTTAAAGATTCTCAATGATTATTGAAATAGTACCTTGCACTTGCAAAAACTGCACTGTTGCGCTCCTGGGTTGGCGCAAGCCACCAGAGAGCGCCACGCGTCAGCACCTGAACCACTTGCGCTATGCGCTTTTAAGAAAGAGCCTTGCTCTCTGAAATTGGCGCAACTTACCAGAGCGCGCCACGTGTCAGCAGCACAAGCGCAGCGCACTGGCGCAGCGCACTGCGCTTGCGTGACACGTGTCATCACCACAAGCGCTTGCGCTCATTAATTGGCGCAAAGCACCTGACAAATGCAATGCATTGTTCATTAAAAGGCCAGGCCCAAATCGAATAGGGCTAGTAGGCCTAAATAAATTGCAATGCAATAAAAGGGCAGAGCCCAAGTAAAATTGATGCTCTGTATCTTTTATAAAAGGGCAGAGCCCAAACAAAATAAAATGCAATGAAAGGGCAGAGCCAAAACAAAATTGATGCTCTGCATCATTTATAAATGGGCAGAGCCCAAACAAAATAAAAAATGCAATGCATTACTTAAACATGGGCAAAGCCCTAGCACAGGTCTAATAGGCCAAAAACAAATAAAATCGTTGAACATTTTTCAACTGGACTTAGCCCAATCATGGCCGTAAGTCCTCAAACTAAATTGACGGAGCACAGCTGCTCTCTTAAACCAATTTACATCTGCTTCGAGGGTACATCTCCGAACTCCTCTGACACCTATCGTTGTAATCCTTCAACGACGTCAGAGAGACGACGGGTCCCGACAACCACACATCAACACGGACTGTGGGGTCCTTAAACCCACGGACTTATGCGTCCTTAAACTAAGATACGGACTGTGGGGTCTTTAAACCCACGAACTTATGCGTCCTTAAACTACCAATGGACCCCTATGTCCATAAACTGGAACATGGACTCCTATGTCCCTAAACTGGAACATGGACCCCCCATGTCCCTAAACTGGCAATGGACCGCAATGTTCTTAAACTACCTATGGACCACTACGTCCCTAAACTGGAACAATAGAGCCCCCAAATGCTCTTTTGTCAGATCTAAACGATCCCGTTTAAATTGATTTTAGCATCAAATATGGCCAACGTATCCTTAAACATTCAAACAGACTTTAGTCCCAAATTGGACTATAGATCCCCCAATCAACTTTGGTTCAAGGGTACATCTCTGAACTCCTCTGACATCTGTCGTTGTAATCCTTCAACGTCGTCAGAGAGGTGATGGGTCCCGACGGCCATACATGCAATGGATCACTATGTCCCTAAATTGGAACAATAGAGCCCAAACGCTCTTTTGTCGGATCTAAACGATCCCGTTAAGTTGATCTTAGTCTCAAAACTGGACTAACGTATCCTTAACAAACGTTTAAGTTGATCTTAGCCTCAAATACGACTAACATATCCTTAAACCAAAACCCCAAACCCAAATCTAAGAAAATACGGATTTGGACTAATCCACGTCCTACGGGCGACGACATAAATTAGTCTCCGTATACAATCCACGGGCAACCACAAACAAAACAAACACCCACGGCACGAAGTGAAATTCTGGAGAAGGAGAAAGTTGTTACCGCGATGCGGTAGCGTAATTAACTGCAGGGGCTTGCGCCTGCAGGGAAGAGCGTCCCCACAATCAAAAACCCCTCGAACGAGGGGGAATCTGACGAAGTCTGCTACATCGGCCGCATCCGTCTAAACCTCCGATACACGGTACCATAAATCAACTTGGCATCTTCGGAGAGGTGGACGGATAAAACCAAATAGCATCTGCCCTGAATTTCAGGCAAGACGTTTATCGTGTCTTGGCCGCCATTCGGAGGGGAACAGATTCTGGCACGCCCGGTGGGACCTTTTCCTCTTTCCACTCCACACTTCGTGTGTCGTGTTTTTCCCGCGATCAAATAATCGCGGTGTGTATATTTTTGGTTGCCCTTAGGGGAGTGGATATTGAAGCCGGCATTTCGACTCTATGAAGAATGGCATTTGCTCCCACCCTAGCAACTCAGGCTCTGTCATACCCGGCGGAGTCAAGTATGGGTCACTTGCAGCCTCAAATCTCTGCAATCCGGTTTTTCAAGAAATTAACGGGCTTCTTTTGGGGTCGATGCTCCCACCTCCCACCCTCGGTGCCTCAACGCCGATGGAGGAAGCCCAGAGGATGTCTGTCGCCCACAGGCAGGCTCCCCAAGCAGCAGCCTTGCCGACGGAATCGGTCCTCAAACAGCTGGCACATGCCAAAGACCAAGGTTGACGCAGGGGGCAGAATATTCAAGCTATTCAAGAAATCAATGGCTTCAAATTGCACTAACTGTAACAGCAACTCTCGCTCTGTCCCATCTGGAGGAGTAACCTACGGGCCCCAAGCGGCCTCCCTTTTCACTATGCCAGTGGAGCAGGTAACTCAATCCACCACTGGGCTCTTCTTCGGGACCATGCTCCCGCCAACGAGCTTCAGTGCTCCTGTACCATCGCAAGAAGCTCCCAAGAAGTCGTTTTTCAGCGCTCCTGTGCTTATTTATGCCTTACTTTGCATTATACTGTATATAAGCACACACAAAAAATTGTGATAATAAAAGAGTAGAAAGTGAAAAAATTATATTTAAAAGATAGGAATAGTTTAAGAAAAACAAAAAAGTCAGATATTTTCTTAAATGAAACTAGTAATAAGTGGTTATAAGCTGTTGTCCCAAAGGTTAGTAAGATGAAGGAAATTACTAATCTGAGGATAAAAATAAGCCTGAAAAATAGTTCCTATTCTGGAAGCCAAACATTTGAACGTTGAAACCCTACTATACGCACGTACACACATCTTGAAACTCGGGATAGTAGAGGATACCTTGAAATGCTCTTATCTAGAAGCCAAAGTATGAAGAAAATAAAAGTGGAGAATAAAAGATAAAATGGTGAAAAGAAAAATGAACACTGGTTTTGTTATCACTAAAGCAGCAATAAAAAATATAGCGAGGGTGCTTTATCACCTAGTGCCTTAGACCAACTGGTTTGGGAGCCACTGCTAAGCCTTAGGTGTTTTAAGATAAGGAAAAACACCTAATTAGCAAGCACATGAGTAATCGATCGGTTAGTACCTCAAGAAGTATTAACGGTCGCATGAAGAATGTGTGAGCAAATTCCATCTAAATATCTATTAAAAAGTACTGAGGTAGATGGACAAGAGTATGATTGCTTGAATTGAATTCTCTGAGTGTAGGGATGTGCAGTTCACACACGTAGGGGTATATGATCAATGTTTGGAAGAAAGGTAGGAATGAAAACTAAAGGCGATGTTTTATTGAGGGATGATGTGATTTCTAACATCTTTTCATGACTATTAAGATAGGGCTCATAGCAACTGAAAAGCTGGTTGAGTTGAAAACTCTTATTTTCAAGTTCTTTCTTTTATAGTTCTTATCTTTATATAACTTTCACTATCTCTCTTTTATTATACGATTTTGTGGGTGTAATCCGCTGAAAACCCTCAGGAGACAACACCCCTCCTACTAGGGATATACCACTGGCGCCGAGTAAGGAAGACCGGGGGCAACTCTCCTTCTGGACTGACTCCGCCGACTCCAACGGCGGAAATTGATGCTGCTGTTCCAATTGGAAACAGCTTTGAACCACTTAGGAAGGTCCACAAGAACTCTCCGACCGCTGTGCTGAAAAGATCTCCTCCACCTATGGAGAGCGCTACAAAGGTGAAGCCGGAAAAGCCCCCTCAACGGCTGTCCTCTAAAATCTACAAGGTCTGGCGTCAAGTCCAAGACTCGGTAATTGATCAGATTATCCCCGCCAACAGAAAAAGGTGAAAGTTCAGCGGGAAGTGGACCATCCTATCAAGCCACAAAAGGCGATAGCTACTTGGGTGCCCACTGCAACAGCTCCCTCAACCTCGACCGCCCACGAAAGAGGAGAAGGCCGGAGAAAATCCCTGGGTCTGCGACGAACTGTAAGACCACTGAACCCAAACACCCCAAGTCTGGGGCATGATGGTACATACCATCTATATGGCATCCGGAAAAGAGGATAGCCATGTCTTCACAGGTCATAGACCGCTTACGCGATCAATGACTAAGGCTCAGGGGCAATAACAACAAAAGCTCCAAGAAATGCTGACAGCCATGGCCGCACTTACGGGACCGAAAGCAAGCCCGGAGACATCCTCGGAGCAGCGCCGTGAGCAAGAAACTGATGTCGAGATTTTTTCAGAGAATCCTCGAAAAGAAGGACAAAGAGGTAGAGGAACAAGCTGCCAACATAAAACAAATTCAAGACGAGAAAAAGGTTTGCTAAAGCCATATCAATGCGAATGAAGCTACCACCCTCTGAAGAAAACACTCTCGGTGGAGTAGAGATGCATCCTAATTACTGCCTATATCATCAGAAGATCGCACATCCCACTAAAGACTGCGACTCCTTTAAGTGTTGGTGGTAAGGGTATGTCGCTCACAGGCAACACTTCAACAGGACAAAGCGTGAAGCTCGTAGACAGCGAAAAATACGACAGATGAGCATAAAAGAGTTGCCGGCAATTGTCATAGGGATGACCCCGGGGGATCACGAGTTCTCACCTTCGGGAGCGATTCCGACGAAAAAGCAGCCCTCGGCCCTCTCTTCAAGGAGTCCATCTCTGAAGGATTGAGGAGTTGCGAGAACATTCAGCTGTGCAATTGCACAATACTCGGAGAGAATCTCGGGCCCACAAACAACGGAGCGAACAAAAAGGATAAAGGAAAAGGAAAAACGGCCTTCGTCGCCAGCGCTCAACAACAATCAAGTGACCCTAGACCGGTTTTTCACCAAAGCAACAAGTGGCAACCTCTCTATGAGAAGTTGAAACGACCTTACTCATTTTCCCGGGATGAAACAAAGAGGCTGTTCGAAATAGCAGTGCACAACAGGCTTATCACTCTACCGGAGCCGAAACACCAGCTACAACTGAATGATGTCAACAATCCTGATTACTGCCCTTACCACCAAGTATTGGGCCATCCGATCGAAAACTGCTACGTTTTCAAAAACTGAGTTGAAGACCAATACCAACAGGGCGAGTTCGCGTCGTCCGAAAACTGGAATGTGAGCCCGCCACAACCACATGCTCCAAGAAAGATGGATATGCCGGGGGTATCATGCTCATTCATAGGGAAAGCCCCATTGAACCAGCATCGTCCAGGGGACATCGATTCATCTTGGCGACGACTGATTATTTCTCCAAATGGGCAGAAGCAGTACCGCTGAGGGAAGTAAAGACGGAGAATATCCTCCATTTCTTCAAGACGCACGTCATCTATCAGTTTGGAACTCCGAGACGGATTATCTCCGATAACGGGTCAGCCTACAGAAGCCACAAAATCAGTCGCTTCACGCAACAGCATAATATAGACTGGAGATATTCCTTAGTTTATAATCCGCAACCTAACGGTCTAGCTGAAGCCTTCAACAAGACCTTGACAAAGATCATGAAGAAAACGGTGTCCCGAAATAAGAAGGACTGGTACGAGAGACTGTAAGAGGCTCTCTGGGTGTATCGAACTACGTTCAAGACGGCCACGAACACAACGCCGTACGCGTTGGTATTCGGTACAGAAGCAGTACTCCCCCTCGAGAGAGAGTTACCCTCTCTACGAGTGGCAGTCCACTATGAGCTGACGGACGAAGAAAATGCTCCCTGTCGGCTTGAGGAGCTTGATGCCATTGATAAAACCCGGCTCATAGCGCAACAAAATCTAGAAGCTTATAAAGCAAAGATGATGCGCTCATATGAAATATTGACCCGACCGAGGACATTCCGCCAAGGCGAACTCGTGCTAGTAATCAAAAGACCTATGATCCCCAATCGCGCCAAGCGGGGAAAATTCGAGCCGAACTATGAAGGTCCGTACATCATAGACAAGGTCTACCAGGATGGAGCCTATCTACTCATGGATATGCACGGTGAAAGGCCTTACAGGCCAATAAATGGTCGATTCCTAAAGAAATACTACGCTTAGTGAGTTACTGCCTAGGTCAATGATAGATGACGACGACTATGTCCGCTCGCTATCTTCCTAAGCTCAAACTTTATAAGCAGTAGCCAGCCTTCTCCAGGATGGACCGAAATGTCCTTAAACTAATGGCGGACCGAAACGTCTTTAAACTAATGACGGACCGAAACGTCCTTAAACTACTACCGCAGCATCTTTAGGCTGACGAGATATATATAAAAATAAAAATAATAATAATAAAAACGGTATGTCCATAAGCAAAAAGGGCACGGATGAAAACCTGAAAGGGCTCCGTGAGTAAAAACAGCAAGGCTACCGGCGAGTGTTCGTGAAAACTCGAAAGGGCACGACCTCGTAAAAAAAAAGAAAATAAAAAGAATAAAAAACGGTATGTCCATAAGCAAAATGGACACGGATGAAAACCCGAAAGGGCTCCGTGAGTAAAAACAGCAGGACTACCGGCGAGTGTTTGTGAAAACCTGAAAGGGCGCAACCTCGTTAAAAGACACTTACAAGGTCCTCTCGACCTTGTAAGGAGAAACCACCCGCGTGAGATCCTTACGACTCACAAGGGAGCAACACACTTAGGGATGCTCATGATTTCTAAGGAGAAAATACACTTGCGAGATCCTCACACTCGTAAGGAGAACTCTCTTATGGGACCCTTAAGGCTCATAAGATTTGAAAGTCTTAAGTTACAGAGACCTAAACCTGTGCTTAAGCAAACTCCACAACCTTCGATATTGCCCTACAAGTGGCTCAATACCGACCCTTTGTTCCCCTCCGAACGGCGGCCGAGACGACGTAGGAGACGTCTTGCCTGAGATTCGAGGCAGATACTATTTGGTTTTATCCGTCCACCTCTCCGAAGATGCCAAGTTGATTTATGGCACCGTGTATCGGAGGTTTAGACGGATGCGGCCGATGTAGCAGACTTCGTCAGATTCTCCCTCGCTTGAGGGGTTTTTTATTGTGGGGACGCTCTTCCCTGCAGGCGCAAGCCCCTGCAGTTAATTACGCTACCGCATCGCGGTAACAACTTTCTCCTTCTCCAGAATTTCACTTCGTGTCGTGTGTGTTTGTTTTGTTTGTGGTTGCCCGTGGATTGTATACGGAGACTAAGCGATGTCGTCGCCCGTAGGACGTGGATTAGTCCAAATCCGTATTTACTTAAATTTGGGTTTGGTGTTTTGGTATAAGGATACGTTAGCCGTATTTAGGCTAAGATCGACTTAAACGTTTGTTAAGGATACGTTAGTCTGATTTGAGACTAAGATCAATTTAACGGGATCGTTTTGGAACCGACAAAAGAGCGTTTGGGGACTCTATTGTTCCAGTTTAGGGACATAGGGGTCCATATTCCAGTTTAGGGACGTGGTGGTCCATATTCCAGTTTAGGGACGTGGTGGTCCATCGCCAGTTTAGGGACGTGGTGGTCCATACTCCAGTTTAGGGACGTGGTGGTCCATACTCCAGTTTAGGGACGTGGTGGTCCATCGCCAGTTTAGGGACATGGTGGTCCATACTCCAGTTTAGGGACGTGGTGGTCCATACTCCAGTTTAGGGACGTGGTGGTCTATCATTAGTTTGAGGACGTTTCGGTCCAACATTAGTTTAAGGACGTTTCGATCCGCCATTAGTTTAAGGACGTTTCGGTCCGCCATTCCCATTTTAGGGTAAATATTAGTTTAAGGACGTTTCGGTCCACGAGTTTAAGGACCCCGCAGTCCATATCGATGTGTGATCGTCGGGACCCGTCACCTCTCTGACATCGTTGAAGGATTACAACGATGGGTGTCAGAGGAGTTCGGAGATGTACCCTCGAACCGATCGTAAATTGATTTAGGGAGCAGCCGTGCTCAATCCATTTAATTTGAGGACTTATGGCCAGAATTGGGCTAAGTCCAGTTGAAAATGTTCAACATTTTATTTGGTTTTGCATTGCATTTCCTTTTATTTTTATTTGGGCTCTATCCATAAAGGATGCAGAGCATCAATTTGTTTTGGGCTCTGCCCATTTATAAATGATGCAAAGCATCTACTTTGTTTGGGCTCTGCCCTTTTTTTAAAAAAATGTATAGCATTTTTTATTAGGCCTGTTAGGCCTTTTAATTGGACTCTGTCCCTCTTCTTAATAATGTAGCGCATTAAATACTCTGACAGTGCCCCCACGTGGCTTGTCAGGCGTTTTGCGCCAATTAATGAGCGCAAGTGCTCATGGAGGTGACACATGTCACGCTCTGGTGAGCGCAAGCGCAACAGCGCAGTGCGCTGCGTCAGTGCGCTGCGCTGTTGTACTGCTGACACGTGGCGCTTCCTGGCGGCTTGCGCAATAGTGCAATTTTGGCAAGTGCTGGGCACTGTTCTTGAGAATCTTTTAGATTCAGAACCAATGATTCATAAAAAGAAGTGCAAAGTACTGTTTGTTTTCTTGATCTAATTTAGATCAAAGAAAACAAGTTCTTCTTGTTTTTCTTATCTCAAGGAACCAAGGGTTCATAGAAAAGTGCAAAACACTATTTTTACTTTTGTTTTTTATTAAAGATCATTGATCTTGTTCTCAGATCAATGATCTGTTCATAAGAGAATTTTCTCATTTTCTAAAGGTTTTTACCTTTTTTGTTTTTGAGGAATTCTCTCCAATTCTTCAGATCTCTCTGTTTGATTTTTCACAAAAAATGTTGATCTCCTCTTTGAATTGAGGTCTAGGGTTCTTTTTATAGTGCCCACAAATTAGTTAAAGAGATCTTTCTCTGAGTGATTTGGGGAATTTTTCCCACCGTTGGATCTTTGATCCAAGGGCTTCTGTTTTACAGAAGAAAATCTTCTTGTTTTAACAAGAACAGAAAGATTTCTTTAGAATCTTGATTCTGTTTGGCGCAAATGCCCTAGCGCATGACACGTGTCGTGCAGCGCAGCGCTTGCGCAGTTGTGCTTGCGCAACTGCGCAGACACGTGTCGCGCAGCGCAATGCTTGCCCAGCTGTGCTTGCGCAACTGCGCAGACACGTGCCGCGCAGCGCAATGCTTGCGTAGCTGTGCTTGCGCGGCTGTGCTTGCGCAACTGCGCAGACACGTGTCGCGCAACGCTTGCGCAACTGAAGCGTTGCTTCCTTTACTTTTATTTTTTAAAGAGCCTTGCTCTGATTAGACGCACTGCCTTGGGCGCTGTGCTGATGTATCAGCGCCTAACACGTGGCGCGTTACGCGCAGCGCAAAGAATCTGAAGCGTTGCTTCATTTATTAAAGTTTAAATTTTCAAAGCAAAGATTTGCTCTGATTGGGAGAAGATGAAGTGTTGCTTCATCTCCCGCCTTGGAATTTGAACAGAGCTTTGCTCTGATTGGGGTAAACACCCTTGTATACAATCCACGGGCGCGAATAAACATTTCCCTAACCAAGTCCCATCCGTGACTGGGGATATGTACGCATGATGAACAACCCTTATAAGTCCTCTCGACTTATAAGGAGAAAACCTTCTTGTAAGATCCTTACGACTTACAGAGGAACATACACTTAGGAATCCTCACGATTCCTAAGGAGAAAATACACCTACAAGATCCTCACGACTTGTAGGGAGAAATACCTTTGTGAGACCCTTACGACTCATGAAGTTAAAAGCCTTAGTCGACAGGACCTTAACCCTGTTCGCTAATCCACCTTTGTTCGACATCGACAAAGGCAAATGATGATTCGCTCCTGGCAACATCCCAGTTGTAGCGGTGCTGATGCCGAAATCGGTGTCTAATTTCAGGTTTACGGCGAAATACCGGTAGGCCGCACATGCATACGAAATAGCCTAAATGATTGGGCAACTCGCAATAAAAAGCAGCGAGTAAAAATAAAATAAATAGCCGAAATGATTGGGCACCGCGAAAAATAAATAGCCGAAATGATTGGGCAATCGCGACTTTCGCGATGTAAAAAGCTGAAATGATAGAGCATCGCAAAAAAAATGAAAGAATGAAACTTTTGCCCTGCAGTTAAGTCCATAGTGACCCCTGTATACAATTCATGGGCATAAACAAAAAAAAGGAAAGGGGACGACATTTCCCCACCAGACTGCGTCAAAGGGAAGTCAGATCTCGACGACCGCATCTACAGCCTGGAGACCAACAGCGGCGTTCCTCCTCATTCCAGCAGGACACGGACGTGACATCACCAATCGGAGCCACGACAAAGTCCCCAGTTCCAAGACTCTACGGTTCACAGACAGCCTAGAGTCAGCCAATGACCTCCGTCACGGAAACAAGTCAGCAAATGACCTCCGTCGCGGAAACAAGTCAGCAAATGACCTCCGTCGCGGAAATAAGTCAGCCAATGACCTCCGTCTGGGAAACAAGTCAGCCAATGACCTCCGTCTCGGAAACAAGTCAGCCAATGACCTCCGTCGTGGAAACAAGTCAGCAAATGACCTCCGTCTCGGAAATAAGTCAGCCAATGACCTCCGTCTCGGAAACAAGTCAGCCAAGGACCTCCGTCTCGGAAATAAGTCAGCCAATGACCTCCGTTGCGGAAATAAGTCAGCCAATGACCTCCGTCGTGGAAACAAGTCAGCAAATGACCTCCGTCGCGGAAACAAGTCAGCCAATGACCACCGTCTCGGAAACAAGTCAGCCAATGACCTCCGTCTCGGAAAAAAGTCAGCCAATGACCTCCGTCGCGGAAACAAGTCATCCAATGACCTCCTTCTCGGAAACAAGTCATCCAATGACCTCCGTCGCGGAAACAAGTCAGCCAATGACCTCCGCCTCGGAAACAAGTCAGCAAATGACCTCCGTCGCGGAAACAAGTCAGTCAATGACCTCCGTCGCAGAAACAAGTCATCCAATGACCTCCGTCGCAGAAACAAGTCATCCAATGACCTCCGTTGCGGAAACAAGTCAGCCAAGGACCTCAGTCTCGGAAACAAGTCGCCAATGACCTCCATCGCGGAAACAAGTCAGCCAATGACCTCCATCGTGGAAACAAGTTAGCCAATGACCTCCGTCTCGAAAACAAGTCAGCCAACGACCTCCGTCTCGAAAACAAGTCAGCCAACGACCTCCGTCTCGGAAACAAGTCAGCCAACGACCTCCGTCTTGGAAACAAGTCAGCCAATGACCTCCGTCTCGAAAACAAGTCATCTAATGACCTCCGTCGCGGAAACAAGTCACCCAACGACCTCCGTCTCGGAAACAAGTCAGCAAATGACCTCCGTCGCGGAAACAAGTCAGCAAATGACCTCCGTCTCGGAAACAAGTCAGCAAATGACCTCCGTCGCGGAAACAAGTCAGCAAATGACCTCCGTCGCGGAAACAAGACACCCAACGACCTCCGTCTCGGAAACAAGTCAGCAAATGACCTCCCTTGCTCGGAAACAAGTCAGCCAATGACCTCTGTCTCGGAAATAAGTCGCCAATGACCTGCGTCGCGGAAACAAGTCAATCAATGACCTCCGCCTCGGAAACAAGTCAGTCAACGACCTCCGTCTCGGAAACAAGTCAGCCAATGACCTCCTCGTCGGAACAACGCTCTGACCCGGAAACAAGTCGGCCAACGACCTCCCCATCGGAGCAATACTTCGACCCGGAAACAAGTCAACTCACCAACCACTTACGAGTCATCTCGACTTGTAAGGGAGAAAATTCTCTTATAAGATCCTTACGACTTATAAGAGAAAACACACTTAGGAATTCTCACGATTCCTAAGGAGGAAATCCACCAACGAGATCCTCTCGATCCGTAGGGAGAAAAATCTCTATGAGACCCTCACGGCTCATAGAGTTGAAAAGTCTTAGGCAGCAGATCTGAACCTGCGGTCTAAGCCATCGCTATCTCTTGGAGAAATCTAGATGCTTACTCTGTTATCTGTCAATTATGTTTATTAAGACAGCATGCTGAGAATAAAAGAGAGAAGAAAGCGACAGAAAGAGCATCCGATTTACATTTGACCAAGCGTTCAAGACATACTCATAAGACAAGCTGGGATAAAAATTTTCCATTAATATTGCCAAAAGTTCTTACAATCATAAAAGCAATAAACGAGAAACATTATTACAATGGAATAACCTCAGATCCAGGGCACGGATTGAGGAATTCAAAAGTAAGGCCATTCAGAGTTCTTCTGGCCTTTCTGATTATTCTCGTGCGCAACCTCTCACGCTCCTGTGTGTCGAGATCCTCGGCGAGGCCCCCCAGCCTTCGATAAGCAGCAACTATCGTCGTCTGCTGGAAAATTTGATGCAAGATGTCGATGAGGCTATCCCGCCGTTTCTCCGAGATCAGCCCCGACAGGTACACTGAATGCACCTTGTCTTCAGCATCATCCAGCGCATTGAGCGGTAGGGCCTCGTGGAACCCCGGGAGTGCCCTCCAAATTGCTCCCAGCACGACTTTCAAGAGAGCAGAGCGGCGGGGGAGCAGCCAACCAACACGTGCGTTCAGACGACCCATGACCTCCGCACACTGGGCATCCGTAAACTCCTGGTTTTGATGACGGCCCTGTTCGCGGATATCCTCGTAGGTGATGAACTCGTGCAAACTGTATAGACGCACCACCATAATGCCTGGAGGAAACATCACAGGAAGATTAGCGATAAAAAGAATATACAGAGAATTAAACTCCTTGAGAGAAATGCTCTGCAAACAGGAGTGACTCTCAAAATCCTAATAAGGGGAATTTAAAGAAATTCCCCGAGAACTCTGAGATCCTTACTATTAAAGGATGATATAATCTATTAAATACAAAACTCTATTTTTAATCTTCATTATCCATATTCAAACTCTTAAGAGTTCATCATTTTTTTTTAGATCAAAGAGATCTATGTTTTGCCAAAGATGCAAAGTTCTGTTCATGGGTTAAGAAACCCTGAAACAGATTCTTGAGAGCAAGGCTCTATTGGTCAAACCCCAAAGGGGTTATCTTTAGATCAAAGATCTATGAGAGCAAAGCTCTTTTAATTAAAATTGATTTAATTCAAGATTAATTCTTACCTAAAAAGTTTCTTTTAAAGAAAATCTAACTCTTGGAGTTTTTGAAGGCAAGAGCAAGGCTCTGAAGTTTTGAAAGTAAAAATCTTGAAAAATGATAATCATCTGTGAAGGACCAAAGGTCCTATATATAGGCATCAAGTGCCATTTCAACTTCCAAAGGTTGCCGCAACGGTTGGAATTCTGCCACCGCTGCGCTCAGCGTTTGGAACTACGCAAGTGCAACGGTGGGGGGGCATTTGTTTCCCCCAATTAGAACGAAACCCTATTTCTAAGACTGAAGAGTAAAGCAATGCTTCATAAAAGAGGCTAAGCACCAAAGGCACTTTATTCTTGCAAGAATCACATGCACCTAACAATAGTAAATTAAATCATGCGATGCACAAACATAACAGAGAGCTAAAATAAAAGGGAACCCTTAACAGATAATAAAATACTTGATTGAAAAAAACACTTGTTCATTATTATTATTATTACATTTAAAAAAGATCACCAAACATGGGATCGGAAGGACAAGGGTTCGCAAAGATAAGAAGAAGATTCCCCAGTTCCCTTTCTGTCTTCTCCACCATGTCGAAGCGGCGGTCCTCCCGAGAGGTAGACGTCCAACGATCGTCGCCACATTCGTCAGAAAAGGTGCTGATGACAACCCGGCGAGCCCGTATCTGGCTCAGCAAATGGAAAGAGCAGTCCCTCAGGGCTCTGGTGATCAAGTGCGGTTCGAAGAAGCACTCGATCTTATCCTCGGCGGTATCAAGCATTGCCGAAGACATCTCTACTGGAGGAGGGGGAAGATCGGCAAGCACCGAGGCAAGGATCATCCGAAGCCAAATGGAGTGCGGAGGAAGAGGAGACCCCACACGAGTCAAAAGGTCGTACATTGCAGCATCGCATTGCTCGTCCGTAAGAGAAGGGTCCACCAAGCGCGCAGCAAAACGGGGAACGATGTCCTGAATAGGCACTTCCTATGGTTGTCGGCGGGCATGAGGGCGGTTGCAAGCCATGATTGAAAAAGTTCTCTGAAGATGGGAGAAGAAAAGGCTCGGCTTTGAGTTATATATAGACCAAGCACAGAAAATTCTGTGCATGGTGGAATTATTTTCAAGACCCGGGAAATGAAAATATTGGGAAATACAAGTCCGACTTGAAAAAGGAAGATGAAAAGACATCTCAGGTGAAGCAACGCTTCCGATTCCTCCCAATCAGAGCAAAGGTCTACTTTGAAAATTTAAATTTTAATAAATGAAGTAACGCTTCAGATCCTCTGCGCTGTGCGCAGGATGCCACGTGTCAAAATCTGGCATGCCAGCACGGAGAGCGCAGGGCCCAAGGCAGCGCGCCCAATCAGAGCAAGGCTCTATTTAAAACAAAAATTAAAGGAAGCAACGCTTCAGTTGCGCAAGCGCCACGCTGCGCGACACGTGTCAGTGCAGTTGCGCAAGCGCAGTGGCGCAAGAGCTGCGCTGCGCGACACGTGTCAGCACAGTTGCGCTGCGCTCTGTGCTGCGTGACACGTGTCACGCGCTGGGGTGTTTGCGCCAAACAGAATTAAATTCTAGTAAGATCTTTCTGTTCTTATTAAAACAAGAAGATTGCCTTCTGTAAAACAGAAGCCCTTGGATCAAAGATCCAACGGTGGGGAAAATTCCCCAAATCACTCAGAGAAAGATCTCTTTAACAAAATTTAACAAATTTATGGGCACTATATAAAGGCCCCTAGATCCCAATTCAGGAGGAAGATCAACATTGTGAGAGATTAAAAACCTCAAAAACAGAGGGAACTCTGAAGAAAGTTCAAGATAAAGGTAAAAACCTTCACAAAATAGAAGAATTTCTTCTAATAGATCATTGATCTAAGAACAAGATCAATGGTCTTCAAATAATAATAAGTGCCTCGCACTTTTTTATGAACCACTGGTTCTCTGAAAACAAGAAAAACAAGAAAAACTTGTTTTCTTTGATCTAAATTGGATCAAGAAATCAAACAGTGCCTTGCACTTTTTTATGAACCATTGGTTCTGGAATCTTAAAGATTCTCAAAGATTATTGAAATAGTGCCTTGCACTTGCAAAAACTGCACTGTTGCGCTCCTGGATTGGCGCAAGCCACCAGAGAGCGCCACGTGTTAGTACCTGAACCACTTGCGCTACGCGCTTTTAAGAAAGTGCCTTGCTCTCTGAAATTGGCGCAACTCACCAGAGCGCGCCACGTGTCAGCAGCGCAAGCGCAGCGCACTGCGCTTGCGTGACACGTGTCATCACCACAAGCGCTTGCACTCATTAATTGGCGCAAAGCACCTGACAAATGCAATGCATTGTTCATTAAAAGGCCAGGCCCAAATCGAAAAGGGCTAGTAGGCCAAAATAAATTGCAATGCAATAAAAGGGCAGAGCCCAAGTAAAATTGATGCTCTGTATCTTTTATAAAAGGGCAGAGCCCAAACAAAATAAAATGCAATGAAAGGGCAGAGCCCAAACAAAATTGATGCTCTGCATCATTTATAAATGGGTAGAGCCCAAACAAAATAAAAAAATGCAATGCATTACTTAAACATGGGCAAAGCCCTAGCATAGGCCTAATAGGCCAAAAACAAATAAAAGCGTTGAACATTTTTCAACTGGACTTAGCCCAATCATGGCCGTAAGTCCTCAAACTAAATTGACGGAGCACAGCTGCTCTCTTAAACCAATTTACATCCGGTTCGAGGGTACATCTCCGAACTCCTCTGACACCTATAGTTGTAATCCTTCAACGACGTAAGAGAGGCGACGGGTCCCGACAACCACACATCAACACGGACTGTGGGGTCCTTAAACCCATAGACTTATGCGTCCTTAAACTAAGATACGGACTGTGGGGTCTTTAAACCCACGGACTTATGCGTCCTTAAACTACCAATGGACCCCTATATCCCTAAACTGGAACATGGACCCCCCATGTCCCTAAACTGGCAATGGACCGCAATGTCCTTAAACTACCTATGGACCACTACATCCCTAAACTGGAACAATAGAGCCCCCAAATGCTCTTTTGTCCGATCTAAACGATCCGGTTTAAGTTGATCTTAGCCTCAAATATGGCCAACGTATCCTTAAACATTCAAACAGACTTTAGTCCCAAATTGGACTATAGATCCCCCAATCAACTTTGGTTCAAGGGTACATCTCTGAACTCCTCTGACATCTGTCGTTGTAATCCTTCAACGTCGTCAGAGAGGTGATGGGTCCCGACGGCCATACATGCAATGGACCACTATATCCCTAAACTGGAACAATAGAGCCCAAACGCTCTTTTGTCGGATCTAAACGATCCCGTTAAGTTGATCTTAGTCTCAAAACTGGACTAACGTATCCTTAACAAACGTTTAAGTTGATCTTAGCCTCAAATACGACTAACGTATCCTTAAACCAAAACCCCAAACCCAAATCTAAGAAAATACGGATTTAGACTAATCCACGTCCTACGGGCGACGACATAAATTAGTCTCCGTATACAATCCACGGGCAACCACAAACAAAACAAACACCCACAGCACGAAGTGAAATTCTGGAGAAGGAGAAAGTTGTTACCGCGATGCGGTAGCGTAATTAACTGCAGGGGCTTGCGCCTGAAGGGAAGAGCGTCCCCACAATCCAAAACCCCTTGAACGAGGGAGAATCTGACGAAGTCTGCTACATCGGCCGCATCCGTCTAAACCTCCGATACACGGTACCATAAATCAACTTGGCATCTTCGGAGAGGTGGACGGATAAAACCAAATAGCATTTGCCCCGAATTTCAGGTAAGACGTTTATCGTGTCTTGGCCGCCATTCGGAGGGGAACACGGCCGATATCACATATCGTGAGAATAAAATACGGTATCTCATATCGTATTAATCTCGGTCCCGCACATATCACATATGTGCTCCTACTCCGTTTCACCTGAGCCTGGAAACCTCTGTGTAGGACTCTAAAGACTCGTCAATACGCCGGCAATAGGTGATGATCATATCAAACACCTACAATGTCATGACCCGAAATAGCCCGTGACTGGCACTTGAATCATATGAAGCCTATAGGACCCCATCTAATTCAAGTAAGCCAAAAGCCCAGAAATCTAAAACCATTTTAAGGAGTAAATAAGAAAACTAGTTTTTAAGAAGTAAGGAAAACATGTTTAAAAACAAGGTTTTTGAATAAGTAGCCGAATATGCATTTGTAAAAATTCTCAATGTCTTTTCTGAAAATTTCGGCAGAGTTTCCTTTGTAAATACTGGCCCCGAACGGGGTACAACATGAATAATATATATCTGCACAATGAAAAGGCATCCCCAAGCGGGAGCTAGCTCTTCGTCAATCGACGGTCACAACCACACAAGCAATATAATATACAACGCCAAAGGGCGAGGATCAAATCTCAAAGCAAAACTCAAATCAGCTTGAAAACCATAATACTACAACGCGCGACTCTAAGGTCGAAATAATACACAACTGGTTTTCTAAGTCTGAAACAATATACAAGTTTGGTTGATGGAATTTCTAGATACAACTGAATAATACATGTACAATGGTGGTTCTGATGCAAAATAACCCACCTACCAAAGCAAGTCACCCGATAGGAAAGCAGTGTGCCAGAAAAACCGTAATGAAACCTGTACGGCAAAACCTGCAAGAAACTGTGGCACAGCGGGGATGAGTTGCCAACTCATGAATAGAAAACATCACAGAGCAGAAATCGTATGTATGACTCATCCTAGGTCAATACGATCAGATAATATATAAACCTCGAATGAATAAGTCTGAAGCATGATAAGGTGGCAATGCAACATCTATACATGAGTGTAGTGCCAAGTGCTCGTACCAGTGCCTCAAGTAATAACATATCATAAATATGAGGTATAATCAATGTCGACTATGTCATGAAGTATGTGGATATCATCCAACTATGTAATCAATATCATTATGAATGTGGATCTCGTCCAACTATGTGATCAATGTCATCAATATCAGCTATATGTCTGTGGATCCCGTCCACGTGTCACCCAATGACAATAAGAATCATGCATGTAAATATCATAAAGCATATGCATGGAAGTATGAGGATGTAAATCAACATGTGTCGCTCGCGACATATCAAAATCATAGAACCTGAGTGTCAAGCATCGACGCTCGAAAACATCATGAAACCTGTGCCTAGCATCGACACGTAAATCCTCATATACATAGGGCTCCGTCAGCCGGATCGGCCCGTCTCATCTCTCAACTCCGGTCGGTATCCCCCAGATATCCGCCGAGCTCAACACAATCACCGGTAGGTAGTACTCCCCTGCCGGGCTTACCGTCTAACATATACGAGTCTTCTTGCCCCGGGGTATCTCACCGGGTCCACCATGTACCCGCAAACGGTGCCTACCTCTCCTCGAATCGGGTTTCACATGTCGCTCTCAGAACCGAGAAAACACATGGTGGACGCACTGAAATATCATATCAAGGGTAACCGGGTTTTTTTTTAAAAAAATAATACATACTCTCTTTTAAAATACCCACGGTTCCCAAATCCAGAAATATCATGGAAACAACATATCTCAATGCGTATAATCAGAAAGCATGATGTATGCGACATATAAAAGAAATGTAAGCATATCAGTATATCATTCAACATGGAATAGTAATATGCACATATTGGGGGAAACCGCTCTTTTAAAATGAATCAGTTTTACAGAGTATCTTGCGGTTCCCAAATCTCCAAATCAAGCGAGAATCATCTATATATGTGCAAATGAGTATGTGTGCAAGTATGGGTGTACAATATGTAAGTACACGAGTATGAATGTACAATAGGTATGTGCACAAGTATGAGTGTACAATATGCAAGTACACGAGTATGAATGTACAATAAGTATGTGCACAAGTATGAGTGTACAATATGTAAGTACACGAGTATGAATGTACAATAGGTATGTGCACAAGTATGAGTGTACAAGGGTCATATCCTGAATGCAACAGTACTACAGTGTAGTGACATGGCAATTATCGATGATGAAGTGTATGAGCCGGCAAGCAGGTGTACGTGGAACATATGCATCATCGATAATGGTGCTGGTGTCCTAACAGCATGATTTTTATATAACAATAATCATTTGCACATGCAATGCGATGTGAATAACAGAATATGTAGAAATCGACTAATAAATGCAACAGTGACGCATCTGCATCAATATAAAATGCCATAAAGTTTGCCATTTAAAATAAGACGAATCGGGGTTTTTAGTAAAATAAAGGCTACGGTGTTTTTAAGGAAAGATGCGTCTTTTGAAAATATCCGTAGAATCCCTTTGCCTATCTTTGAAATATTCCCGATTCGTTAGTTTGAAAAAGATATGACATCGGCCTAGTCTAACATCTACTAAGCAACTACAGATCTAGCTAACACGCTAATCGGGAGGGGTATAGAAACCACCTAAATCTGAGTGTGTGTGTGTGTGTGTATATATATATATATAATAGTCGGTGATCCCGCCTCAAAGGTACCGCGTACGATACAGTATCATATGACATCCTCGAGTCATGAGCGCGGATCTATCATCAATATAAAGCTCGTACGGTAAATCATCGTATGACATCCCAAAAGCTGGGTACGGGTCAATATCATATTCATCCCATCAATTATCTGGTATCCTTATCATCATGTCTCATGATCTGGGGTACTGATCTAAGTCTAGTATAAATCGATACCATCCATATAAATATAAATACGTGTGTGAAACACACGTCCAAAGGCCCGCTAAAATCTCATGTCGTATCCCAAATACAAATCACATCATATCACCGATCTCATGGCACTATGCCCAATCTCATCGACTCATCTCCAAATATCATCCACTATCCTCATCATCTAGGTATAAGTATAACAAGCAAGCGTGTGTGGGGAGGGGTGTAACATATTCTAGGGTTCGTATCTAGGAAACTATACTAGTTTACTTCTACACCCTAATATAACCATAGTACACCGAAATCTCATCTCAAATATCCACGTCACACCTAACGCTATCATATACATATAATTATATAGTATATACATAGTATACTAAATATCGAACTGCGGGGGTGCTATACGCCATCCACCCGACTTCCCCCGTAGATATAATCTACTCACCTTGAATCCTGCGTATCGGTGTCGATGTCGCCTTCATCTTCTTCATCGTATGAAGTCCTTGAGAAGGTACCTACAAGATAACACGTATCGTATCGCATTAAAACCAAATCAAGACTAAAACGACACACGAAAACCAAAATGATACGCTTGAAAGCTTATAGGTTAGAACCCATGGTTACGTTTTCAAAGCCATCAAACAATCCTCGATATCGTCGTACAAACGCCAAGTAATCGAGGTAAAGCACAAATACGCAATTCCAGAATTCAAAATACGAGAAACGAAAACATGAATCAAAACAGCAACTCAGGAAACATGCTCCAGATTCTACCCTGGGTCAAATTGGTCAATTTTGCATATGCCAGGGGTCTATTTTAATGACTAGGGGGCCACAGAACCAACACGAGGTCAAATGGCCTAGGTCTGGCCGCAAATTGCGGCCAGGCAGAATAAATCTGCGGCCAAGGAATGGAACCAGGGGCTGGGGTCTTGGGGTTAGTTTCCTGGGTGCCTGCACATCTCTCTGTGTTCACAAAATGATTTTCAGAGTCTCGGGGTGATAGCAGATTTCAATTAACCCTCACAGATTCCACAATTCTTCCGATATCGGTTTCTAAATCCGTATCCGGGTTTCTAGTCTCTGGTTTAGGCCTGGATTCTAGCACTAGGGGGTTTGTATGGCCTCTACTGAGCTCAATTGTCCATCACAACTCAAAGCTTCTCTAAACCCGAACTAGAGTTTTCAAAGTTCACCCAAACCATACGATATCGATTCTATTCTAACATGGGGGTAAAAGTAATGGGAAAACTAAGCTTATGGTTCAAAAAATACCTCATTTGGCAACTCAAGAAAATTCTTGAGTTGCCCCAAGTGGCCAAAATCCTTGCTTTCTTGGTCAAATGTGTTTCCCTTGAGCTTGTGCATCTTTTTTGTGAAATGGGGTTTGGGTTTTGAGGTATTTAGCATGGAGTTTTTGGGGAGATGAAGAGGGGAGAGGAGGGGCAGCAGCAGCAGCAGCAGCAGGAGGGTGAGGAGAGAAGAGAAATGAGTGGAAGAAATAATGATGGGGATGCCTCAAGACTAGGTCAACACAGACCCTCACCTTTCTCTCTCTTCACCATACCTATATATTCTATTCTTTTCCTTTTCTTTTCTTTTCTTTTCTTTTCTTTTCCCCTCTCTAATAAATCATCAACCATGATAAAAACATGTAGGAAAGCCATGGAAAAATATGTAACAAGTGTAGATGATATGGTGCATGTTTGCACAAAATATGCCAAAATCCCATCAGCGATTTTTAATCGCGGTTAGCACTAAATTAGCATATAATTAATCATAAAAACTTAAAAATGGCATAATTCACATAAAACACCCTCTTTTAAATAATTTTCAAAATTTTCCCCATTTATCGGTATTTAATTATATCGCCTTATTAAACTATTCAATATTTTATTATTAAATTATAAAAATTCCCCCAAAAATAATATTTTATTTTTTTGAAATGTTTCATACAAGCTGCAAGCGGTCAGCTAAACGTAACAGCCACCCGGATATTGAGCGATCAGAAGTTCAACAAGCAAGCCTCTACATACTCCTGTGAATCCAATCAGTAACACTACCGTACAGTCCGGTCTCTTCGTCTGATATGTCGCATATCCAGTCTAGGGGTGGTAAACGTCAGACCCAGTAACCGATAAGTCGTGTCGATGTGAGGCTCATAACGGGTCGAGAAACTACTGATAACACTTACCAGTAGATCTCCATATCAGCCCTGGCCAGGGACTTCCAGTTATAGCCAATCGAACACAGCGCAACATCAACCCCCAATACCGAGAGAGACGAAACCCCTTCTATCGCTCATTGCCTCCATGTGATTCGGGACTGTACCCAAAAGCCACCGTTTTGCACGTTCTCATGAACGTGGTAAGATGGAAATCAAAGTACAGTGGGAATCACACAAGACTCTATGACGATCTCGGGTCTACAGATTAACCTGTACCAGTGTCACCAGAGAACTGCTATCTGACGATAGGTATAATACCATCTAGGAGTTCTCGGTGAGTCCGTCCCAGTCTCCACTGAGCACCCGTACACCATCTTTGATGTCAAACACCGATGGATAAGGGATCATCCATCGCCCATCATATGGGTCAAGATGCGTATACGCTAGTCTACTCTGAAGTATCGATGCCCTGTCTCGATACTCTCTCGACTAGGAACAGTTATAGGATGTACTCTTGGACTACCCTGGCCCCACTAGTATAATCTGCATCATAGTCCTAGTAGTCAAGTACATATCTTAAGGGCTTTATCAACATGTGAGAGCAAGACAGTAAATCAATATAAGTCAACATGTTAAGACAAAGTGAAACCAGATAGCATACTATCATATCGATCAAGAAAATCCTCTCTATATATATCCAAGCATCCACTACAATATACATCATATGTACAATAATGGCCTCTAGGGCATATACATAACTAATAAGGTGATAGGGATCTAAACCTGTCCCTTAAGCTATCAATTCCTAAGTCCTCCCGGAGAAAATGATGAGTTGCTCCTGGCATTATTCCAGTGCAGCAATGCAGATGCCAAACCAAAACCAAAATCCCCAAATCCTCTCATGGAAAATGATGATTCGCTTCTGGTACCATATTCCAGTGTAGCGATACTGATGTCAACCCAAATCAAATCAAACCGACAACCTCTGCGATGGAATCATGCTGCATTTCACAACGTACCCCGTGTCGAAATCATGTTTTCCATCGGAATACCTGCTTTCTCCGTCGGAATTATGCTTCGACTGGGAGTTGACCTCTGCGTCAGAATTATGCTTCGCCTCAGAGTGTACCCCGTGTCGAAATCATGCTTCGCCTCAGAGTATCTACCTTCCTTATCGGAATTATGCTTCGCGTGGGAATCATCCTCTACATCAAAACCAGCGACACTCCGTGCCGGGAAAACGTCGACCACAGACACTCCGTGCCGGGGACAAGTCAACCAACGACCTCCCTGTCGAAATTAAGCTCCGTCTCGGAATCAAGTCACCCAACAAGCTCTGTGTCAGAATCATGCTTCGTCTCAGAGTGCACCCCGTGTCGAAATCATGCTTCGCCTCGGTGTATCTGCCTTCCAGGTCGGAATTATGCTTCGGCTCGGAATCAACCAACGACCTCCCTATCGGAATTATACTCCGCCTCGGAATCAAGTCGACCAGTGGCCTCCCGTCGAAATTATGCTCCATCTCGGAATCAAATCACCCAACAAGCTCTGCGTCGGAATCGTGCTTCGACTTAGAGTGCACCCCATATCAAAATCATGCTTCGCCTCGGTGTATCTGTCTTCCCTGTCGGAATTATGCTTCGAATCGGAATCAAGTCGACCGTCCATGCCGTAAAAAGGGCAGTGCCAACTTCCCACAAAGTGGGAACCAAATCACTCAGTGCTGGGGAAACGTCTACCACGGACACTCCGTCTCGGAGACGCGTCAAGCGTCGACCGTCCATATCGTAAAAAGGGCAGTGTCAGCTTCCCACAAAGCAGGAACCAAACCACTCCGTGCCGGGGAAACGTCTACCATGGTCACTCCGTCTCGGAGACGCGTCAAGCGTCGACCGTCCATGTCGTAAAAAGGGCAGGGCTGGCTTCCTACAAAGAGGGAACCAGATCACTCCGGGCCAGAGAAACGTCTACCACGGACACTCCGTCTCGGAGACGCGTCAAGCGTCGACCGTCCATGTCGTAAAAACGGCAGTGCAGGCTTCCCACAAAGCGGGAACCAAATCACTCCGGGCCAGGAAAACGTCTACCACGGACACTCCGCCTCGGAGACGCGTCAAACGTCGACCGTCCATGTCGTAAAAAGGGCAGTGCATCCCAAAAAGTGGGAACCAAAGCAAGTCGCCTCCACGCGAAAGAAGATCCATCAATTTCATGTACACGACCCACATATGTGGTGTGCATTTATTGATGGGGGGCACTTTGTTAGGGTCGAAAATTGCACCCCGGTTGACCAAGTCAAAGTCAACCCCAAGCCAGATCAAGTAGGCCCATGCCCAAGTCGAGCCCGAACATGAAGCGGCCGGCCTCCCCTATACATATAAAAAAATCATGTAATAAATAATTTTGATGTAATCTTTTATGCATGAATATAAGCAAAATGGGCATAAAGCCAAATTTTTTTAAAGCCCGCAGCTTATGTGCAAAAGAAATGAGCACATGAGGCATGGGATGGGCAAAATGCCATTTTGTAAAGCCCAAGGGGCTATATGTAAAGTTTGTAGCCTATAAAGGCAAACATGATGAAAATATCTATAACAACTTTTTTCATTTCTCTCAAACACTAGGGTTTTTGTGCCTCCTTCAATTCCTCAAGCTTCTAAACCTTCTCCTTTTTTTGAATTAAATTAAAAGTTTAACTCTTCCTCTTCAAAAAATAAATAGTTTTCCACCACAAAACCCACAAAAGGGGGCTCGGATATTCCACCAGATCTTAAAAATGATAGATTTTTAAAATCTCATCCCTCTTGTTCTCTAAGATCCAGCCAACAAAAGAGGAAGAAGGAGACCCATCTCCATAAATCCCATTTTAGGAAGATCCAGGGCCAAAGGGGAGAGAAACAATGGGGGGCCCTTTGATAATTTCTAAAGATTTCTAGGAGTTTAACTCCATTTAAGATCTGTTGGAGTTCAACTCCATAAATTAATCTCTTTTTAGGAGTTTAACTTCAGAAGTCAAATCGGGAGCACAACTCCCTGTGCAGGGACAAAGTCCTTTTTCCTGCTGACGCCCAGCGCCCGCGTGCCAAGCACGTGGGGCGCTGGTGCCCAGCACCTGGCGCCTAGCGCTAACGCAAGTGCCCAAGCGCCCAACGCCCACGTGCCAGGCACGTGAGGCGCTCGCGCCCAGCGCCAGCGCCCGCTTGCTAGGCACGTGAGGCGCTGGCGCTCACGCGTCCTTTGGACGCCATTTCCCCCCTCATTTTATATACACTCAATACTAAAAATACCTCCCCCGTTAGAAAAAAGCGGGACCCCCGTAAAAACTCTGTGGGGCCCCCAATATATTCAAAACCCCTTCAAAACACAACACTGCACGTTGAGTTCGCATGACCTGTTTGACCCGTTTGATCCGTCAATCGGAGGTTCTCTCGCTCCAAAGGCGATGGGTAATTAACGGCAGCTTAGTCCGCGGCTGCCGGAGATTCAGATCCCCACAATCAATAAACCCCAGCCTACCCTAGTCAAGGGGAATCTGTAATGCGCCTGACAAGCGCGCGCGTATTCCCATCTCAATTGGGTGACGAAAAACACCCTGCATATGCGCCAATCGGTGTGTGCCACGTTGCCATGCGCCAGAGGCATAAGTACCAATTGGTATGTGCAAGTGTTTGCGCCAATGATAGCAAGCTCTCAGCATACGTGCGCCAAAGGCCTAAACCCACATACGCCAAAGACCCATGCACCAACATGATGTGCGCCAATAAAGCATGCGCTAATATATGTGCGCCACACCATACTCCTTAGTTGATTCCCTGAAGCTTAAGCTTCTTTGATCTTAAGATCAACTGAGCCTATATGCTCAGATATTTTCTAAGTCAATCTTAGTCGCATATACGACTAACGATCCTTGACCTATATCATCTAAGTTGATCTTACTCCCATATACGACTATGATCATCAACCCATATTACCTTAGTTGATCTTAGTCTCATATAAAAGTAATGATCCTTAGATAAAATATGAGTTTACCAAGAAGCTATTCTTCAACATGTTCTCCTCCCACATAAAAGGGATTTGGTTCAAGGGTACATCCTTCCATACCTCTGATATACGGCGTTGTAATTCCTCAGTGTCTTCAGAGAGGTGGTGGGTCCCAATAACCAACGAGCCCTCCTTCATCGTCCCAACTTCTCGAAAGATATAAAATTTCATCAAGACAGGGAATGTCTTAACCCTGGATGCACACACCCTATACAGATGCGCACCACATACAAATGAGCACTTCATATTGAGTCGCACCTCATACAGACGTGCGCACCATCAGAACAAAGACCAACGAGCCCAGGCTCTATAAAAGCATATGTGTGTGTGTGTGTGTGTGTGTGGAGGAAATATAAATGCCTTAAAATTGGATCTCACCCCATATCGAGCGCATCCCATTTAGATGACAGCATCACGCGTTTCGCCATGTGATATACACGTGCGTGCAAGCTGAAAGATGGACCAATATGTCCCTAAACTAGCATTCTGTCCTGCGGCCTATTACCAAATTGACTACCGTACACTATCCATGGGCTACCTATAGTAAAGCGCACCTGATGACAAGCCAAAACTTGGAACTTAGCCAAAATACGTTTAAGTATAGAAGCCTATGTTTCATATGTGATCAAATGATCAATTGAGCTCATATGCTCACTGTTTCTAAGTTGATCTTAGTCCCATATACGACTAACTATCCTTAGCCATATTATTTATCATGCCCCGCTTCCAAATTACGGAATACGATGGTGATTAGGCCAGCCATGCTCCTACGGTCAAGAAACAATCCTGCTATAGTCACACTTCGGCTTCTAACATTATATGACAGTCAGTAAAAATGCAGCACAAGTAATGGAAATCACAGTCATTATTTTATTATATTAAATCAAAAGAGTTCACTGGATACAGTAGTTTGAAAATAATATAAACTACTAATCAAGTGTATTACAAGGTCTTTATTGAAAGTAGGGAAAGATGGTAACTCTGAGTCTCTGACTAGATCTCTGCAAGCTCGTAAGGCAGGTAGGACTCCTGTACTGGGTCCGCTTCGTACTCTGAGCATGCATACTCAGGTCGTCTGGGCGACATAATATAGCAATAAAGTGGGTACAATAATAATGAATGTGAAATAGCAGTCGGTGAAATAATGAGTATGCAATAGAGTGCCCAGATAAACAGTAATAAATGCAATGTCTATGTCGCTAAACCTATCGGTCTCTAAGTCAATGAAATCGATCGGTGGAAAAAGAGTTATCGTGTTTAATGAGGGTCTCGTGCATATCCGAGACTACGGTCCACTGTGCCCGGGATATAACCCTGCAGCTGTGCCAATAGGCCCACGACCTAATATATATATATATCATTGTTCGAATGATCATCCTCTAAATACAAGTTCAATTCCACCTCGATTTCCCCATTCCCCAGGTTTCGGTATATGTTCATGTATTGAACTAGTTGTATACAAGTACACATCAATATCATCGTTCAATCACTTTCACTTTTCAATCACTTTCACTGTTCAATCACTTTCATAAGCGTACTTGACACAACCAATTGATACCACTATCACTCGACAATACGCTATAATCACTAAGGTGTCAATGCAAGCGGTCACTAAGCACCACGGGTAAAGCAATTAAGCAATATAATGAAAATGCAATAAAATACCCTAAGAATAAAATATGGGCAATCGGTGTTATTCAGGTTGGGAAAATCACGGTTATTCATACGTGCATGTAGAGTCTTTTTCGACACCCTATTGGAATGAGAATACACGTCGCTTGTCAGGTGTATTATAGATTCCCCCTGCCTAGGGTAGGCCGGGGTTTATTGATTGTGGGGATTCGAATTTCCGGCAGTCGCGGACTAATCTACCGTTAATTACCCCTCGCCTTTAAAGTGAAGGAATTTCCGATTAACGGGTTAACTTGTAATGCGAACTCAATGCGCAGTGTGTGTATGTGTGTCTTGAGGGGTTTTGGGTATATCGGGGGCCTCGCAGAGTTTACGGGGTCTCGCTACACGGATAGCGGGCTGTGTTCAAGGGGGCTAGCAGCCCCCTTACGGGGTGTGGGGCAACGCCCCGTTAGAATTTTTTTTCTAACGGAGGACGTGTTTTGAGTATGGAGTACATGAGAAACGAAGGGTGAGTAGCGTCCTAAGAACATATAGGCGCGGGGCGTCACGCGCCCGGCACGTGGACGCCGGGCGCGTGCAGAAAGAAGGGGCTTAGCCCCGGAATTAGGAGTTAAACTCCCGGGGGACTTTGGAAACTCCATGAAAAGGGAAGGATTTTTATCTTTATGGAGTTAAACTCCCAAAAGGATTTTATTTATGGAGTTAAACTCCAAAATATTTTGAATGAAGTTAAACTCCTAAAGAGATTTTATTTATGGAGTTAAACTCCAAAAGATTTTTGACAAATGGAGTTGAACTCCTAAAAATCTTCGGAGATGATCAAAAGGGACCCCTTTCTTCTTCCTTGAGCACTGGATCTTCTCTAGAGCCTTGGATCTTCCCAAAGTGGTGTTTTTAAAGATATGTCTCTTTCCTCCTCCTCTCTGTTGGTTGGATCTTGGAGAAAAAAGGTAAGACTTAAAAATCTCTCCTTTTGGGTATTTGATGGAAGATCCGAGCCCCTCTTCAAGGGTTGTATGGTGAAAAACTGTTTGTTTTTGAAAAAAGAAGAGTCAAACTCTTGATTTAATTCGGAAAAAAGGAAGAAGGTTTTTTCATCATGTTAAGAAAGGAGAAAGAGACACAGAACCCTAATTTTTGAGAGAATGAAAAGTTATTGTTGATTTTTTCATCATGTTTGTCTTTATAGGCTACACACTTTACATATATCCCCTTAGGTTTTGCCAAATGACACTTGTGTCACCCTATGCCTTATGTGCTTTTTTTTGCACATAAACCGAGAGGTTTACAAAATTTTGGCTTTCTGCCCATTTTTCATACATTTATTTATAAAAAAAATCATTAAACTAATTTATTGCTTCATTCTTGGCATGGAGTCGGCCCCTTCCATGCTTGGTCCTGAATTTGGCTTGGGCCCACTTCACATGGGCTTGGGCCCGCTTGACTGGGGGTTGACTGACTTTGACTTGGTCGACCGGAGTGTAATTTTTTACCCCAACAGTGCAGATTTAGGCGAGATAATATAAAATACGTAAACAGTAGACTCAATTGTCTAGACAGGAAAATTGGTTACATACCAATCGAGATTCTGGTTAGGGAAATACAGTTGTTTCAATACGGATGTTCGCTGCTGAAATTTCAGTTTCTGAACTGAAAGACCATCTTTGAACATATTTTTCTATCAGATACATACATATTTGGGCATTGCTACAGTTGAATAATATTTAGGGTTATCAGTTGGTATTCCAACGCAATTGATGGATCAGTAATATTCTATATAAACAGGGAGTTATGGTCAGGTTAAGTTTGATGTGTAAAATCTGTCGCTGCAGAATTCAGCCGGACACAACGACATTATAAAATAAGTTAAAAATATCATACGGTAATGGAATACAGTGAAACCAGTGGCGTAAGAAAGATAACTCAATTTTCTATGCGTTGATATAGGGCTCCGCTCATTCGCGCATTCGAACAGAGAGTTATAGCAATTTAAAAACAGGGTTTAATAGAGATTACTGCTCTGGACCGCAATTCTCCCCAGTTTTCTTTACCATAACTTATTAAAATTCATTGGAAAAAAATATATTACAGTAGGTTATTCCGTCGGTTTCGATATGAGTCCTAGAACGCCACAATCCGATTTGTATATATTAACTACGAATTTAACATGGTAAGGTACGTGATAAAATCTAGATTTCGCATCGAATCTCGCGGGCGTCATTTCATGGGGTAAACGACTCTATTTTACAACTAAATTTTCACACGATATTCGTTAACAGTAAAAAGATCTATTTATCATGAGTTCCGTCATTTTAAGATGGGTTTTTGCTTAGGGTTTGCATTGAGCACCTAGGATAAACATTCGATTCGCAACCGAAATGCTCGTTTCTTTCAACCAATAAACAATATTTGATTCTACAATTTGCTTACAACGTTATCACTAGGTTCTTGACTTGATTATATCTCAAACAATATTACTAAAATTAAGATACGTCTTATTATTAAATCACAATGGTATTTTCCGATATACTTCATACGTATTGATATAAATATAGTATAGCATGTAAGCAAGTATTTGAACTTGCTTTTGACGATGTATTGACGGCGAGGACGACATGGTAGCGGCGCGGCAATAGCATGGCAGCAACGGTGATCTACAGAAGCGGCACAGCACGATCACAACGCAAACATGACAAGGGCTTGGTCTCGGTAGAGCTTGAGCTTGACGGCTCGGTAGCGACTACGGTGGCAGGTTCGAGTGGTCGTTGGTTGGTGAAGGGGATGCGAGATCGTCAGCGGTGTTGGGATTGGCCGGAGAAGGCAGCGGGGGCAGCGGCTGCTTGTGCTCGCGGCAGCAAGGGGGTCGAGCTTGGGGCTGTGGGTTGATGGTGGGGTTGATGGTGGAGGTGGTGATGGCAGAGGAGCTCGCGGTGGTGTTGATGAGGGTTGCGGTGGCCGGAGAGGTTGCAATAGGGGGTCGACTATGGAGTTGTGAGGGGGAGACTTAGGCGATGATGATGGTGGTAGTGTCGAGAAAGGGTCGTACGGTGGCCGGCGAGATGCTCGGAGGAGGGAGGGTGCAACGGCCGGAGCTTGGTGCTCGGGTGAGAGAAAAATGGAGGGGCTTGTGATCGGTGGCCGGAGTTTGTGGTTGGCGATGGTTGTTGAGGAAGGTGAGGAGAGATCTTGAGAGGAGACTGCTGTGGGGTGGTATCGACGATGGCAGGGAAAGGCTCGCAGTAGGCACAATGAGGCGGTGGTGAGGAGCCGGAGGTAATGGCGGCGGTTCTGGTGGTGACGAAGTCGGCGGCGGTTCTGGTGGTGACGAAGTCGGCGGCGGTGGTCGGTGGGGTTTGAGGGAAAAAGAGAGTGGGAAAGTGAGAAAGAATGAGAGAAATGAGAGAGAAAGAGAACTATGAGAGTTTAATTGGGTTAATGGGAATAATGATGATTAATAGGGATTTAATGAGAAATCGATTTGGCTGTTAATGGGAAAGTATGGGGGATTAATGGTGAATAAATTTTGAATTTGATAAGAAAAAAAGAAGAGGAGGAGGAGGAGCAACAGTTATAAAAAGAAGAGAAAGGGAGAAGGAGTTGGTCCTTGGTCAAGGGAATAAGAAGATGGAGGAGATTTGGATTGGCTTTCAGGTCTTGGCCCAAAGAAATTTAAAAAGAACATAGAGGAGAAGAAAGGAAACATGTGCCAGCCTTGGTGGGCCTAGAGTTTAAGGATTAAATTTGGTGGGCTTAAGGTTTAACGATTAAGTTAAGGTAATTATATATTAGGAAGAATATTTGGAATAGAGATTAGGGAAACTAATTGAGATTTAAATTAGGAAAATAAGAATAATTGGAAAAATATATTTGGACTAAATTAAATAGAAAAATATAGGGAAAATTATTATTAAAATACGGATAATTGAGCAAACTGGGTATTACATCATCTAAGTCGATCTCGGTCTCATATACGACTAACGATCCTTAACCAAATCTTCTAACTTGATCTTAGTCTAAAACAAGATAATCCTTAGATCGGTATAAATATCCTTTGAACTGATGCACCTCATTCATATGAGAAATACTACCTAAGTTCACCCCAAGTCTATCATATATGAATTTGGACTAATCCGAGTCCTACGGAAGACAACATTAGTCTCCGAATGCAATCCAAGAGCAATCCAAAAATAAATAAGCTATAACATGATCCATGAAGATTTCTGGAGCAAAGAAAGTTGTTATCGCTTGGCGATAGCTTAATTAACTGCAGGGGCTTGCGCCTGCAGGAAAAAACGTCCCTACAATCAAAAACCCCTCATCATTAAGAAGGAATCTGAAAATTCAGATACAAAGGCCACATCCATCCAAAACTCCGATATATAGTACCATAAATCAACTTAGGAAAGATAGATGAATATGTTCCATATAGCATCTATCTCCAGATGCAAGCTAGACGCGCTCCTCGCGTCTCAGTCCGGTTTCTGGCTGTAAACAATAACTAATTAGAAGTTACAGACAACTTACAAGTTACATGCAACGTATGTAACTTCTATGCACTTGCTTTTAACTTCTAACCACTTGTATGTAACTTCTAATTAGTTGCATGTAATTTCTAATAAGTTGCATATAATTTGTAAGCAATTGCTTGCAGCTTCTAATTAGTTGCATGTAATATATAAGCACTTATCTGTAACTTCTGATAAGTTGCCTGTAACTTCTAGACAATTACCTGTAATTTTGGAAGCAGTTGCTTATAACTTTTAATTAGTTGCCAGACGTCTGGAGCCAGACATTTGCAGTTCAAAAATTTACTAGAGACGGCTGCCCTGGACGTCTTCTTTTAAAAACAAAAACTGCCATATTGAAAATTTCCTTTAGCAGGCATCTGTACCAGACATGTGCAGTTCAAATTTTTTTAATGAGACGTCTGGTACAAACGTCCGCAGTTCAAAAATTTACAGGCAACTGCTTAGAAGTTGCTTCTAAGCAGTCGCCTGTAACTTCTAACCAGTCGCATATAACTTCTACTAAGTTGCTTGTAGCTTTTAAACAGGTGCATATAACTTCTGAACTGTTTTGGTTTACTGAGTTATGAATTCTAATTCTTTTTAGTGGGCCCGTGGAGTTATATATGGGCTCCGGTTCTGTCGGCAATTTTAGAGGAAAGAATGAAGATTTGATCAATTGTTTTTGTTTTTGTTGTCGGCACTTGGTGGTTGTTGTAATGTTGATTGGGTGTAAGGATGAGGAGTTCCATTTCTATTCATGGGAAAGGTCACCGTGTCAGTTCATATTTGTTGATATAGAAATTTGGTAGATGCACTCCGGATGTTTGATATTTTACCTCTGTAAATTTTCCTCCTAATTTAAACCTAAAAGCTTATACCTCTGTTTGGTTACATGTGCCAAACCATACTAATTGCCTGCATTTTGACATATTTGCAGATTGGTATGGCTAGTGCCACGGAGACATTATATGGCGAAGCCTTTGGTGCAAAGAAACATCACATCTTGGGAATTTACTTGAAAAGATCATGGATAGTGTTTTTGCTTTGCAATGACTTGATACTAACATGCAACGGTTTAGAAGTTACATGCAATTTAGTAGAAATTACATGCAATTGTTTAGAAATTATAAGCAACTTATTAGAAGTTACAGGCAACCGGTTTGAACTTACATGCAACTGGTTAGTGGAGAAAATGAAAGGTCTAATTTTGCAATTACTTAATAGGTGGTGTTGGAAAATATTGATGGGTTGTGTTGGAAGAGAACGATGATGAAGGAAGCAAAATATTGATGGGTTGCGTTGGAATTGTAAGGAGAAAAGAAAAAAAGAAGTTACATGCTACTCAAAACTTAATTCCATTCCTCTTCTCTGCATCCTTTTCCTACACATTCATTCTTTCTCTCTCTCTCTCTCTCTTTCTCTCTCTTGCACACACATATCTTCCCAACACTAACAACTCAACAATTAAGAAGTTTAAGGGAGGAAATGAGAAGACACAATCTTGTTGCTAAAAGCAGAAGCACTTGCCTGTAATTTCTATACAGTTACTTGTAACATCTAATGAGTTCTGTAACAACCCTAATTTTCTTATACACTTTTCTATACAAATTTTTTTAAATTTTTTTTTAAAATCCATAAAAGAGTATTTTAGCCCGAGCACAAGATATAGGTAATTATTTTGTTTTTAATTACAAATTACAAGAATGTAATAACTCCATTTTTAGTGTACAAGAAATTACTTTAAATTTAATGTATACTAAGAGTATTTATTCTTGCTGCTATCATTTTAAGTAATTAAATACCGCAATAATTATAAGAAGGAGCTTGCAGCTCATTGGTAATATGTTGCACTGCTGAACCAAGCCACCAGAGTTCAAATCCCATGCCCGCATTATTTTTGTATTTATTTTGTTCTAATTTATTTTGGAAGTCAACAGTCAAAAGGCCATAACTCCCAAAATATGTACTGGACAACAAAAAGTAAATATACCAAATTGTACCCCCGAAGAATCCCGGCCATTGGAGCCCTGACTCGGCCCGACTCGGCTCCGCCGGCCGGCGACTCGGCCGACTCGGTCCGGCGTCGCTGGCCGGACTTGGCCGGACGGCCGAGTCACCAACAAAGAAAAGTCTCCTCTTGACCTGGTACACCCTCCTGCATACTTATTATACCTGGATCGGTTTTAAATTGCCCAATAAATCCCTTTTTCTCGTATGTTTAATGATTTTTTTAATGATTTTGTATATTTTTAAATATTTTTTTATTAAAAACCCTAACCCCAGCCTAACCCTATATAAACCCCCATACCTTCTACCCTCTCACCCTACATCCCTAAGTCCACTCTTTAAAAATTTCAAGAGAACTTGGTACGTTAGGAAATGAGCGAAAGGCGAAGCGCTGACGAAATCGACGGCGAAATTCCGACGATCGTGCTAGGACCTCTCAACGACGTTTCGACGCACCGGCAAACCCTCTACCTCTCTCTTACTCTCTAGCGTTGTCCAAACTCGTAAGTCCCCCTTTTCTATCCTTCTTTTCTTTCATTAAAATACGAACTTATAAACCCGACGGAAATCGGAACAAACCGATTTCTGATTCGGTTTTCTATCAAAACTCACTTATCACTAATTCCATAATGCATAGACATATTCATGTTGACTACTAATCACTTAAAAACACTAGTAAAATAGGGGGTTGCCCCTACGGATATTGGAATCCGTAGGGGCATATTTAACTTGGCCCTACGGATTAATCCGTAGGGCTAAAAGGTTGCCCCTACGGGCACAGACGTCCAAGAATAAAAATATTAATTCTTAATTTGGTGTTTGTCCCTATGGAGCCGCAAACAAAGGACCTATGGGTATATCCGTAGGGGCAAGTAAATATCGATTTAACAAAAACCTAGATCGATCGCCTACGCTCGATCACTTTCTCTCTCTCGATCGCGCGCGAAAAAATTCCCCAATTCGCCACGCCGTCGTCGCCAACGTCGTTCTCCTTGTCGCCACCGCCGGTTTCGTCGCCACCTCAGCTCTCGTCGCCACCGCGGTTCAGGTCGTCGCCCCAGCCCCAGCGCAGCAGCGATTCAGGTGAGTAAATCTTTGGATTACTTTGGGCTTAGGGTTCAGGTGAGGTAAATTAAAGAATTTTGGGATTATTTTGGGCTTAGGGTTCATGGCGCGCGAGTTGGGGTTGGGCAGGGGTCGCGGTCGCAGTCGGGGTCGGGGTCGGGGTCGGGGTAGGGTTAGGGTTGGGGTTCGGCTGCTGTGGGGTGGGGCTGGGGTTAGGGTTTGCCTTAGGGTTGGTGTTGGGGTTTAGCTGGCCGCACTGGGTTTAGGATTAGGTTAGGGCTGGGCTGGGGCTGGGGCTGGGGCCGGGGGCTGGGGCTGGGTTGGGGTTAAGTGGTGGGGAGTTGGAAAAAAACAAGAAAATGAAAGAGGGTTGCATGCATATACACATTCTCACACATTGGCCATTTATGTAGTTATTTCAATGACCACCGTGACCTTGATTTATGTTGTCACACCACACTTTTGGATTACAAGCGGCATTGTAGTGTTCCTCAATGTGGGCAGCCATACAACCCTGAGGAAATGGAGAATGCTCTCCTTCAAATTGTTCGGCTAAGGGAGAGGCTGTACCATCTGCAAGACCTAGTGTGCCTTGGATGCAGACAAGTTAATGTCGTGCATTTGGCTGAGCAATGTGTATGCGGTGGCTTATTCAAGTGCAAAGAACCTTTGTCTGAATTTCTAAGCAAAATGCAGGTATTTTAGGATATAGCCATTCGCCAAAACTTTTGATTGTTACAGGATTGTACATCATGGATTTTAGAAGTGAGGTGATGATCAATTTATTGGCGCATTATCATTATTTGTACATAAGTGGGAGGTGTGATTATACATGTTTATAATTATTGAACGGTTGTAATTGTAGTATCCCCCAGTTAACGAATTCTTGTGTATGAGTTAGAGAAGAGTGTACATATGTTATAACATACCTTGACTGTAGTGAACTGTGAGGATCATGCCTCCGAAGAATTTTTTTTTCTCAAAATTTAAATTTTTAGTTTGGACAAGTATTGTTGCCGAAGGCTAGTGATTTGGTACTAAATGCTGTTGAATTGCTTGAATTATTAAGCAACTTGGGGTTAGGGTTAGGTGGATTGATGACAAAAAAATACCATAATTTATAACTATATTACTCATATAATGTGTATGTCATGTGAAAGCTAGATGAAGGTCGAGGCAAGCACAACAAATTTGTTGGATGGGACAATGTCAATAGGAGCTCAATGCTATTTGGAAAAATAATAATTCAAAAACATAGTGGAGTTTCCGATTGGTGGCATGGACTAGTTTGATGTATGTAGTTGGTTTGATTTATGAAAAAATAGGGAGACAACATGCATGTATGCATATAGGTAACATCTGCCAATATGCCATATCCAGACCGCAATCTATTTTTGCCTATTGGCTAATATGAAAATATTGGCCCGCGTATATGACATAATCAAAGTTGTTAAATCTTGATACGGTTTGTGTTTCGTTTTTTTATTTATCAGTTCTATCAATGTTGCGTATAACGCTTTATGATATCAGTATCCTACATTTGTAGTTTTAATTGTTGATTGTTATAGATGAATACCATTGCAATAATAGTTTTTGGTTGATGAATGCTATTGCAATGTAGGATGATCAGTTCTATCAATCTTGATCTCAATGGTTTAAAATCATGTTACACATACAACACGAATGCACAACAAACGCATAATTAGAAAGTGACTCGAGATATTCAGGTTAAAACCAATATATGATACTCGATGATAATATGAAACCTTCATATTCCCATCGATACTCATATATGAAACTAAAAGCGCCACTTAGTCCCCGTCTATCGGTTAACATACGTGCGATGCTCGTCGTGACCTAGAACTATACGAAGGTTGTTAAATGTCGGACAGTATAGCTCGATACTAACAACCGTCGTATAGTCTACGCGACGAGAAAATTCAATCGTATGGTAACCCATAGATTTGTCCCGTGTGGACAAGTTAAGAATGTATAAAGCAAACGCCTTCATTCACTTGTGTTTTCATCCATTTCGAGATATTTCGTCGGTACCTTTCCGCTGGTTCTCCGTGTACAAAGATAGATTAGATGTTCATTTCAACGTTGTTTCACAGCTTTGAAATGATTATCTATTCTATTACAGTATACTCGGAGAACAGCGGGGAGGTGCTGCCGAAATTTACTCGAAACGGTTGAAAGCACAAGTGATGGACGTTCGCTCTATACATTTTAATGGGATAGAAGCCTACCCCCGACAGCCGGAACACACACATACAACAAGAATACACAACAAACGCATAATTAGAGAGCGACTCGAGATGTTCGGGTTAAAACCAATATATGATACTCGATGATAATATGAAACCTTCATATTCCCATCGATACTCATATATGAAACTAAAAGTGCCACTTAGTCCCCGTCTATCGGTTAACATACGTGCGATGCTCGTCGTGACCTAGAACTATACGAAGGTTGTTAAATATCGGACAGTATAGCTCGATACTAACAACCGTCGTATAGTCTACGCGACGAGAAAATTCAATCGTATGGTAACCCATAGATTTGTCCCGTGTGTACAAGTTAAGAATGTATAAAGCAAACGCCTTCATTCACTTGTGTTTTCATCAGTTTCGAGATATTTCGTCGGTACCTTTCCGCTGGTTCTCCGTGTACAAAGATAGATTAGATGTTCATTTCAACGTTGTTTCACAGCTTTGAAATGATTATCTATTCTACTACACTGTACTCGGAGAACAGCGGGGAGGTGCTGCCGAAATTTACTCGAAACGGTTGAAAGCACAAGTGATGGACGTTCGCTCTATACATTTTAATGGGATAGAAGCCTACCCCCGACAGCCGGAACACACACATACAATAAGAATACACAACAAACGCATAATTAGAGAGCGACTCGAGATGTTCGGGTTAAAACCAATATATGATACTCGATGATAATATGAAACCTTCATATTCCCATCGATACTCATATATGAAACTAAAAGTGCCACTTAGTCCCCGTCTATCGGTTAACATACGTGCGATACTCGTCGTGACCTAGAACTATACGAAGGTTGTTAAATATCGGACAGTATAGCTAGATACTAACAACCGTCGTATAGTCTACGCGACGAGAAAATTCAATCGTATGGTAACCCATAGATTTGTCCCGTGTGGACAAGTTAAGAATGTATAAAGCAAACGCCTTCATTCACTTGTGTTTTCATCCGTTTTGAGATATTTCGTCGGTACCTTTCCGCTGGTTCTCCGTGTACAAAGATAGATTAGATGTTCATTTCAACGCTGTTTCACAGCTTTGAAATGATTATCTATTCTATTACAGTATACTCGGAGAACAGCGGGAAGGTGCTGCCGAAATTTACTCGAAACGGTTGAAAGCACAAGTGATGGGCGTTCACTCTATACATTCTTAATGGGATAGAAGCCTACCCCCGACAGCCGGAACACACACATACAATAAGAATACACAACAAACGCATAATTAGAGAGCGACTCGAGATGTTCGGGTTAAAACCAATATATGATACTCGATGATAATATGAAACCTTCATATTCCCATCGATACTCATATATGAAACTAAAAGTGCCACTTAGTCCCCGTCTATCGGTTAACATACGTGCGATACTCGTCGTGACCTAGAACTATACGAAGGTTGTTAAATATCGGACAGTATAGCTCGATACTAACAACCGTCGTATAGTCTACGCGACGAGAAAATTCAATCGTATGGTAACCCATAGATTTGTCCCGTGTGGACAAGTTAAGAATGTATAAAGCAAACGCCTTCATTCACTTGTGTTTTCATCCGTTTTGAGATATTTCGTCGGTACCTTTCCGCTGGTTCTCCGTGTACAAAGATAGATTAGATGTTCATTTCAACGCTGTTTCACAGCTTTGAAATGATTATCTATTCTATTACAGTATACTCGGAGAACAGCGGTAAGGTGCTGCCGAAATTTACTCGAAACGGTTGAAAGCACAAGTGATGGGCGTTCACTCTATACATTCTTAATGGGATAGAAGCCTACCCCCGACAGCCGGAACACACACATACAAATGCATAATTAGAGAGCGATTCGAGATGTTCGGGTTAAAACCAATATATGATAATATGAAACCTTCATATTCCCATCGATACTCAGATATGAAACTAAAAGCGCCACTTAGTCCCCGTCTATCGGTTAACATAACGTGCGATAATTTATTCTTTTCAACGACAAACGCACACACAAAGCATATACACGGATTTTCTCCTTTGTCAGTAACTATCCCGTTCTTATATTTCTCAATATAGTCAGCATAACCTACAATTTATATGTTATTCAGTCTAACATGGCCCATGAGTACGTCAGAGTTAAGGACTGGATGTATGTGGATTGGAAACAACGTATGCAACCTAAGTTTGTCGCAGGAGTTGCTGCTTTCCTTGAATTTGCATGCGCACATAATAAGATCATAATAGAGAAGATTCTCTGTCCGTGCGATAGATGTGGCAATAAGTACTGGCAGAAGGTAGAATTGGCAGAGCTTCATATTGTAAAATATGGGTTTACTAGACTTTACTCAAGTTGGAAATATCACGGGGAAGGAGAAGAATGCAGTACTGCGGTAGAAGAAGAAGGAGAACACGATAATGCGGCAGGAGAAGAAGAATTCGGTAATACGGCAGGAGACGGAAATTTATTTCCATCAGAAGAAATGGAGGATATGGTAGAGGCTGCCCTAGGTGAATCTATTCGTACCAAAGATGACATTCCTTCCGGTCAAGGACCGCGTGCGGATAAATATAAAAATTTCATGAATGATGCTAGGAAACCAATTTATGAGAATGCGAAGTATTCCACCCTCTCATGGTTCGTCCAACTTTTCCAGATTAAGTGCCTAAATGGATGGAGCAACAAGTCATTCACAATGCTTCTTTCGTTCTTGAAAGATTCTATGCCTCCGGGAAATAATGTGCCCGAAAGCTGGTACGAAGCCCAGAAAATGATGTCTGATTTGGGTCTAAAGTGCGAGAAGATTCAAGCATGTCCTAAAAATTGCGTGTTGTACCGGAAAGAGAATTCAGATTTGAAAGAGTGTCCAACATACGGAGAGGCCAGGTATAAGCCGAAAGATTCTGATAAGAAGCCTGATATACCTGTGAAGATAGCACGATATTTTCCCATAACACAGAGGCTACAGAGGCTATTCAGGTGCAAGAAAACAGCCGAGGCAATGATTTGGCATCACCGTGCTCCTCCAAGCGAAAATGGAAAAATGAGCCATCCAAGAGATTCACCGGCATGGAAGGATTTCGATAGGAGGCACGCAATATTCAGTAGCGATCCTCGCAATGTCCGGCTCGGACTGGTTACCGATGGCTTCTGCCCATTCAACTATATGGCTGGAAGTCACAGTACATGGCCCGTTGTAATGATAATTTATAATCTGTCGCCTTGGTTGGCTATGGACCAATCATACTTTATGATGCCTCTTCTTATCGACGGACCAAACTCACCGGGGAACAATATCGACGTCTATCTCCAACCTCTGATCGAGGAGCTGAAAACTTTGTTCATTGATGGTGTAGAGACATATGATTCAAACACAAATACAACCTTCATACTGCGTGCGGCTTTAATGTGGACAATTAATGACTTTCCTGCGTATGGAATGCTATCAGGTTGGTCCGTACATGGTCATAAAGCATGTCCTCATTGCCATGAACACACAACATCAAAATTTTTGAATTTTAGCAGGAAGGTTTGTTATTGCGGCCATCGACGTTTTCTGCCTCCAGACCACCCCTATAGGTTAGACACGGTTCACTTTGATGGTCATCAGGAGCTTCTTGGACCTCCATCCCCATTATCCGGAGAGGACGTGACTGATAAATGGGATGGTTACAATAACGTGACCTTCGGGATGGATCCGACGAAACAGGTCAAACCACAATATTGGAACAAGTTAAGCATTTTCTTCGAGCTTCCGTACTGGTCTACAAATTCAGTGCGTCATTGTCTGGACGTCATGCATATAGAGAAGGGAGTATCAGAGCACATACTTAACTTGCTTCTGTGTAAAGACGGGAAATCGAAAGACAACATGAATGCTCGGATGGATCTACAAGAGTGGGGAATAAGAAGTGAATTGCACCCTAAACCGATAGCGGGTAAACCGGGCAAGTTTGTACTTCCCAATGCCGCTTATCATATGTCACAACCGGAGAAGAAAAGATTCCTGCAGGTGTTGCATGATTTGAAAGTCCCCATAGGTTTCTCAGGATCATTCAGCAAGAAAATAAAAATTGTGAAGGGCAAGATCGATGGGCTGAAAAGTCATGATCACCATGTTATCGTGGAGCACCTTCTTCCATTAGCCCTCAGGACTTCTCTCCCCGACTCGGTTGGTCTAGTAATCAACGACCTATGTTGTTTTTTCAGGGAGTTGTGTGCTAAAACACTGGAGGTTGCGATGCTGGATAAACTAGAAAATTCTATTGCGTTGATACTTTGCAAGTTTGAGCGTATTTTCCCACCGTCATTTTTCGATATCATAATACACTGGACGGTTCATCTTGCAACTGAGGCGAAGTTAGCCGGACCAGTACAATATCGATGGATGTATCCCGTCGAGAGGTACGTGTAATTTTTCGTTTCGCGCAATTTATAAATTTATTGTTGTCATGTATGCCCGTATTTATTTATTCAACATATTCTCATTAGGTATCTTTACACTCTTAAGAAGTATATACGCAATAAAAATCGACCAGAGGGTTCTATCATGCAAGGTTATCTTCTTGATGAAGCAACCACATTTTGTTCCCGCTATCTGGACGAGAATATTAAGACAAGGCTTAACCGACCACGAAGAATTCAAGACGGGCCATATGGTAAAGCCGAGTATAAGAGGGTAGACACTATGTTTATCAACAAGATATACCGGTTTATCTTGCTTAATTGCGCACATCTTGAACAAATTAGAGAGTAAGTTCTTTTGGATTAATTGTTATATCTGTGTTTGTGTGTGTATGAAATGACATAATATTAATGTCATAATTACTTGTCGAAAATAGAACTCATTTTAACGAGGCTCGTGAGGGGCATCCTGATTGGAACGAAGAACGTTTGGAAAAATACCATCAGGATAATTTTTGTGATTGGGTCACAGATCATGTAAGTTATTCGAATAACATTTTATTGCTATCAGTTTTAATCTAAACTTGTATCGTTATGTATTTTGTCGTAAAATTTGTTCTGTTAGATCCACGATCCGAACTTGTCTGCATCATTTGAGAGTGATTCAAGATGTTTAGCTCAATTTCCTAGTATGGAGGTTGCATATTACAAAGGATTTGGTGTCCTTGGATACAAATTCGAAGTTAAGGACATAGAAATATCTAGAACCACTCAGAATAGTGGGATTGCGACGGTAAGATCGGACGGTGTGATTTACTATGGGTACTTAAATTGTATACTCGGTATCCACTATCCCGGACGATCAGAACCCTTTTATATATTTCAGTGTACTTGGTACGATCCGCGAACCGATACGGACAGGTGGAGAAGCAGTCTTGGGACTTGAAAAGATGAATATGGATTGACCAGTGTGAACACACTTCGATTTTACGGTCAGGACGATCCGTTTATCTTTCCGAACCAAGCGTTCCAAGTATACTACTCACAATGTTTGAAGCATCCGGGGTGGAGTGTTGTATGCCGATGGAAACCTAGAGATGTCTACGATGTCCCAGAATACGAGGACAACGATGAGGACGAAGAAGAGAGAAGGCTTAAAGTGTTCCGACCGTCTGTTTCGAAGGACGGGTTGTCTTCGACCGATCATGAAGTTACGTGGGTTAGAAATGACATCGACGATGAAATCCAACTAGATATGTATGATGCGCCCACGAAACGAAAAAGGTTATCAGTAATGTTATATTGTTACTTCACATTTTACGCTCTAGATCATATATAGTCAATACTTTTAATGATTGTCTAATGCGTCCACGAACCGTTTATCTAGATTTGATGACGATGTCGGGAGCAGCGAGGGGCGGCAGGAGCTCCAGTCGCGGCAGAGGCAGAGGCAGGGGCAGAGCGGTTCTGCCGCCCGGAGAGCTCCGTAGGGAGCTTCAGAGGGCCGGTCTTGCACCCAGATCGGAGACCCCTTCGGTGCCTCCTTCCGTGTTGATTTGGCCACACCTCCAGGTATACTGCACGCATATCTATTTTGAATGTAATATTACAGATATTCATGCATGTTTATGTCAAAATTACTTATATTGTCAATGTTTGATTGTCTAGTTGTTGGTGATGCGTCCACATCTGGGACAGAGGCCACCCCCGCTCCTCCAGATATGTTTATATATCATATAGTGTATGTATATTGATTTAGAATGCTATATCATAAATACACACATTCCTTTTGCTCTTACTTAACAATTTTTATTATTGTCTAGCTGTAGGTGGTGACACCACCGCACCTGCGGGTATGTTTATATATCCTATAGTGCATGCATATTGATTTAGAACGTTATATTATTGATCTACACATTCTTTTTGCAATTACTTATATAATCTATTTTTAATTATCTAATTATAGGTGGTGCGTCCACACCTTCCACAGGGGCCACTCCTGCCGCTTCCATACCCTCCGCATCGTCTGCAGGTTAGTATGAATAAATTTAAAATATTTATTCATTTTACATATGCTCTATAGAATAAATATGAACTTCATGGAAATTTAGCGTCGATGTTTATTTTATAGTTGGAGGGGATGCGTCCGGGTCCGGGACCCCGGTTGTTCCTCACCGGAGGAACTATCGTCCCGCTCGTGCTGCTGCTCGGGCCCAGGCTCGTGCGCTAGTCACCGGAGGTATATATCACACTTGAATTTTTGTTTAACCTTGATTTCTTAATACAACTTTGTCTTATTATTGATTGTCTTGATATTTCATGCAGACGCAGGGCCTCTCCATCCCCAGAGGGGGACTCGAGGCCCGAATTAGTCCCATAGGCTGAGGCCTGATAGAGCTAGGGGGAGGCAGCATTCCCCCTATTTTTTACCCTTGACTATCGCTATACCGGTCCTCATGCCGAGAGGTTCGGCCGGTATTTGGGGGACGAGAGCCGGATCGTGAAGAACTACCCACTTCACGTTGAGTGGGGCGAGCAGCACCAGCGCTCATTCGCTCTCTTCTTTGATCAGGCTCGGGTATGTATTAATATATATTTTTATTTGATCTATCCAATATATTTATTATTAACACTTGCAATCTAATAACAATGTTTTTTTTTGTATTTTCAGTTGGATTACGATTTTCAGCCTGTAGCCGACCCTGATCACCCGGGGAGGGTGCTCGACCTTCATGCTCTGTACAATGGCCTGATGAAGAACATGCAGGCCAAGGTCCGATACAACAGGAATGAGCTGAAGGCCGACTGCTACTCCCTGTAGATGGCGACCCCCGAGGCAGAGAGAGCGGCCCTCCTATCTACTCCGGCGTTTGTGAGAGTCGACGTAGAGACATGGCCTCTATTGTGCGCTTAATTCGACTCCCAACACAAACAGGTATGTATTTTAAATTTAATTCATTATTTATGATATAATTTATTTCTTTGTGTTTCTTAATTAGAAAACTAAATGTTAATGCGTTGTGCAGAAACAGGCCGCTCAGAATACGGAGAACAGGAAGTCGGCGAAGAGGGGTCGCCCCACTTACACAGGTGGCTCGAGGAACATTACTCGTGTAGGGTTGCTATGCACGCGCACAAGGGTCTACGAGGTATCGACCATGCCCGATTTAAAAATTAGCCGTGCCGAACGACCCGAATACGGATCTTTAAACTAGAGATTAGGCGAAAACTAGCATGTTAACAACTTTAACACTAAGTGAGAGGGATTACAACCTTTGTAGATCCGATCCTTCACTTCATATGCTCCGTGTTGTGGTCCCTTCGCTGCGATCATCGGGATCCGGACTCTCGAGAGGTTCCACGAAGAGAAAGATGCAACCTTTGCTTCCGATCTTCGATACTAAGATGATCTACCTTGAAGTTCCGTTAACACAAGCTAACACTCATGAAATGATGTGAACACCCTCATCTAAATGGCAAGGGAAGATGAGGATAATGAAGTAGGATTTTTGCTCTCTTTATTTATCTTTTTCTCACATATTTTCATCACAAGGAAAAAGTCTAGAAAGCTTTTTCATGAAAGAATGAAGGAAGAAGAAGAATAGTGATCCATTTCCTTTTGTGATGAATAATGAAAGGATTAATATGACAAATAATGCAACCATGGTTGACTAAACCTTTGTAGAGAATTAACCAAGGCTAGGGTTTGGGTTAGGTTAAGAATGAGTCACTTGAAAATATCTTTATCATGACAAAATGAAAAGCTTCTAGAATCAACTAGAAGACTAAACCCTAATCCAAACCCTAATCATGTTTAAACTTCACTAAACATGTTGCATTAGTTATCATATCATGTTACAATATTATATATCACATATATAATATTTTTCGTAACAAAATAAAATAATACATTTAACATATATCGCATATATATCAATGTATTACCCGAGTGAGAAAAAGAATCTTTTAGTGAGAAAATATTAGTTAATGTAATTTAACATATCATATATATTATTATACATTAAATTATCGAATCAACACTTGATCCGACAATCCGGCTATATCGCATATAACCGACTAATATATATCCGTACCGATTCATCGAATCAACACTTGATCCGATGACCCGGCTGATATCAAATATCGCGAGAATATAATACGGTATTACATATCGCATTATCCTCGGTCCCGCACATATCACATATGTGCTCCTACTCCGTTTTGCCTGAGCCAAGAAACCTCTGTATAGGACTCTAAAGAATCGTCAATACGCCGGCAGTAGGTGATGATCATATCAAATACCCACAAGCTGCAAGCGGTCAGCTAAACGTAACAGCTACCCAGGTATTGAGCGCTCAGAAGATCAACAAGCAAGCCTGTACATTCTCCTGTGAATCCAAACAGTAACACTCCCGTACAGTCCGGTCTCGTCGTCTGATATGTCGCATATCTCGCCTAGGGGTGGTAAACGTCAGACCCCAGTAGCTCGATAAGTCGTGTCGATATGAGGTCTATAACAGTTTGAGAAACTACTGATAACACTTATCAGTAAATCTCAGCAACTCTGGCCAGGGATTTCCGGTTATAGCCAATCGAACACAGCACAACATCAACTCCCTATACCGGGAGAGACGAATCCCCTCCTATCGCTCATTGCCTCCATGTGATTCGGGACTGTACCCAAAAGCCACCTTTTTGCACGCCCTCTTGGACGTGGTATGATGGAAATCAAAGCACAGTGGGAACCACACAAGACTCTATGACGATCTCGGGTCAACAGACTACTCTGTACCAGTGTCACCGGAGAACTGCCATCTGACGTATGGTATAATACCATCTGGGAGTTCTCGGCGAGTCCGTCCAGTGTACCCAGTCTCCACTGAGCACCCGTACACCATCCTTGATGTCAAACACCGATGGATATGGGATCATCCATCGCCCATCATATGGGTCAAGATGCGTATACGCTAGTCTACTCTGGTGTATCGATGCCCTGTCTTGATACACCCTCGACTAGGAACAGTTATAGGATGTACTCGTCGACTACCGTGGCCCCACTAGTATGATCTCATCATAGTCCCAGTAGTCGAGTACATATCCTAAGGGCTTTATCAACATGTAATATAGAGACAATCAGAGTACATGTTAAGATAAAGTACAACCAGATAGCATACTATCATGTCGAGCAAGAAAGTCCTCCCTATATATGTCCTAGCATCCACTACAATATACATCGTATGTACAGTAATGGCCTCTAGGGCATACATATAACTAACAACTCGAGCCATGGAGTTATCGGTAAATTAAGAGTTATTCTCTAATATTCTGCAATATTAAGAGTTATTCTCTAATATTTCTAATATTAAGAGTTACTTTCTAATATTGCAGACATCTCGGACCGTGGCGTCAGGTGGTACACCGAGCGTGCTGTCCGCATATCTTGCCGTCCACGGCACCTCGACAGATCCCGCCACGGGCGAGCTTCGATATCCCGACATCGCTACCCAGGAGTACTGCGTAAGTGTTAATATTTTTTCTACCCAAATTTGAAATTTTAGTTTTGGAAGGTTCAAGTTTAAATTTTATACTTATACTTTACTGCTTAATGTGGGTGTAGGAGCGGGTGGTTGAGCAGGTCCAGGCCTCGGGGATCGATTATACCGGATAGAACGATCCGAGGCTGCTGACCCCAGTTCTGGACGCCGCACACGGAGGGCACCACGGAGGTTGGGAGAGAGGCCGGGGACTGGGCCCTAGCAGGGCCCATATGAGGTTGGACTCCACCCCGGCGGTTACTTCCTCCGTCTCCAGTGACCGGCATGTCCATCAGGAACTGGATAGCTTGAGGGCCACCGTTCAGGAGTTGAAGGAGATGCTGGTATGTATACTATTTTATAGTAAAATATCATGTCATATTATACATATCAACATATCCATAATTAGTACGTAGCTTGAGCTTATTTGATTTTAGAGTTAGGTTTGATTAATTATACATACATATGTAATTAAAATAAACAACGCTTTTCCAAACTAGATATCCAAACAAGGTTTCGAAATAACTTAATAATGATACGAATTCGAATAATACACAGTTCTTACACGCTTCTTACACACGTTATGTCCAGACGCGACAGGGTAGATCGGCCGAGCCTCCACATGCATCTCCTTCGGCTGCGGCTCCGCAAGCCACTACATTGGCTGCGGTTCCGCAGACAGCTCCTGTAGCTCCACCGCCCACTCAGACTTCCGCAGCCGCGGCTCCGCAAGCGACTACCTCGACGGCGGCTGCGCAGACCACATCGCCAGCTCCACATGCCGCTCAGACTCCCGCTCGCGCTGAATTGCAGAGTTTATTGACCGAGGAGCAGGCGCGCGTTATTATATCGTTATTCAGAGGTGGGGTTGGACCGAGCTAGGGTAGATTTTTTGTTCTTATTTTTTGAAACATGTATTTATTTATATCATACACATTGTACTACATTTTGAAACGATATTGATATTGGTTTGTATTTATATCATATTCAGTTTTTGGGTTTCTTTTGTATATTATATATATGCGTGAGATGTGATTATGAATACTGCAATATATGATTTGATTGATGTATATATTATTGTGCACAGGGCGGAAAAAATTAAGCAGCCCATTTTTAAAAAAAAATACAGATAATATGTACCTACGGATTAATCCGTAGGTACACATGTTGCCCCTACGGCTATATCTGTAGGGGCAAAATATCAGCAGTAACTGATATTTCCCCCCTGATCTCAGTGCCAGGGGGTTGGGAAAGCCCCTACGGATATATCCGTAGGGGCCACTGCCTCTCCCCTACGGAGTTAACCGTAGGGGCTAAATATCAGGAATCCTGATATTTTGCCCCTACGGCAAGGTACCTACGCAGATACCCGTAGGGGTAGTAAATGTACCTACGGAGATAGCCGTAGGTACAAGTAATATATTAAAAAAAACCGTAAATAAAATAAAATCTTATACCCTACGCTTTAATCCGTAGGGGCAACAGGACCTACACATAAATCCGTAGGGGCAATATTTTGACCGTAGGGGCAAGTTCAGGGCCTCAACTTGCACCTGCGGCCTTTGCACCTGCGGGGTATTTTTTCGTCCCTACGTATATATCCGTAGGGGCAGTGGATTGCCCCTATGGATAAATCCGTAGGGGAAACCCTTATTTGTAGTAGTGAAATTAATTTGAACAAGTTTTCACACATGAAATGATAGCTTTTGCAATATACCGTATTTTTTCACTTAAATACCACCATATTTAGTTTATCACATTTAACCCTTTAATATTGCTATACCTTAAAACAGATCACGAGGTAATGACCTACCTCCACACACACGCAAATACAACCCTAAATGACATCATCAAAACTTAGAATACGATAATACAAGATTTTACATTTAAATACCCTTTTTCTTAATAAAACATTTTCTAAAAGTTTTAGGTTGCTACACTTTCAAAACAATATCTTTTAATAGGAAAATACGATATGTCGTGGACATCGATCGTTTATCTAAACCTGACTTTGTGGTGTCTAGGCTAGGCAAGTGAGAAAAGGTAACTTTAAAAGGCCCGCCTCACGATTCGTGAGTGGATCCCTCCTTTTCTCATTTGTACTTACCTGGACACAATTGGCGGTGAAAAGGCGATTTGAGGCTTCTAACGACTTGTCATTTAGACCATTTAGAAATAGGCTGGTTGGCTTAGGAAACCCTAAAATCTAAAATACGGAAATTTACACCTTTTACAAATAAATACCTTATCTTTATAAAAACGTTTTCTAAATGATTAGTATTTATTAAATCTTTGCAAAGCGCCACTACAAACCACCTTTAGGGAACTCGTTAGGGATAGTACGGTTTATCGTGCACCATCGGGCTTAGTAGTACGAGATTCAGATCTCCGCAAGGAGCATTCGGTCTCGAAAGATTTAAAATACGACATTTAAGAAAAATATGATTTTGGAAAATAAAATATTTATTAAAAATTATTCTTGTATAAACATATGTATATTTATCATTTAAACACCTATTTTATTATAAGATAAAGTTTCCACCTTTTTCTAAAAAATTACAAGATTAAAAGTTACATTAAAATACCATGAATTTCAATTAAATCAATATTACAAATTAATACCTTATTTATATAATTAGGATATTTTCACTAGAAATAAGACAAAATAAAATCACACTCATTATAACTATAAAGACGAATAATAAATACTTGAGGTGTATCTTGAAAACTATATAAAAGTATTTTTACATAAAACCCCCTCAAGTTTTATAAATTACAATAAGGACCCTAACAAATATAGAACCTCGACTTACATTTCTTTTGGTCTGACTCGGGTTTGAGTCTGATTATTTCTGACTTGAATATGATTCAAGTCAATCTACATTCTTTAATATTCCAACTCAATATGAACACATGAATCCCAGGATCCAGTTAACAATCTATACAACTTGACTGAATCAAACCATGGATATACATCCATTATTCCGTTATTCCATTTACCTGATTATGCAGTTACAACCTGTTACTGATATCATGGTTTTGGTCGGTCATCCAACTTATACAATATAATACAACAATACTATCAAAATACTACGGGGTTTAAGGGGTAGATTGGTACGGAAGATGTTAAAAGTGGCACGAGACGGTCAGACTTAAGATACCTAACATGAATCCAATTGCCGTTGTTCCGGACCTTCTAATGGAGGCTTATACTCTATTTTTCCGTTTGCCCTGGTCTCTAGCATATAGAGACCCCTCTCGTATACACTGGCATTCTTCTGTACCAAGTTTCAAACAACAGCGTTAATACTACATTACAACAACTAGTATACAACTTTAGAAGATGCTTCTTATTCTGTCTTTCTAATTCCTCTTTATCTTTAGGACTTACCGAGCGACCTGTTCGCTGACGACATTCTATTTCCTTCTTCTTTGAATGTCGTCAGGTGCTTTGGACCCAGCAGAGATCGAGCCCACCGGTGAAGACTTGGATCGGTTTCACGAAGACCCCGACCTCTAGACTTTGTACCTTGTTCTATTCAGTATTTGCATTTCCTGTTATGCCATTGTTTAGGCATCGCTTTTCATTTCAGTTGTATTTACTTTTCATGCATTGTACAAAAAAATGTTATTAATAAAGTTGCTGTTATTTCTATATCCCTTGTCTCTTACTTTTATATTGCTTAGATACGCTTAGCGTATGTACTTCTAAGTATATACGTAGCGGACCTCGTCGCGTCCCCTTCGCCGTACACTGGGAAGCGGGGCGTGACAAGTTGCGAGACGTCTGCAGTTCAAAAATTTCCCAGAGACGTCTGCCCTAAACACCTCCTTTAAAAACAGAAACCGGCATATTAAAAGTTTCCTTTAGCAGATGTCTGTACCAGACGTCTGCATTTTATTAGAAATTACAGGCAAGTGCTGAGAAGTGTTGGTGGAGAAAATAAAATGTCTAATTTTGCAAGTTTTTAAAGGGTTGTGTTGGAAAATATTGATGGGTTGTGTTGGAAAAGGATGATGATTAGGAGAGCAAAATATTGATGAGTTGTGTTGGAATTGCAAGGAGAAAAGAAAAAAGAAAAAATAAAGCAATTAAGCTTTCGCTGTCCCTTTCTCTCACACACACATCTCTTCAACACCAACAACTCAACAATTAAAATGCTTAAGGGGAAAAAACGGGAAGACATAATCTTGTTGCTACAAGCAAAAGGTCTTGCCTGTAATTTTTGATAGGTTGCCTGGAACTTATAAGCAAGTGCCTGTATCATCTAATTAGTTATCAGACGTCTGGGTCAGACGTCTCTAAGAAATTTTTGAACTGCAGACGTCTAACCCTAGACGTCCGGCAACTAATTAGAAGTTGCAGGCAACTAATTAGAAGTTACAGATAACTTATCAGAAATTACATGTTCGGTCTTGCTTCTTAAATGACTGTGGCCAACAACTCTCCACTTGTTCAATCTTGCTTGTAAACAAAATTCAGAGAAGAGAAAGAAGAGAAATGAGAGCAATTTTTAGTTTAATTTTTTTTCTTTTTCTTTAATGGTTGATGGTTATGGTGATGGCTTCTGGAGCTCTCAAGGTCTATATTAGTCTAAAACCGTCTAAGAATTGCTTGTATTATCATAAATGTCATGCCCATCAGAGTTTTCTCTCCTTGGTTCCCATTAGAGGAAGGCATTTTTGCTTCTCTTTCTCTTTTTTTAATGTAAGTCTAGATTTGGCTCTAAGGTTTGAGATTTTGATCGAATTTGTTGATGGGTTCTCCTCTCATGATGCCCGTCCCCTGCCAACATCGACGCCCTCCGCCGCCTCTCCCACAATCTCGCCTCCATCTTCAACCCCGAGGTCTCAATCGTTTCAGCGACGTCCGCATCTCCGTCGGCGGCGGCATCGTGGGGAGGTGGAGTTGTGATGAGGGAGACGACGGCGACAACGACAAAAATAGGCATTAAGTGTCCACAAATTGGCGGCCATCTTTTTGTATTTGGGTACATGGCTTATAAAAGTCAGTTTTGGGATATACTAAAATACACAAAACTTAGAGTATGTAAAAAAAAATTGATGCAATCGAGGGATGAGGGTTTTCAATAAGTTCAAAAGGACCGGGAAGTTTTTGACCCATTTTTGGACCGGGTTTTTTCCAGACAATTTACCCTGTTAATAACTAAACACCAAATTCAGCTCGTGATCCGAAATCCCAATTTAAAATCGGAGCCTTTCTCTCTCCTCTCTCTCTGTGCAATGGCGATGGCCACCATTGGAATTTCTCAAGTTCCGTCCTCAAAAACACTAATCGCATCAACTCGTAGCACCAATCGATCAACACTCTACTGAGATCTCCGAACGCGAGTCTCTCCTCCTCCTCTTCGCAGCTCTCCGGCGTGAAACTGGCCTCGAAGGCGGTTTTCCGGTGAAGGGATGTCCCTCCGATGGGGCGGACGCCGGCATTGGTGTCGCCGAATACGGTTTCCGATTCGAGGAACTCGCAGACTTGTCTCGATCCTGATGCTAGCGTGGTAAAGTTCGAATTTTTTACTGTTTTTTGATGAAAAGACGGGATTTTGTAGGTTAAATTAAAGAAATCAGTCTAGATCTCTATGGTTTTCTTGTTCAAAAGGTAATGTACTTTTTTTCCATTGAAATTTTGAATTTTGATTTGTCAAAGATGCTAGTTTGATCATAGAATTACAGTAAAAGAGAATTAGGTTTGCTTTTGATGCCATCTCTTCAATTTATCGGAGTTCAAGTGGAGATACAGCCCTTTCAGTTTTAATGTTATCTTTGTTGAGTAATGTTTTACTTGGGACAGAAAAGACGTTTCATGATAATGCTATAATATTTACGAGAATTGGTTGATTTCTCTACATAATGAAGTTGAATTTACCATCCTGTTATATTGAATAGAAAATTTTGTGTTTCCAATATGCATCTCTTAAAAGCACATAATTTTCTGCTATTCTGGGAGATAGCATTTTCTTGCACTTCTGCATTCAATTTCATTTATCATAGATCCTGAATTAAGATCAGCTTCCTGAGTGTTGGCGATGAGCATGAACAATGTTGGTGTTGAATAAAGAAAAAGGATTCATGTACCCAACCACGAAGATTTGGTGGTAAAGGCCCATTGGTTGTTGTTAAAGCATGAATTTATTTGCAGTTTGTCTTTGTGCAGTTCTTTGGTATTCAGGTGTTTTATATAGTCTCACTCTTAAAATATAACACGCATTTCATTGTTTTAGACTTGATGGGATTTTTTTTGGGGGGAAATATCATTGTTTAAATTTTATTTTGGCTTTTTTAGATTTAGATCTGTTTGTTTAGAGTTGTCTGTAGACGAATATGAATGAGTTAGAAGTTTGCACTGATATTTACAAAGAATTCGATTAACTTCACTGAGTGTGGTTACTGGTTAGTCAGTATTCTGTGTGATTCTATGTCCCAATTTTGTAAAAACCAGTCAAGAAGTCTGCAACCAACCAACTTTTGGAGCCATAGAAAACTTTTGTGCACTGACACAGAAACGTCTGGCTATTTTTTCTGTGTCGGACATATTATTTTTTGATGTGCAGTTGATGATCAATCTCTTCAATAATAAGAAGTTGCTTATGTATTCTTTGTTGTTCTTCCCTCTTTAGAGTGTCTTTGGAATTATACTTGAAGGTGGAGCAGGGACTCGGTTGTACCCTTTGACAAAGAAGAGAGCAAAGCCAGCAGTCCCTTTTGGAGCTAATTACAGACTGATCGATATTCCTGTCAGCAATTGCTTGAACAACAACATCTCTAAGATCTATGTCCTTACACAGTTTAATTCGGCATCACTCAACCGCCACCTTTCACAGGCTTATGCAAGCAACATGGGTGGCTATAAAAATGAAGGCTTTGTGGAAGTTCTCACTTCTCAGCAGAGTCCGGAGAACCCTAACTGGTTTCAGGTTTGATTCTCTCCTAATGTTTTGCGGCTGCGTACTCTACCGCTTTATATTAGTACTGTGGCTTTCTTAAGTCTTAGAGTAAAGGCTCAATAGTTTCTTAATAAATTGCTTTTCCCAATTTAGATGATTGTATAATGGATTATGGATCTAGTAATTGAGAATCACAAATTCATTAATAGTTAGGCGTATAGAAAAAATGGAAAAATAAAAATCACAAATCCACCGACGATATCATCTTCGACGTGTTTTGTGTCTTTTAACTTAGTCTTTTGAGGGTGAAAAATATTTCGGAGATGCTTAATGCGCAACACTATAATCTGTATCTGTAATGTTTTCTCTTTACATGCCTTCAATGAAATGTTTTATCGTCTAAGAAAAGAAAAGAAAATTGTAAATTATCAGCTAGAATCTTTGTTTCAAATGGGAGATGAAACAGATTTATGTTGGAAATATTGGTATTTCAAAACCAAATGTATGCCTTTTAATTTATTTATGCATATGGTTCAAATCTCATGCTTATATATATATATATATGTGTGTGTGTGTGTGTGTGTTGCTTGATTTTGAGATGGTCAAATGAGATTATTGACCGGGTCAACATCCTTTTATGATGCTCTTTATAGCAATTAAATTGGTTTAATTGCGTTTTCCTTGACTCCTTTTAATTGCAATAAACTTTTCATTTATTTTTCAAAGCCTTTTATAATCCTATGTACAACATACATCTTATGTTGGTTGAATTTTGTTCCTAAATCCGATCTAAGGCAAGCCTAGACCGACCCAAAGAAGCCCAGACGAGAGGTTCGAGCCCGAGCCCGAGCAACCATGTGAGATGCACATGACTATGCAAATAGCGTGTAGGGAGGACTTAGCAGGCCGGGTCTTAAGGCAATTAAAATATCCGTTTAGATTAATTGTTCGCCAAGTTTTGTATAAACTATAAATAGAATAATTTACTTAGGGTTTAAGAGTGCCTCATCAATAGATTCCATCAAAAGGAGGCGACCATTAAAACCTAGGGTTTGAGAGAGAAAAGAGAGACTTTAGAGAGAGATAACGGTGTTCTTGTATTAGGGCCAATACATGGCTATTGTATCTCGTGTAATACTTGTTATAGTGTAAGTTTCTCATCGGCATAGGTAAGACTATGTGCGATTTGGTACCGAACCTGGGTGTATCCTTGTGTTCTTGGCTTTTCTCGATTTCTTGTGTGATTGCTTGATATGTCTTTTCATTATCTTTGATTGCACACGATTCTGTTTATTTCCGCTATGCCGTACCGCTTGTTTGCATTCGGTTTATGTGACCCTTCCGACGCTCACCGCGTCGAGCTTGCTTAAGAGCTCGGGGTACAACAAGTGGTGTCGGAGCCACAAGTTCGGTGATTTGAAGATTTTATGAGATGGCGGCTATGCGTTTCAAGATAGAGAAGTTTGACGGTCGTAACAACTTCGGGCTATGGAAGCTGAAGATGACCGCGTTTCTAAAGCAGCAAGGAGTACACAAGATAGTGTTTGCAAAAAAGAAGATTCCGCCTACTGCTACTGAAGTGGAGAAAGGCTATGGAAGATAAGACGCATAGTTTCTTGCACCTTTACCTAACCGACGAAGTACTTTGTGAGATCGAGCAAGCGACCACAACAACGACTATATGGCAGAAGCTGGAGGCCCTTTACAACAAGAAATCTCTCACAATACGCCTTTACCTCAAGCAGAGGTTGTACACATTAAAGATGAAATAAGGGACTTCTGTCAAAGATCAAATTGACGAGCTTAATCAGATTGTGATGGACTTGCGAAATATGGAGGTGAAGATCGACGATGAAGATTAAGCAATGATCATATTGCGCTTTTTGACCACTGAGTTCGGCCAGTTCGTTAAATCTATGGTGTATGACCGAGCCAAGCTCTCTTTAGAGGATGTCAAGACAGGTTTGCACATCGAGGCGTTGAGGGAACAAGTAATCGGCGACAAGGGAAGTTCCAAGGAAAAAGCAAGGTCCAAGTTTAGGAATCGCAAGAATGACAAATGCAATGAGTGCAAGGAGAAAGGGCATTGGAAAAGGAATTGTCCGAAGCTCAAAGCGAAGGGCAAGCAGATAGACATCTCTAGTACCGCAGTTGTGGTAGAGGATTCAGAGGATGGCAGTGACGGTTCGGTCTTATCTGTGTGCACGGTTGCAAACGTGCAGGATGCATGGATGATAGATTCGGGGAGCTCGTTTCATATGACTCCGCATCAGAATTGGTTCGCTACATATCGTTCGCTACATATCGTTCTCTTGATGGAGGCTCGGTCCTGATGGGAGCAATGCGTCGTGCCGACCAATGGGGATCGGGGTTGTTCGGATTTGTTATACATGACGGAATAGTCCAAACCCTGACTGTGGTCAGACATGTGCCACATCTGAGGAAGAGCTTGATCTTTTTAGGGCTTTGAATGGGCTCGGCTGCAAGTGCGTGGCCGAGGGTGGTTCCATAAAAATTTCCAAGGGCTCTATCATAGTTATGAAGGGAAAGAAAGTAAGGAACATGTACTTTCTACAGAGGCAGTCAGTGCCCGGAGATATAACGACAATTTCTACTAGCTCGGGAGGTTCAAACTCGGTCAAATTGTAGCACCTTTGGTTGGGCCACATAGGAGTCTGGTTTTGAGGTGCTTCGGAAGAGGCGGTTGCTTTTCCAAGTAGATATGGGCATGATTGATTTCTGTGAGGATTGTTTCTAAGGAAGCAAACTAATGTGAAGTTTGGGACAACAATACATAATACAAAGGGTATTCTCAACTACGTCCACACGTTTAGGGTCCGGCACCGGTACTTTCTCGGGGTGGAACCAAATACTTCGTTTCTTTCATTGATAACTTCTCGAGAAAGTTGTGGGTGTACGTTCAAGTCTAAGGCCTAGAATTTCGAGAAGTTAAAACAATAGAAGGCCATGGTGGAAAAGAAGACCGGTAGGTCCGTAAAGGTTCTTGGTCCGTTAACGGCGGGGAGTTTACTTCACATGAGTTCGCAGAGTTCTGCAGGTTGGAGGGAATCATGCGCCATTTTACCACACCAGGAGACCCTCAGTTGAACGACGTTGCAGAGCAAATGAATCAGACATTGATAAAGAAGACCAGATGTTTACGGCTTACAGCTGACCTTCTTAAGGAATTTTGGGCCGAGGCCCTATCTACTGCTGTTTACCTCATTAATAGATCACCATCAGTGGCATTAGATAAGAAGATTCCAGAAGATAAGAAGATTCCAGAGAAAGTATGGACTGTGAAGGCTGGAGATTACTCAAGGTTTCGAATATTTGGATGCCCGGCTTACGTTCATGAAAGAAACGATAAGTTAGAGCCGAGAGCTAGGAAGTGCATCCTGCTCGGCTATGGAAGTGAAGCCAATAGATACATGTTGTGGTGTCCTGAGACCCAAAAAGTATTAATCAGCCGACACGTCACATTCGATGAGTCTGCGATGCTTCGTAAAAAACAGACTCAAACAGATGGTGAGCTGAGAACGGAAGCGCTACCTGAGCGAGGTGGAGTTAGACGTTTCAGTCCTAGACACGAGAAATGATGAGGTGATTGATACTCACACTCAGGCGGAGGGTCCAACACAGACCGAGGATCGGCGATCTACGAGAGCTAGACATCCACCGATCAAATACGGTTTTGAGGACATGACCGCGATTAGTTTCGACGATATGGCATCATATGCGCCGACCATTGAATACGAAGAACCAACCAGTTACCAAGAGGTTGTGCGGTCATGCGACTTTCTTAGTTGGTGGGTTGCGATGGAGGAAAAGATGGAGTCTCTTCACCGAAATGATACGTGGGATTTGGTTGCTCTACCTGAAGTAAACACGCTATCGGCTGCAAGTGAGTCTTCAAGGTTAAGGAGGGTTCCTCAGAGGCTGAGGGTATTAGGCACAATGCGAGATCGGTGGCCAAGGGGATTGCACAGAGAAAGGTGAAGACTATAATGATATCTTTTTTCCAGTAGTTCGGCATACTTCTATTCGCATTCTTTTGGCCATGGTTGCGAGCTAAGATATGAAGTTAGAGCAGCTTGATGTCAAGACCGCATTCTTGCACGGTGACTTAGAGGAAGCGATTTATATGCATCAGCCAGGGGTTCATGGTCAAGGGAAAAGAAGGCTATGTTTGCAAGATGAAGAAATCGCTTTACAGTTTGAAGCAGTCTCCGAGACAGTGGTACAAGCGATTTGATCAGTTCATGTTGTCCATTGGGTACACAAGGTAATCAAGGATCAACGTGTCTATGTAAGGATACTTAACGAAGAATCCAAGATTTATCTCCTACTCTATGTGGATGATATGTTGGTTGCGTTACACAACATATCAGAGGTCGACAGGTTGAAATAGCAGTTGAGCCGAGAGTTCGATATGAAAGACTTAGGGTCTGCGAAGAAGATTCTTAGCATGGAAATTGTCATGGACAAGCAGCGTGGGGAGTTGCCTCTACAGCAGAAGCAGTATATCGAGAAGGCTCTCGCTCGGTATGGGATGGAGAAGGCGAAGACCGTGTTTACTCCTTTAGGGGTGCACTTCATGCCTTTGACGAAGTTATCACTAGTCAGATGCAGATAAAGAATACATGTCTCGAGTGCCGTATATGAGTGCAGTTAGCGGTTTTGATGTATGTGATGGTTTGCACGAGGCCAGATATTGCACGGGTAGTCGGAGTAGTCAGCAAATACATGGTTAGTCCGGGCAAGGAGCATTGGCAAGATGTGAAGTGATTCTGAGATATCTAAAGGGTATTTCAGGGTTCGACTTGTTATTCAACCAAGGCAGTGGTGATGGATGCATTGTGACGGGCTATTGCGACTCAGATTTTGCTGGTGGTAGAGACAGACGGAGGTTGACGTCGGGCTACGTATTTACGTTGGGCACTGGCACAACGTCATGGAGGCCGACGCTTCAATTGATCGTCGCATTATCAACGACAGATACAGAGTTAGTCGCTATCAAGGCGGCTATGGAAACCATTTATTTGTGGAGGTTGATGGGTGATCTCGGTGTTCCTGCAGGAGGTGACAAGTATTTTGTGACGGTCAAAGTGCCATTCACTTGGTCGAGCACCAGGTTTATAGTTTGAGAATTAAGCACATCGAAGTGAGATTTCTTCTTAGAGAATGAGAAAGTCGTTGCTCTTACTAAGATAAGTACCCATGAGAATCTAGCGGATGCTTTCACAAAGGTGGTTCCGATTTCGAAGTTCAAGTTTTGTTTGGACTCGATATGCCTAGTTGATCATTGAGGGGGAAACCGCGATGAGAACAGAGTTCCAAGATTGAGCAAGTGACGGGATGAGTTGGTGGATTTGGCAACAAGGTGGAGATTGTTGAATTTTGTTGCTAAATCCGACCTAAGCCAAGCCTAGACCGACCCAAAGAAGCCCAGACGAGAGGTTCAAGCTCGAACTGGAGCCCAAGCAACCACATGAAATGCACACGACTATGCAAATAGCGGGTGTTGGAGGACTTAGTAGGTCGGGTCATAGGGCAATTAAGATATTCGTTTAGATCGATTGTTCTCCAAGTATCTTGTAAACTATAAATAGAATAGTTTACATAGGGTTTGAGAGTGCCTCATCAATAGTTTCTATCAAAAAGAGGCGGCCATTAGAACCTAGGGGTTGAGAGTGAAAAGAGAGATCTTATAGAGAGAGAACGGTGTTTTTGTATTAGGGCCAATACATGGCTATTGTATCTTTTGTTTTACTTGTTATAGTGGAAGTTTCTCATTGGCGAAGGCAGGACTAGATGCGATTTGGCATCGAACCTGGGTATATCCTTGTGTTCTTGGCTTTTCTCAATTTCTTGTGTGATTTCTTGATAAGCGTTAGATAAGTATTTTCATTATCTTTGATTGCACGCGGTTCTGTTTATTTTTGCTACGCCGTACCGCTTGTTTTCATTCGGCATGTGTGATCCCTTCGAGGCTCACTGCGCCGAGCTTGCTTAAGAGCTCGTGTTACAACACTCTTCTCAATATAAAAAAATCCCAAGCCTTAAAATCATAATATAGAGAGATGTTTTCTTCTTTCTTCCTTATTTTTATTCCATCAAATCTACCTTTCTATTATAATCGTGATACCAGAGCTATAATATCGAAGCTGTTCATGAGTCGCAGTTATCGAGTGCACGATTACTTGCGGCGACCGTTGAATTCCGGGGAGTAGAGCGTTGAGACCTTGTGCATCTGGTCAAGTTCATCAAGAGGGACACAAAACTACTTCGAAGAACAGAGCTTTCTTTTCTCGCCTCAGTCTCCATCGAAAAACCAGGATAATCAATTTCCATTTCTCTTTTAATTCTTATTCCGACAAACTATTTAGATTTGGTTTAATTATAATTTAATAGTATCCAATTATTTATTCATTTTTTCCGACAACTTAGAAGTAGTTTATTTTTTATTGCTATTAAAATTTTAGATTTGAATGTTGTGATATCATATCATTTAAATTTATGGAAAAAATCGACTTCTATAATTCTTAAAGTAGTGATTTGAATGTTTGTTGTAGTGATCACATCACATGAAAGCCAGGTATATTTGCTCCAATTGTCAAATATAATTTATGCTTATTTATCTTGATTGATATTATAATAATTTGGATCTATTAATATTTTGATAATTATTACCATAGGTCCTTTTCATATAAAAAGTTTAATAAAGAAAAGTTGTTTGTGATAAATATTAATCTTGTATATTTGGTTTGAGATGTAGCCAATTTTGCATTGGCGTTATCGGTTTGGAAGTGTTCTATCCCTCGAAAAAAAATCATAAAATGATTACGAAAAGAATATTTACATATTTTGAGATTAATGAAATTTGTTTTGTTTTCATCGAAGATTGTTATAATAAATATAAATTTTCTTATAGTTTCCTTAGTGAGGCATTCATATATTCTTCAACTTGTGATTCAATTTGTACCGCGACACATAAAATTATTTATGTTTCAAATATTTATTGAAATATTTGATTTGTCAAATTATATGATTTTTGTGATACATTGACAAATAATAGAAGTGGTCAATATTTCATGTGGAAAAAGTTATTTTGAATGCAAAATATATTGTGGTCTATTAGCAAAATTAATGGTTTCGATCTTATGCCTATAACATGTGAAGGCATATTGTGATTGTGGACCACTGGCTAATTTATAAATAAACATGAGGACGAGCTACTACTTTTAAAGGACTAGACGTATAACGAGCTACGACAACGCTCAATTTGAACGATTCGAAAGTCTTTAGAAAGCCCGTCTTGAATCAGTTATTAGCGAGCGACTTTATGGATCTATATAAATATTTGATGTGACATTTATAAACCCGAGAAGTGATTTTGAAAATAGAAACTTATATGCACCAAATGGGTTTATTTCGATTTCTTATATGGGTTTATCAAACAAAATTGGAATTATTGGTTATGTTGATCATACTTGTTTGTAAAATTTTGAAGGTTATATTTTTTGTATATATTTCATTTATATTAAATATTGTTTGAGTTTCTAATTTCATGTTAAAAGGGGAATATTAAGTTTTCTTTTATTAATATTTTGGAAGTGTACTATGATAGCTTTTGAGGTCATATAAAAATTGTGAAATATTTTTTCATATGAAAAGTAGAAGTTTATGATTAAATTTTTGATGATGGGCTCTTGTGAATGTTTGATAGATAATGCGTCTAAATTTGATTTCTCGAAGGGAGAAATTGGGGTCAATAACATTTGATTGCATGTTATTGGATATGATTATGAAAAGAAAAATTTGTGGACTTATTTTGATCATGAAATTTAATTTTTGAGACTTCTAATAGCTTAATGCTTTTATAATTATACCATGTAAAGAGTTACTGAATAATTTTAGATTATGATTGCATATATCATGTTTCTACATTATAACACTTGGTTATTTCCAAAAGAACAATGCCATGGTTCAGTTTATTAAATTATTTTTTTATAAAAATATTCGTAGGTTGATATGCCTGTTGAAGTTAAATGTTTTGATTTTTTGTTTTTAGAAGAACAAAGTTGTGCACTATTTTGATTTTTTGTTCTTCAATTCAAAATTGATATTGATATTAAATGCCTAATTTTGGTTAGTGGAACGCTCTTTGAGTATGGCTATCGTTTTTTTAATATACGCTATTGAGTATATACGGATTTTATTGTGGATATTTTCCTTATTAAAATAGAAATATATTTCATTTTGATCTTTGATCTTGGTGAGAGAATTTCTATTTGTGAATATGGGTTCACTCTTACTTGTGGTGTAATCGCTTGGAACACATCCAAGTAACTTGTGTACCTTAGTTTATTACGAAGTCCGAGCTTAATGTTTTGAAAAAGCTTTGTGATGAGACAGAATTTTCCAAATATGAGACCAGTTTCATCCGTGTCTATATATTGTAAAAAGCCAAGCTGTTGTAACAGGAGTTGAAATAAAATTTAAAATGTGAAAACTATGCATATATGCCTGAGGTATTCATTTGAAAAGCAATTGCTAAAATATTGTGTGATATCACTTACTTTTGTGCCTAGAGTTAATTATGATTAATTCTTTAACTAAATCACTAGATAAGAAACTAGTGAATAAAATACATCGAGGGGAATGAGACTAATGCCAATAACAAAGGGCTGAGAGTGCTGATAACCCAACATATGTTATTGACTAGCTCAAGAACAATGTTCATATGGATAATAACAAGCCACTTGTCGACTCACGAGAGCACTATCATGATTTATTATTGTTGGGGTTAAAATTAATACCATGTTCCCCGCCGAACACAGAGACGCGACCGCGTAGGTCTGTCTTGCCTGAAATTCGGGGCAGATGCTAATTGGTGCTATCCGTCCACCTCTCCGAAGATGCCAAGTTGATTTATGGCACCATGTATCGAAGGTTTAAACGGATGCGGCTGATGTAGCAGACTTTATCAGATTCCCTCTCGTTTGAGGGGATTTTGATTGTGGGGACGCTCTTCCTTGCAGGCGTAAGCCCCTGCAGTTAATTACGCTACCGCATCGCGGTAACAACTTTCTCCTTCTCCAGATGCTCACTTCGTGTCGTGGGTGTTTGTTTTGTTTGTGGTTGCCCGTGGATTGTATACGGAGACTAATTTATGTTGTCGCCCGTAGGGCGTGGATTAGTCCAAATTCGTATCTTCTTAGATTTGAGTTTGGAGTTTGGGTTTAAGGATACGTTAGCCTCATTTGAGACTAAGATCAATTTAAACGTTTGTTAAGGACACGTTAATCTAATTATAAACTAAGGTCAACATAACAGGATCATTTAGATCCAACAAAACAGCATTTGAACCCTATGGTTTAGTTTAGGGACATTGCGGTGGGTTAGTTTTAGGACATTACGGTCCATTGTTAGTTTAAGGACATCTCGGTCCAGGTTAAGGACATCGTAGTCATGAGTTTAAGGACCCCACAGTCCAGGTTAAGGACATCATAGTCCATGGGTTTAAGGACCCCACAGTCCAGGTTAAGGACATTGTAGTCCGTGGGTTTAAGGACCCCACCGTCCAGGTTAAGGGCATCGTAGTCCGTGAGTTTCAGGACCCCACAGTCCAGTTTAAAGACGTCATAGTCTATAAGATGTATGGTTGTCGGGACCCGTCACCTCTCTGAAGACATTGAAGGATTACAACGACAAATATCAGAGGAGTGAAGAGATATATCTTCGAACCGGTGTGAGTTGGTTGGAAGATCTGTAGTTCAATTTGAGACTAAGATCTGTTAAATATTCATGAGCAGATTGGCTCAATTAAATATAAGTTGAGGACTTATGGCCAATATTTTTGAAAGGGCTTTGCCTTTATAGATCAATGATCTGTGTGAAGAATATATTTTTTTTTATTAAGTGATGAGATCTTTTGATCTCTTTTATGAAAGACCTTGGTCTTTTTAGATCTATAATCTTTTAAGAAGATAGTTCTTCTTTTCATGAGATGATTTCATCTCTGTGTTCATTGTTCATCATCTTTACCTTGAAGAAATGATCTTCTTTCAAGAGCTTGCTCTTTCTTTTTGAGTTTTCTCAAAGTTTGTGAGGGGGTTTCTCTATATCAGACTTGAAGTCTTGGGGCCTTTATATATGGCAAGCCGATTTATTGAATCAGTTAAAGAGATTTTTCTCTGATTGATTTTGGGGTATTTCCCACCGTTGGATCTTTTGATCCAAGGGCTTCTGTTTTGCAGAAGATAATCTTCTTGTTTTAATAAGATTGAGAAATCTTTCCATGCAGAATTTATTCTGTCTTTGGTGATTTTTTATTTACCATTGGATCATTTTGATTCAACGGTGCTCTGACTTACAGAGCATAATTTTGTTGTTTGGAAAGATTTTGAGGAATCTTTTCTTAATAGAATTTAATTCTGATTAATTAATGAGTTATCATTATTATTGGATCTTTTGATCTAAAGGTGGGGAATTTTTAATTCCAGCGCTAGCGCACTCGTGCTTTGCACGTGGTGCGCTTGCTCAGAGCACAGCGCACTTTGCGCTAGCGCACCAGTGTATGACACGTTGTGCGCTGCTCAGAGCGCAGCGCAGCCTGCGCTAGCGCTAGCGCACACATGGTGCACTGCCTAGGGCGCAGCGCATCTGGCGCTAGCGCGTCCGTGTTTGACACGTGGTGCGCAGCGCACCTAACGTTGGATCTGAAGCGTTACTTCAATTTTTGAATTTTGAATTTCAAAACAGAGCTTTGCTCTGATTGGGATGCACTGCCTAGGGCGCAACGCACCTGGCGCTAGCGCATCCGTCTTTGACACGTGGCGCGCAGCGCGCCTAGCGTTGGATCTGAAGCGTTGCTTCACCAGAGATGTCTTTTCACCCTCCTTTTAAGTCAAACTTGTATTCCCCGGAACTTTCATTTCCCAAGTCTTGGAAATAGCTCCACTGTGCACACAAAATTTTCTGTGCCTAGTCTTTATAATCTGAAGCAAAGCTTCTTTCTTTTCTTGCCTCCAAAGAATCCTCTGAGTTATGGCTTGTAACCGTCCACATGCTCGCCGACAACCATGGGAAGTGCCTATCTAGGACATTGTTTCTCGTTTTGCTGCGCGCTTGGTGGATCCTTCTCTTACGGATGACCAATGCGACGCAGCGCCGTACGAGCTCTTGACTCGCGTAGGGTCTCCTCTCCCCCACACTCAATTTGGTTTCGGATGATCTTTGCGTCCGTGCTCGTTGATATTCCCCCTCCTCCAGCAGAGATGACCTCGGCAATGCTCGATGCCGCTGAAGACAAGATCGAGTGCTTCTTCGAGGCGCATTTGATCACTAAAGCCTTAAGGGATTGTTCTGTCCACTTGCTGAGCCAGATACGGGCTCGTTGGGTCGTTATCTCCACTTTCTCTGGTGAGTGCGGCGTTGATCGATGGATGGCTACTCCTCGAGAGGATCGCCGTTTTGACATGGTGGAGAAGACAGAGGGAACTGGATAATCTCATTCTTAGCTTTGCAAACCCCTGTCCTTTTGATCCCATGTTTGGTGATCTGTTTACATTGTAATAATAAATAGATGTCTAATTAAGTATTTTATTATCCGCCAAGTGCTCCTTTATTTTTAATTCTTTGTTATTCCTTTGTTAGGCGCTTATGCGCGGCATAATTTAATTTGTTATAACCAGGTGCAAGTAATTCTTGCAAGGGTGAAGCGCTTCTGGCGTTTAGCGTCCCTGGCGCTTAGCGCTCCCATGCTTTGCACGTGAGCGCCGTTTCAGAGTCTTTGACTCTTATTGCAGGCGCATTTGATGTTAGCACTTTTCACGAAGTGTTGCTTCGCTTTCCAATCTTGGAATTTGAACAGAGCTTTGCTCTAATTAGGGAAACAAATGCCCTCCCACCGTTGCGCTTACGTGGCCCACACGTGGGTGCAACGGTGACAGCATCTCCGCCATTGGATCAACTTTTTGGAAATTGAAACGGCTGTCAATGCCTATAAATAGGACCTTTGGTCCCTTACATGATTTTCATCTCCTTCTTGAGAATTATCTTTTCTTCAGAGCATTGCTCTCTTATTTAAGAACTTTTTAAGAGTCAAAACTCTGTCAAAACTTAGGTAAAGTTTTAAAACTTTTAATAAATTAGAGTTTTACTCATTAACAGAGCCTTGCTCTTCATAGATCTTTGATCTAAAGAAAACCCATTTAGGGTTTCATTAATAGAGCTTTTGCTCTCATGAACCCATAGATCTAAAGAGATCTTTTCTTGGGGTTTCTTAGCCCATGAATCAGAGCTCTACTCTTTTGAATCATGTTGATTTGTTAATCTTTGATGAAGAACTCTTAAGAGTTTTATCCATGGATATCAAATTCATTAAAAGCTTTGCTTTTAGGGTTCCCTATGGGTTACTTCATTTTCCTCGCAGAGCATGGCTCTTAGCATTCTCGGAGAATTTCTTTAAATTCTTCTCATAATTAACTTTGACAGGTGTCACTCCTGTCTGCAGAGCATTGCTCTCGAGAAGTTTAACTCCTAGACCCGAGGGGTCGCTCATTAAACGAGATTCCTTTTTTTAGGATTTCTCGCAAATTCAAATTTGTTAGGTGTCATAATTAGAATTTGTTTTCTCTATGGGGATATCAAGAGTCGTTTAACTCCCTGTGCCCGTTTCCCCTCATTACTAATCTTTTAATGATGTTTCTTTTCAAGCACTATGGCTGTTCATTTATATAGTCTGAACGAGTTTATCTCTTATGAGGATATCCGCGCACAGGGCCGTTGCTAAAACCAAGAGTTTACGGATGCCCAATGTGCAGAGATTATGGATCGTCTGTATGCACGCGTCGGTTGGTTGCTTCCTCGCCGTTCCGCTCTCTTGAAAATCATAGTGGGAGCAATTTGGAGAGCACTTCCTGGGTTTCACGAGGCTATGCCGCTTAATGCGCTGGATGATGCCGAAGATAAGGTGCATTCAGTGTACCTGTCGGGGCTGATCTCGAAAAAACGGCGAGATAACCTCATTGATATTCTGCATCAAACTTTCCAATAGACGACGATAATCGCTTCTTATCAAAGGGAGGGGGACATCGGCGAGGATCTAGACACTCGTGAGCGCGAGAGGATGCATACGAGAATGGTCAGAAAGGCCTGAAAGACTCTAGACGGCCTTGCTTTCGAATTCCTCAATCCATGCCCTGGATATGAGGTTTTACCATTGTAATCATTTTGATGATGTTTTTGTTTACTGCTTTCATGATTGTAAGAACTTTTCGAAGTATGAATAGCAAATTCCTCATTTCAGCGTGTTTTGTTTTATGTACTAAATCTTTTGCACATGCATGAACGAGTATGCTTCAAACACTTAACTAAATGCGAATCAAATGTTCTCTTTGTCGCTTTCTTCTCTTTTCTTTGTTGCCGGCATGTCACTTTAGTAAGCATAGCCTGTAGATGATAGAGTGAGCATCTTGTTTTGGCTTCTTCGAGGGGTAGTGATGGATTAGGAAGCAGGTTCAGATTTGCTACCTAAAACTTTTCAACTTTATGAGTCATGAGGCTCTCATAAAGACTTTTCTCCCTACGAGTTATAAGAATCTCGTAGGTGTCTTTTCTCCTTAGGAGTCGTGAGAATTTCTAAGTGCGTTTTCCCTTATAAGTCGTAAGGATCTTATAAGGGAGTTTTCTTTCTTACGAATCGCGAGGACCCATAAGTGTTTAGTGAGATTGACATGCGGATGACGTATTTCCGCGACGGGTCATGCGGATGACGTATTTCCGCGACGGGTCATGCGGATGACGTATTTCCGCGACGGGTCATGCGGATGACGTATTTCCGAGACGGGGTCATGTGGATGACGTATTTCCGAGACGGGGTCACGTGGATGACGTATTTCCGAGACGGGGTCATTTGGATGACGTATTTCCAAGACGGGGTCATGTGAATGACGTAGCGTCTGTTGTAATGAGACGAATATCGAAGTTGTAACACCCTAGTTCAGTTATATCATGTTCGATTTGTTTATTCTATTTATCTTGTGGGTTTTTCTTGACTTTATTTGTTTTTGGATGCGGATAGTGTTTTGTTTCCTGTGCTTGGTATCCGACCCGGACGTCTTTTGGACTATTTTGTATTTAGCCTAAAACTCAAGTTTTACTAATATTATATTCTAATATCCTTAAACTGTTAAAATTTATTTAATCATATTTTAAACAAACTAATATTATATTATACTGTTATCCATTTATAATTTTACCAAACCAAATATATTTTTAAATCTTTTAAATCCTAAACTAAACAACTCACCCACTCTGTCTCTTTATATATAAATTATTATTAATTTTTTTACAAAACCCGATTTCCTTAACCCCACGTTCCCTCTCTCTTCTCCTTCTTCCTTCGTGCCGCCGCCTCTCGTGAACCCATGCCCTAACCCACGCCTCGCGCTCGCCTGCCGCCGCCGATCACCTCATCGACCTCGTCACCATCCCTTCGAACCCCCCTCTCCTCAGCCACCTCCTCAGCTTCCTGTCTCCTTCCCCTTAAGATCCCGAGCCCCAAACCCAACGAACCCGCAACAACCCATCACCTCCATCCCCGACTTTGTCACCACCGATCTCCCCCGCACCCTCGTCGACCTCGCCTCCACCTTCTCCATCTTCCTCCTATCTCTTCTTAACCCCGAGCTCTTTTTCCCGTGCAAACCCAACCCAACCCTAGAATCCGTGAACCTACGTACCTCGCAGCCGTCGACCTTTCCTCGTCGTCACCATCCCTATCACCACGACCCTTCCTCCTCCTCACCAACACCCCAGGCTAACCCCGACGAATCCTGCACACCTCAGTAATCCGAACCCAAACTCAAGAACCCATTGCCGCCTGCATTCTCGCCGGAGCTCGCCTCCCCGTCGGCCCCTCGTCCTCACCACCACATTCTCTCCTTCTTTCCAACACCAGAGCCCTCACCTGAGCACCAAAATCCCGCAGCAACCCATCACCGCACGACCTGACCTCTCCTATGTCCCCTCGTCGCCGACCTTCACCCAGCCTCGCCCTGCACCTCACCGTCACCCATCTCACCGCCGTCGCCCCACACCCTTGTCTCCACCTCCTCTTCCTCCTCCACTTCCCTTCTCCTCCTCTGCAGACCGCGACTGCAACCCTACCCACGATCCTCGCTGCACCCTTCTCGCCGGAGCTCCGATCCCGTCGGATCCACCCTCTCTCCACGACCTCCCTTCCCTCTCTTTCCTCCGACCCTGCACACCTCGACTAGAACCCGACCCTGCAGAACCTGCACCCACTGCCGTCGCCAGAAAACTTACTGCCTTGCCGTGAAACCTCGCCGGAAAATCCATAGTCGACATCACCATCCTCGACCATGAAGACGTCACCACTGCCGCAGCAAGCCCGGATCGCCGGAGCCGAACCCAAGTCCATCGAGGTTTCTAACCGTGTTCCCTAACATCAAGTTTGGAGTTTGCATTTCCATTGTCGCGTTTTCCATCTCTGAGGAAGAGCGTATAACTCTGATCCCAAGTTGAATCCTAGCTGAGTTTGTGCTTCGCATCTTCGTACATCGTTCTCCCGTGATCCTTATCCTTCAGGCAAGTACTCTTGCTTTACTTTTGGTCGATGTACATCGGCACTCCTTTGTGGTTATATGTACATATATATATTCTGCACTGTTAGAACAAAAGGGAAATGTGTTAGTATCTATTTTTTGTTATATCATACAAAAATATATATAGGCAAACTTTTATGTAGCGAGTGAGAATAATTAGCGAGTGTGGTTTTAAAATGAGATTTATTTTAACTACAAATTTCATTATAAATTAGGTGGAATTTAGTTGTATAAAATATTGTTAAATATTCCCCCTAAAGTATGAGTGAGTATAGGCACAAAGTTATGAACTTTTTCTAAGGCTAATGGTCACATAAATTTTTTCCCCATCGAGCTATACCTGAAAACCATTTTTTTTGCTAATTACCAACTGCTGCTTGCTTCTTCTTTATGTGATGCTATGACATGATTACTATGCACAAGAATCCTTTTACATGCGTTATACACATTCGAGACTCATGTTGATTTACATGTATAGAACACCTTGATTTGACATGCCTATTCATGATCCTTGTTATTTATATTAAAATGAAATTATTAATTGGAATGCTGAACTACATGCTATGACACCACTATTCACCAGTTTTATTTCCATACAATTACCATACCACAAGTTCCTGTCTGTTCAGCATTCGTAATTTAGTGATTTAATTTTTACCATAGTAGTTATAAATACGCGGGTGTTGGGTAGTTTGAGTGTGCGTCGTACAACAGGATCTCAGGAGTCCCATGCCGGCAGCTCGTACCGGGCTATATCGGTCTCATGTTTACAGCTAGTACCGGGCTATATCGGTCTCATGTTTACAGCTCGTACCGGGCTATAGCGGCCTCTTGTTCATTCCACAGTTGGGCCCGTATTTCCTAGCCCCTGGGGCACCACTCTTGGGTTAGAAATACTCCTGCAGAGGTTGACGCACACACTCGAGCTTACGATATGATAGTTTACTTTTTAATGACAAGTTAGGTTATGACCTGACCCCTTACATACATGTTTCATAGTGTTAATGCATTTATTTATATACCTGATTTTCTTGTGCACCAGGCTTCACTATTTTCATATATTCATGTTATTATGCTACACATACACTTTATACGTTGAGTGCTTGCTGGGATGTTCTGACATCCCTGAGATTTGCCATCTCAGGTTTAGAGACAGGTTTTTAGGCCGAGCAGGACCGCAGCGACTACCAGGACTTTGCCGAAGATCAGTAACCTGTAGGTTTATTTCCTCTCTGTTAGTTTTTAGCATGTGCGTCCTTATAGGACATTAGGACTTGTGTATCTCTTTTGGATCTTATTTTATTTCCGAATCTATTGTATTGGATCTTTAATTGCATCAATTATCTAGTGGACCTATTTTTAGGATTTCTTGTGGTTTCATTGCAGCATGATTATCAGTATTATTTCTTTTGGTATTGGATTTTATTTTTGACAGGTTAATCTAGACAGCCTTATGTGACTATGGAAGGATTTTTCCTTACCGTAGGTAGCACGACTGGCCTTCGTCGCTCTCCGTATTCCGTATTTCATGAAGCGGGGCATGACAGAAGTGATCTCCAGGTTGTCTGGGAACCATCGAGATTTGGAGTAGGGGCTTTGCCGTAGCTCAAGGGTTGATTGAATCCTGCTGGAATGGAGAGGAACGCTGTTGATCATCTCTAGGCTATCCCTGAACCGTCGAGATTTGGCTTTGTTGAGGGAAGGTGTGATTCCTTCTTTATTTGCGTCCTTGGATTGTATACAGGGATTGATGTGATATCACCTGTAGGACATACATTTTATTTTATTTTATTTCTTTCCATGATACTCTATCATTTCAGCTTTTATATCGCGAAGGTCGCGATTGCCCAATCATTTCGGCTATTTTTTCGCGGTGCCCCATCATTACGGCTATTTATTTTATTTTTACTCGCTGCTTTTTATTGCGAGTTGCCCAATCATTTTGGCTATTTTGCATGCATACATTTTTACTTGCTGATTTTGTTGCAAGCTGCCCCATAATTTCGGCTATTTCATATGCATGTGTAGCTCGCTAGCTTCTTGGCTGCAAGCTTGGAGTTAGATACCGATTTCGGCATCAGCACCGCTACAACTGGAATATTGCCAGGAGCGAATCATCGTCCGCCTCTGTCGATATTGAACAAAGGTGGCTTAGCGAACAGGGTTAGGATCCTGTCGATTAAGGCTTTTGACTTCATGAGCCGTAAAGGTCTTATAAAGGTATTTCTCCCCGCGAGTCGTGAGGATCTCGTAGGTGTGTTTTCTCCTTAGGAATCGTGAGGATTCCTAAGTGTGTGTTCTCTTATAAGTCGTAAGGATCTTACAAGAGTGTTTTCTCCCTATAAGTCGAGAGGACTTACAAGGGTTGTTCACCATGTAGACATATCCCTAGTCGCGGGTAGGACTTTGTTAGGGAAATGTTTATTCGCGCCCGTGGATTGTTTACAAGGATCAATATTGAGCCGCTTGTAGGGCAGTATCGGAGGTTGTGGTGGCTGCATAAGAACATGTTCAGATCCCTGTAGCTTAAGACTTTTGAATCTTATGAGCCGTGAGGGTCTCATAGGAGGGTTCTCCTTACGAGTCGTGAGGATCTCGCAAGTGTAATTTCTCCTTAGGGATCGTGAGGATTCCTAAGTGTGTTGCTCCCTTGTGAGTCGTAAGGATCTCACGCAGGTGGTTTTTCCTCACAAGGTCGAGAGACCTTACTGTCTTTTTTAACGAGATTGCGCCCTTTCGGGTTTTCACAAAACTCGCCGGTAGCCCTGCTGTTTTTACTTACGGAGCCCTTTCGGGTTTTCATCCGTGCCCTTTTCGCTTATGGACACACCGTTTTTTTCTTTTTCTTTTTTTATTCTTTTTTATTCTTTTTTTTGTATCAGCCTTGGGATGCTGTAATCCACCGTAGTTTATCGATATCTCGGTCAACAGCTAGTTTTTAAGATATAGTGGTCCATCGTTAGTTTAAGAACGTTTCGGTCCGTTAGTTTTAGAACGTTTCGGTCCGCTGTTAGTTTAAGGACGTTTCGGTCCGTTGTTAGTTTAAGGACGTTTCGGTCCGTCAAAAAGGAAGCCGGCTACTACTTACAGAGTTTAGGCTTTAGGAAGATAGCGAGGGGACATAGGCGTCGTCATCTATCGTTGACCTAGGCCGTGACTCGTCAGGCGTAATACTTTTTTAGGGAGCGACCGTTTATTGGCCTGAAGGGTCTTTCACCATGCATGTCCATGAGTAGATAGGCCCCACCTTGGTAGATCTTGTCTATGATATACGGGCCTTCATAGTTCGGCTCGAATTTCCCCCGTTTGGTACGATTGTGGATCATAGGTCTTTTGACCACTAACACGAGTTGGCCTTGGCGGAATTTTCTCGGCCTAGTCATTCTTTCATATGAGCGCGTCATCTTTCCTTTGTAAGCCTCCAGATTTTGTTGCGCTATGAGCCGGTTTTCATCAAGGGCATCGAGCTCCTCAAGCCGAAGGTGAGCATTCTCTTCGTCCGTTAGCTCGTAATGAACTGCCACTCGTAGAGAGGCCAGCTCTATCTCGAGGGGTAGTACCGCCTCTGTACCGAATACCAATGCGTATGGAGTTGTGTTCGTGGTCGTTTTGAACGTAGTCCGATACGTCCAGAGAGCTTCATGCAGTCTCTCGTGCCGGTCCTTATTTCGGGACACCGTCTTTTTCATGATCTTCGTCAAGGTCTTGTTAAAAGCTTCAGCTAGACCGTTAGCTCGGGGATTATAGACTGAAGAGTATCTCCAGTCTATGTTATGCTGTTGTGCGAAGCGGCTGATCTTATGGCTTCTGTAGGCTGGCCCGTTATCGGAGATAATCCGTCGTGGAGTTCCAAACCGATAAATGACGTGTGTCTTGAAGAAGTGGAGGATATTCTCCGTCTTCACTTCCCTCAGCGGTACTGCTTCTGCCCATTTGGAGAAGTAATCGGTTGTCGCCAAAATGAATCGATGTCCTCTGGACGATGCTGGTTCGATGGGGCCGATTATGTCAGTCCCCCACATTTCGAACGGCCAGCTAGCCACTGTTGGATGCAGTGGATTCGGATGCTGATGGATAAAGTCTCCGTGAATCTGGCACGTGTGGCACTGCTTCGCGTATTCGAGCCAGTCTTGGATCATCGTGGGCCAATAATAACCCATCCGTTTGATCTTCAGCTTCATCTTCGGGCCGGCCTGGTGTGAACCGCAGAGTCTGTCGTGAGTTTCTTGGACGACTCTCTTTGCCTCTTCAGGTCCCAGGCATCTTAGCCATAGAGAATCAAATGATCTCTTATACAGAGTATCATTGACGAAAGTGAAAGACAGAGCTCGTTTCATAAGCTGATGTTTCGAGGACGCATCTTCAGGTGTTCGACGGGATTTGATGTAGTCTATAAAGACTTCCCTCCAATCCTTAGCCTTTTCCTGGTCTTTTATTTGTAGAGTCGTTTGCTCGGTCGCTCCCTTTTCTTCGGACGATTCCGGAGATATTTCTGCCGGTGCAAGAACCCGACGGCTCTGCATAATGATCCTCACGTCATCGAGGTTCTCTTCGGCCAGTTCTTTAGCGAGCTTGGCTAATGCATCCGCCTTACTATTTTCCGCCCGCGGTATGCTTTCTAGGGTGTAGGAAGGGATTTGAGTCAGCAGTTGCTGCACCCTCTCGCCGTACTTCACCAACTCTGGTTTGCACGTTTGATAGTCGCCATTTACTTGACTAATGACCAATTGGGAATCTCCGTATATGAGGTTTTCAATTCCCATATCGATGGCGATCTCGAGACCTGCTATCAAAGCTTCATATTCGGCTTCATTGTTCGTCCTCGGCTCTGTTAAGGAGAAGGCAAAGCGCATTATCCCTCCTTGTGGAGTTACAAAGATGAGGCCTACTCCGGATTTGATTATGGGCGTGTTTTGTTTGCGCTTCTTCATGGAAGACGCTCCATCAAAATAAAGTTCCCACCGGGTATCACCCCCGTCGATTGTGTCAAACGCATGTTCGTCTGGCAGTTCGCAATTCAAAGAAGAATCGACAGGTATTGGATGCTCAGCGAGGAAGTCGGCGATGGCCTGGCCTTTCACTGCCTTAAGAGGCCGATAAGTTATCGAGAACTCCATTAAGAGCAGGGCCCATTTAGCAAGCCGCCCTGTTAGTATGGCCTTCGACATCAAATACTTGAGAGGATCCACTTTTGATATGAGATGGACATCATGTGCCAATGCATAGTGTCTGAGCTTCGTTATTGCGAAGATCAACGCCAGGCAGTGTTTTTCAATGGGAGAGTAATTGCTTTCTGCCCCCAGGAGAACTCGACTCAAATAGTAGAGGGCTCTCTCCTTCCCTTGGTCATTCTCTTGTGCCCATAGCGCGCCTAAAGAACCTTCGAGGGCTGTCATATACAGGACGAGATGTTTTCCTTTAACGGGAGCAGCCAGCACTGGCGGATTCTGCAGGTATTGCTTGATTTCGTCCAGTGCGCTTTGGCATTTGTGAACCCAGACGAACGGGGTCCCCTTTTTTATCAAGTGACTGTAGGGGCGGCACTTGCCTGAGAGTTTGGCTATAAATCGCCGGATATACGCGAGCTTCCCTTGGAGAGACCGCAATTGCTTGAGAGTCCTTGGCGGGGGCATTTCCATAATCACCTTGATCTTTGACGGATCTATCTCGATGCCTCGGTGTCGGACGATGAATCCTAGGAATTTACCTGAGGAGACTCTGAACGCGCATTTAAGAGGGTTCATCTTCAAGTTGTATTTCCGAAGACGTTGAAACACGATCTTCAGATGCTCCTAATGTTCCTCGTACGATTTGCTTTTAACCACGAGGTCGTCGATATAGCATTCGACGATTTCATGTATGAGGTCATCGAAAATCTTCGTCACGGTCCTCTGATAGGTGGCGCCGGCGTTTTTTAGACCGAAGGGCATCACCTTGTAGGAGAATATGCCCAAAGGGGTCCGGAAAGCGGTGTGCTTCTGGTCTTCGGGATGCATCTTTATCTGATTGTATCCTGACGAGCCGTCCATGAAGGAGAAAACTTCATGAGCGGACGTATTGTCTATCATCAGCTCGGTGACCGGTACTGGGAAGTCGTCCTTCGGACAGGCTTTATTGAGATCCCGAAAGTCCACACATATGCGCACCGTCCCATTCTTTTTCATCACTGGGACGATGTTGGCGATCCAATCAGGATATTGAACCTCTTGGATGAAGCCGGAGTCGATTAGCTTCTTGACCTCGGCGTTGATGCTTATTTCAAGCTCGAGTCGCATTCTTCTCGGCGCTTGTTTGATCGGCTTGACGTCTGGAGATATCGCCAATTTGTGCACAGCAATCTCTGGATCCAATCCTGGCATCTCGGAATAGTTCCATGCAAAGCAATCTTTATATTGCATGAGCACGTCATGAACCATAATAAGAATATCGTTGGGGCGTCCCCTACTCAGCGACGCGCTACATCGGATCCCGGGTGTAGTGTTAAATATGCAAGGGCTTCTAGGTCGTCGTCCAGATGCGGCGCGCTACATCGGACCCCGGGTGTAGTGACAAATAAGCAAGGGTCGTCGTCCAGAGACGGCGCGCTACATCGGACCCCGGATGTAGTGACAAATAAGCAAGGGTCGTCGTCTACAGACAGCGCGCTACATCGGCTCCCGGGTGTAGTGACAAATAAGCAAGGGGTCGTCGTCCAGAGACGGCACGCTACATCGGACCCCGGGTATAGTGACAAATAAGCAAGGGTTTCATAGGACCCGTCTAGCTTTCTGGAACATAGGTTCCCTTACGGGTAAACTAATAGAATTAGTGGAGGTGATGATTAGGAGGAGAGTTGGTATTATGTGTTTGCAAGAAACTAAGTGGGTAGGTGAAAAGAGTAGAGTCATAGAGCCTTGGGGTTATAAGCTTTGGTATACGGGTAGAGATAAAAATCGTAATGGGGTAGGCATAATCATAGATAGACGGTTGCTTGAGGATTTAGTTGAGATTAGGAGAAAAGGTGATAGAATTTTACTGGTTAAGCTTATTCTAGGTGGAGAGATCCTTAATGTTATTAGTGCTTATGCACCACAGATAGGTCTTGATGACGCTAACAAGCGTCTATTCTGGGAGTATTTAGACGAGGTGGTGCAAAGTATACCTAGTGGAGAGAAGTTATTTATTGGTGGTGATCTTAATGAATATGTAGGTACTAGTCGTAGTGGGTTTGATACTATCCATGGAGGTTTTGGTTTCGGACAAAGGAATGAAGTAGGTGACTCGATTCTAGATTTTGCTTTATCTTATGACTTGATCTTAGCAAACACCTAGTTTAGGAAAAGAGAGTCCCACCTTATCACTTTTAGGAGCGGATCAAGTGCTAGTCAAATAGACTTTTTTCTGACGAGAAGAATAGATAGAGGTTGTTGTATCAACTGTAAGGTAGTGCCAGGTGAGAGTGTAACCACTCAACATAGACTTTTAGTTCTAGATTTTCGATTTAGAAGAGAACCTAGGAAGATTAGACGTAAGGTAGAGCCTAAAATTAAATGGTGGCGATTGAAAGAAGGTAACCAAGAGGCTTTTATAGATCGTGTAGTACAAGAAGCGGATTGGCAGTCGGAAGATGATCCAGACAAAACATGGAACAAAATGGCTAGTTGTATCAGGAAGGTAGCTAGAGATCTACTTGGTGAGTCGAGAGGTGGTGCTCCACCATCTAAGGACATATCATGGTGGAATGAAGATGTAAAGGCTGCAATTAAAATTAAAAGGGATTCTTATAAAGATTTGAAGAAAAGTAGAAATGTGGAGAGATTTGAGAAGTACAAAATGGCTAAAAAGGAAGTTAAGAAAGCTGTTCGAGAAACTAAATCTAAGGTCTACAAGGAGGTGTACGAGAAATTAGACACTAAAGAGGCTGCAAATGATATATACCGGATTGCTCGAATGCGGGAAAGGAAGACTAGAGACTTATGTGCGGTGAAGTGTGTCAAAAATGAAAATCAGAAGGTTTTAGTTCGAGATGAGGATATCAAGGAAAGATGGAGAGATTATTTTGACAAATTGTTCAATGAGAGCTTTACTAAGAATTTGGATGGACTTGTCATTCAATCTCAAGATATAAACCGTGATTTCATGCGTAAAATAAGACTTCCTGAGGTTAAAGAAGCTTTGAACAGAATGGGTTTAAGAAAAGCGGTTGGTCCTGACGGGATTTCTATCGAGATTTGGAGATGCTTAGGAGAAATAGTCGTTAAATGGCTGACAGATCTGTTTAATAAGATTTGGCATACAAAAAAGATGCCAAATGAATGGAGGAAAAGTATCCTTGTACCTATCTACAAGAACAAGGGTGACATTCAAAGTTGCTCAAACTACCGTGGAATAAAACTGATGTGTCACACTATGAAACTTTGGGAGAGAGTGATTGAACACGGGCTAGGAAGGATATTAAGATAACAGAGAACCAATTTGGGTTCATGCCTGGACGATCGACGACAGAGGCGATTCATTTGCTTCGTCAACTTGTCGAGCGCTTTCGAAAGAGGAGAAGAGATTTGCATATGATATTTATTGATTTAGAAAAAGCGTACGACAAGATACCTAGAGAGGTATTATGGGGGGCAATGATGAAGAAGGGGGTCCCCGTCAAGTATATTGACATAATCAAGGATATGTACGACGGAGTAGTGGCAAATGTCAGAACTTGCGGCGGCTTAACGAGTGATTTTCCGATTACTATTGGTTTACATCAAGTATCTGCATTAAGTCCATTCCTGTTTACCATCGTGATGGATGAGCTTACTAGAACTATCCAAGATGAGGTAACTTGGTGTATGCTATTCGCTGATGATATTGTTCTAGTAAATGAGACGAAAGCAGGGGTTAATGCCAAATTGGAATTATGGAGGCAAACATTGGAATCTCGGGGATTCAGATTGAGCAGGTCCAAGACAGCATATATGCACTGCAAATTTAGTAGCCAGAGAAGTCAAAACCATATTGGTATAATATTGGAAGGGCAAGAGATATCACCGAGCGACCAGTTTAGATATCTAGGTTCCATCATCCAAAAGAATGGGGAGATCGATAGTGATATTAATCAAAGGATCCAAGCTGGTTGGTTGAAATGGAGGAGTGCAACAGGGATTTTGTGTGATCGTAACTTTCCGTTAAAATTGAAAGGGAAGTTTTATCGGAGCGCTATTCGGCCTGCTTTATTATATGGTACAGAATGCTGGGCTCCTAAGAAGCATCATACACAGAAGATGCACGTAGCGGAGATGCGCATGCTTCGTTGGATGTGCGGTAACACTAGAAAAGATAAGGTGCGAAATGAGGATATTCGTGCAAAAGTTGGTGTAGCACCTGTGGAGGAGAAGATGCGGGAAAACCGGTTAAGATGGTTTGGTCATGTGCGACGCAGACCTATGGAAGCACCGGTTCGACGAATAGATACTCTCGATATGGGCAATGGCAAAAGGGCAAAAGGGAGACCGAAGAAAACATGGATGGAGGTGATACGAAACGATATGGTTGCCAAAGGACTCAATGAAAGTATATTATTCGATAGAAGTGAGTGGAGACAGAGGATTCATATGCTGGACCCGGCGTGATTCTCATGTTGGTTCATGTAGCCTACCCCATATGCTTGGGATAAAAGGCTCAGTTGTTGTTGTTGTTGTTGTGAGCACGTCATTTAGCGTAGCCACCCTTTCTTCAGACAGCAGCTCACTGACGAATGTTGGTCGTGGGTCACTTGCCGTCCCCAGATCGATTTTCTTGAGGTTATCTGCAGTAGTATGCATTCCATCTTCTAGCTCTTTTGGTGCCGGTGGAAATTCTGAGATTACCTCGTCATTATTGTTTTCGAAGCACCGGGGGAGGTCATCATATTCTCGGGCTCTTCTTCTGACAACATTATCATATGACAAGTACGGGATCGCTTGCAAAACCGATATTCAACTGGTTGTACTTTCGTGGCTTTGAGTTCATGCTTCTGCGGCGGGGTTACCCTCCGGCTGCTGGATAGAACGAACCCGCCTTGCTGATACTGGTTTTCTACCCAGTCTTTAAATGTAAAGGAGTCTTCGAGAGGATGTCCTATTGCCCTGTGATAGGAGCAATAGTCTGGGTGAGAGACTTCGCATGCTTGCTCGGAGTGCTTGGACTCCGGGAGTGTCATCATCTGATGATTTATGACAAGATCGAATATTTTCCTTGTCTTGTCTTGGGGAAAAGAATGTGCTCGACCCATCTTTTTTATAAGAGACGAATCCGGACTGCTCGATTCTTGACCGCGTGGCTTCTTGGACCCGCTTTGTCGCTGTCGAACGCTTTTCCCATTCTTTGGTTTGTTTCTGCCTCTGCGTCGGGCCTTTTGTACAATGGGTTGACAAGGAGAAGCATTTTCATTTTTCACAGCCTGTTGAAGGAGGCGTTGCGTCCTGGCTTTCTCGTAGATGGTCATTTCGCGATTATGGTCGTCTCGAACCTTTTGACCTGCTTCTCTTATAAGCTTGTCCATTTGTTCTTCGAACGACGGACTGGGCATTTTCACGACAGGAGCTCTTTCTGGTTCAGGGTTAGCATCTTCCCACAGAGCATCTCCTTCTTTATCAAAGTCGTGTATGACGTAGCAGTCGCGGAGTAGCTCCCGTTTCTTGGATTGAACGTACCCAAGTCCGGTTGTTTCTATTCTCCCACTGGGCAATTTTCGTTGAGTTCCGGGAACGTTCCAGATCCTGTTATAGAACCGTGCTTGTCGTGTAGTTTGCTTAAGGGGTACACCTTGGCGTCTCAAGAATCTCTTTAGTCCGTCTGTGTAATATCTGGGCAAACGGATGGGCTGGAGCCTGTCAAATGTAGAATCCGCTCCATGCCAGGTTTCTTTCTCCACTTTGGTTTCCCCGGATCGGTAGAATAGGATCGCCTTTTCACCTTTTCGCGTGGGAGGGACGTAGAATGTCTGCAGTTCTTCCACACTGTAGATATCAAGCACGTCTAGTTCTTTATGATGCTTGGGCGGGACCATGGCAACTTGCAAACTTTGCTCTTCATCAGTGAAGGTTTGTATTGATGGCCGAGCAGAGAATATGGCATTGACCTCATCTTCCGAGTCGCTGCCGAAGATCAACATAGGAGCGGACGGTCTCGGCTTGTTGTACTGGGGCGGTCCTGAGTAAACTATCTCTTCTTCCTCTTCGGTATCACTCCCGAAGACTGGAATAGTGATGATAGTTTTGTTCTTCGGTTTGTAACATCTTTTCGTGTCCTCAAAGTCTGGTAAGAAGTATTTTGCATTTTCGTACTTGCGGACTTCGTTCACGGAGAATGGGTTTAGCTCTCCTGTCACAGTATACTCGAGACCATCCTTGAAATATTTCATACACTGATATTGTGTAGAGGGGATGATGTTGTACTCGTGTAACTAGGGTCGACCGAGCAAAGCATTGTAGCATGTCTTGGCGTCAATGACGTGAAACTTAATGTCCGTGACAAGTAGCCCGAAGCGCAGCGTCAGTATCACAGATCCGAGCGTCCGTGATGACTGGGAGTCAAATCCGGAGATGGTGATTTTATCGCGAGCGAGGTGCTGAACGCTCATGCATATTTCCTTTAACACCCTCACATTAAGGAGGTTGACGGAGGACCCATTGTCGACCAGGATTTTACCTATCTTGATATCATGACAGTATCCGGAGACATATAGGGGACGGTTGTGCTCGCATGTCCCAAGAAGGAGATCTTCATCGCCGAAGGTGATATCGGCTGTGTGTACTTCTTCCAGCTCGTCTTTCATCTTCTTTTCGGCGAGGAAAGCTTGGAATTGCTCGGGCTCTTGTAATGCCTTGATCAAAGAATCTTACTTCTTTTGATAGCAGAAGGGCGTCGAGAATGCTGAGCTACGAGGGTATCTTCCTCAAGTGTGCCAGAACATTGTAGTCCACCTTGTTTTTCTTTGGCGGGTCCTTGGCTGTCAGCTTTTCGACGGCTTAGTCATCAAGGATGATATCCTCAGGAACTTTTTCTTTCCCCTTATCTTTTCTATTTGACCCACTGTTCGAGGGCCCAAGATTCTTTTCGGGCAGCGTACGATTGCGCAGCTGAATGTTTTCACAGGTCTTCGGTTCTTCCTTCTTTCTCAAGGTGGACTCTTTAAAGAGAGGCCCAAGAGTCATTTCTTCATCAGAGTCACTCCCGAAAGTGAGAACTTGCGATCCCCCGGCGTTGACCATGCGACAGTTGTCGGTGGTTCTTTTACGCTCCTCGGTCGTACTTCTTTGCTCCCGACGAGTTTTGCGTTTCATCCGCTTGAAATGTTGCCGGTGAGCAACATATCCCTGCCACCATCTTTTAAAAGCGTTGCACTCTTCGGCGGGGTGCGCAATCTTTCGATGATATAAGCAGTAGTTAGGATGCATTTCCGCTTCACCAAGAACGTTTCCTTCAAAGGGTGACGGCTTCATTCCCATTGATATGGCTTTAGCGAACCTCTTCCTCGTCTTGAACCTGTTTTTATTTGCGACGGATGTGCTTTGATCTGGCGGGAGTGTTTCACCCCTTTCGTCCATAGTCGTCGGCGTTTGGTTTTTTCAAATATGACCATCTCACGCTCCCGATCAGCTTTGCTTTTTGAAAGAGCTTCGTTCAGGAATGCATCACTCATTTCGTTTGATGGCCTTGGAAGTCCCTGTTCAGGATTTGCCCCTAGTTTCTCGGTGCAAGGAACGGGGTTCCCTTTTCATCGTCTATCGACGAGTGACAGATCACATGGCAACTTGCCACATAATTCTCAGATTCATCCGACGAGTCTTCTCCATTATCGTCATCTCCGTCCTCAAGGACGTGGCTGAGAAACTCTTGAAGTGTGACTAGAGTCCGCGCCTTCTGGTTATACTCTTCCAGCTCGTCAATTTGCTTTTACAGGTCCGTGCGCTTGTCACCAGGCTTCATGGCCTTCTTGGATTTCTTCTTCTACTTCGAAAATTTCGACGGCTGGGTATGAGTGCTTTGGTTATCACCACCGATCTTTGGAGTTGGGCGCGACTTCAGCATCCCTTCGATAATCTCGGGTTCGAGTGGATTTTTCCACCTGATCGCCGGGCATGTTTGGAGATCCTTGAGCTTTCTTTTCGTCTTGGCTGAAAGGGCGACCTCCCATGGAGCTTCTTCTACGAAAGAGCATGATGCCCCCAGTGTATCCGTCTTCTTGGGAGTGTGTGGCCGAGGCGGGTTCACCTTTCAATTCTCGGATAATATAAATTTGCCCTGCTGGTACTGATCTTCTATCCAGCTTTTGAAGATGTAACAATTCTCGATCGGATGGCCCAACATTTGGTGATAAGGGCAATAGTTAGGATTACTAATGTCGCCTGGTTGCGCTGGGCGTCTTGGCTCCGGCAGATTGATGAGCCTGTTGCACAGTGCAAGCTCGAACAACCTCGTCGTCTTGTCTCGAGGGAACGAGTAAGGGCGTCTCATTTTATCTTCGAGAGATCGAGTTCTATTATTTTGGCGATCAACTGGTCTTAGACCAGTGGGCTGCTGTTGAGCATTAGCGACGACGGTTGCTTTTCCCTTTCCCTTCTCGTTCCGCGGCTCTGGTTTTGGAGGAGACGGTCTATGACCCATCTGGTCCATTTGGGCCAATTTGTCGATCAAGGCTTAGAACGTGGTCGGCTTGAAGAACATCATGAATTGAGAAATAGTTGCATGAGGGTCCAGAGTGCCTACGAACATGCCCATCGCCGACGCTTCTTCGATGCGCTGTTCGCATTTCGACCACAGATTCCGCCATCTTATTGCGTATTGAACCCATGTCTCACCTGGCTTCACCCTGACATTGATCAATGTCGTTATCGGGGTACGTTCACTAGCACTTGCGAATCGCTGGGTGAATAACAGCTCCATCTCCGCAAATGTCTAGACAGAATCGTTCGGGAGTTCGGAGTACCATTCGAACGCTGTTTCCGACAGGCTGCCAACAAACTGACGGAGCAAAAGTTTATCATCGCCCCTGGTGTTGCCGCAAAGAGCCCTGAACTGGGCGACGTGTTGGTGGGGATTGCCCGTCCCTTTGTATACATGAAATTTAGGGATCGTATATCCCGACGGATACTTTATTTGATCATACCAGCCTGGATATGGTCGCCCAGTTTTAACGACTTGGCCGGCCGCTTCATTCGTCTGGTGAGCTCGTATTTGCTGAGCAATATAGCCATCCAAAGTGGCCTTGGAAATGGTGTCCTCTTTGGCTGCTGAAAGAGCCGGAGGAGGGTTCGATGTCTCCCTCTGTCGTCTTCAACGATGATCGGTGGGTCTTCAGCTGGAGATTCTGGCTGTAACATCATCCCAACCATGTCTTGGAAGAAAAGCGTCATTCGTTTTATATTAGCCGCTTGTTCTGCGGCTTCTCTGTCTTTCTTTTCGAGGACTCTATGGAAAAAGTCAGCATCGGTTTCTTGTTCATGACACTGCTCTGATGACGCCTCAGGGCTTTCTTTTGGCCCGGTGAGTGCGGCCATTCGCGTTAGCATTTCCTGAAGGTTTTGTTGCTGCTCTTGGGCTTTTGTCACGGATCGGGTGAGAGGTCGGTGACCCGTCGAAGCGCGGCTTTCCTCTTTTCCGGAAGCCATATAAACGGTATGCACCATTATGCCCCCAGACTTGGGGCGTTTGGGCTCACGTCTTTGTGGTTTGCCGTAGTCACGGGGGCTTTCTCTGGCTCCTTCTCTTTTTAGCAGTTGAAGTCGAGAGGGTCGTTGCAGCGGGCACCCAAGTAGCCGTCTTTTGTGGCTTGACAGGACGGTTCTCTTCTTGCTGAACCTTCACCTTTTTCTGTTTGCGAAGGTAATCTTGATCAACCACGGACTCCTGGACCCGTCGCCAGACTTTGTAAATTTTGGAAGAAAGCCGCTGAGGGGGTTGTTCCGGCTTTGTTTCTGTAACAATCTCCGCTGGTGGAGGAGATTTTTTCAATACGGCGGTAGGAGAGTTCCTGTGCACCTTGTTCAGCAATTCAAAACTGTTCCCGGTTGGAACAACAGCATTGACTTCCACCGTTGGGGCTGGTGGAGTTAGCCCAGAGGGGGAGTTGCCCCCAGCTTTCCCTACTCGGCGCCTGTGGCGACGTCGAGCGTGTCGAGCCGTTGGGATTGTTTCAGCTTTAGGGGTGACTTCGTCATGCCCCATGTTCTGGTGAGGCGTTGCTGGTATCAGCCTCTTGAAGACCGACGTCCGTCGAGCAGCAGTATCCAATATGTCAAAGACAGACCTTTGAGTAGGAACGGGAGCCGGGATGACCAACCTCGTAAAGACCGATCCCTTGACGGGAGAAACTTCTTTAGTGACCTCAAGAGCAGGAATGGCTATTCGTTTCGGGATGGCCGCTTCAGGTATCGCGGGCTTCTTGACGGGCCCATTGGAATTCAGGCTCAGCCTTCCGAAGACTGATGCTGCTGGCTTGACATTGGACGACCCGTTGAGAGGGGCCGTGGTAGTAGCGAGCCAATCAAAGACCGACTTCTTTTGCGCTTCCTGCGACAGCGGGATATTAATGTTCACTGGTGGGAGCATGGTCCCGAAGAACAAACCAGTGGTAGCCTGCGTCACCTGCTCTATCGGCATTGTGAACAGGGAGGCCGCATGGGGCCCGTAAGCTATGCCTCCAGGTGAGGCGGAACGCGAGTTGCAATTGCAGCTAGAACACTTTGTGCAAATAGACGCCATTGATTTTTCATTTTCTGTACCAAGTAAGACACCAAATCTTAGTACCTCGAACCTAAGGGCAACCATTATCAAACCGCGATTCGTTCACGAACACGACACACGAAGTGTGTCGTGGAAAGAGGAAAAGCGTCCCATCGGGAGTGCCAGAATCTGTTCCCCGCCGAACACAGAGACGCGACCGCGTAGGTCCGTCTTGCCTGAAATTCGGGGCAGATGCTAATTGGTGCTATCCGTCCACCTCTCTGAAGATGCCAAGTTGATTTATGGCACCATGTATCGAAGGTTTAAACGGATGCGGCCGATGCAGCAGATTTTATCAGATCCCCCCTCGTTTGAGGGGTTTTTGATTCTGGGGACGCTCTTCCCTGCAAGCGCAAGCCCCTGCAGTTAATTACGCTACCGCATCGCGGTAACAACTTTCTCCTTCTCCAGATGGTCACTTCGTGTCGTGGGTGTTTGTTTTGTTTGTGGTTGCCCGTGGATTGCATACGGAGACTAATTTATGTTGTCGCCCATAGGGCGTGGATTAGTCCAAATCCGTATCTTCTTAGATTTGGATTTAGGGTTTGGGTTTAAGGATACGTTAGCCTCATTTGAGACTAAGATCAACTTAAACGTTTGTTAAGGACACGTTAATCTAATTTTAGACTAAGATCAACATAACAGGATCATTTAGATCCAACAAAAGAGTATTTGAACCCTATTGTTTAGTTTAGGGACATTGCGGTCGGTTAGTTTAAGGACATTACGGTCCATTGTTAGTTTAAGGACATCTCGGTCCAGATTAAAGACATCGTAGTCCATGAGTTTAAGGACCCCACAGTCCAGGTTAATGATATTGTAGTCTATGAGTTTAAGGACCCCACAGTCCAGGTTAAGGATATCGTAGTCCGTGAGTTTCAAGACCCCACAGTCCAGTTTAAAGGCGTCATAGTCTATAAGATGTATGGTTGTCGGGACCCGTCACCTCTCTGAAGACGTTGAAGGATTACAACGACAAATATCAGAGTGAAGAGATGTACCCTCAAACCGGTGTGAGTTGGTTGGAAGATCTGTAGTCCAATTTGAGACTAAGATCTGTTAAATATTCATGAGCAGATGAGCTCAATTAAATATAAGTTGAGGACTTATGGCCAATATTGGGCTAAGTCCAATGAATGTTTAACATTTTGTTTATTCTGGCTATTGAGCCTTTATTTGGGCTTGGCCCTTTTAATAATGCTGAGCATTAGATCTTAACACTTTTTTTTGTCTTGTATTGAATGCAGAGCATTCATCAGAGCTCTGGCTCATTAAAGAACAATTTGTGTTCTATCAGCGCAACCTATGGTGCGCTAGGCGCTTTGCGCCGATCAAAAAGTGCAGTGCGCTTATGTCACGTGGCGCGCATGTAAGAGACACGTGTCATGTTCTGCGCTAGGTGCCAGATGATGAGCGCAGTGCACCGGTTTATGAGCACTGAGCGCTAATTTATGAGCGCATTGCGCTAATTTAGTAGCGCACACGTGAGTGACACGTGGCGCGCTGAGCGCTGAGCGTCAGCCCATGAGCGCAGTGCGCTACTTTAGAAGCGCAGTGCACTATTTCAGAAAGCGCAAAGCGCAAGTTGCATACGTGGTTGACACATGGAGCATTTTGGCGTTAAGCGCCGGTCCAAGGAGCGCAGAAGCGCAGTTCAAGAGCGTAAGGCGCATTTCAATAGCGCAAAGCGCATTTGATCAATTTTTATGATCTGTGAATAAATTTATGTTCGTTTAAGAGATATTTTGTCTCAAGATTCAAGAACAATAGTTCTTTTTTTTGAAAGGGCTTTGCCTTTATTGATCAATGATCTGTGTGAAGAATATGTTCTTCTTTAATAAGTGATGAGATTTCTTGATCTCTTTTATGAAAGACCTTGGTCTTTTTAGATCTATGATCTTTTAAGAAGATAGTTCTTCTTTTCATGAGATGATTTCATCTCTGTGTTCATTGTTCATCATATTTAACTTGAAGAAATGATCTTCTTTCAAAAGCTTGCTCTCTTTCTTTTTGAGTTTTCTCAAAGTTTGTGAGGGGGTTTCTCCATATCAGACTTGAAGTCTTGGGGTCTTTATATATGGCAAGCTGATTTATTGAATCAGTTAAAGAGATTTTTCTCTGATTGATTTTGGGGTATTTCCCACCGTTGGATCTTTTGATCCAAGGGCTTCTGTTTTGCAGAAGATAATCTTCTTGTTTTAATAAGATTGAGAAATCTTTCCATGCAGAATTTATTCTGTCTTTGGTGATTTTTTATTTACCATAGGATCATGATCCAACGGTGCTCTGATTTACAGAGCACAATCTTGTTGTTTGGAAAGATTTTGAGAAATCTTTTCTTAATAGAATTTAATTATGATTAATTAATGATTTATCATTTTTATTGGATCTTTTGATCTAAACGTGGGGAATTTTTAATTCCAGCGCTAGCGCACCCGTGCTTTGCACGTGGTGCGCTTGCTCAGAGCGCAGCGCACTTTGCGCTAGCGCACCAGTGTTTGACACGGGCGTTGACTTTGACTTACAGTTCATACTTGATGGATTCACTTATGAGTGTCCAAGTGTGGCCGTTTCTATGGGAACCTAGACAAGTTCTCTAGAGCACTCATGAAAACCCAGGCAGGGCGTAGGGCCTATAGGCGCCAAACCACTTGAACTTCTGAAATTTTTAAATGTTGTGATTTGAAGTCAATGCACCGTAACAAGAGGGTATGGTTTATAGAAGATATGCTTCACCAGCTTTCTGTGGTTCATACATTATATTCTTCGGGTTGTGGTTCATAGTCCAAAAGACACCATGACTAAAACATGTTTAACTCTGGCATTACAATTCATAGTTTGAAATCTAGATTATTCGTTATCTTATCATTTGAGTTTTGAAATAGGGGCCAAATTGTTGGAAATATTGGTATTTCAAAACCAAATGTATGCCTTTTAATTTATTTATGCATATGGTTGAAATGTCATACTCATCCATATTTTTAATTTGAAATATATATATATATATATATATATATATATATATATATATATATATATATATATTTCATGCAAATATGTTGCTTGATTTTGAGATGGTCAAATGAGACTATTGACCAGGTCAACATCCTTTTATGATGCTCTTTATAGCAATTAAATTGGTTTAATTGCTTTTTCCTTAACTCCTTTTAATTGCGATAAACTTCTCATTTATTTTTCAAAGCCTTTTATAATCCTATGTACATATATCTTCTCTTCTCAATATAAAAAAATGCCAAGCCTTAAAATCATAATATAGAGAAGAAATGTTTTCTTCTTTCTTCTTCCCTATTATTATTCCATCAAATCTACCTCTTTATTATAGTCGTGATACCAGAGCTATAGTTTCGAAGCTGTTCATAAATCGCAGTAATCAAGTGAACGATTACTTGCGGCGACCGTTGAATCCTAAGTAGTAGCGTATTGGGACCTTGTGCATCCAGTCAAGTTCACCGAGAGGGACGCGAAACTACTTCTGAGGATAGAGCATTCTTTGCTCACCTCGGTCTCCATCGAAAAACCACGATAAGCGATTTCCTTTTCTCTTTTAATTCTTGTTCCGACAAACTATTTAGATTTGTGGTTAATTTGGTTTAATTATAATTTAATAGCATCCAATTATTTATTCATTTTCTCCAACAATTTATGCAATATTAAATAGTAAGCACTGAACCATTGTACTTACAACTTTTATGTTATATTATCAAAAAATTACTGTGTCATATGATGAGGATGGAGGTCTGTGAACGTGATAACTTTATAGTGCTCACAGATACAGATATAATTGAAGACATGGACGTGTCATGGATATAACACGTCACGACTCGCTAGCACGTTTAAGTCTAAACGAATAACTATCGCTTTCCCATAACATGTCAAATTCTCTTCTCATAATGTTAACATACAGTTAATGCATGGATCTCTCTAATTACCTTAACTTGATATTTTCTCTCACTAAGTGATATTTTCAAACTGCAATATACTTTTCAGGGTACTGCTGGTGCTGCAAGACACTACTTTTCAGGGTACTGCTGGTGCTGCAAGACACCACTTATGGAATTTCTTGTTCTTGATGGGGATCATCTGTACCGCATGGATTATGAGAGGTTATTCAAGCGCACGGAGAAACTGATGCAGATATAACTGTTGCTGCATTGCCAATGGATGAAAAGTGTGCAACTGCTTTTGGTCTGATGTAGATTGATGAAGAAGGCCGCATCATTGAATTTGCAGAGAAGCCAAAAGGGGACCAGCTCAAGGCAATGAAGGTAGAGCCTTTGTAATTACTTTTCTTCAGATATCAAAGGCTGTGTATTCGTATAATCATTGCATTTTATGTATTTGACATGGGTCTATTAATAAGGCTAAATAACACTGAACTACCCTTCACTATCACTGTATTTCACTAAATTACCTAGAAATTTCTTCATTACAGTAAGCTTCCTTAAAGTGCTACTCTTATGGGTATTTAAGTGAAATTCCATTAAAACCAGAGTTTAAGGGAGTTTACTGTAATAAATAACTTTAAGGTATTTTAATGGAATAACAGCAATAATTAAGGATACTTTACGTAATTTAGCCTACTAATAACTATTCTGAAGCATCCTAATTATCTTTATCTATTGTCCTGGCCTTTGCAGGTTGATACCACTATTTTAGGGCTTGATGATGAAAGAGCGAAAGAGATGCCTTTCATAGCCAGTATGGATATACATGTGGTAAGTAAAGATGTGATGCTGAAGTTGCTCCGTGAAAAATTTCCTGGAGCCAATGACTTTGGAGGTGAAGTAATTCCTGGAGCCACCAGCATTGGTATGAGGGTATGTATTAGTTTTCATTATCCATAGTAAAGTAATTGTTTTTTCTACAAGAAATACTTTCTTTTGCTAGTTTGTCAGGTTTCTAAGCTATCGACACATGCATGCCTGAACATTATGCTTTAATTTCATGTTCTGAGAACCTGTCCTTCCAGTCTATTCTTATTGCCACTATCAACACTAATTCATTCAGTGAATAGTAAAATACGTGATTGATTTGATTTGAATATGCCAATGAGCTAGATTTTGGGTTTTTTTAAGCTTCAGATACAATTTTGTATTAGACTTGCAAATACACTGTTGACTTATAGGTACAACCCTACCTGTATGATGGTTACTGGGAAGACATTGGTACCATCGAAGCATTGTATAACACAAATCTTGGGATAATGAAAAAGCCAATACCAGATTTCAGGTAGATTCTTTGATAGCAACATAAAGAATTCATCGCATTTGGACCTACTCAGGTGGTTTATAAAAAATAACATGGATTTCCTCTCCATGCAGCTTCTATGATCGTTCTTCTCCTATTTATACACAACCCTGATACTTACCACCATCCAAGATGCTTGATGCTGATGTTACAGATAGTGTTATTGGTGAAGGATGTGTGATCAAAGTGAGTCCATTTTCTGTCTTTACTGTTGCGGATTGATATTTGTAATAAATATATCTAATATTGTTCGGATACATGAAAGTTTGTTTCTATTTCTGTTCTCTTGCTATATATCATTCTTCTTGAATTTTCAGAGTGTAGTTTTAGACATTCACTTATAAATTACTGAAGCAACTTTATGTCAACTTATGTGATAAGTCTGTACGTATCCTGGACCTGGATCAGCTTGAGGATCAAATTCAGCTGATATTAGAAACAAATTTATGAATTCTAGCCATGGTTGCACCATGATCAGATTGGTAGCGAGCTAATGTCAAGACTTATCTTGAGAAACTTTGAGGTAAATAAATGCCGGCTTAGGTTATTTCTGCATGATTTAATATTATGAAAAAGTTCAGGAATCACTATCTGATGTTGCAGTTGTTGGCCCAATCATTATCGGATTAATTATGCCTGTATAGGGAAGAAAAGTTCCAATCAGATGGTGTGCAGTAAAACAATTATGTTGGTTATGGGTTTTTATTGACACTATTATGGAAGTAATGGAACTGATTGAAACATCAAAACTAAAAAAAAACATAAATCACAGATGATCATTCAGTATATGATAGTATATCATAACCCCTCGCCATAACATAAACTTTTTACTTAATTTTTCCAAGGAGTGTTTCCATTTCTCTAGATGTGTTATGTGACTCAGCCTTTATCCGGCGGTTTCTTTATATTTCAAGACTTCGTACATTGTGGGTGCAATATGTCAATGGTTCATTCATTACGGTTCCTTGCAAAACTGGCCTTTTAACAATTTTCACGTCTATTTTTGGGTTTGTCATGTCCCGCTTCCCAAAAGGCGAGGAGCGAGAGCGGACGATGCCTGCAACGTATTCACACCGGGAAGCACTCCCTCCCAACATGAAAACGCTAAACGTCTGTATAAGCAGTAAAAGAAAATATTTTCATAACTAACATGCATCTTATAAAATCTTGTAATTATCTATTTGTCATATTTATTAAACATTTCGAATATGGTAAAACTTTAATTAGCTTACGCAACTAAATATGTTAAATATTACATTGTATATTATATCTCAATATTTTATTCTCTTTTGAAAAATCTAATAAAATCTAAAAACAAAATTCTTTTTCCTTCTTTTTAGAAACAAGATTTTATAATGCAAAATAATTAAATTAAAGAAATAAATAACTTGGGGAGACTAGGGTTTGGATCTTGAGACCTGTGTGATAGCAATGCAGTGTCTCAACCAATATGATACAAATAATGATCATAAATATATTCAAATAGAAATGAATATACACCGAGTTTCAAAAGAAAGGATTTTATTATAAAGATAGAGTACATGGATTTTGCGGTCGTTATAGTGTTGATGCACTATGTTAAGGGAGACTGCACATATTGTGATGAATGTTACAAAATCGGTCTTTTTCTTCTTGCAGAATTGCAAGATTCATCATTCAGTGGTTGGTCTTTGCTCATGTATTTCTGAGGGTGCGATAATAGAAGACACATTACTGATGGGAGCTGACTATTACGAGGTAATTTTTTCATATGAAATGGTACTTGTGAAGTAGAGTAGAGGCTCTACTCGTATGTTCTATTATTAATAATTTTAAATTGAACCGATGCTGATTATGTTACCCATGCTTCAGACAGAGGCAGACAAGAGGTTCCTAGCCGCAAAAGGTAGCGTCCCTATTGGTATAGGAAAAAGTTCTCACATCAAGAGAGCAATTGTAGACTCGTATTGGGGACAATGTCAAGGTAATGGAAATTGAGGTTTATTAAATCTATTTATTTCCCTCGAAAGCTTAGCGCAGGGTGCCCGAGTTTATAGGAGTATGGTCTTCATCTAAATACCTTTTCTCATTAAACAGGGGTTGGCAATTGAGCTAGTCTCCATGAAAGTTTATGACCGGCTCTTGATCTAACATCAACCCTCGTTTAAGTAGTATCAAATTACTGACCCGGAAGGATAAGAGAAAGATATGAGATATGGAAATATGTACTCTTGGCATAAATAAAGCCAGGAGAGGGAAACACCATAATCTCAATGTATTTCTATTATCGACTTCTTGTCTTTGTATCAATGTATCAGCATACATATGCTCATTTTTATGTGCGCGAACTCCAGTTTAACAAACTTCTATTGTCTCTAGATCATCAACAGTGATAATGTTCAAGAAGCAGCAAGAGAGACGGATGGCTACTTCATCAAGAGCAGCATAGTGACTATAATTAAAGATGCTTTAGTTCCTAGTGGAACCGTCTGAATCATCTTCCACGAGCTCTCCAACAGAGTTATGAATACCGTTCTATGGCCTCCTATAGGTACAAGGAATTATGTATAGTACCATACGGCGAAAATAGTTTCAGAAGCAGAGGACTTGAGAGAACCTTTGGTCGTGTAAATGAAATAATTTCCTTTGCTATTTGTTTTGTAAAACTGCAGTTACTGCTATCTTTCTTTCCCGTCTAGATTTTTCATGGTTACGCAGCCTTTTTTCCACAAGCAAATCGTCTTTATGTACTATGAGTAATATTCATGTTCTAGGAAAGGTATTGCTGCTTTCTGGCAACATATATGGCAACTGTTTTATGTTCATCTTCTGTATTTTAGCCCTTTTCCGCTTTAAATAATTTCAGCAAGTGAAGTTTTTGCAGGAAAAAAACAAAAAACAAAAAATTTACCTATGGCCTGTTTGGTTGCAATTTTTTTTTTTTTTGAAAAAAACCAACCTTGAAATAGCTTAGGCCCCTTAGAAAAATGATAAAAATAAATTCGGAGGAAGTAGATAGGTGTCTAATCAAAAAGCAATATATAATTCAGAAGATACAATTTTATGTTATTTTAAAGCTAATAAGCTTCACGCGCATTGGAATTCATTATAGAGAACGCAAAATAGTAAAAAGTCCATGGGCATATTCCTATTTCAAGCACGTGAGGCGCCAGCGTCCAGCGTTTGCATGCTAGACACGTGAGGCGCCAGCGCTCACGCGTCTTTTGGACGTCATTTTCCCCCTCATTTTGTATTCACTCCACACTAAAAATACCTCCTCCGTTAGAAAAAAATTTCTAACGGGGCGCTGTACTGCACACCGTAGCCCTCTTGACCCCCAATGCGCTATCCGGGTAGCGGGACTCTCGTAAAAACTCTGCGGGGTCCCCGATATATCCAAAACCTCTTCAAAACACAACACTGCACATTAAGTTCGCATGACCTGTTTGACCCGTCAATCGGAGGTTCTCTCGCTCTAAAGGCGAGGGGTAACTAACGGCAGCTTAGTTTGCGGCTGCCGGAGATTTGGATCCCCACAATCAATAAACCCCAGCCTACTCTAGGCAGGGGGAATCTGTAATGCGCCTGACAAGCGCGCGCGTATTCCCATCTCAATGAGGTGACGAAAAACACCTTACAGATTCTGGCACGCCCGGTGGGACTAATCTCTCCTTCTATATTTCGGGTTAAACGTTCATGCGAACTCAATCAATATACATATCGATTGCCTGTACTGAAATCATGCTTCTTTGTGCAGGTTAAAAAATTTCAAATTGCAATCTCCGGATGCAACAAAATGTCTCAAAGGGCAAGCTCAGCTCTCAACACAGCTCCTATCTCCTACACGATGAAGATGGACGTCAGGACGGTCCTTCCGGCCAGTCTCGGGCGACAGTGGGAGGAGCCGCCGCTACCATTTGGCTCTATTCTGTTCATGCCAGCTAACGCCATCCCAGCTCCTCAAGCTCCAGTAACAGATAGACCGGCCTCGAAAGGTAGGAGACCAAATGTGGTGGTCTCGAAGGCGCCCCAACCCAAACGCAAGTCGGTGTTTGAACGACTTTCTTTGGCCCCAGCTGGGGGCAAGGCCATCAACACCAACAAAGCAACACGACATCTCAGGCAAGCTCCAGCGGCGCTCCTGACAGCTGCTCAATTTGGTATCTTCTCTAAGCTCCTTGTTAATCAGCTCACGATGGCTTCCTGGATGACGGATGCCCGCCAAGCCCTCAAAATCGAGAAGCTAAGACAGAAAAGGCTCAGATATAGAGCCAACAAAAAGACTAGGACTCATGCTAGGCTGAACTTCATGAGGCTCCAAGAACAGGGTTACCCTGCCAAAGATAAAGAGAAGGTTGGATATGTGGTCCCACTGTCTACATGGTGGGCATACGCAGTAAAAGCAAGGATGGGGCACTACATCTCAAATCCAATCTGGTGTGAATGTGACTGTCACTTTCCAAGACCAGCATCCTCCGGAAGGTGATGAAAATCCTCCCAGTGAGGCTGATAGACAGAGAGATCCCTCGGTTTATGAGGAGTCAGGCTCGGAAAGCGAAGATGAGCCAATCTTCCGTCCTAAGAACGCAGAGCAGCAACTTCTCCAAGAGCTCCGAAAACAGCTCAGAAGTAGAGACAAGGAGATAACCAAGCTCTACTCAAAGATTGACGACTTGACGAATGTCGTGATGCAGCTCATGGACCAACTTACCTCTCAGCCGTCCAATCAAGCGCAAGTTTCTGCTCATGAACCGGGAAATGGTGTCCCAAGACAGCCGACGCCTATTCCCTCAAATCCAAAGGTGGGGGAACCACATGAAAGTCAGTCGCATCCTGTCTCGGGAAATGTCTTGGCTACTGATGGCAGCATCCCGCTAACTCAAGATTAAATCATGGATTTGATTACCAACAAAGTCAAAACATTGGTAGCCGAAGCCGAAGCGCAAAAAGATGTTAGCAGTAGCGGGAGACCATATCCTGCTCAGTATGATCTGGCAGAATTTCCTAGTGGCTATGTCATCCCCAAGTTCGGAAGATTTGATGGGACGGGAAATGCAAATCAGCACATCGCCCACTTTAAATCCTCATGCGGGAATACCAGGGGCAATGATGCGCTTCTCCTCCGCCAGTTCGTTAATAGCCCGACCGATGTCGCTTTCGACTGGTACGCGAGCATACCGAATGGCTCCGTTACTACTTTCGTCCAAATGGAATCTTTGTTCCGACAAAGGTTCATGAGTGTCGGCGATAAGATCACCATTGCTGACCCCGTAAGGACCAAGCCAAAGAGCAACGAAAGCAGCACGGATTTTATAATCCGATGGCACAATCTCTCTGTCAAATGTGAACCGCCGATAGAGTGGGACCAATCTGTCAGCCTCCTCATCGGAAATCTCAACAATTGGATGGCCTCGTTTCTATACACCGCGGGTCTCAAAACATTTTAAGAGCTGACCAGGAAAGTCCAGATGTTGGAGCGCTCAAAGCAGGAGTCCTCCTCTGATTTCCAAAATAACAATAGGTCCTGGAGAAACCGAAAGGACGATAATCGTAAAGGCGGAAGTTCCGACGATACTGAATCTTTCAACACTTCGGCTAACCGAAATAAGCGAGGGATGAGCGGGCCTAATGCCAACCAGCCTCGGAAGCCAGTGTTCGGAGAGGGAGGAGAAGCTCCATTGAAAGAGAAGTTGGATAAGGTATATTCCTTCAGAAGGGACAAAGTTCGTAAAATATTCAAAGACGCCTTAAGAAACGGTCTACAATTGCCAGAATAAAAAAGACCGCAAGAAGCGAATATGACCGACGACTCCAAATACTGCCCCTATCACTGAGTGATAGGTCATGCCATTGAGGACTGTTTCGTCTTCAAAGATTGGGTCGAAAAGCAATACAAGGCAGGAGAGATAGAACAGTCTAAAGGCGTGTTAACAAATAGTCAAACAGCGATCGCTAATTTCATACAAATGGAGACCGAAGTCCTTCGTGAACCTGATTCTCTCAGACATCTGCCTTTCTTTGAAAAGAGTGGACCAAGGCAACAAGCCAAAAGCCCAACGAGCAGCATTGCCGATAAAGAAGCAATAGACGGGTACACAACCCATACGGTCTACATGATGGAGCTCGGAGGAACAAGTCCTCCTATGCCTTATAGCATTGACAATGATGCGGTTGTTGCCATCCAACACCGGCTTGATCCAAATGATGAAGAGTCCGCTCATGTAATTAAGCCAAAGGAGCCCGTGGTTCCTGCAGAATCGAGCCCAAGCTCCAACAGCCGACCACTACGTCGTTAAACTGGGAACAATCGACCTCTAAGTCGTTAAACTGGGTATGTAAAAATGTGTAAATAAATAAAAATAATAAATAAAATAAAAAAGCCGAAATGATGGGGCAACTCGCAATAAAAATCAGCGAGTAAAATAAAATGAAAATAAACAGCCGAAATGATGGGGCAACCGCGAATAAATAGCCGAAATGATAGGGCGATCGTGACCTTCGCGATAAGAAAAACTGAAATGATAGAGCAATCGCGGAGTAAAAAAAACGGTGGCGAATGATGAGCCGCTCCTGGTACCATATTCCAGTGCAGCGATGCAGACGCCAACCAAATTCCAAATCCCTAAATTCCCAACGGCGAATGATGAGTCACTCCTAATACTATATTCCAGTGCAGCGATACAGACGCCAACAAAATCCCAAAATTCTCCAAGCCCTACGGTTGGTCCCCAAACTGGCTACCGTATACAATCCACGGGCTCAAATAATTCTTATCGTACCCATGCCCTACCGCAACCACCGGTCCAGCGGCCGGTCTCTGCCCTTGGAATTATGCTCCATTTGGGAAGACCCACTCATGTGTCCTCACGATGCATGAGGAGAACAAAACTTACGGGATCCTCACGACTCGTAAGAAAACACCTTCGTGGGATCCTTACGACTCATAAAGGAAAAATACACTTGGGAGTTCCCACGACTCCTAAAGAGAAAGTACACCTACGAGATCCTTTCGGCTCGTAGGGAGAATACTTTTATGGGAACCTTACGGCTCATAAAATTGAAAAGTCTTAGGGGATAGGTACCTAAACCTATCTCCTAAGCCATCACTCCCCAACAGGAAAAGGCAAATGATGAATTGCTCCTGACACCTGTGATTCAGTGTTAGCAACGCTGATGCCGACCCTTACCCTAAATTCTAAACTTTCGATCTAGTAGACTCCTAAGTCTTTAAACTGGGAACAGATGGCCTCTAAGTCATTAAACTGGGAACAGACGACCTCTAAGTCGTTAAACTGGAAACAAAAGTCCTCTAAGTCATTAAACTGGGAACAGACGACCTCTAAGTCATTAAACTGGGAACAGACGACCTCTAAGTCGTTAAACTGGAAACAGATGACCCCTAAGTCATTAAACTGGGAACGAGGGAAATCCCCTCATGGCAAATGATGATTCGCTCCTGGTGTCATATTCCAGTGTAACAATGCTGATGCCAAACCAAAATCAAAATCCCCAAATCCTCTCATGGCAAATGATGATTCTCTCCTCGTATCATATTCCAGTATAGCGATGCTGATGTCAACCCAAATAAAATTAAACTAACAACCCCTGCGGCGGAATCATACTTCATCTCAGAATGTACCCCATGTTGAAATCATACTTCGCCTCGGAGTAACTACCTTCCCTATCGGAATTATGCTTCGCCCAGGAATCAGCCTCTATGTCAAAACCAGTGACACTCCGTGCTGGGGGAACGTCGACCACAGACACTCCGTGCCGGGGACAAGTCAACCAGCGACCTCCCTGTCGGAATTATGCTTCGACTCGGAATCAAGTCATCAAACGACCTCCCCTTCGGGATTAAGCTCCGCCTCGGAATCAAGTCGACCAACAAGCTCTGCGTCGGAATCATGCTTCGTCTTAGAGTGTACCCCGTGTCGAAATCATTCTCCGCCTCGGTGTATCTGCCTTCCCTGTCGGAATTATGCCCCGCCTTGGAATCAAGTGAACCAATGACCTCCCCGTCGGAATTATGCTCCGTCTCGGAATCAAGTCAACCAACAAGCTCTGTGATAAAATCATACTTCGTCTCAAATTGTATCCCGTATCGAAATCATGTTTCGCCTCAGAGTATCTTCCTTCCCTTTCAGAATTATGCTTCGCTTGGGAATCAACCTCAGCATTGAAATTATACTTCGGTCAGAATGTCTGCCGCACTCCGGAATTATGCTTCGGTCCCCGGAATTATGCTTCGCTCGTCTGAATTATACTCCGCTCTTCGGAATCATGCTCCGCTCTTCGGAATTATGCTCCGATCTTCATAATCATGCTCCGATCTTCATTATCATGCTCCGCTCTTCGGAATTATACTCTGATCCGTGGAATCATGCTCCGATCTCGGAATTATGCTCCGATCCGCTCTCCAGAATTATGCTCCGACTTCCGGAATCATATTCCGCAAATCGGAATTATGCTCTGATTCCCGGAATGATACTCCGCCCCCGGAAGAATGTTTCACCTTGAAGTCCAATTCCAAGATCCATCAATTTCATGCACACAACTCATGTGCGGTGTGCATTTATTGATGGGGGCCACTTTGCTGGGGTCAAAAATTACACCCCGGTTGACCAAATCAAAGTCAACCCCAAATAAGTGGGCCCAAGCCCAGATCAAGTGGGCCCATGCCCAAGTCGAGCCCCGTGGCCGGCCACCCCCATACCAAAATGAAATCATGTAATAAATAATTTTGATTTAATTTTTTATGTATGAATGTAAGGAAAATGAGCATAAAGCCAAATTTTTGTAAAACCCATGCCTCATATGCAAAAGAAATGAGCACATGAGGCATGTGATGGGCAAAATACCATTTTGTAAAGCCCAATGGGCTATATGTAAATGTGTAAGCCTATATAAGACAACATGATGATGAAATAAAAAAGAACTTTTCATTCCTCTCAAAATCTAGGGTTTTTGTGCCTCCTCCTTCCTGAAGGTTCTAAACCTTCTTACCCTTTTCTGAATTAAATCAAGAGTTTTTCTTTTTTTTTTTCCAAAAAGAAATAGTTTTTCACCACAAAATCTTTGAAGGGGAACGCAGATCTTCCATCAAATCTCCAAAAGGGGAGATTTATAAAATCTCACACTCTTTCCTCCAAGATCCAGCTAATAGAGATGCGGAAGAAGGAGACTCACCTCCAAAAAACCCACTTTGGGGAAAATCCAAGGCCCAAGGGTGAAGAAAGGAGTCGCCTTTCATCAGCTCCGAAAATATTTTAGGAGGTTAACTCCTAAAAATATATATATATATATATATAATAATAATAATAATAATAATAATAATAAATCTTTCTTTTTGGAAGTACAACTCCCAGTGCAGGGGCTAAGCCCCTTTGTCCTCTTTGTCAGGAGTTCAACTCCAAAAGTCAACCGGGAGCACAGCTCCCAGTGTAGGGACCAAGTCCCTTTTGCTGCTGACACCCGCGTGCCAAGCACATGGGGTGCTGGCGCCCAGCGACTAATGCCCACATGCCAAGCACGTGAGGCGCCCGACGCCCGGTGCTCGACGCCTGCTCGACGCATGTGGGGTGCCAGCGCCCAGCGCTCGCGTGCTAAGCACGTGAGGCGCTGACGCCCGGCCCCCGGCTTCCGAGTGCCAAGCATGTGAGGCGCTCACGTCTGGCGTCCGCATGCCAAGCATATAGGGCGCCAACGCCCGGCGCTCGTGTGCCAAGCACGTAAGGCGCCAGCGCCCGCGTGCTAGGCACGTGAGGCGCTGGCGCTCACGCGTCCTTTGGACGCCATTTCCCCCCTCATTTTGTATTCACTCCATACTAAAAATACCTCTCTCGTTAGAAAAAAATTCTAACAGGACGCTGCCCTGCACCCCGCAAGGGGGCTGCTCGCCCCCTTGACCCCCAGCCCGCTAAAAACTCTGCGAGGTCCCCGATATATCCAAAACCCCTTCAAAACACAACACTGCACATTAAGATCGCATGACCTGTTTGACCTGTCAATCGGAGGTTCTCTCGCTCCAATGGCGAGGGGTAATTAACGACAGCTTAGTTTGCGGCTGCCGGAGATTCGGATCCCCACAATCAATAAACCCCAGCCTACCCTAGGCAAGGAGGAATCTGTAATGCACCTGACAAGCGCGCACGTATTCCCATCTCAATTGGGTGACGAAAAACACCCTACACAGGGCACCACCAGTCGTCCGCGAATCTAACCAGAATAAAGAAAGCGCAATAATGTTATTATGGATGTGCATAAAGTTTTAGCATTAAAACAAATATCATTTCTATATAACCAAATAGACCACAAGGTGGCCGCCACGGTAGCTTCCCACAAGAGACCCCTCGCACCCACAATGATCCTATCGCGCCACTCATCCTATCAAAATGCGAAATCGCACCCCACCAAGGTCAACCCAAACCTATCGACAACCCATTCCCAAATCCCCCACGAAGTAGCGCACTCAAAGAAAAGATTTTGCACCGACTCATCAAAAGTGTGGCGGAAAACACAGCCGCACAGGACAACGATATGTGTACGGATCATATTATCTCTAGTGAGAATCCTAGCTATTGTGGCACAAGAGCCAAAGAACAGTGAACATCCGTGTAGATAGATTAATTTTATACGTTCATGAAAAACACAAAAGTCGCCATGGAAAGTCTTATAAATAGAAGAAGTTAATTGTTATTTTTTTGGTTTAAATTAATTAAATTAGAATATATATCGAGCTTGAATTGGGCTTTTGTTAACAGGAAGACTTTTGGTCATGGTTTGTATTGCATGCAATCCTGCATTTCGAAAGTAATACTATACCGGTGGGTTTCGTTCTCTTTGATCAACCTACGGGGATTGTACATAAATCGGTGGGATCAAAATGGAGACGACATGTGACAATGTATATCAAAATAGAATGATTACTATAGGTAAATAAGCATGTGTCAGAGCGTCTTGCTATTATATCATCGTATATATGCTGGTTTTTATGTACTTATGATTTTTCATTGTTATCTAACAAAATAAACTAGTTGGTTTATAAATTTTAAATAAGCACTACCGATTTTCGATATTTTAGCAGCTTAAAACCATACCCATAGTTTGGGGATTACTTTTTACCGTTTATACACTTCTTAGTATAATGTCATAAAGCTTTAGGTGAAAAATGAAGAAACTTATAAAGAAAGAAATATTCAATGACTAATTTAATTAAAACTTCATGTATTGTTCCCATTTATCATATAAATACAATAAAATCTAAAAATCGGCAAATGAATTTCATGGACATAGCTGTGAAAAATGCCATGAACTATAATGTTTCATATTAATGTTTTTCCAGATTAAGTTTCAGTTTAATTCCATTAAAACAGTCACGCTATATAAAAATAGAATAAAATTAGGTTGAAAAACATAAAAATTTGCAGATTTATTTGCAACATACCAAGTTTTTAGTTTTATTTGCATATCAATTGTAACTTGTATTTAAAAATGCGGATAGTTATGAATAAAAAACCTAGTATCTTTGTTTTGATTCGTCTTAGACCATGTAATACATATGATAATGTAGCCCATCAATTCGTATCTTTTTGGCCCTAACATCAAGCAGTTCTATAAATAAAGGGGTATATTTTAAGCAATTTCTTTTCTAACATGATTAAAATTTAGTTTCCCAACCTTTCTCATTCTTTAGGACACCCAATACAGAGCAACGGATTTCAAAATTATCAAATTTATAGTTTTATTTACACTGCAGGTTCGTAAATAGATAAAAAGTAACATAACATTTTAACGCTGCGTAAATAAATTCAACTCTTTAAAGTTGAGAAAATCGCTTTTATCTTGGTTTGATATGTTGGATGAGAAAAAAATTCAAGGTTTTCTCAAATAGATAGACAATTATCGATATTTAAATCTTGTACTTTCTTATGTGTTTTGATTTACCCCAACATCTTAAGGTTGCTTCTCCCATTAAATAAAAGACTTTCTAGTTTATGCTCCAGTTTCCATCTCAATCAAAAAGCCTCACAATTGCATGCGGTTGTTACTTCACTTCTATTTAATATCTGGATCACGGTAGGATGAAGAGCAACATGCAAAAAACACATGACGAAAATGCAAATCATGTGACAAGTGACCGGCAAATATTTTGCACGTGCGATGCATGTTGAAGTCTAATTAAAAAAAGATTTGTATGGCTTTAATTAATGGGAGAAAATTGCAGAGTTAGTTGCTGGAAGAGATATGTCATATGTGTGAGGTTAGTTGCGGTTACAATTAGAGATTTCATTTTTTTAATATATTTTTTAATGAATTTCTCTTTCAAATTAGATAGGTTAGATAGATTAAGCTCCGAATCAATTAAAAAAATGGAAGACTAGTGTTTTACAAGCAGCCGAGATTGGAAGCGAGATTTGTAGAGGAAGGTCCAATATCAGCCCGGATCAGATTTGTTAAAAAGTCCAAGTTCCGAATAACGGCCCAATAAAACAGCGCTGCTCTCTAAATTCTTCCATTTTTTTCTTCTTTTTCAACTCCAAATCAATCCCAGATCGAAACCGAGCGAAAGAAAAATGGCGGTGGGCAAATCGTTGGCGGCGTCGTCGTCGTCGGCGGCGTCGAACGTGGAAATCTTCAAGCCCCGCATCGACAAGCGCGAGTACAGAAGGATCGTCCTCTCCAATTCTCTCGAGGCTCTCCTCATCAGCGATCCCGACACCGATAAGGTCTCCAATCTCTCCATCTCTTCATAAATTTGAGATCTTTTTCGATTTTCTTGCCCTAATTTGGTTGTATCGAATCGGTGCAGGCTGCTGCTTCGATGGATGTTTCGGTTGGGTACTTCAGCGACCCTGATGGACTTGAGGGTTTGGCTCACTTTTTAGGCAAGTGTTGATCATAAACCAATTGGGCATTTAATTTGAGTTTTATTTGGTGCAAAAAGCCGAGATTTTGAAACTGGGGTTTAGCTAATTATGATGTTATTTGGAAACAGAGTCGAAGACTTAAAGTTAAGTTATCGAGACTTTACAAAAATCTAAACCCTTGTAAACTATACCAAACTCGGTAATGGATTCAGTAATTTTTATGATAAGATTTTTGCAAGGAAGTTAACAAATTGGTAATGCTGTTATGAATTAACACATCATGGTATAAACAGAAATGGAAAGATCATGGTATTTTAGTGGAATATAGAATTAGTGGAATATAGAAATTTCAAGATATTGATTTAAAAATATCTTAACGTTGATGGTGTTTTAGTATTCTCTTTGTTTCTTTTAGACCTTTCCCCCCAAGAATTACTTGGTAGTTTTACAAAGTTGAGAAGTTTGTTTTAGAATTTTCTTCTTTAATTTATGCAATATATACGATCGGACCAAAACTAACCCTAAATGTTTCCAAACAAGAAAACTTTATCATTCAAATTTTTAATAAAAAGGGAAGGAACTCAATGTGGATAATTTAAAATCTTTCATTTCTATCATCTTCTATAAAAAAAATAAGTTACTCTTTCTTAATTAGAGTTTAATAGGCCAAAAGTCAATTAAGTTTTAATGGAGCATGCCTAATCAACGCAGACAAAACCAAGGGTGCGGAAATGCTCCTTAATAGTCAGAACGTTTAACCAAGTACTAGTAAATTCAAGATATATCTAGAAAAATAAGAAGAAAACTAAAGAAAAATGACCCTCTCTTCCCTCCTCTCTCCCCAGATGTTAAAGTCACCGTGTGATTACGTCATGCCAACCATATTTGACATGTACTTAATGATTAATTTTAGATATTGGCTAATATAGATATACCTAGAGGTGTAAACAAGTCGAATTTGAACGAGCTAGGTTCAGCTTGAGTTCTGTTTGTTTTTTTTTGCTCGGCCCAAGTTTGTTTTTAGCTGAGCTTGGCTGGCTCAAGTTTGGTCCAGATCATTTTACCCCAGCCTGAGTTTGATTTGTTAACGACTCGAGTAAACGAACCGAGCTTATAAATGAACAAGCAAGCTTGGCTCAAGCTCTTGTTTGTTAGTTTGGTTCACTAACGGCTCGATTAAACGAGCCAAGCTCATAAATGGACAAACAAGCTTGGCTCAAGTTGCTTTGTGAGTTCTGCTTGGTTTTAGCTCGTTCATGTATTACCAAAATATATCAATACTAAAGAAAAAATTAAGAACATTTTGAACGTTGGTTATTAGATTTGATATTAGATGTGGGTATACTGAACATACGCCGATCTGATTAACTATTTGTCCATATAGAAATTGATATATATTCTGAAGTATGTAAAATATAATATAATTCATAAACAAGCCGCACTCGAGCTGCAAACTAACAAGCTAGGGTCAGCTTGAAATCGGCTTGTTAGCTAAACGCGCCTAACTTTTTAGCTCAATTTCAATTCTTTAATAAACGTACTGAAATTGAACGAGCTCTTAGCGAGCTGAACCCGAGCTGAAATCGAGTTGGCTTGGTTCGATAAGCACCCCTATATCTATGAGGCTTATAGATTAGTTCCTTCCAAAACTTATATGAGAGTGCCAACATGGATTGGTTTTGAGTTATTACCCAACATTCCATTTTCTGTATTAATATGTATGTGACTGGATGTGTGCCCATGGTTGCGACCATGCATTCATGCTTTGTCTCTAAAACTCTTACCATCATTTATTTTAGCCTCCATCATATTAAACTCTGATGGTATCACCATCATATATACCTAGCAGTTTAGTTGCACCCCGTGCTGTGGGAATTAAGGGGTATTAATTTAATCTTGATACACACATCGAAAAAGTTTCATTTTCTTTCTCTCACTTGCAGAGCACATGTTGTTTTATGCTAGTGAGAAATATCCAGTGGAAGATAGCTACTCAAAATACATCACAGAGGTATTTCCTGGCCTTTTTTTTAAATTCAATTGCTGTGGTGCATTTGGTGATTTATATAGTAGTTTCCATAATATAGAGTACTCGCAACGCGTTGCAGAGGTTTTACTTTTTGGTGCAGTGCTTGGAAGAGTTTATAGTATTTGAGTACCTTGCAATTTTAGCATACTATTTCCTGTTTAATATTCCCTAAAGTTTCATAGCTAGCATGCACTAACATTGTCATACTACTAACAACGTGTCTTATTAAATTGCATTTTGTTCTTATTGCATAGCTACTATCCTCGACCCTTTATTAGAGAAAGTGATAATTTGGTCCAGAGTAAACATCCATTGTTCTTTTTTTCTTCTCCTTAGAAAGTTTTTAAATTTCCCATTTAATTTTTTAAAAGTAATAGCTACTTGCTGTGAATTTATTTTACCGAGTTTGAACTTTTCCTGTATTTGTGGTGCAATGCTTGGATAATCAGCATGGAGGCTCTACCAATGCTTTTACGGCTTCAGAGCACACGAACTTTTATTTCGATGTAAATGCAGATTGCTTTGAAGAGGCTGTGGATAGGTAGAATATGACCTTCCAATCATTACTTTACAATTTTAGTTCAACCTGCAATTTTTTAAGCTTCCTTTCTTTCCATTTTGTTTGCATATCAGATTTGCACAGTTCTTTATAAAGCCGTTGATGTCTCCAGATGCTACGATCAGGGAAATAAAAGCCGTTGACTCAGGTAGCTTATACTGTTGTGCATTATATTCTTCCAATTTCTGCTGTGCATACTATTTTGATTATCTTTCTTACTATCTTTCAATCCAGAGAATCAGAAGAATTTATTATCAGATGCTTGGCGGATGAATCAGGTTAGTTGATTCTTTTTCAACATTATTTGTTGGTTTCCTGAGTTGCTTGAAATCTGTATAATTAACGAATCTAGTTGTGTGATATTAGTAGTATAGACTATGATAATAAAATTCATCTTTAAAGTCTACCCATTATTTAGGAAAGTGCTTTGTAGTCAATACATGTGTGCACTTGTAATGTTAATTAGAAAAAAATCGTGAGTTTTGTATTGTGCGAACTGTTGCGTGAAGCCATCTAAGTATCTCAAATATTCCTTACTTTGTATAGCAACCAAATATGCGCTTTTCTTTGCAGCCTATTTTTTTTCTAAAATTTTAATCTCTTGCTTTAGCATGTTATAATATTAACCTTCAAGTCCGACTTTACAATAATCGCACTAGAAGAATGACAGGGAGAAAAACTCTGTGGCCATTGTCTATTGAAGCATCCTGTGGTTTAGCCCTTAATTTTCTTTCTGAAGGAAAAAAATTGTAGTCATTTTAGCTGAGATGATAGAATGCTCCTTATCATGAGAGAGGTACTGGTATCAATGCCCCCCCATCTCTTTAATCATTCTAAATGGAAGAAAATGATTCATGTGGCCGGGCTTTAAATGTTTGGTATAATGGCTTAATAACCTTTGTTGGATGCATATATTTCAGGAAGTCACCATTCCTTTCAAGAGCCTTCATGCGTACATTAACTATTAGCTTCTTTCCCCCCAATATTCTTGTCTTGTGATTCTTTATAGTACTTCTGCATTAAGTTGTATCTAAAGCTTTTTTTAATAAATGTTTAAGTCTTGCCTTTTGAAACTTGCTTTTCCAGCTCCAAAAGCATCTGAGTTCAAAGGATCACCCCTACCACAAGTTCAGTACAGGTTAGCAACTTCAGTTTCCCCTTATTTTCGTCTTCATGAATGATTGTAGTGTTTGTCATGTGCACCTTTCAAGGTATTAGGTTATTCTGATCCAATATTTCAGCCTTTCATACACACACACACACACTGACATACATATACATGTATGCATATATACATGCATAGATACATTCATGTTTGGATACATGCATCTATGTTTCCATATATACATGCATAGATACATGCATGTATGGATGTATGTTTGCATGTATGCATGCATGTGTGTGTGTATGGAAAAATGTTCATTGTTTACTACCGAAAATCGGAGACGACCGTGTCAGAACGTCTTGCCTGAATTTGTGGGCAGATGCATGAGTTCATCCATTCACCTCTCTAAATACACTATGGGATTATAGCGTCATATATCGGAGATTTGAATAGATGCTACCGATGTAGCCAATTTAGATTCTCTCTCAGAGTGAGGTTTATTGATTGTGGAGACATATTTTTCCTACAGACGCAAGCCCTTGTAGTTAATTACGTTGTCGTAAACGATAACCAATTTCTACATCCAGGTTGTTTTCTTTGTGTATCGTGTGTTTTGGTTTTTATTTGGTTTGCCCTTGGATTGTATATGGAGATTAATTTTTGTCGTCGCTCGTAGGGCACGGATTTGGCCGTATATATATATTTTATATTTTGGGGCAAGCATTGCTTGATGTGGTCCACGTTGGTAGCTTAGTTTGCCAATGGAAGTGAACTTATGGTTCCATTCTCATGTTGTGAGGTCCATATGTTCATATAAAAGCTTAAGCTTTATTTAAGGTCACGTTAGTCTCGTTTGAGAACTAAGGTCAATTTAGGTTGTTTGGAAAACATGGGCTTTTCCTAGGGACACGATAGTTTCATTTGAGAACTAGGTCAACCTACGTGGCTTAGTCATATATTGAGAACTTTGTTCTCTTTAGATCAGAGAGAACCTTAAGTTTCAAGACTTAGTTAATTTTACAAAGTCTGGTTTTGAATAGCGCTCTTAGGTGCTTGGTGCTGGCACTGCTATAGCGCACGTGTATTGCACGTGGCACATGCGCTGTCTTTTTTGTTTTGCGCATGGCGCTCGGTGGGACATAGTGCTACTTTGGCGCTAGCGCATGTGCGTTGTACGTGGCGCAGCGCAATGCAATATTGAGAACCTAGCAGAAATGCTATTAGTGCTGGCGTCCGTGCATTGCACGTGGCGCAATGCTAGGGTTTGAGAGCTTAAGCTCTGCCTTCTTCTATCAGAAAGGTTAACCTTTCAAGACTTGGGTTTTCTGCAGAAAAAGATGATCTTTTGATCATTGAAATTCCTAAAGATCAGCATTTTACGATCTTTAGAACTTTAAGTTCTATTTTTTGTTGTGTTCTAGACGACGATATGTGTTCTTGATGAAAATCTGGGTTCCATGAAGCCAAAGCTTCAGCTTTCGAATAATCTTGATGATCTTTTTCAGCTGCTGGTGGGGGAATACCGAAGTTCTTCCTCCAAGATCTCAGATCTAGGGATTGAATCTCCTATGAGAGCCTAAGCTTTCGGTCAAGGGAGATTTCTCTCGTTGATCTTTAATCCAAAGGAAGAACCTTGATTCTTTAGAAGCTTAAGCTTCATAGAGGAAGGAGAAGGGCAGAGGAGAATTTTCTCCTTGGGCTTTTACCTAGTTCAGCTATGGTTTTTTCTCGAGAAGAGTTTTCTTCTTTGATGATGGAGGCATAAGTTTCCTTATGAACTTTATGGGGGGCTCTATGTGTGTTTCTTGAGATTAATCTCCTAAGCTCCTATTTATAGGAGGGGAGATAGTTGGGAAAAATTGAGAGAATCTCTCATTGAGAAATCTTCAAATTGACCTTTTGATCAATCGGTGGTACTTAAGCACCGTTGGATCATTGATTCAGAGATTTTTATTGTTTTGAAGGATTAATCTTTCTGGTTTAGAAAGATATGGGAAATATTTTTCCAAATAGAGTTTTGGCTCTAAAATGAAGCATGCACTTCACTATGAGCTTGCACCACGTGCATTGCACGTTCGGCGCCGGCGCAAGAGATTGACGCAGGCGTAGGGGATTGGCGCTTACGCCATATGCATTGAACGTGACGTACTTGCGCATTGCCCGTGCATTGCACGTCTGGCGCGATGTGTGGAGCTTATGCTCATGAGTGCCAGCATTTTTGGCGGGAACATTCATAAGTTGGCTCCGATGGTGCAACTTAAGGAGTCATCCATGTGGCATTTCATGAAAACCTTTAGCTCATAAATACACGGGTCTTTATTAATTCCTTTAGCATTTATTTATGGGCTAAAGCCTTACATGAAGTGTCATATGTGACTCTTTAGGTTGCATCTTTTTTGTGGGCGGGGGAGAACAAACAATGTCATGGTTGTAAAACATGAGATTCTTTTATTACTGATTGCACATATCCTAATGGATTCGATGGCTAGAAATTTAGTAGGATTAACATGCGAGATTTTTTAGTTATGGAGTGCGTGAATTGCTTAGTTTAGGCCCGGCCTGTAGTGAAAGCAGTCTTAGAAAGGGGTGAATAAGGCTATATGGCAAACTCAGAGTATTTTTGCGAAAACACAAAATATGCAGCGGAATAAAAGAATTTTATGTGTACTAAATTATCACAGTCACAGAATCAATCACAGAGGTACAAAATGTCAAAAATGGACACAGGTGACACGAAGGATTTTTAAAGACGTCAAAAATTGACACATATGACAGGATTTTAACAAGGTTCACCATCTCTGTGGCTAGTACTCGCTTGAGACTACTGCTCAAAATTCAACAACTCCTTCGTGAATGGAAAAATCCATATCTTTTTCGAGACTTAGATCCGAATCTTTACACTTGCAGGCAGTGAACGCCTAGACTTTTTACAAAAAGCGAAAGTCCTAAATCTTTACAATTGTGAAGAACTTAAATCTCTATTCACTAGGTTATTACAATTTCAAGGTTATTACAATCTCAATATACACTAACTTTGACAATCCTAATGATCTCAAAAAGATTAATACAATCTAGATTTTAGGATTATTAAAAGTTTAAGAATCAATCCGAAGTTTTTCAAAAAATTAAACAAGTTTAAAGCAAATTTCTTCTTCGAAATTTTAACAATCTTTTCTAAAAAGTAGAAAAATCTAGAAACGTTAGAAAGATTGTTTCTTTCTGAAAGTTAGAATAGCAAAGGTTTAAGGGCTAGAAAGAGTTTTTACGAATTCTAAAATTCAAGAAAATCAAATTTTAAATGCGAGAAAACGTTGAAAACTTAGATGAAACTTGTTATGTTTATAGAAACAGATTTAGGGCAGTTGGGACAGTTAAAATAACCTCCTAAATTATATGATAGTTAATAGCCGTTGTAAAACCGTTTGAAAACTGAAATTCCCATCAAAATTCAAAATTCAAAAATAATAACTGTTATAGATGTCTCATAAACGTTTATAAATTTGAAATAGACGTCTATATGTCTGATATTTCAGACACAGTTTTAAGACAAGTTTAAAACCGGTATTTTGAATTTTAAGAAACTGGTTTTAAAATTTGATATGGATTTTGATTCTAACCTTTTGAGATCGTTCTGACTCTAGACTCAAAATTAAATGAAAGTCTTGAATGTCTTGAGTATACTCGATATCGACTTTCTCGTATATCCTTTTGATTTTCGTGTTGAGTACAATTGTGTCGTTTCGATATTTCATTTGATGTCAGTTACATTGTATGATTGTCCTGATGTATGAGTAACTCCAGCTTGTAGCACTTTGACATATCTGATATGGTTAGTTCCATATATTCATAATTGATATATATGGTTTTGTAAAATCATCAAAACATAAATAGATTCTTTAAAAGTTAACAATCTTCTCTTTTTTGATATTTTACAAAACTTATAATATTAATATTTTACAAAACTTATAATATTATATTATATTCATATGCCCCCTTGCCATTTGCTTAATATTTCTCCCCATGTTTGAAAATATCAAAAAGTGGTATGTTTAAGAAAATAAATATATGTATAGGAAGCATAGGAATAAATGTTTTGAACAAAAGAAAAATGCGTAAGAAAATACATCATAAACCAATCATTCACTACATAAGTCTATTACAACCAAATTGAATTTAAGTTTGCAATATAACGAAGTTCAACTTCAAAGCAATATAAATAAATAACTAAAACGAACATATCATCTGGTCGTTGCCATCTCCTGGCTAATGCGGTGGCTCATCACTCGGATGGCGAGGATGGTATTCGAATGGTGGTGGTGGAGGATAGGACGACTGAGAGTATTGATAGGCAAAGTGATACTCCATCCTAGCATTTATTTAATCAATACGAGTTTGAAGATTGTCGAAGCGATTGTTTACATTTAGATGTAAATCATCAAAACGTTAAAAGAATTGTTGCGAGAAATCTTGGAAATATTGCGGTGGTTGTTGAAATTTAGATTGTGGAGGTGGTTGTGGATGTTGAGGTTCTTGCGGTTGCGGGGAATGTGGTGGAGAATGGATTGGTTGCGTAGGAGTTTGTGAACCATATTCGTCTAAACCCATATGGCGAATGTTTAATATCCCAAAATCTTTGTCAGGGGCATGAATATTTTGATCAATGTTTGGATCGATACCAATATCTTCCAAAATTTTAGTAATAACCTTCCCATAGTAAAGATTGGATTTTGATGGAGGAAAAGTCCACATTGATTGAATTATGAAGGAGGGAAAGTTGACACTAATATTAGCCAACACACAATATGTGAGTAATTTGTGTGTAGGATGCAACTTATCACGACTATCCGTTTTGGGGTAAATGGCGTGACCAAGTAGAATGGAAAGAACACGAGGGAGAAGGTTTCTAGTATATGGACCATTAAACATATGGGGATTTTCATCACCATATAGCAATCTCGAAATATGTTCATGAGCAACGCTTTGAGGGAAATGTGCAAATGTTTCTAAAGATTCATTAAAAATTTCAACCCCTTCATTGGGAATATTTAAAATTTTAGCGAGGGAAGCGGATGAAATTGTGATAGTGCGGCGTTGTAGCCGAGTGCGAATGACATTTGGGTTATCTTGATGACTAAGCATGTTAGAATAAAAAAGATAAACGAAATTGGAATGGATGGTACAATCAAGGGTGACTATAAGGATCCAACTTTGATACTGGAGAAGTGTAGTGAAATGGAAGTTGGCGATTTCATTGAGTCGAACTCTGGCGCCGGTGACGATATTCTTTTTCATTAGGTGATTGTAAAGAGGAAGCATCTTGAGAGATGAACGCAAAGAGAATGTCTTCTTCGATTTCTTCGGGAATGTCGGTTGGCTTCGTTTCTTGTTCGTATGTTTCATCATCACTTTCTTCTTCGATGGGTTGAGAAGGAGGAGAACGAGCGTGTCGTCGTCGCTTGGATGTTGAGAAGTCACCAACTTCACTTCTTGTTGGTCTCATCATTGGTAAGTTTTGTGAATTTTGGAGTAAAAAGATGAGTTTTGAGAGGATGAAAAATGAATGAGAGGGAGGAAAGGGAAGAGGGTTCTCTGGTTGAGACAGGGTTTGAGAAGTATTTGGGTATTTATATAGGGCAAATAGACGTCTTAGATTGAAAAGGTGCGTCCAAGAGTCACAACTTTTTAGAATCAAATCTGAAAAATCTGACAGCCATAGACGTCTATAATTGGATTTATTGCACAGTAAAATAAAAAACGGTGCAACTTAAATATTAGTTAATAATAGGTTTTTAGTGATGTTTGTGTTTGGTTTATGGTTTTATTTTATATATATATATATATATATATATATATATATATAAACTAGAATTAAAAGTATAAAATTCAAACAAATACAATATGAGTAATAAAAACATGCACACGTTTCAACACACTAAAAGTAGAATTAAACTAACAATACATAAACCTAATACAAAAAAAAGAAAAAAAACACAACACATACATACTACAGTAAACGAAAAGACATAAAGTAAACAACATATATATCTTTGATTACAAACACCGGTATTTTTAGAAGTGTGGTAGATGCTTCCAAATTTCGGTGGGTTTTTGACTCGTTGATGAACTCCCTCTTGACTCGATCAAATGCTTGATATCCTCACACTTCTCAAGATGGCCAATGAACACCATACGCTCATCCAGACTCAGGTGAACGTAATACGGATCATTTTCCCTGGACTCGAAGCCCGTAGGAGCATGATAGTATCGTTATGCATTAGGATTGGGGGACCGATGATCCTTATGGAGGGGATCAACAGGAGGAACATTCTTGTTGTTTGTAAGAGGATGGAATGAATTTTCCTCTATAGGATCTTCGGATGGATCCTCTTTCGATGTAGAGGGTGAAGGGGATTTCGGTAAAGAAAATGGAAGAATGCGCGTTGGGTTGAGGGTGCGTCCAATTGGTGAAATTGGTTCTTCCTTAATTTTCTTTATCGAGCAATTGCCTTCTTCAAGCATAGGGGTGTTTCGAGTTGACATCGATCTCTTTGACATTGTTTTTGTAAAAGCGAAGAGAGAAAAAAAGTGTTCCGGAGTTGTCTTTCGTTGTCCTCTTATTTACAGGGAAAATCTAGAGAGGGAAACCCAGAAATTAGGTACAAAATCAGAAAACTGCTCTGCAGTTTAATGAGCAATAGATGTCTAAAAAATTTAATATATTAATTTTATGTTTCTAATTCTAATATATTTAGTTCACCTCTAATCATTGCAAAATGAGTTCTATCTAGGGGTTTAGTGAATATATCGGCCACCTGTAAATCGGTGTATGTATTCAAGAACAATATCACCCTTGTGATAGTGATCTCGTAGGAAATGATATCGAACATCTATATGTTTGGTTCGATTATGTAGGTCGGCGTTTTTGGTTATTTGAACTGTGCTGGTGTTGTCACAGAGTATAGGTATCTTAGAGACTAATTCCTTATAGTTTTTTAAGGTATATTTTATCGATAAACTTTATGTGCAACATGCATCGACGGCAATGTATTCTGCTTCAGCAGTTGATAGTGCTACTGATGCTTATTTCTTGGATTGTCATAATATAAGGCAATTTCCTAGAAAATGACATGTACTACTAGTACTTTTGAGGTCAGTTTGACTTCCACTATAGTTGGTATTTGAATAACCTGATGAGTGAAATATGTTATTTTTCGGTTACCATAACTCTAGATTGACAGTGCCTTTGAGATATCGAAAAATTCTTGAGTGCTACGAAGTGTGACTTTCTTGGATCAGTTTGGAACCGTGCATAAAGACAGACGTTGTACATTATATCAGGTTTACTGGCAGTTAAATATAATAAACTTCCAATCATATCTCGGTAGAGTTTTGTAACTACAGCCTTACCGGTTTAATCCTTGGTGAGTTTTGTTGTCATGAGTGTCTTACAAGCCTTTGCATCTTCTAAGCCGAACTTCTTGCTTTTGTATACTTAGATTGATTGATGAATAGTATTCTGAACTTTGTTTGATTTGAAGTTCGAGGAAGAAGTTCAATTCTCCTATCATACTCATCTCAAATTCATCCTGCATAGATTTAGAGAATTCTTGGCAAAGCTGCTCATTAGTAGAACCAAATATAATATCGTCAACATATATTTGAACTATTACGATATCCTTTTCATAGAATTTAGTGAATAATGTTTTATCCACCATCCCTTTCGTACCAAGCCCTAGGGGCTTGTTTAAGACCGTACAATGCCTTTTCCAATTTGTATACATTCAGAATGTTTATGATCTTCAAAGCCTGGTGGGTGTGCTACATATACTTCATCTATTGTCCAATTCAAGAAAGTGTTTTTCATGTCCATTTGAAATACTGTAGTTTTTAAAACAAGTAAAGGCTAATAATATCTTTATAGTTTCATGTCGAGCCATATGTGCGTAAGTTTCGTCATAATCAATTCGTTCGACTGATTATAATCTTGAGCAACCAGTCGTATTTTATTTCTTACTATATTCCCTGACTTGTCTAGCTTGTTTCTAAAAGCCTATTTAATGTCTACAATTGGTCTATTATTGAGTTTTGAAACTAATTTCCAAACTTTATTTTTTTAAAAATTGATTTAACTCTTCTTGCATTACTTCAATCCAATGCTCATCATTATCATCCTCTTTAAAATTCTTCGGTTCTATGCCGAAATGAATGCTGAGTTGATACATAAGTTAAATCTTGATGATCTAGTGACCACTCCTCTATCTATATCTTCTATAATCAAATCTTTAGGATCATTTTTGTTAAGTTGCCAATATTTAGGAAGAGAAGTATTGACTACTTGCTCTTGTTGATCTGTTTGATTGATTTTTACCTCTGTATTTAGTGATGGGTTATCCGAACATGTTATTATGATTGGATCATTATGATTTGAGGAGTTGGTTTCAACTTCTATATCTGACAATGAGTTACCCAAACCTTTTATTTTGATTGGATAATTGTCATCACAACTTGAAGAGTTGGTTTCATTGAATTAGACATGCATGCTTTCTTGTATGGTTAAAGTTCGTTTATTATAAACACGATAGGCTTTGTTGGTTATAGAATAACCAACAAAAATTCTTTCATCGCATTTAGAATCGAACTTGCCTAAGTTATCTAAGGCGTTAAGTATGTAGCATTTGCAACCAAATACTTTGAAGTATTTTACATTAGGTATTTTACCGTTAACAAAGTCATATGGTGTTTTATTTAAATATTTTCTAATTATTACCCTATTTATTATGTAGCAAGAAGTGTTAATTGCTTTTGCTCGTAAGTATTTTGGTAAGTGATTTTCATTCAGCATGGTGCGTGCCATTTCCTGTAAGGAACGATTTTTCCTTTCAGCAACTTCATTTTGTTCTGGAGTCCTGGCACATGAGAATTCATGTTTGAAACCTTTCTTATTACGGTATTTTTCAAATACTTGGTTTTCAGACTCTCCTTCATGATCACTTCTTAATTTTGATGTTCTTAAATTCATTTCGTTTTGAATTTGTTTTGAAAAGATTTTAAATGTCTCATCTTTGGTTTTCAAGAAGAAAACCCAGGTAAACCTTAAGTAATTATCTATTATTACATATGCATAAAATTTGCCTTCTAAACTCGCATTGCGACTATAGGACCAAATAGATTCATATGAAGCAATTGGAGCGGAGTTTCAGTTGAAATGTTATTTTTAGGTTTAAAGGACATTTTAATTTGTTTTTCTTTTTGGCAAGTATTACATAATCTATCTTTTATAAACTTTAGATTGTGTATGCCTTTGACTAGGTTTTTACTTGTAATTTTAGATAAAGTATCAATTAAGGAATGACCTAATCTTCTATGCTAGAGTAAAGGAACTACTTCATTGTTTGCTATTAAACATGTAATATTTGATTTTTTAAAATCATGTGTATATATTATATATATGTTTTGGTATCTTTTACCAGTTAGGACTATTTTATTTTCATATATTATATTGTATGTCTTTTTCGAAAACTACATTATACCCTTTATCGCAGAATTGGCTAATACTAAATATGTTATGTTTTAAGTTTTCTACATATAGTATATCTTTTATAATAGTTGAGTTAGATGGGTTATTAAAGCAACCTTTACCGGTGATCTTGCCCTTGTTGTCGCCAAAAGTGACTGCCACTTTCTTCTCTTGATAGTGTTTCAAAGCAATGGATGTTTCCAGTCATATGCCTCGAACAACCACTATCAAGTATCCATCGATTGCTACGGCTTTAGATGTCCTGCAATACAGGAAGGTGCTACTTTTGGGATCCAAATAATATTAGGTTGATTAAGAATAAAATTGTATTTATAAGTGAAATTATTTTTAATGTGGCAATATTGTGATATGTGTCCTAATGTGCAACAATAGCCACACGTTGAATTATCATATTTGTAATAATAATATTTAGGTCTATAAGATTTAGTTTTAGGAACCAACTCTTAATGTTTATTAAAACCTATTCCTACTTTATCACGGTGTTTAATGGATTGTCCTAACAAAATATCTAAATTATTTTTACTTTTAGTAAAATTCAAAATCATTTCATATTTTATTTCTAATTTTCGTTTAAGAACAAAGATTTCAAATTTATTTGTTTCAATTATATTTTCTTTAGTTAAGATTACAGACTTAAGTTTTTCATTGTCTGATTTAACTTCATCTAATTCATTTTTAATTACTATTTCTGAATTATTCTTTGCGATTAATTTAGTTTTTAAAATTTTATTTTTAGACTTAACCATATCGTAATTATCTTTAAGAAAATAATAAAGACTAATCAAATCTGTTTTACGAAGATATTCAATATCAAAGTCATTATCGGTTACCTCATCGCCTAGTGCCATGAAGCACACGTTGGCAACTTCTTCGGTTTCCGAGTCACTGGAATCCGCGTCGTCCTAAATTGCTGAAAACGAACGCTTTTTTGATTTTCATTTGTTTTTGTTGAGATTTGGACACTCGGACTTCAAATGGTCTTCCCTATTACACTCAAAACAACGTAAAGTTTTGTTAGAATTAAAATTCTTATTAGACTTATATGTACCTTTCTTTTGAAGAAATTTTCTAGACTTCATATGCTTCTTGAAGTGTTTTGCAATGTAGACCATTTCGTCATCGTCGCTTTCGTCATCAGTTGATGATTCTTTAAGCTTTGATTTGGTAGTTGCTTTTAGTGCGATGTTTTTCTTTTGAGTATCATTTTCTTGTTTTTGTTTAAGGTCTTCTAGTTGAATCTCGTAGGTTTTTAGTTTTCCTATAAGTGTGTCAACTTTCAATGAGATCATGTGATTAGTCTCTTCAATGGCAGTGATCTTGGGTTGTCATGAAATCGTGAGAGATCTAAGCAACTTGTAACACTTTTCTTTGTCATCGAATTTCTCCCATAGATTGAAAAGTTCGGTAATGATATTATTGAATCGAGAATACATGGAGTCGTTCGATTCATCGTCTTTCATTTGGAACATCTCATATTCATGCATGAGACGGTTGATCTTACTCTCTTTGACTTGACGGGTTCCTTCATGGGCGGACTGGAAAGTAGTCCAGATTTCATTAGCAGTCTGACACATTGAGATTTTATTGAATTCTTCTAAATTTAATGAACAATGCATTGCATTCATTTTCTTGACATTTAATATCTTCAATCTCTTATCGGTATCAAATAATGGATTTGTCGTAGAAGGAACAAAGGGTTTTTCAATAATTTCTAAAATTTCTAGATTGATACATTAGAGAAAACCTTTAATCTTGGTTTTCCAAAATTGATAATTAGTACCATTGAAAAGAGTAGGGCGATTAATGGCTTGTCGTTTCATTTGGTTTGCCATGACTCGAGAGGTTAATCTTACAAACGAGTAATCTTGCTCTGATATCAATTGCAAGCAGCCTTAGAGGGGGTGAATAAGGCTATATATTAAACTCAGAGTATTTTTGCGAAAACACACAATATGCAGCAGAATAAAAGAATTTTAAGTGTACTAAATTATCATAGTCACATAATCAATCACAGAGCTACAAAATGTAAAAAATAGACACAGATGACACAGAGAATTTTTAACGAGGTTCACCCCCTCTGCGGTTAGGCCTCGTTTGAGACTACTGCTCAGGATTTACTAACTCCTTCGCGGGTGGAGAAACCCATATCTTTTCTCAGGCTTAGATCCGAACCTTTATATTTGTAGGCAGTGAACGTTTGGACTTTTTACAACAGGCGCAAGTCCTAAATCTTTACAATTGCAAAGAACTTAAAGCTCTATTCACTAGGTTATTACAATTTCAAGATTATTACAATCTCAATATATACCAACTTTGACAATCCTAATGATCTCAAAAAGATTAATATAAGATTCTAGGAGATTAGGAATTGTACTTTGGAGATTTATTAAAAGTTTAAGAATCAATTCAAAGAAGTTTTTCAAAAAGTTAGACAAGTTTAAAACAAAATTTTTCTTCGAAATTTTAACAATCTTTCTTTTCTAAAGAGTAGAAAAGTCTAGAAATATTAGAAATATTGTTTCTCTTTGAAAGTTAGAATAGCAAAGGCTTAAGGGCTAGAGAGAGTTTTTACGAATTCTAAAATTCAAGAAAATCAAATTTTAAAAGCGACAAAGCGTTAAAAACTTCAATGAAACTTGTCATGTTTATAGAAACAGATTTAGGGCAGTTGGGGCAGTTAAAATAACCCCCCTTAAATTATATGATAGTTAATAGCTGTTGTAAAACCGTTTGAAAACTGAAAGTCCCACAAAAACTCAAAATTCAAAAATAATAACGGTTATAGACATCTTATAGATGTCTATAAACCTGAAATAGACGTCTATATGTCTGATATTTCAGACACAGTTTTAAGACAAGTTTAAAAACGATATTTTGAATTTTAAGAAATTGGTTTTAGAATTTGATATGGATTTTGATTCTAATCTTTTGGGATTTTCCTGATTCTAGACTCAAAATTAAATGAAAGTCTTGAATGTTTTGAGTATCCTCGATGTCGACTTTCTCGTATATCCCTTTGATTTTTGTGTCGTTTCGATGCTTCATTTGATGTCAGTTATATATAATTGTCCTAATGTATGAGTAACTTCAGTTTGTAGCACTTTGACATATCTGACTTGGTTAGTTCCATATATTCATAATTGATATATATATGGTTTTGTAAAATCATCGAAACATAAAGAGATTCTTTAAAAGTTAACATATAGCATCTTAAACAATACTTGGCCTTTCTTGAACAATTCTTATTTTGGTCATAATCTATGCTACAGGAAACTGGGATACCTTGGAAGTCAAGCCAAAAGAGAAGGGCATCGACACAAGGACTGAGCTAATTAAATTTTATGAACAAAACTACTCAGCAAACCTAATGCACCTTGTTGTTTACGCCAAAGGTAGGATGCTTTTTTTTAACAAAATAAATTATACGTATACGTTCTTTTTATTGAATTTTCTTGACTGTGGTCCTCGCTTATTATAGGGAGTCTTGACGAAATTCAGACCCTGGTTGAAAAGAAGTTCAATTCTATTCGAAACATTGGGCGGGACCATCTTAAATTTCCTGGCCAGCCTTGCTCCTCAGAACATCTTCAGGTTTCTTGCTATTGCACAGTTTCACTATATTTATTTGTTTGTTTAGCTAGAACTTCCGGATGAGGTCCCTCTTCGGACATAAAGAGAAATAAGAGTTACATTGGCGGACTAAAAAGAAAAAGACAAAGGAGTATTGCTCCTTGTTACGAACACATAAATAATTAGTTAGAAATCTAGCATCTTTAAATGACCTAGTGGAGATGGTTGGATTTAATCAGAAAAGACAAACTCTGGATGGGTAAAATTCTTCTTGGTCGGGTGCCCTTCAGAAGCTAGAAAATCAGATTGTAATAGTTTCCCCTTTATGTATGATAAATCTGCTTCACAAAATATCACGACTTGTCTGATATTCTGAAGGAAATAGTGGTACAGCCATGCCAACTTTATAGAACCCTTAACCCCATATGCTAGCAAAGCAGAGTCAAAATCCACCATAAGCTTTCTAACACCTTTATATTATATTTATTTATTGTGCTTATAAGTTGGCAGAAACCTAATGTAAGTTATGCAACCGGCGTTATGATCCTTAATGGGAAAAAATGTGCGTCTTTCTGCCTTCAATTATGCGAAAAAGCTGTGCTTAATAATATTTTGTACTTCACTTATAGAGTTAAATTTATATCGTTATGCACAGCCATTTTGTGAAGTTCAACTCTATGCTATATTCTGCAGATTCTTATCAAAGCTGTTCCAGTAAAGCAAGGTCACACATTGAGAATTACATGGCCAATTACTCCTAGTATACGCAATTACAAAGAAGGACCTTGCAGGTATCTTGGTCATCTTATTGGGCATGAAGGAGAGGGATCTCTCTTTTATAATTTGAAAACACTAGGTATTTTCAGTTCCTTATAGCTGCATATTGTTCTTTTGCGGTGTTGTATCACTTAACCATTCCAACCATAGTTCTATTTTTGGTACACCAACATTCATATATGGATTTATCAGACTGAATATAGTTGACACTTGCCATTGCTTTTACCTATCTGCTTTAGCCTATATGCCCATCTAATTTTTTTGGTAGTTTATTGCTGTAAATTATGCATCATACAGTACAGTTTTCTGGTAACACATAAATCAGCAAGTTATCGGCATCACAGTTTCTTTTTTGTTTAATTGAAAAGAACGGTACACCTACAAGCTTATGTACCCATAGGGAGCTTGCTCAAGCCAGTTCAGAAAGCAGTATATTTATAATTTTATGTCTCTTCAGATAATTACTTGGCCTGCGATGGCATGACAATGCTTGTATGTGGATATGGTAAATGGCGGTTCCTTTGTATTTTTTTTGGTGGGTTTGGGTGTGGAGTCTGGCTATGTTGCATGAGGGGTAAACAGAATTGTTGGGATCTGCCGAAGACAGTCAGATTTTGTCAAATTCTAGTCTGTTCTACTGGTCCTCTCCTTATTTCTTCACCTTCTCTCTAATGCGCATCAACTTCCTGCTCTTACTAGCATCACCCCTAATTGTGAATGGAAGGGAAGTTGAGACTGAGAATATGTGTGAGAGAGAGAGAGAGAGAGAGAGAGAGAGAGAGAGAGAGAGATGCATTAGGGATTGTGAGAATTTGGTTTTTTCCCTGACTAGACAGGAGAAGGAAAGAGGGTAGGCTAGAGAAAAAGAGTTAGATTGGGTTAGACTTATTTGGGAACAAGGGTTGCATGTATAATATAAATTTATAAGTAACTAAATCGATATTACTAGTATAGTACAATATATTTCTCTTTTGATAGGCCAGTTATTACTAGTATAGTACAATATATTTTTCTTTTGATAGGCTCAACTGGCCCGACCCTAACCTGATAGAGTCCTGCTTGCAGTGGGTCCTTTTTTGAGCTTGGCTTGATCAGGGCTGGGTCAATCCTAAACCATTTGCACCCCTTATCAAGGGTTGAGAGGTAAAAATCTGGATTTGGGGATTGTGTTGAGGTGGGTCCTTGGGTGTATTTAACACCAACATCTTTTAACTCATGTTACTTCGAAATTTTCTAATTCCCAACATTTTCTTTTTTGTTTTTATTATTTGTTTCATCTTTTCCTCGGCTTTGCATTAGTATTTATATGTTTCTAGTTTGTGTAGTTGACCCTAATATCTCTTGTTGAGTTTTAATGGTTGTTGGTTGTGAGCTCGGTTATTTTTTGTATGGATGCTGAACTTGCTGGACATTGGTTAATTACAATCTTTTTATATTCTATTATTATTATTATTATTATTATTATTATTATTATTATACGCATCAAGATTATCTGTAGTTTATATGGATAAAGTACTTGTTGGGCATTGGTTAGTTTGCAATCTTGATACTATTTTCTGGTTTGTGGATGTGTACTATACTTTGAATAGTGTATGGCCTGTTATTGGTTAACATGATTTAATTGTGTCATGTGAGTTCTGTAAGTTTGTTGCTACTGTTCATATTTTTGGATAAAAATAAGTATATACTACATTATACCTATAACATCCATCTATTTACTTATGTGTGTATATTTCCATTTTTTAAATCCTAATTAATAATATTTCCACGGCCCTGTAGTTGTATGATATTGTATGGGATCTCTGTGTCTGTTATCATACATCTCAACCATATTATGACAAGTTCACTTTATTTTGATCATTTCTTATTTTTTTGTCCACTTGCTAACTTGATCTGGATAATTGCTAACAATTGAAGGATGGGCTATGAGTTTGAGCGCTGGGGAAGGAGATTGGAGTTCTGAGTTTTCTTTTTTCTCTGTAAACATTGAGCTCACCGATGCAGGTCATGGTTAGTTTCCATTGCAATACAATCCTTTCATGTAACCTTTCTTACAGTCTTGACATGTAAAATCTAATCATGGATCACATAATTGATGCCAGAGCATGTTGAAGATATTGTTGGATTATTGTTCAAATATATTCTCCTATTGCAAAATTCTGGAGTCACCAAATGGATATTTGACGAGGTAATCTTTCTAACATGAGTACATGACATCCTTGTGGAATTTTCTTTACTTAAGTTTAATTTGCATTAACTTGCTACAAAGGTGTTTTTTATGGATCAAGCTTTACGATAATTACCAAATTTGATTGTGTTGGCTAAAAGTTTGTTTTGTCGGGGATTTTGTCCTGTTTTAGTTTGGGTTATTCATTCAACTCCTTCACAGTCAATGCAATAGTCATCTTATTGGTTATTTTAAACAAAATTAAGTAATGTGGTGAATGTTTGCTCTTAACTCCTAATTTGAATACTTTACACATTAGATATGAAATCTTCAATTGTTTAGATTACCATGACATGTAAATTATTCAGTTTTAAGCCCATGATTGTAAGTTGCCATGCTCAGTTAAATTTAATGTCAACCTCCCCATTTTTGTTGATCCAGTACTAAGAAATTTAATTGTTAGCCATATTCTTCCTGTACCTTACAAATTTGATAAATTGCACATCAGAAAACAAATGTTGTAATGTTTAAATCATCATGACATGTGAACAATTCTGTTGTAAGCACCGGATTGGAAGTTGCCATGCTCAGTCAAATTTTCTGTCAACCTCCCCATTTTTCGTTGTTCCAGAATGAAAGAAAATTTATTGTTCACTATATTCTTCCAATACATGTTAAATGGTTTGACATTTTCTGAAGGAACTTAGCATGCCTGTAGTTGATTATATTTTTGTTGCATCTTTAATATCTTTCTTTAGAAGCATGAGCAGAGGGGCTTCCACTTAGGTAATATATGTAATACTTTTGTTGGTGAACAGATGTAACTAGAGTCTAAAAGTATTTATATCTTGAAGTCGCAAGATAGGTTTGAAGCCTTGTGTGGGTGTGTGCAATGGGGCCATGATGCTTGGGTTCTTAAATAGTAAGCTTAGTGATGAGAGAGATGGATAAGTAAACAAATTCTCGCAGTGCAGGGGCATTACCGCTGTTTCTTTATATGTGTTTGTGGTGGGTGGGCATGCTTTGTTAAGTTGTGGTTTTGTTGGATGCAAAAAGTATGGCGTAACCACGTCATGTCTTGGATGTTTGATTTTGGCGCAAGAGTTGGAAATGGTGATTGGTAGGATGTGTCTCGTTGGACAAGGTTATATGGAATTACTGTTGTGACTTAAAGTGTGCTTCCCGTGGTATTATTGGGTGTGCCGGTGGACTTTATGGGTAATGACCAGACTGCTTTGAGGGTTGCAGTAAAGAAATAGGGATCAAAATGACACTACTATAGGAGAATAGTTTTTTAGTTTTTGTGCCAACAACTTAATAAAATTGGCCCGTGGCATGTGATGTGATGGAATGCAGGACAGAAATATTTGCCAAACTTTGTCTCTTTAAACCCTGGAGGATATGTTCTTCGTTCATAAAATATGACAGGGAGGGAGATTGATGGTTTAATATGTTTATAATTAGCAAGAGAAACATTAGCAAAAACTCCTCTCTCTAGTTAATAAGTGAGAGAAAAGGTTAAAATCAAGTTTATAAGAGGAAAGTAGGAACAAATGGGGAATGCAAACTACTTGTTACATGGTAAATTGATAATAAGATGTACATATTTAAGATCTCTATGATGGATTAATTGCTTTTTTTAAGAACAATGTATGCTTGGGAACACATTTTTTTGTTCTTATATGCTTCTTTGTCAGAAATGTAACTATAAAACAGCTGTTTTAAATCACAAATCATTGTCAAAATGTTACTAAAATAAGCAAATTTGTAAAGTAAATGTATTCAAAATGTCTCTTTTACCCTAATTCTCAATTATATATACATAATCAATTATTAGTTTTTGACTTGCAACCATTGGATCATGAAACAGTGGGTTGTCTGGGGCAATTGTGTGGGATCAACTCTGACATGCTGCTAGCATTATATGACGATTACAGATTGTTAAACCAAAGCTATTACTTGAGATATGATGAAGTATTTAGAACTGACACTACTACAAATATGGGTGCCCCTACGGATTTATCCGTAGGGGCAAACCACTGCCCCTACGGATATATCCGTAGGGGCAATAAAATACTCTGTAGGTACAAATGCCGTAGGTGCAAGTTGAAGGCCTGAACTTGCCCCTACAGACAAAAACTTGCCCCTACGGATTTATGTGTAGGCCCCGTTTCACCTACGGAGTAGGCCGTAGGGGCAAAAAAATTATTTTATTTACGGTTTTTTAAGATATATTAATTGCACCTACGGATTAATCCGTAGGGCCAAGCAATAGCCCCTACGGATACATGCGTAGGTACATATCCGTAGGGGCAAAATATCAGAAATCCTGATATTTTGCCCCTACGAATAACTCCGCAGGGGCTTTTGTTTGCCCCTACGGATATATCCGTAGGGGCAATCCCAACCCCCGATACTGAGATCAGGGGGAAAATATCAGTTATTCTGATATTTCGCCCCTACGGTTTAATCCTTAGGGGCACCATGTGTACCTACGGATTAATCCGTAGGTACATATTATCAGTTTTTTTTTAAAAAAAGGGCTGTCTGATTTTTTCTCGCCCTGTGCACAATAATATATACATCAATCGAATATAGAATTAATCATCACACAACATATATCGCAGTATTCATAATCACATCTCACGCATATAATATACAAAAGAAACCAAAAAACAGAATATGATATATATATAAACACCGTAGGACCACCAATATCAATATCGTCCAAAATGTAGCACAATATGTATCATATAAATAAATACATGTTTCAAAAAATAAGAATAAAAAAGCTACCCTAGCTCGGTCCAGCTCCACCTTTGAAAAACGCTAGAATCTGGCGCGCCTGCTTCTCGGTCAATAAATTATGCAATTCGGCGCGTGCGGGAGCCTGAGCGGGCTGTGGAGCTGGCGATGTGGTCTGCGCAGCCGCCGTCGAGGTAGTGGGTTGCGGAGTCGCGGCTACGGGAGTCTGAGCGGGCGGTGGAGCTATAGGAGCTGTCTGCGGAACCGCGGCCGATGTAGTGGCTTGCGGAGCCGCAGCCGAAGGAGATACCTCAGCCGATGTACCCTGTCGCGTCTGGACCTAACGTGTGTAATAAGCGTGTAAGAACTGTGTATTATTCGAATTCGTATCATTATCAAGTTATTTCGAAACCCCATTTGGATATCTAGTTTGGAAAACCGTAGTTTATTTTAATTAGATATGTATGTATGATTAATCAAACTTAAGTTTACAACCAAATAAGCTCAGGCTACGTACTAATATTGGATATGTTGATATCTATAATATGACATGATATTTTACTATAAAGTAGTATACATACCAGCATCTCCTTCAACTCCTGTACGGTGGCCTTCAAGCTCTCCAGTTCCTGCTGGACACGTCGCTTACTGGAGACGGAGGAAGTAGCCGCCGGGGTGGAGTCCAACCTCATATGGGCCCTGCTAGGGCCCAGTCCCGGGCCTCTCTCCCAACCTCCGTAGTGCCCTCCGTGTGCGGCGTCTAGGATTGGGGTCAGTAGCTTCGGATCGCTCTGTCCGGTAAAATCGATCCCCGAGGCCTCGGCCTGCTCAACCACCCGCTCCTACACCCACATTAAGCAGTAAAGTATAAGTATAAAATTTAAATTTGAACCTTCCAAAACTAAAATTTCAAATATGGATAGAATAAATATTAACACTTACGCAATACTCCTGGGTAGCGACGTCGGGATATCGAAGCTCGCTCGTGGTGGGATCTGTCGAGGTGCCGTGGACGGCAAGATATGCGGACAGCACGCTCGGTGTACCACCTTGCGCCACGGTCTGAGCTGTCTGCAATATTAGAAAATAACTCTTAATATTAGATATATTAGAAAATAACTCTTAATATTGCATTATATCACAAAGGCCGGTCTATTGTAATTTACCGATAACTCCATGGCTCGAGTAATATTCCTCGAGCCATCTGTGTAAGTGGGGCGACCCCTCTTCGCCGACTTCCTATTCTCTGTATTCTGAGCGGCCTGTTTCTGCACAACGCATTAACATTTAGTTTTCTAATTAAGAAACACAAAAAAATAAATTATATCCTAAATAATGAATTACATTTAAAATACATACATGTTTGCGTTGAGAGTCGAAATATTTGTACAATAGAGGCCATGTCTCTACGTCGACTCTCGCAAACGCCGGAGTAGATAGGAGGACCGCTCTCTCTGCCTCGGGGGTCGCCATCCACAGGGAGTAGCAGTCGGCCTTCAGCTCATTCCTGTTGTATCGGACCTTGGTCTGCATGTTCTTCATCAGGCCATTGTACAGAGCATGAAGGTCGAGCACCCTCCCAGGGTGATCAGGGTCGGGTACAGGCTGAAAATCGTAATCCGATTGAAAATACAAAAAAAAACATTGTTATTAAATTGCAAGTGTTAATAATAAATATATTGGATAAATCAAATGAAAAAATATATTAATACGTACCCGAGCCTGATCAAAGAAGAGGGCGAATGAGCGCCGGTGCTGCTCGCCCCACTCAACGTGAAGTGGATAGTTCACGAACCGGCTCTCGTCCCCCATATACCGGCTGAACCTCTCGGCATGAGGACCGGTATAGCGATAGTCAAGAGTAAAAAAGAGGGGGAATGCTGCCTCCCCCTAGCTCTGTCAGGCCTCAGCCTATGGGACTGATTCGGGCCTTGAGTCCCCCTCTGGGGATGGGGAGGCCCTGCGTCTGCAAGAAATATCAAGACAATCAATATTAAGACAAAGTTGTATTAAGAAATCAAGCTTAAACGAAAATTGAAGTGTGATATATACTTCCGGTGACTAACGCAAGAGCCCGGGCCCGGGCAGCAGCACGAGCGGGACGATAGTTCCTCCGGTGAGGAACATCCGGGGTCCCGGATGCGGACGCATCCCTTCCAACTAGAAAATAAACATTGACGCTAAATTTCCATGAAGTTCATATTTATTCTATAGAGCATATGTAAAATGAATAAATATTTTATATTTATTCATACTAACCTGCAGACGATGCGGAGGGTATGGAAGTGGCAGGAGTGGCCCCTGCGTCAGATGTGGACGCACCACCTATAATTAGACAATTAAAAATAGATTATATAAGTAATTGCAAAAAGAATGTGTAGATCAATAATATAACGTTCTAAATCAATATGCATGCACTATAGGATATATAAACATACCCGCAGGTGCGGTGGTGTCACCACCTACAGCTAGACAATAATAAAAATTGCTAAGTAAGAGCAAAATGAATGTGTGTATATTTATGATATATCATTCTAAATCAATATACATGCATTATATGATATATAAACATACCTGGAGGAGCGGGAGTGGCATCTGTCCCAGATGTGGACGCATCACTAACAACTAGATAATCAAACATTGACAATATAAGTAATTTTGATATTTCTCCGCATGAATATCTATAATATTACATTCAAAATGGATATGCGTGCAATATACCTGGAGGTGTGGCAAAATCCATACGGAAAGAGGCATCCGAAGGGGTCTCCGATCTGGGTGCAAGACCGGCCCTCTGAAGCTTCCTACGGAGCTCTCCGGGCGGCAGAACCTCTCTGCCTCTGCCGCGGCTGGAGCTCCTGCCGTCCCTCGCTGCTCCCGACATCGTCATCAAATCTAGATAAACGGTTCGTGGACGCATTAGACAATCATTAAAAGTATTGACTGTATATGTATAGATCGTAAAATGTGAAGTAATAATATAACATTACTGATAACCTTTTTCGTTTTGTGGGCGTATTATACATATCTACTTGAATTTCATCGTCGATGTCATTTCTAACCCACGTAACTTCATGATCGGTCGAAGACAACCCGTCCTTCGAAACAGACGGTCGGAGCACTCTAAGCCTTCTCTCTTCTTCATCCTCATCACTGTCTTCAAATTCTGGGACATCATAGACATCTCTGGGTTTCTATCGGCATACAACACTCCATCCCGGATGCTTCAAACACTGTGAGTAGTATACTTGGAACGCTTGGTTCGGAAAGATAAACGGTTCTTCCCGACCGTAAAATCGAAGTGTGTTCACTCTGGTCAATCCATATTCATCTTTCCAAGTCCCAAGATTGCTTCTCCACTTGTCCGTATCGGCTCGTGTATCGTACCAAGTACACTGGAATATATAAAAGGGTTCTGATCGTCCGGGATAGTGGATACCGATTATACAATTTAAGTACCCATAATAAATCACACCGTCCGATCTTACCATCGCAATCCCACTATTCTGAGTGGTTCTAGATGTTTTTATGTTCTTAACTTCTAATTTATATCCAAGGACACCAAATCCTTTGTAATATGCAACCTCCATACCAGGAAATTGAGCTAAACATCTTGAATCACTTTCAAATGATGCAGACAAGTTCGGATCGTGGATCTAACAAAACAAATTTTACGAAAAATACATAAAGATACAAGTTTAGATTAAAACTGATAGCAACAAAATGTTATTCGAATAACTTACATGATCTGTGACCCAATCACAAAAATTATCCTGATGATATTTTTCCAATCGTTCTTCATTCCAATCAGGATGCCACACACGTACCTCGTTAAAATGAATTCTGTTTTCGACAAATAATGGTGACATTAATATTATATCATTTCATACACACACAAACACAAATATAACAATTAATCCAAAAAAACTTACTCTCTAATTTGTTCAAGACATGCGCAATTAAACAAGATAAACCGGTATATCTTGTTAATAAGCATAGTGTCTACCCTCTTATACTCGGCTTTACCATATGACCCGTCTTGAATTCTTCGTGGCCGGTTAAGTCTTGTCTCAATGTTCTCGTCCAGATAGCGGGAAAAAAATGTGGTTGCTTCATCAAGAAGATAACCTTGCATGATAGAACCCTCTGGTCGATTTTTATTGCGTATATACTTTTTAAAAGTATAGAGGTACCTAATGAAAATATGTTGAATAAATAAATACGGGCATACAGGACAACAATAAATTTATAAATTGCGCAAAACGAAAAATTATACGTACCTCTCGACGGGATACATCCATCGATATTGTACCGGTCCGGCTAACTCAGCCTCAGTTGCAAGATGAACCGTCAAGTGTATTATGATATCGAAGAATGACGGTAGAAAAATACGCTCAAACCTGCAAAGTATCAACGTAATAGAATTTTCTAGTTTATCCAGCATCACAACCTCCAGTGTTTTAGCACACAACTTCCTGAAAAAACAACATAGGTCGTTGATTACTAGACCAACCGATTCGGGGAGAGAAGTCCTGAGGGCTAATGGAAGAAGGTGCTCCACGATAACATGGTGATCATGACTTTTCAGCCCATCGATCTTGCCCTTCACAATTTTTATTTTCTTGTTGAATGATCCTGAGAAACCCGTGGGAACTTTCAAATCATGCAACACATGCAGGAATCTTTTCTTCTCCGGTTGTGACATATGATAAGCAGCATTGGGAAGTACAAACTTGCCCGGTTTACCCGCTACTGGTCTAGGATGCAATTCACTTCTTATTCTCCACTCCTGTAGATCCATCAGAGCATTCAGGTTGTCTTTCGATTTCCCGTCCTTACAAAGAAGCAAGTTAAGTATGTGCTCTAATACTCCCTTCTCTATATGCATGACGTCCAGACAATGACGCACTAAATTTGTTGACCAGTACGGAAGCTCGAAGAAAATGCTTAACTTGTTCCAAAGTGGTGGTCTGACCTGTTTCGTCGGATCCATCCCGAAGGTCACATTATTGTAACCATCCTATTGAGCAGTCACGTCCTCTCCGGACAATGGGGATGGAGGTCCAAGAAGCTCCTGATGACCATCAAAGTGAACCGTGTCTAACCTATAGGAGTGGTCTGGAGGCAGGAAACGTCGATGGCCGTAATAACAAACCTTCCTGCTAAAATTCAAGAATTTCGATGTTGTGTGTTCATGGCAATGAGGACATGCTTTGTGACCATGTACGGACCAACCTGATAGCATTCCATACGCAGGAAAGTCATTAATTGTCCACATTAAAGCCGCACGCAGTATGAAGGTTGTATTTGTGTTTGCATCATATGTCTCTACACCGTCAATGAACAAAGATTTCAACTCCTCGATCAGAGGTCGGAGATAGACGCCGATATTGTTCCCCGGTGAGTTTGGTCCGTCGATAAGAAGAGGCATCATAAAGTATGATTGGTCCATAGTCAACCAAGGCGACAGATTATAAATTATCATTACAACGGGCTATGTGCTGTGGCTTCCAGCCATATAGTTGAATGGGCAGAAGCCATCAGTAGCCAGTCCGAGCCGGACATTGTGAGGATCGCTATTGAATATTGCGTGCCTCCTATCGAAATCCTTCCATGCCGGTGAATCTCTTGGATGACTCATTTTTCCATCTTCACTTGGAGGAGCACGGTGATGCCAAATCATTGCTTCGGCTGTTTTCTTGCACCTGAATAGGCTCTGTAGCCTCTATGTTATGGGAAAGTATCGTGCTATCTTGACAGGTATATCAGGCTTCTTATCAGAATCTTTCGGCTTATACCTGGCCTCTCCGCATGTTGGACACTCTTTCAAATCTGATTTCTCTTTCCGGTACAACACGCAATCTTTAGGACATGCTTGAATCTTCTCGCACTTTAGACCCAAATCAGACATCATCTTCTGGGCTCCGTACTAGCTGTCGGGCACGTTATTTTCCGGGGGCATAGAATCTTTCAAGAACGAAAGAAGCATTGTGAATGACTTGTTGCTCCATCCATTTATGCACTTAATCTGGAAAAGTTGGACAAACCATGAGAGGGTGGAATACTTCGCATTCTCATAAATTGGTTTTTTAGCATCATTCATGAATTTTTCATATTTATCCGCACGCGGTCCTTGACCGGAAGGAATGTTGTCTTCGGTACGAATAGATTCACCTAGGGCAGCCTCTACCATATCCTCCATTTCTTCTGATGGAAATAAATTACCGTCTTCTCCTTCTGCCGCAATACCGAATTCTTCTTCTCCTGCCGCATTATCGTGTTCTTCTTCTTCTGCCGCATTACTGCATTCTTCTCCTTCCCCGTGATATTTCCAAGTTGTATAAAGTCTAGTAAACCCATATTTTACAATATGAAGCTCTGCCAATTCTACCTTCTGCCAGTACTTATTGCCACATCTATCGCACAGACAGAGAATCTTCTCTATTATGATCTTATTATGTGCGCGTGCAAATTCAATGAAAGCAGCAACTCCTGCGACAAACTTAGGTTGTATTCGTTGTTGCCAATCCACATACATCCAGTCCTTAATGCTGACGTACTCATGGGCCATGTTAGACTGTATAACATATAAATTGTAGGTTATGGTGACTATATTGAGAAATATAAGAACGGGATAGTTACTGACAAAGGAGAAAATCCGTGTATATGCTTTGTGTGTGCGTTTGTCGTTGAAAAGAATAAATTATCGAACGTATGTTAACCGATAGACGGGGACTAAGTGGCGCTTTTAGTTTCATATATGAGTATCGATGAGAATATGAAGGTTTCATATTATCATCGAGTATCATATATTGGTTTTAACTTGAACATCTCGAATCACTCTCTAATTATGCGTTTGTTGTGTATTCTTGTTGTATGTGTGTATTCCGGCTGTCGGGGATAAGGCTTCTATCCCATTAAGAATGTATAGAGCGAACACCCATCACTCGTGCTTTCAACCGTTTCGAGTAAATTTCGGCAGCACCTTTCCGCTGTTCTCCGAGTACACTCTCTAATTATGCGTTTGTTGTGCATTCGTGTTGTATGTGTAACATGATTTTAAACCATTGAGATCAAGATTGATAGAACTGATCATCCTACATTGCAATGGCATTCATCTACCAAAAACTATTATTGCAATGGCATTCATCTATAACAATCAACAATTATAACTACAAATGTAGGATACTGATATCATAAAGCGTTATACGCAACATATGAATTCACATGACTGAAACATGCATAAAAAAGCATGTTCATCCAAAAGAAAGGCCACTGTCAACAAATATAGACAAAGGATTATTATATTAACTATGAAACATATTAGAAAAAGGATAGAAGTTCAAGATATTAATAACACGATGATAATCAAAGCAGTTGCGTAAAGATGCTAAAACTGAATATGTGACACGATATTCTTGTAAAGATAGACATGTATTAAAAGAGGAGGCGCCCAAGTAAAATCCATAACTAAATCCCTATCTTGCCCTTCCTTTTCTTCAAATCAGAAATGTGTCTTTTTTTTTGCAATTATATATAGCTAAAACAAAGAAGGTCCTACAATTCTAAGTATTTCCAATTACAACGGCCCATCCTCAAAATCCAGAATCTTATGAGCATCTTTATGCAATTAGCAAACATATTCAACCGAAAACACCCTCAAAATTTCCACCAGACTACAAATCCTTTGCATACTCAAACCCCAACCAGATCAAATTAAGGGACCACTCAGACGTACAGTTTAAATCAATCAAAAATATCCAAAATCAGACACGGGGTCTTTGGATACCTACCAAATGCCAGGTCTCATGACTCCAAAAACAAAACCCCAACATGCCCAACGGCTAAAAGTTCCACAAAACAGTCTCCGTTTCCAAGAAAATTTGAGAATGACAAATAAAATTATTAATTAAACTGGGCTTTACCCACATTATTAGTCCAGTTTCCAACACCTGAGCACAGATATCAAACTAGACACATTTTCCTCTTATGATCATCATCAACATTTCAATTGACGAGCTTAATGCTAATTAGAATGGAAATTAACTTAGACCCTGAAATCCAAAACCCTAACCCTAACCCCAACTGCAACCCCCTGCCCAACCCCAACCGCAGCCCCCAGTCCGAGCCCCAGCTCCAATCCTAACGCTAACCGCAGCCCGAGCCCCAGTCCCAACCCCAACGCAGCCCCAGCCCCAACTCTAACGCTAACCCCAACCGATACCTCATCGGTACCCAAACCATGAACCATAGCCCTAAAACAATCAAAAATTTGAGTAATTGAAGATTTCCTTACCTGTGCAGAGGCGACGATCGATCGGAGGCGACGACGAAAACGGAGATGAGCCGGCGCTGGCGACGACGAATCGGCCGGCGCTGGCGATGACGAGAATGACGATCGATCGGCGGGAACGAGGATTTGGGAATTTGGGTTCGCGCGAGAAAATAAATATTAGGGATAATGAGCGTAGGGATCGATCTGTGCCTTTTAGCTTAAATCCCTATTTAGATGCCCCTACGGACTTACCCTACGGATAAGTCCGTAGGTTCTTGGTTTGCGGCTCCGTAGGGGCAAACAACAATTTCAGATTTAATATTTTAAATTTAATATGTAAGGACCGTAGGGGCAACCTTTTGGCCCTACGGATTAATCCGTAGGTCCGAACTAAAATTGCCCCTACGGATGTCGTTATCCGTAGGGGCAACCCTCTATTTTAGTAGTGTGAGTTTTCAATTATATAATAGGTGAGAGCAAAGTGTTCCTTTATCTAATAAATCACATGGTTCAAAATCATTTGGGGACTTCGTTCCTTGTGCTAAGATTTGTTCAATCCACCCTTTTACTTATGCCAATAACTTTACACAGACAGCCTCTAACTTCTTCGTAGCCAAACTCTTCTTTTCCCTCTTATTAGAGAGCATTATTTTTCTCGAGCCTTTCGTTTGCAGAAACTTCCCCCATTTTCATGTTAAACTAACATTTAGCTGCATTTTGGTTGTGTTTTTAAGCTGAATGGTTTAGCGTACATAGTGATTGATTTCAAGCATTTAAGCATTGGCATTGATGACGGAATATCATCATATATGCGGGATTTAGACTCTAAAAAAGATTCCATTTTAGTCTTGAAGCTGAATGCACAGTCCTTTGCACCTCTCTCTCTCTCTCCCCCCTCCCCCCCCCCTTCTGTGTGTGCACTTGTGCATGTCTTGAAGTGGAGTACTCTTTTTTCCTGGGTTAATGCGCACTGAAGGATGGACTTGTCATATCATGGAGTTTATTCACACAGTACCAGTGCATTAACATGTTTCATATTGTAAACAAAAAATGAAGCCAATGAACAGGCTGCAACTATCTAACTGCATATTTTACTCATATGGTTCGTTACTGGCATATTTCCTCCAACAAAACCATGTCACGCCCGCTTCCCAAAATACGGAATGCGAGGGGTGACTAGACCAACCATGCTTCTACAGTCAAGAAAAAATCTCGCCGTAATCACACTTCGGCTTTTAGCGTTACATGGTAAGCAGTAATCCATGCACGGATAACGAGAAATAACAGTCACTAATTATTACATTCAAATAAACAAGAGTTCACAAAGGATACGAAGTTTTAGACAACTGAAAGGGAACAATACAATTTAAACAACTATACAGAGTTTTGATGCAAAAGCAAAACTGAATATAAAAGGAAGCAGTTGGTGCTGATCTAGATCTCCGCGAGCTCATCGAAATAGGGCAGGTCTTGTTTTGGGGCTGGGTTCATTTCTTCCTCTGAACATGCATACTCCGTTCGTCAGAGCGACACAATATAATAATACAAAATATAATGTGGCCAAAACAATAACATGGATTAGAAATTATAAAGCAATAATGTGGGTGTGGAATAACGTGAACATGTAGGCAGTATAACATGTGAATCATGACAATAGTCAAAAGGAACATCCATGTCACTAATCTAACAGTTTTTATGTCATTTGAAATTGAACGATGGAAAAGAGTTTTCGGGTTTAACAAGGGTTTCGTGCATGCCCAAGACTACGGTCAACTGTGCTCGGGACATAATCCTGCAGCCGTGCCGCTAAACAGAACCGCCTAAATATATTAATCTTACTAATATCGAATGATCATTATCTAAAAAAGTAAACCTTGCTAAATACAAGTTCAATTCCACTCTCGATTTTCCTATTTTTCCCGGGCCAAAGAATATGTTCATGACTCAAATAGATTGTGTACAAGTACGTGTCACTTCCTTTATTCATACTCACTCTCACGTATAATAATCTCACTTTCAATCACATATGCACAAACGTACTTTCCACAACCCAAATCATTAACACATTCCGACTCGACAATGCAATACAATCACTGGGATGCCAATATGAGTGGTACTAAATATGAGTGTAAAGCAATCATACATCATGGTAAAAAATACATTAAATAAACTTCAAACATTAATGGACAGCCAGTATCATTCAGTTTGCAAAATTTATTAAAATACACGCGATCAGAATCAAGTAGAACAATATAAAAGACGCAGAAAGTAAACTCATTCAGCTGATCAATAAAATCGGGTTCATCCCGATACATATTCTGGTTAAGGAGATATACTCATTTTAAATCACGTGAACACTGCTGGAATTCCAGTTTCGGAACTGGGAATCCAACTTCGAATGGACTTTACTATAAGTTATGCTTGGAATTTAGGATCGCTATAGTTCGATGAATTCTAGATTTTACAGTTAACTTTCCAACGTAAAAATCGGGACATTATTATCATGTGTGTACAGAGAATTATGGTCATTATAAGGTTGATAGGTATAATCATCATAGCAAAACACATCAGCAGTATAAATGCATTGAAAATATCAAACAGTAATGAAAATTAATGAAACCAGTGCAAAATGATAGCTAACTCATTTATCTACGCATCGATATATGTCTCGACATATGAGTATGCTTATACAGGGCTTTATCAGGGTTTCAAAACAGACGATAATGAAGAACATTGCTCTGAACCGCAGTTCAGAGTCGTGTTTCTTTCCAGTTTATGGCATCGTAACCATAAAATTTTCAGTAAAAAGTTATTATAGTATTCAGGTTATCAAGTTAGCTTCGTTACGAGCCCAAGAATGCCACAAGATTTTTATTTGATTTATTATGAATTTCACAAGGCAACATGTACAGTAATATTCAGATTTTGTCATCACCTATTGGGGGCGGTATTTCATGCTTGAAACTTGGATATTCTAAACCCAAATTTCTACACAATACTAATTAACAGTAAATAAATCAAGTGATCATTTGTGCGTTTTAAATTAGGGTTTTGGTTCAGGACATGCGATCGAACACCTGGCGTACAAAGCTGTAAATATCGGGATTTGATCCCTATGTTTTCGATATGTCTAACACGGGGTTTTAGACCCATCATATATTCATTTCATTACGGTTCATACCGGTTCACAATTTAGTTCCGGTTCGATCTCGATACAATTTAAATATAATTTAACACTTCGATTGTAAATTATCTAATATAATTATAGCATGACAACAAATGGGGGAGCAATTGTCTTAGATCGCTGAAATCGAAGCGACACGAATGCAGAGGACCTCCTCGACACACGAGACGGTGACGAAGCGGCGCGGTGCGGGGCACGGTGCGTGGTGCGTGTGCGGTGCATGTGTGGCCTAGGCGTGATGCGGGCGCGGTGCAAGCATGGCATGGACGCGATGCAATGCTGTGATGGATGCGTGTCGGCGGCGGCGGCTCGGTGTTAAAGCTCCGGCGACGGCGGCTGCGATGATGACGGCGACGGCGGCTTGGACGGCGGTGAAGGCTGTGACAGTGGAGGCTCGGTTATGTGCAATGGAGGTTGTGGGAGATGGTCGGCGAGGGTGTTAGGCTCCGGTGGTGGTCGACGGGATGGGAGAAAGTCGGTGGTGGTAAGTCGTCGGAGTGGTTGCTGCAGGGAGAGCTCGAGTGGTGTTTGATGGGTGCTTGGAATTGTGAGAGAGCGAGGAATGGGAAATGTGTGGTGGTGGTCACGGTTGGTGGAGGGGAAGCCGCGGGTCACGTCGGCGGTGGTGGCAGTGGGGCTCAATGGGTTTTGGGTAGAAAAAGAGAGGAGAGAGATATTTAGAGAGATAGAGAGAGATGAAGAGGGTGTTGAATAGAGTCCTTCGGTTAGGATTTCGTGGCACGTTGAGGGGAAGGAGCGCAGGAATAGCGGAGGCCGATGGGATTGTGGAGAAAACGAAGGGGAAGAAGAAGAAAGAAGGAGAAGAGACGGGATTTATGGGCTGGGCCATGGGCTTCAAGGGAAAAGAAAAATAAAGAAAAGGGGGAGTTGAGCTGCAGGGAAATTTTTTGGAAAGAAAATAAAGAAGAAAATGAACATTGATAAGAAAGGAATCGGGAAAATTAAAAGAATATTTTGGAAATTTTTTGAAATTATTATTTATTCAAATACGGAATTTAACGTACAAAAGAACCGGTTATTACATTCCTGGCCTGACAAAGTAACTGTTTTCTGTCATATCTTACATTAATGTTTTGGTTCACCATATGATTAGCATTGCATACAATATTTATACTCATACCACATTTTTTTTACATGTTAATTTTTGCAAGGTACACTCTGCACTTGCATGCTTAAGTACATAATAATATAATATTATTAATGGTTTTATGCCAGTTGATATGCTAATCTTCCGAATTACGCTAAAATAGCACAAATGTTTGAGTAAATCCAGAGGTTGAAAATCCACTTTTTATTGCCCTCCTTGTCATAAGAGTAGTTTATTTTATATACCGGATATAAATTAGAGATAATGTAGAGCAATTTGTTATTGCAAAGACCTTAAAAGTCATAGCTAATGCTAACCTGGGTCTGATCTGCAAACCAATAATTATTGGTGTCATTTCAAACACACACTTTATTCCTAATGCTATTATTTTACATATTACATCAAACATGGTTATCAGTTTGCAAACTGAAGATCTTGGTTTATTTAGGAATAGAAATCTTTGCTATATGAACTGATGAAATTGCAAATTTACTAAGCATGTCATTTTCTAGTTAGTCTATTAGTGCTTTTGTAGCTACATTTTATCTTTAGCTATCTGGATGAACTATTCTAACATAGTTTATTGGTTGTGAAGCTTGTGGCGATATGTGAAACGGGTTTTCATTATCAGGACAAGATCCCTCCTAGTGACTATGTTGTTAATATTGCATCAAACATGCAGGTATGCCATACTACTCTTTTAAGTTTAGTATCGACCATAGTAGTTATTTCTGTCTTACTTCCTTCACACAGCATCATAATTCACAACTTATACTTCTACTGTGTGCTGGCAAATGCATTCTTGAGACATGATTATGAGCTCTATGTGATGCATGCTCTGCTTTGGTAGTGTCTTAGCCATCTAGAGTTAATTTATATATAACGAGGGTTACATTTTTACCCTCGTAGCAATATATTCACCTTTCTGTCACATAAAATAATTTATTTCTACTGATAATTTTTTTTTAGGAATTCAAATCAAGGCAGAGCATCTTATGAAAAGGCTAATGCCTTACTAATTTCTGTAGCCTTCATATGTGTAGTGTTGGTTAGCAATCATCATCATTAAGTGAACATGTGGCATATGCATTAGTGTTATATACAACAGTAACAGTATACATATACTAGGTCAGTTTGAGAAATATTTATGAGTTTCCGGCATTGTCATTTATACAAAATGATGGACTTCTATCTATATTAGACATCACTATGAATACCTTTTTCCCTACCAAAATCCTGACATGCTCTATGATACAAGAACTCAAGACGGTAAAATGTCTTATTCTTTCACCTTTATATTGGTCAATGACCTTCTAATTGAAATGTGTTTCATATTGGAAAATTTTGATGAAAGGTCGTGAGCTTAACGGGAAATATGCCTGGCAATAACTGTTGGCTACTAGAACAGTTGTATCTTTAAGGCCGTGATCAAGTGAGATAAATCTGATCCACATGACCTATGTTATACTAACAATACTGTTTGTTAGTTGCTAGAGCCATTGTATCTTTGACGTTGTGATCAAACATAAGATAAATCTCAAATAAGCATGACCTATGTTATTCTAACTATACTGATCGTTGGATGGTATAAAAACCATTGTCGTCCCACCACTTGACAGCATAAAGTTTTGGGTAAAGTGGTTACCGACAAGCTATCAGAGTACCAGGAATAGAACAATCTTTGGTTTAAATCCTGTCATAAATATACTTCCCAGTGTGGATCCTATCCACTCTACTATTTGCTCCTTTTTAATTTGTGGTATGCTCTAGCTCTATATCGTTAATCGTTTCATTGTAGCACAGCCCTGTTCTTGTTTTCTATATATATATTTTAAAAGTAATTACTCAAGTCTTCTCTTTGGCTGGCATGTGTGCACCAACTAACATTCTTTTTTTCTTCTACCCTAGTTTTTAATCATATTTTATCAATGTGCCAAATTTCATAATTAAATACTCAATTTTCTTGCAAGCTTGAATGTAACGCTTCTCGTTCTAGGTATATTTCCCTTGTTTCCTCATGCTCTTACATATTTTTCCTAATCAGCAAGGTCATATTGCTTTGTTCATTAGATAAAACTACAAACATCAATTAGCCTATCCCAATATTTCCTGAAACCTTATCAGTAATTTAGCCTTTTTCACTCTATCACTCTGCTATAACCACTGTTTCTTTCAACATTTTCACTTTTTTTTAATTTTAAATCTTTACCGATTAAATACATCCCAACATGAGGATTATCTGTGTTCTCTCCTACGACTATTATTTCATCACATTTCATAATTTAGGATTATGAGTAGGTCGTTTATTTGTTTTTTAATGCCATTCTACTTAACTCCACCAGTATTGCACTTAATGCTTATTCTTTTAGTGCCTGACCCACGCAAGCCACAACAATAGGAGGATCGACCATGACAGAACTTAGTTGGATCTCTGTAAAATGATTAGTAAAGAATGGAGAAAAAGGCTTCATGTAGCTGACCCAATGATTGGGTTAACGTTGACCTCCATACATATTTAGTGAATTCTATGAATTATTCGTGGTTTCTGTTTCATATTTGGTTTTCTTCATCAAATAGTATTATGAATGTTGCATGAATCATGCCTTCACCTACATATATGTGAATGTCTTGTTAGTTATATCCTCCTGAAGATTGGTTGGTAGCTTCATCATTGCCTTCAAAATTTATTCCAACCACTATTCAGACTGTTCTGCAGGAGCTGACTGCCGATAATGTCAGGTAACTTGTTTTACTCTTTAGTTGGATGCCTGCTAGGATTTTCATTGGACACTGATGCCGCTATGGAAATATTCCTTTCTTGTATGCTTTATATTTTCCACTTCATATACTCATCTCCATGCCACTTCTGTAGTTGGATGACTGCTAGGATTTGACATTGGACACTGATGGCCATTTTTGAAAAAAAAAAGGAAAAAAAGGAAAAAGGTAAAAAAGAAAGAAGGAAATATGGTGTATAAATGTACCAAGTGAGAGTGCTGTCCTGCTGGTGTGTAACTTGGCGTGTTTACCACCGTTTTGAGTGGAATTCATTGGTCAAGAAATATTTTCTGAAAATTGGTAAATGAAATAGATTATGTTAATTACAATTTAGAATTGGCCCTACTAATATCTTCTGGCTTCCCCATGGAAGTTGTTTTGAGTCTTCTCTCTTTAACAACCAATCACATCTTCTCTTTCTCTTGCATCATCGTATGCATATAACTCCCACGACAGCCTACTTAATTTGTTCTTTTGATCTGACAAAGGGGAGCGAGGAAATTATCATTATGCTTTTATGAATGTTCCCTCTTGTTTTCATAAATTTTAACAGAACTTCTGATAAGTACCTTCTTACAAAATTATTTTATTCAACTGTAAAGTTCGTATAAAATTTCTATAACAGGAGGTTCTATATGCAAACAGGCATAATATAAGGAGTCAAGGACCTCTCTCGAAAAACTTGAAAATTTTTATGCTAAAAGTCCAAGCTAATATTTAACGTATCTGAATTCAGGCAGTTAAGGACCTCTCTCGAAAAACTTGAAAATTTTTATGCTAAAAGTCCAAGCTAATATTTAACGTATCTGAATTCAGGCAGGTGTTATACTATTATTGTTGTGTTTTGCAGGGAAAATTATTTTCCCTGCTTTCCTATAAGCTGTTATTTTGGAGTGCTAACTTCAGTATGGAGGAACCTTAAGTGTCTTTAAAGTTTTTAATCGAATTATTAACTATGATTAAGCTTCATGGTTTCTTGAAATTAGCGCTTGAAGCCTCAATGTATTTTTCCCGAAGTCCAATTTGGCAGAGAAACTACTTCAAGTGCTGTCTTCATTAACTATGGAGTAACTACTGTCTAAGAAGATGTATTTTACTATTGATGAAAAATGGAAACTGGTTCTCCAGTTGATTCTAGCACTTCAATTTCCGATAGCCAATTTTACACAGAGAAGAAAATGCTTTGCAATGCCACCATTCTTTGCTGTAACATAGCTCTTGAAGCCAATTTACTATATATTTTGATCATGTATTTTCTCTGTCTTGATTTTATAAAACAATATTTTGAAGAAGGCCGTACTTGTGTGATATCCAGTCAATTCTTCTGAAAACAAAATGTTGTTTGAAATAGGGTCCTAATATCTTGTTTCCCTATTTCACATTCCATTGCCATACTATTAAAATAAATTGTTCGGCAATTTTTTCGCATTAACACATTGCCTCTGTGAAGTTATCTTGCAACTGACTGGCTTCTGTTTAACATCAAGTTTCCAACTTAGACATTTATATATTTCCATGACTTTAACTTGCCGAATATCTCATCTGGTAAGAGTTCTGCTTTTTTCCAAGAAGAAAGCGTGCTCCTTGAATCATTAGATATCCAGTTTTGTTTATAAAATTGAATGGGTATTTTGTGTGGTTCAGTTGCATCTGTTGGCAAGTATACAGTTGTTACTGAGATGAGTGAGTAGATAGGTTTTACAATCTCCTGAATCAATCAAGATGTTCATTGTCCATGGAGATGCAAGATAGCATGTTTATGTTGAATCTGGAGATAATCTTTGTTTTGATGATTCAGTTTGTTATGACATTTTTTTGGTATTATCTATGAAATATGAATTGCTTTACTGATTACTAATTACTACTGCCTGTGATGCCTCAGGAGGGGTGGTGGTGGTGGTTTAGGATCTGGGCTGTTGATAGTTGCATTATGGATTCGCAGTTATTTCTGTGATGCTCATCTTTAATAATACTAATGTTTCTGTGATGATTGCATTATGGATTCTATGTAGTTGCATTATGGGTTGATAGTTGCATTATGGATTCTATGTAGTTATTTCTGTGATGATCATCTTTAATAATACTAATGTTTCTTAGCAGATGATGTTTATTAGGACTTTCTTTATTAGGATATTGTTTCTGCCGATCTCTCTTGTTTTCATCAGCCTGCTGACTGGCAGTTCTTCCTGGTGTTACAATTAATTCACTGGATAGTCATGCATGTATTTTCTATTTGTGTTTTTGATAATTAATCTGGTTGTTTTCATACCTCTACTTGTAAAAGTTTCTGTTATATTTCCAGAGTGTTTTGGGAATCAAAAAAGTTTGAAGGGTGTATGGATTCAGTGGAGCCATGGTATGGAACTGCATACTCCGTTTCTAACATCTCTGCTTCTACCATCCAGGTTTGCTATTTTACATACTCCACTGTTCATTGCAGGGAAGCATTTTATTTGACTAAAGTAAATACTATTTAACTGTTCTGTTTGTAACAAAAGTTTCATATTTAACTGTGTAGTGTAGATTAGCATTAACTACGAAATGTTTTTGTAATTTCTATTAGTTTGATATGTTTTGTAGCAATGGGTGGAGAAAGCTCCAAATGCTAACCTTCATCTACCAAATCCTAACATATTCATCCCATCTGACTTATCACTCAAACAAGTGCAAGAAAAGGTAACTTCTACTTAATTGCAATTCATGTTGTCTAAGTTGCTTCATATACATGTCATATAATATTCAATCTTTTCCACTAGGTTAAATTTCCTATGTTGTTGAGGAAATCACCTTTCTCGAGATTGTGGTACAAACCTGATACTATGTTCTGTACTCCTAAAGCTTATGTCAGAATAGAATTTAATTGCCCGCTGTCTGCTCAATCACCAGAGGCAGAAGTTCTCACCGATATCTTCACTCGTTTGTTAATGGATTATTTGAATGAGTATGGTGAGTTGTTAGAATCTTCATGCTGTTCCAGGATTTTTTTTTTAAAATTTGTTTTGGGTTGTTTATATCAAGCTCGTTTCTCCTCTGTGTGTGTCTGCCTGTGTGCGTGCGAATTTGGGCATGTACACTTGTGTGCTTCCATGCATATGCATACATGCGCTCGCACGCGCACGCGCACTGTATATGCATATGTGTGTATCAATATGTTGCATGACCATGCTTTTGCATGTCCTCTGCGTCCTATGTACATATACATGCATGTCTTATACATTTAACACAAACTCTTTGAAGCTCAAGTGATATGTTACCTAAGGCCCCATTATTCAATTGGAACTTTCATATAGAACCGGTACTTTTAAAACATGGACTATTTTTTTGGACTTTCATTGGAACTGAGAATTTTTCTTGGGATTCTGGAACAACTAGAACTGAAATCTAGTACTTTACTATAACTTTTTACTTATGCATCATCCTTTTGTTTTATTTTACATCTGTCATAAAGTAATGCATGCATCCTATTTCATTATTTTATGTGACATCCAGTATTATTTATTTACGCTATTATCTAGTAAACTTAATTAATTAGTATTTATATTTTATTAGTTTATATATAACAATTGGTGAAAAGGACATTATTTTATAAATAGTTTAAATTAATAATTAGTAGTGTAAATTATATTAGTATCATGTTAAACCAAAATAACATAACTAATAATATATTATTCATGATATAATTAAAAGTTGCATTATTTAAATGGAAAATACGAATATTTATTGAATCAAAATGGTTGCAAAGCTTCGAAAATTCATAACATGAAATAAGCTTTAGTTACACATTTATAATATAAATCCATAATGATACGCGTTTTCCATCGGTCAACACAGCAACTGCTCCTACAACTATTCGTTGTGTCCGTTGATTTAGATCGTCGTCCTCATCAGAATCAACATCAAAATTATTGTTTGAATTCTCCAAACTTCAAAAAATTATATAGTCCAACACATGCAAAGACATCTATTTTCGTGTGTTGTATCAAAATCCAGTAGGCTGTCTTGAAAATAGTAAATCTTTCTTTGAAAACAACAAAGATGCCTTTCTAAAGTAGATCTCTATTAATACATAATAAATAACTATATAATACATCCATATAAATAATACAAACAACGCTTATAAATTGTATGATTTAAATAATAATTTTTTATATGAAAGATGTATGTAATAAATATATAACCATTTACTCATGAATAAGCTTGAATACATGCATGTATTGAAAATATTTGATCGCATTAGTTTTGTTTTATATCAAACAAACAAGGATAATAATAAAGATGAACTAATTTTCCTTTTGGTATCATATTCTTGAAAATACAAATAGATCTGGCATAAAAAAATACGTGTCCCAAATTAATAATTAAACAGAGTACAATGAAAATAAGGTGTTCAATTTTTCAAACTTTTAGGATTTTTGAATATGTAAGTTGAATGTTAGGTTTATCTTTCTTAAATAAACTTCCTCAAAATTAGGTTTACCATATTGAAAAAAAATTATTATTACAAAAAAGTACATAAATGTATTTCCTGAAAAGTTAATCCATATAAGTTGTAGGAATAGATCTCACGGCGTAAACAATAAAAAATTTATAAAAAGATGTAAATATTAATTTTTAGGGCTTACATTGGCTTGAAGAAGAGAGAAATCACAGAGAGAGGGGGTGGAAGAGGGAGAAGGAGATACCCTAGGGGGAAAATAACGTGTGTAGATAGAGGAGGGAAGAGAGTTCTGTTTTGATGATCAAGTTCAACAAAAATAGTTGGGATAATTTTAAGGGGTGGAGTTGGAGAGTCGTTATATAGTTGAACAAAAATTAGAACTTTTGATCCATGAGTCCCAGTTCTAATTCCATCCATAAGTAACACAAAAGGTAGAACTTTTAGTTCCAGTTCCAATTGGCTAACACCATAAGTTTTATTATCCCAATATGTTCCAGTTCCACTGATTAGTTCTGATTGACTAACCCCCTAAGTAGCTCAATCAATGTGAATTGTGTATGGGGTTCTTTCATTTTGAAAATTGCATTGGATTTCATATGAGCAAGTTTGCAAGATACGGGGTTTGGTTTGGTTTAGAAAAGTATATTGGTTTAAAACGATAATTATTGATAACTGTTCAACGGAATGAAGAACGCTCAAGTGTTGTGCCTTATTAATAAGACTCCCTTTTAAAGCCTTACCCTTCGGCTGATTCCTCGATTTTTCGATGAGATATCCTTTCTTTCCAAGATAAGAGATGTAGATAAAGGTTGTTCTAGATCCCTTATGATAGTTTTACTCGTGCTTCTACTTAGTGATGGTTATGCGCATAATTTATTTGTACATTGTTTACTAGTCGTTTATCCCGGATCTGTATTTGTTCTGACTATGGTTATTGAACTTGAAAAGCTAAATGAACTTAATTTTCTGACTTCAGCATATGATGCTCAAGTTGCTGGCCTTTATTATGCAATACAACACACTGGCACTGGATTTCAGGTGTGTTATTTTGCTCTTAATTTCTTTGCTAGCAACTTGCATGCATAGTTCTTTAGAGCATTGATTACCTGATTCTTCATCTTAATCTCACTAGTGCAAGAAACTCGTATACCATACTGGTTAGTCTTCTGATTATTTTGGACTATTTATGCTTCATTATATTATCATCTAAGCCTTTTTATATTAACCTAGAGTAGGCTATGGACCGAGTTTCGCATCGGAACCCTTCTCGTAGATTTGCTACTTTTATAGCCATTTATTAAATTATTATCTACCGTTTGAGTTGGTGCTTTTAGGGTATAGACATGATATGAGCCTGTCATGAAACCTAGTAGGTAAAAATGTTGAACATATACCAAAAGGACACCTTTTTGTGTAGACATGACACTTCTCATTTATACTTGAAGTGGGACACGTTATGTAACTTCTGATGCAGTCAATGCACTTGCAGCAAGTAAATGAACTATTCATTCCATCATTCATAACTGATAAACTGACTTCATAAAGTTGTCTGACATTTTCTTTATCAGAACTTGCTATGTGATATATTTATATATATTCATCAATTAACTTAAATTGTTTAACAAGTTCATCTTATTGTAAAGTGAACACGTCCCTGGCGTTTCTTAGCAGTTGCAATTTACCTGTTCCATCGCCCACATGGTGTTCATGGCGCCCTCAGGACCCTAAATTCACCCGAACTCTCAAATAGTTGTTTGTCAGTTGGTGTGGCGAAGAAGGGCGTTCTGCAGTCTTCTAGCTGTTATTTGGTAGCATTTTGTTGATTTTGAGATACTTGTTGCTTTGTATAGGAATTTTTGGCAGGTCCCTAGGCGGTAGGTGTTGTAATAGGTATGTCACCCTCCCTGACTGGAAGATTGTGCTAGACTTCAGTCCTCTCCAAGTCTTATAGTGATGTGTCATTCAAATAGCCGTCCATTGCATCTGATCGGAGTATGCAGCACTTATCTCCTCCAGTATTCATTGTTAAAATCTTATGAAAAATGGATTACATGCACGGACATTTATGAAAAATGGATTACAGGGACGAACACTTATGAAAAATGGACACGGATATAGACGCTGACAAAGACACGGTCATGGGACACGACATATTTGGAAAAGGAGGACAATGAGACAAGACTATATTGTTTATCTATGTATTTAATTATATATATTAAACAAAAAATGGAATAATCTATGTGAAGAAACAGGTACTAGTATTACTTTGTTAGTATAATAAAAATAAAATCAAGGCTATAACTTGCATCCATAACCATAAGTTTTTTGAGCATAAACAAAAATCATATATAAAACTAAAACTAAGACAAAAGAATACAATCCATAAAAGTCAAAACAAACAAAACATTAACCCTTTCCAATTGGAACCAATGTTCATAGACCCATCTTCATTATTTGCACCAATTTAGCCTATACTACTTTTGGTCCATCATGAGAGAGATTTGAGCTATTTAAAATTCTTGTATCTTTAATGGTATCAAAGTTGCCCACATATTTCACATTCTTATTTTTTTAACCCCCTAAGCTATGTAGAAGAAGACACGTCCAATTAGGGCCGCCATGGTCCAAATGGATCGGACATGTTGGGTTGGATGCCCGAGTGTCTAGCTATCCAAAAGATGTATCGAACACGGCAATCAAATAGAAGTGTCTGTGCTTCTAGTTAAAATCAATAACTGAAACCGAGGTTGAAAATTTAAGATATATGACCAAAATGTAGAGAATAATGGAGATAGAATAGTAATGCAGCCCAAATAGAGAGAATTGTGATGCAATTAATAACTATATGAAAATTAGTGCGCACGCGTGCAGTGCGTCTGGGACCCTAACAGTGCGAAAGAGGATAGACGGGAAAAAAGAGAGTTCGGATGGATATAAGAGAAAATATTATAGGGTTTGAACCAAAAGCGGGAGAGGGAGTGGAAATGACAGCATGAAGTGGTGCCTTCGTTGATTTTTTTGGCCACATGAAGAAACGATTCTTGTGAGGTAATACTTTTCCTTAGACAATTAGAACTATCTTAACAGGTTCAAGGAAGGAGATGAAAGAATACTTGTTTAGATTTCAGTAAGCGCAACTCATCTCTCCCAATTGATTTTATTTAAGGGGAAAGCCTATCTTTTGAAAAAAAGAAAAAGAAAAAGAAATAAAATTTGTTCTGGAGGAAGAACCATGAGAAATAAAATTGCTTTTTGTTGATCCGTGTTCCTTTCTTTTTGTTATATGCTCGAAGGCTCTTTATGTACGAAGCACATCTTTCTTGAAATATACATTGCGGATTGAAGTTGTAGGAAGTTGTGCGTTAAAAGTTGTGTACCTGGCGGAAGTAATGTTATATGATTTTCATAGTGTAATAATCCGATTGATTGCATTTAGTGTTGAAAAAATGAAATATTCAGCCGTATAACGAACAAAAACTGCAATATTCGGTTAAATATACGGTTAAATCGAATATTTGTCGCACAAACTGCATATTCCGACGAATAATGCTAATATTCGGCCAAATTGGCCCATTAGGTCCAAAACAAAAAAAACCACAACTAAAAAAATAAGTGTAGGATCCACAACTTAATTTAAAAACTAGGGGACCTATACTTGTTGTTTCACGAATACTCATTTCTCTCTCATTCTTTTTACGTGAACGGACAATCTGATTCGGTTCAGACGCCTTACCGTTAGGTCACGGGTATACAAGTTTTTTAATCAAAAGAGCAGGGCTAAAGCCCGTCTCATATAATTGCATTTAATGTAGAATACTACTAATACATAATCTAGAATACAGATCCTTGAACGGGAGGGGAAAAAACATAGATCAAATGCTGCCTTGAACGAAATAAAGCCCTTTTCTACTAGCTGGTTTTGTGGGTTTTCCTTGTGCAGCAGCATTTCCTTCATAAAACGGGCATCAAGTAATTCACGGGTATATTAGTTTTCTACATCTTTATATTTTTTTGAATTTTTTATATGTAATAATTATATAAAAATATTGATGGCCGCATAATCTGAATAAACCGAATATTCGCTGAATAACCTGGATATTCTTTATTTGCCGACCAACCGAACAATCTCTAAATCCGTTCTTTACAATATTGATTGAATTTTTACAATGATTGAAAGCCACACCTAGTCGAAAACATTATTGTTCAAGTCACATGGTGAAGGTATATGTAGTGTGTGTTGTACTTGGACTTTAAAGCGGTGGTTGTAATTTACTACGCTTTGATATGATTATTCCTGAGTTCATCTAGTTGTTATTTTAATTTGCTACAGTTCAATTGTCTTTCCTCAGTTTATATTGGTTAAAATTATACTGATTTATCTGAGAAGCACTTCACTATAGTGTCTTGTCATTATTAGCATCATATGCTTTGTATGAGCTTCGCTATTTCTTTTCATGGATAGATTATTGATATAATTTTGTATTCCGGAAGAATGACTGAATCAGAACTTATGCTCTTGTTAGCATACTATTTCTTTCTCCTTTCCTTTTTTTGTGATGCAGATTTTTCAGTTTACTGACTGTAATCTTCTCTATAGGTGATTGTGGTTGGTTATAACCACAAAATGAGGATCCTATTAGAAACAATTATTTGTAAAATTCAGCAGTTTGAAGTTAAACCTGACAGATTTGCAGTAATCAAGGTAACTAATTCTCTTAATATTAAGATATATTGATCAAGTCAGGCATTTTAAGGGTATTTATTGGTAGAACTAGGATTTTCTTGTCATATATAGGCAACATTTATCTTCCTTAATTTAGCAGTCATAGTGATTCTTATCTAATAGTTTGAACTTAGCAGGCGATATCTTTAGAATCTGCCAGAAGTCAGTGGCTTAACATGTGTTGAGATGTGTGGATTAAATAGTCCCACATTGGAAAAAACAATGAGAGGTACATGGATATAAGATATAAATATAAGATGTGCCAAACATCAACAAGGCTCGAGTCTTATTGCTGGAACCCATTTATATCAAAAGCCCGTGTACACTCTCATGAATAATATATATAAACGCCCCCCTCAACTTAAAAATAATAATAAAATAACTTTACATGGTATCAGAGCCCAGATCGATCTGTCGGGACCTTTAACAATACCTCTGAGAGCATATTAAGTAGTTGACGGTTTACTACATTTATCAGGAAACAGTCACAAAGGAGTACCAAAACTTTAAGTTTCAACAGCCATACCAACAAGCTATGTATTATTGCTCACTGCTACTAGAAGATCAAACATGGCCATGGAGCGAAGAGCTTGATGCACTTCCTTACCTTGAGGCAGATCATCTTGTGAACTTCTCTCCTCATATCCTTTCAAAGACCTTTATGGAGTGTTTTGTGGCAGGTCAGCTCTATACAACCTTCTTTGCCAACCTAATGCAGTTGATATTCATATTCCAGAATATGCATATTAAATATCTATGCCTGTCTTTAGGAAACATCGAGCCGTCAGAAGCAGAATCAGTAATCCAACATATAGAAAATGTTCTATTCGACGGGCCCCAGCCTACTTCCAAACCGTTGCTCCCATCTCAGCATTTAACAAATAGAATAGTGAAGCTTGATAAAGGCGTTAGGTACTACTATCCAATCGAGGGACTAAATCAAAGTGATGAGAATTCTGCGCTTGTCCACTATATACAGGTACTAATATGCATCTCTGCATTTTATATAAACTCAGCAATGTAAGATCATCTTGTTGATTAGCACAAATGATCAGACCGATGTTACCTGAACGTGGAACGTTTCGGTATGCAAAACGAAAACGGAAACACAGAACGCCACTTGATGTGGAACGCGGTTCGATAAGGGTAGTCTTTTTTCATATGCTTTATATGAGATGGAAAACATATCTCTAAAAAAGTAAGTGTTTTCGGACAGTTTGTATGTATAAGTGTGTATTTATGTATAACATACATAAATATAATTCAATTCTTTTGCAAAAAAATAAATATTTTTTAATATGATACTACACAAACCCAATTATATGCCTCATACTTGAGTTTTGATCGGAATTGATTCTTCCAATCCTGAGTGCTAGTGTTCCCGAATTGGGAACGATTGTTCCAAATCGTAATTCGCTAGCGGTTTAGCAATTTACGGTAACATAGGATAAGACTCTTTTATCTTTGTAGGCACTTATGCCAATGATAATATTGTCTTAGGTTTACTTTAGTTGGATTTCAGGTATATTATTATAGCAATGTATCACATTTAAAGTTTTCGAGATGATGGGCATTGATGAAAACCAGGGGAAGTTGAGTAGAACGACGTCTCTTTCCTGAAAATAGTATCTAAACAGCTTGCCAGACTCTCAAAGCAATGTTTTGACATAAAATACCTGTATAAATCATGCCCTTGAAATGTATCCTAAACCAACTTCATGACGACCTCATGATATTTGTATTCCAGAGGTCAGTGGCCAGGTACCCATCTACTTTTTGGGAAAATGGGTTTAGTTCCCTAGGGCCCAAAAGCAATAGGGTTTAGCCCATGGGCTAAAAAGACTTGTCAAAAACTCCCTATACTCAAATATTATTTTGTTTTAGTCCTTATAGTACATTAACTAATTTGTTATGCCAATACCGCCCCTTCAGATAAAATACTACATTTATCTTCTAAACTACTACATTTATCGAATAAAGCACTACATTTATACCAAATCTACTATATTTATGTTAGGAATACTACATTTAACCTATACTTCTACATCTGTTGGTAAGATAAATGTAGTGTTATTACTAATAGATGTAGTAGTTTTACTAGTAGATGTAACAATTTTAGGTCAAATGTAATATTTTGACATAATAGTAATTTCAACATAAATATAGTAATTTATGAGATAAATGTAGTACTTTATAAGGTATATGTAGTACTTTATAAGGCAAGTTCAGTAAGTGAAGTGACGGGAAAGTTTCTTATTTCAAAATGGCATTCTAGAAGCTTAAATCTAAAAGGACAGTATGGGAATAACATATTAGTTAATGTACTAATAAGGACTAAAACAAAGGAATATTTTAGTCTAGGGAGTTTTTGATGAGTCTTTTTGGTCCAGGGACCAAACCTATAACTTTTGGGCCATAGGGACCTAAACGTATTTCCCCCGTACTTTTTTACATGGTGATTCAAAATGCTTTCTTTAGTTGTTGAGTATGGGTATTGTGTGCCGTGAATAACGAGCTAAACGTCTTGATAGGAGTGTTGTTTCTTGCGAAGAGTTTTTTTTTGTTTTTGTTTTTGGGTTGATAAATTTGTTCTAGTCTGGTGTTTCTTAAAGAGATGTGTAGACCGGATAACTGCTATCTAAGGGTGTGATCTCAAGGGGTTTCAGTCATTGTGCCTCCTAAAATACGTAATGCAAAGTTCTAATTATGATTTAAGTTTCATGCTTTTCACAGAGTAAATTGCTACATCACATACTTTCTGATTGAGCCGTAGAAGTGTGCTATTTGCGGAGCACTTATCGAGCATCCTATTAGGTGTTTAAAAAGGCATCATTTATCCACGAGGTTTTTAAAGGAGATATTTTTCCAATATATCTCTACGCCTTTGCCTTTCCTCTAAAAAATTATAACTCCAAATTCTCTTTTTGAATTAAGTTCAATTACTCATAGTGGGTATTAGTAAAAAATACAATATTGGAATAAAATCACTATGTATTTTTAGCAGAATTATGCTGTATTTTAGGGTTGTGATCCACATGATGACTTTCAAATATGATTTTCTAGCATAATCACATCGTTCTTTTTATTATTTAGTTCCATATATTTGTTAATAGAGTGCATCATGTTACGGCCTATTATTCCAAAAAAGAAAAAGGAAACAAGGACGAGCCTGTAATTTGAGAGAGCGCCTTTTGTGTAACTTCTATTCTCCAACTGTGATTTGAGGGAGCGTTGTTTTTTTTCCCACTTGCTGTAGTAATTCTATGACCAACTGAAGCCTGCATTTTATATAACTTCTATCATTCATGTTATTAATTATGTATGCTGTAATTATATAAGCCTCTTGGTGGCTAAATGATGCAGTTGTCACTCTCTCTATATTTTGATTAGGTCCATCAAGACGATATCAGGCTAAATGCCAAACTTCAATTATTTGCTCGAATTGCCAAGCAACCAGCCTTCCACCAGCTTCGTTCTGTAGAGCAGCTGGGATATATTACTGTGCTTATGCAGAGGTAAAAAGATTATATATTATTTTACCCATAATCGTAGTCTGGACATTATTTTGCATTTAAATTATATTAAAAACCACTACACAGGAACGATTCTGGAGTTCGTGGAGCACAGTTTATCATACAGTCCACAGTAAAGGTACAAAAGATTGAGCCTTTTTGCTATCTCTAGTATTGTCCTCTCTCTAAATTGCCGTTCTTGTTATATTTACAGGATCCAGCACAACTTGATGTCAGGGTTGGATATTTTCTAAAGATGTTTGAAAGCAAACTATATGAAATGTCTGACACAGAATATAAGGTTGATACTGCCTGTTTCCAAGAATGTCTTCACTCTGTTAATTGCTAGTGTTATGGATTAATCAATAATTAATAATGCGATTAGGAATTATATTATGTAGTTTTTTGGTAGCACACAGAAAGCCTACTAATTTGCACCAGGCAAGTGATATATATCGGTTGACATGCTGGGTTAGATCGTCATATTCAATTGTAAACGCCCTGAGTGCATATATGTACAGAGCTCCGGCGCATCTCTTATAATGCAATTAGCCTAGATATGCATATGCGTATATTCACGATTTTGAAGGCACCCATTGTAACACTCCACTGAAATGCGAGTTCACGTAATTGATGCATGAACTGGCATTGGCACGGAATCATGACTGTCCTTACAGTCGGCATAGGATAACGAAAACGCGTGCGCGCGCGCGCGCGCACACACACAAAGCAGCTAACAGGAGTTGATTATTGATAAAAGTTAAAACGGTGAAAGCTAACAAGAATCGATTGTATGGCTACAAATAAAACTGAAAAGAAGTGAATATATGTTTGATCTCCCTTACTGTTTATAGAAAACTGTAACCTTTATAACTTATAGAGCCCTTGATTTTATTTATATAAACAGAAATTAAGATGTATAAGGTGGGTACAGTGTAGCAATTTATCCAGGTTGGCAGTGTCGGCTTACTTTATTGTTCTAGCAACGGTATTATTGTTTGTTTAAAGTATATTTGTCACTTGCTTTTGATATCCGATCGAAGTTATAATGCATCTGGATAACAATAAAATCGTATCATTGTATGTTCATGGTCTGCTTTGAGAAGTTCATGTCTAAATTCAGCTGTGGATGAATTCAAAGGTTCAAATAATATTTTGTGATTGTAATGTTGGCATGGAATGGAGGAGGGAATTATTTATTTTATAATATGCAATTCTTAATTTTTGAATAAATTTATTACAAAATCCTTCTGCATTTCAAAGTACATGAAATCCTTATACAACTTTGAGCATTTTATTCGGTTTCAAGCCGAGGATCCAAGGTTAGATCTAATGAAATGAGTCGTACTGGCTTGCAGAGTAATGTTAATGCGCTGATTGACATGAAACTCGAGAAACACAAGAACTTGAGAGAGGAATCTGCATTCTATTGGAGAGAAATTGCTGATGGTACTCTCAAGTTTGATAGAAAGGAATCTGAGGTACGTTCTTATTTTTCTAACAATTGCATACCCCCCCCCCCCCAACCCACACAAAGAAGAAGAAGAAGAAAAATATAACAAAAGGTCTTTATTCCAAAAGCTTGGGTTCTTCCGTTCTACTAATTAACCATTAACATATCATTCTTAATTAGTATGTCCTTGTTCTCTAGATCTATCCCTACACCTAGTTGCGCCAACTACAATTTTGTCACTTATTTTAACTAGGACATTTATTGTCTTGGTTGCACACTTGCACATGTCCAAACCATATCAATCATCTTATCCTCTAAGGGAGTGACCTCCAACTTGTTACAGATTCATCCATTCCTTATCTCAATCTTTAGTGTATCTAACCATCCATCGTAACATTCTCATTTCACCACTAATGCCCCATGAACTATTATTTTATTTATACCCCTTGCCTAAAAAAATTTATTTGGAAAAATTCTTTCTTACCCCTGCATTCATCATGTACAACCCTCCACCCTACACGACCGATAATCTCAACCCATTCAATCAAATGGGAAAAGAGTCTAGCAAAAGTAACAAAAAGATGAGTGGTGCAATATAATATAGAATCATCTTGAACCACCTTTTCTTTTGAAGAATCAACGAAGAGAAGGAATTAATATTAATAATTTCCAGAAAAAACAATTGAATACAACAAAATTATTTTAAGGCATGAGAGTAGATTAAGGTTGTAATGGAAGAAAGCTTGGAGTTGTAGTGGAATATAAGATGAGTTGGTGTAAGGTTGAAGAGTTAGAAGAAAGGAGTAAATTAAGAACTTTTTAAAATTATTTTTCAGATAACGCGTATAAGTGCCTATTATGAAGCTCAACCCGGTATTGTACATGGGAATTATGTGCAATTAACCATTTTTTTAATTACAGGTTGCAGTTTTGAGGGACATGACAAAGGAAGAGCTATTGGATTTCTTCAACTGCTATATCAAAATTGATTCACCTCAAAGAAAGATCCTCAGTGTCCAAGTCTATGGCAAGCTGCATTCCAACGAATACAAAACATCTGTTGATGAAACAAACGAACCTCAATCTTGCCAAATCAAAGACATATTCAGCTTCAGAAGATCGAGGCCTCTTTATGGTTCTTTCAAAGGTGGCCTAGGCCAAATGAAATTATAAATTATTTTGGCTTCGCCAAAAGAAAAATTGATTTGAGGATCTGATGATGATGAGGGATAACATCTACTGTAATTCAAGCAGAAATATGAGTCGTTTATTATTATTTTTTAATCCATGGAGGGATTAATATGTAAATTGCTATGACAGTGGAACATGATATATGTGCTTGAGGGATGTGCATTTTATACCAATTCAGATTGCTTGGACTTGAACATAAATCAAATGGTTTCTATCTGTATTTCGAGGTGATAGGTTGTGGAGGGGCACCGGGATCTTCCATTTATTACTTCAAAGAGCGGCTCGTGGGGCCGGTGGGTTTTGTTGTGGTAAAAAACGAAGTTGTGGAAGTTCATTCACTGGAGTCTCAATTACTGCTTGTCCTTGTGGATTTCAAACAAGCCCGTCACTGAACGGTAATTGCATGGATCTTTACACGGTTGATTCAGATTGCTCTTCAAGTTTCCCATGCGCAATTTGTGGGTATGAGATACAAAGTCAAGAAAGTTCATATTAATCAGAAGCTTTATTGTTATATGATTTGTTAATTGCGATGGCTCGTATTTATTTCGGCATTTTCGACTTTTGAATATATTCCTTGCTGCACAACATACGAAAATAATCAAGTTTTTAAAAATTTCAATTTTCTTTAGGTTTTTAAATATTTGATTTGATATAACATATGAGAATCATGAAATGTATAAAAATCGGTTGTTTTTTGTTTTCTTCAAATTTTTAACATTTTGCAAGCGAAATTTTAAAATCTTAAAATTTCTCTTTTATTTAGTTTTTCAATATTGTACTTGCAATAAAATAAGAAAATCATGAAATTTTCAAACAAAAAATGTTTTCTTCGGGTTTTCAATAAATTTCATGGTATATGGAAATCACTTTCAAAATTTCTTGCTATCTAGCATGTGAAAAACATGAAAGTATTCTAAGGAATCTCAAATCTTTTTTTTATTCGGTTTTTAAATTTTTTACGCATTACAATCTCGAAATGTATAAAAACCATAAATTTGTTAGTTTTCTTACAATATTTTGCATGCCGCCACACGAAAATTGCGTAATCTTATAAGATCTCAAACTTTCCTATTTTCTTTTGTTTTTCAATATTTTGTTGTCTATAGCACATGAAAAAAAATTCAAAAATCTAAAGCCTTCAATTTTCTTTGGTTTTTCAATATTTTTAATGCTAGAAAACGAAAATCAGGGATGTAACCGAGCCGAATTTGAACGAACCGATCACGGTCCAAGCTCTGCTCGGCTTATTTTAGGCCGGCTCGAGCTTGACTCAAGTTCGTCTCAAACTGAGCGAGGCTGGCTCATGTGTTGCGTGTGATCTTACCGAGTCTTAAACAAGCCCAAATCGAGTTTTGGTTGCATTTTCTTTTTGGCGATCTATCAAAGAAAAACGGTAAAGTGGTGTTTGGGGGAGGCTGGGGATGGACGAATCGCCACTATAGAGGCTTGAGAAGAAAACCTGAAGGCATTTTATCAAGAGATTGACGACTAAACTTCTTGGCTTGAAAGAGAAGCTAGTTTGTGAACAACAATCACGTGTTGAACCTAAGACCCAGGGCTTTGGGATGTGTTAAGATAAAAAAAGGTTGACAACTAGAGTATGAACTTGGTGTATCCATCTTTGTTTAACTTGATGTATATCTCTTTAATTGAATAAGTGGTTTGGGAGTTGTACAGAATTTGCTATATGCTACATATTATTTTATTTTATTTTCAAATTGTGTAACTGAGCCGAAATCGAGCTAATATCGAGCGAGTCTACCTGAGCTCTAGTTCGGCTCGTTTAATAAACGAGCTAAGCTTTCTGGCTCATATTCGGCTCATTTAGTCTACCTGAGCTCTAGTGCGGCTCGTTTAATAAACGAGCTAAGCTTTCTGGCTCATATTCGGCTCATTAATAAATGAACCGAGCCGGAACGAGCTGATACCGAGTCGAACTCTAATCAAACCCGAGCTGGCTCGTTCAATTAACAGCCCCAACGAAAATCGAGAAATATTCAAAAATCTCAAAAATCTCTATATTCTTCGGTTTTTCAATTATAGCACTTGAAGATGGCGATCTTCTCAAATATCCCAAAAATTGTTTTCCTAAATTTTCATTATTTTGTATATCACACGACACGAAAATAATGAAACTTAAAAAAACCCCAATATTCTCTGTTTTATTTGGGCTTTCAAAATTTTGTATTCCAAAATATTATGTTTTCTTCCGTTTTTTCAATATTTTGCTTCTCAATAGCACACGTAAATCGTTAGAATTTTTAAAATCTTAAATTTTTTGTTTTTTTTTTATTTTATAATTTTTTTATGTTATACAGCACAAGGAAACCATGAAATTTTCAAAACTTTCAAATCTTTATTATTTTGCTTGCTACATGAAGCATGAAAATTGCAAAATTTTCAAAAATCCCAAATTTTCTATTTTCTTCTTTTTTAATATCATGTATGCTATATGACATAGGAAAATCATAAAATTTAAAAAAAATTCTATTTTCTTCGGGTTTTTACTATTTTACAAGCCGTATTACAATGGCAAAATTTACAAAAATCCAAAAATCATGTCTTCTTACAGTATTTTGCACGCTGCCGTACGAAAATTGTGTAATCTTCAAAAATCGTAATCAGTTTTTCAAAATTTTGTTATATATAACACACGAAAATCATGAAATTTTCAAAAAAATCGTGAAATTTTCTATGCTCTTCGGTCAGCTTTAGCACATGAACATCGCAATATCCTCAAATATCCCAAAAAAATTTGTTGCCCACAAATTCTCAATATTTTGCATGTTATGTACATGAAAATCATGATATTTTTTAAAATTCAAAAAAAATCTGTTTTATTCAAATTTTTAATATTTTATATATAACACACGAAAATCATGAAAGTTATAAAAATCTCAATATTTTTTGTTTTAGTCGGTTTTTCAAAATTTTGCATGCTGCACACAAAGATCGCAACCTTTCAAAAATATCAAAATTTTCTATTTTTCTTCATTTTCAATTATTTGCTTCTATAGCACACAAAATTCGTTAAATTTTAAAAAATCTCGATTTTTTTGTTTTCTTCTTTTTTACAATTATTTATATGTTTATGCAGCACACGGAAACCATGAAATTCGCAAAAGTCTCAAAATTTCCTGTATTTCGGTTTTTTTATTATTTTGCTTGTTATATAGAGTATGAAAATTTCTATATTTTCAAAAATCCCAATTTTTTTTGTTTTTCCAATATCTTGGATACCATGCACAGAAAAATCATGAAATTTTCAAATAAATCTCAATTTTGTTTTTTTGTTTTCTTCGGTTTTAAAATATTTTGCATGCACATTACAATCGTGAAATTTACAAAAATCCTAATTTTTTTTGTTTTCTTACAATATTTTACATGTTGACACACGAAAATTACTTAATTTTAAAATACAAAAATCTTAAAACATTCCAATACTCTTCAGTTTTTCGATATTTTGCTTATAACAGCATACAAAAATCTTAAAATATTCCAGTTCTCTTCAATTTTCAATATTCACATGAAAATTGTGAAAATTTTAAAGATCTCAAAATTTTCTGTACTCTTCGTTTTCTAATATTCTGTTTGCTAATATATATCATATGAAAATCACGAAATCCCGAATATCCAAAAAAAAATTATTGGCTTCAAATTTTCGATATTTTGCATGCTATAACACGAAAATCATGAAATATTTAAACATTCAAAAAGTTTATATTTACTTAAAATTTTGAATATTTATATGCTAATAATAGCACACGAAAATCTTGAAAGTTGTAAAAATATCAATATTTTCTGTTTTCTTCAAATTTATATTTTTTTGTATGTTATATAGCGCAGAGAAACAATAAAATTTTCAAAAAACTTAAATTTTCCTATTTTCTATGGTTTTTATATTATTTTGCTTGTTATATATAGCATAAAAAATCCCATTATGTTTTCTTTTTTCTATATAATGCTTGCAGCACACAAAATAATGATTTTTCAAAAAATTCTCAATTTATGTTCTTCGATTTTTTAAAAATATTTTACATGCTATAGCACGTTACAATCGGTGAAATTCATAAAAATCCAAAAAATATTTGTTTTCTTACAATATTTTGCATGTTATCGCATGAAAATTGCGTAATCTTCAAAAATCTAAAACTTTTCTGCTTTCTTCGGTTTTTCAATATTTTGATGAGTATATAGTACACGAAATTCTCAAAAATTTTGGTTTTCTTCGGTTTTTAAAATATTTTACATGTTATAACATACGAAATCGTGAAATTCTAAAAAATTTCAAAAGTTTCTTTGTTATGCGGTTTTTCAATATTTTGTTTGACACATGAAAATCGCGATATTTTGAAATATCCTAAAATTTTCCGTTTACTTGAAATTTTCAATATTTGTGTGCTATATAGCAGTTAAAAATCGTGAGTTTTTTAAAAATTAAAAAAAAAGTTGTCCTTTTTAAATTTTTAATAATTGCATGTAGCACACAAAAATTGTGAAATTTTCAATACTAATATTTTCATTTTTATTCGTTTTTTCATATTTTCCTTGTTATACCAATTGCGAAATTTTCAAAGAATATCAAAGTTTTCTGTTTTCTTATATTTTTCAATATCTTGCTTTTTATGGCACATAATGATTGCTAAATTTTAAAAAATCTTAATTTTTTTTTTTGTTTTTTTCCTTAATCCCACCTTTGCAACAGAACTGGACATGAGAGTTTCTTCTTATCCAGCTCCTCACAAATGAAAGGATTCTAGAATATTACCGATACACGTATATTAGAATCAAAACGAACGGTTATTAATAGAATCCCATGTTGGCCCACTCTATGAAATACTCGTTTGGCCGAGAGCTTCCAAATACATCGCAAGCTAAACTTGTACTGACGAATAACCAACCCGTAATGAATAGGGGTAAGAATAACAGCAAAAGAATGTTCTCCCATGCTTTCAGATATCTTAGCTCCAAAAATTCTTCTACATTCAAAAAATGCATTGATTCCGCTAAAGATGGGATCGGTAAAAAACCACTGATATTTCATCTTTGTTACATCGTCAATTTTTGTACCGAAGGTGTTTTTAGAGTATACCAAATCAGTATACCTATACTTCCTCTAGCACAGCAACCCAGTCTCCCTCAATATCGAAATGAAATATTACATAATTTCTTTCTTATTTTTTTGTTCAAATACTTTCATTTATTTCAAGTAATTAATTGTTCGTAGAAAAAATATACCATAATAGTCAAATCATATTTGATGAAAGAAACAAATGTTTTACAATCTTTTGTATGCAATATAGCACACGAAAAGCGTGACATTTTCAAAAACATAAAAAATTTCAGTTTTCTTCGGGTATTTATTATTTTGCTTGTTACATGGACATGAAAATTGCAATATTTTCAAAAATAATAAAATTTTCTGTTTTCTTATGTTTTTCAGGGTTTTGTTTGCTATAAAAAACTAAAATCGCAAAAATTTTAAAAATCTCACAAATTTCTATTGTTCACTTTTCAATATTTTGTATAATATAGCACATAAAAATTGCAGAAATTTCATAAAAGCTGTCCCCACCCCACCCCCACACTTCATTATATTGAATGATAATAGCACATGAAAATCATAAAATTTCAAAAATCTTAGAATTTTCTGCTTTCATGGTTTTCCAATACTTGCTCATAATTTTGGAGAACTTCTAAGCATCAAGAAGACATAAAGCTATGTGAAGTAAAAAAGATGAAAAGATCGTTGATTGCTACTAATTACCTAACAATACAAATAAATCCGATCTGATGGGCAACATACGAAAATCACATCTTTAAAAATCCCAATTCTTTTTGTTTTCTGCAAATTTCCAATATTTTTCCACGCTGAAGCATACGAAAATTACAAAATTTTCAAAAATCTCAAAGTTGTCTTTTATATTTGATTTTTCAATATTTTGCTTGTTATAACATACGAAAATCGCAAAATCTTAATAAATCTCAAGAGTTTTCTGTTTTCTTCGATTTTTGAATTTTTTTTTTTCTATAAGCACACGAAAATCACGAAATTTTCAAAAATAACAAAATTATCTAGTTTCTTTGATTTTTTAATACTTTGCTTGTTGTTGTAGTTTACAAAAACATCAAATTCTTAAAATAAAAAAAATAGGTTTTTCAATATTTTTGTTTGCTATCAAGCATGCGAAAAATCGCAAACTTTTTAAAAGCATCAATATTTGTTTGTTTTATTTCGTTTTTCTATATTTTACATACCTATAGGAAAAGAAAATCGTAAAATTTTTTGTTTTCTTATATTTTTAAATATTATGCATGTTATGGCACATAAAAATTATGAAATTTTCAAAAGTCTCAAATTTTCTGTTTGCTTTAAAAATTTTATATTTTACATGCTATAGTATATGAAAATAGCTACTTTTCAAAAATGTCAAAATTTTCTTGCAGTACCGAACGAAAATCATGAAACTTTTTAATATTTTGATAATAAAATCTAAACATTGAGAGTATAGAAAAGATTTTAAAGAAAAGAGCAGATCAGAAATATTCCACCATAAAACCATGTTTTATGGGATAAAAGAGTGATAAATATTGAATAGTGGGCTTCTAATAAAACAATCTCCATGATCCAAATATAGTAAGATAGTTAAATAGAGACTAGATAACAATTTTTTCATTGAAGTCCCAGCTAGATAAGAGAATATTTTAAGGAATATTCACTCAAATAGCTTTATATATATTATATAATTATTACAGTTTTTATGGGGGGAAAAGTTCATCCACTTGTAAATTACTAGTTATATATAGATAGATAGATGGGTACAGTAAATACGCCTTATCAAATTATGTTATATAACACTTGCTCATGGTTTTGGAGAGCTTCAGGATATTAAGGAAAAAAACTATGTGAAGTAAAAGAGAAAAAGGTCGCCGATTGCTACCAAGTATTTAAAAGAACAAAGAAATCCGGTCCGATGGACTAAGACTGCGAGTGACTGGGAACCACCGGCAACAAACGAAAATCACAACATCTTAAAAACTCCCGATTCTTTTTGTTGTTTTGCAAATTTCTAATATTTCGCACGTATCACACAAAAATTGTGAAATTTTCAAAAATCTTAAAGTTGTCTGGTTTTTTTTATTTTTTAATATTTTGCTTGTTATAAGTATACGAAAATTGCAAAATCCTAAAAGATCTCAAGAATTTTCTGTTTTTGAATACTATATATATATATATATATATATATATATATATATATATATATATATGTATGTATGTATTTTAATATTTTGCTCGTAGTAGTACGAAATATCACAAAATCTTCAAAAATTTCAAGAAGTTTATGTTTTCTTCGCTTTTTCAATATTTTTTGTTTCTATATAGCAAACGAAAATTGTGAACTTTTCAAAACTTTCAATATTTTTCTGTTTTCTTCCGTTTTTTTATATTTTAAATGCATATAGCCAAATAAGATCGCAAATTTTTTTCCGTTTTCTTCTGCTTTTTCAATATTATGCATGCTATAAAATTATGAAATTTTCAAAAATCTCAAATTTTCTGTTGTTTTAAATTTTTTGTATTTTACATGCTATAGCATATGAAAGTAGCAACTTTTTCAAAAATGTCAAATTTTTCTGTTTTCTTTGGTTTTTCTATATAATTTTTTGCAATCCAATCCTTTCCATAACCATCTCCTGTCCTCTTCCTTTATGCCTCCTTTGTTCTGATTCAATGAGTAACTCTTCGAGTTTTTTCATTGAGAACGACATTTGATGGTCTTTTAAGGAGATGGAGTTGAAGAATAGAGTTTGGACTTATGGTGACCCAGTTGAGAATTGTGAAGACGAAGAGAAAACTAACTTGCTCTGCATGGGACGCACTTGGCAAGTGCATCCCATACATTTTCAATGGGACGCAGTTGTTGAGTGCCAAAAACGACCTAAATTTGTAAATATTTTTTTTAAAAAAGTGGTCAAAAGTGCCTAAATTAAAATATAAAAAAACACGACGTCGGCGCTAAGCTGGCACCGATATGGCCAAAAGTAACCTAAATTTGTAAATATTTTGAAAAGTGGCCTAAATTTAAAAATATTATTTAAAAAGTGCCTAAATTAAAAAATTGTCCTTGGCAGCCTTGAGATCATTCAAGACCAACGGCATGTCATCTCATCAAAAGTCATTATTCTTTATCATGGAGCTCACATTGTCAAATGTATATATGATGTAAAATTATTTAGGGAAAAAAGCTTATGAGCAAACAAGCAAGTGAATAACCTAACTCACTTAGTCACTAACAATAAACACATTAATTGAAGAATATCAACAAGGAAATATTCTTTAAAGAAATGATAACTAAACATCACCCTTTACAAAGTATAAGCATCAAGTTAGATCAAGCACAAGATCAACACCTCAATGTCCTACTCAGGGTCTGCACTAAAAATTTATAGCGGCGACGACTTTGACAGGAACAAAGAATAAAGTGAAAAAATAGGTATAAATAAATAAATTAGAATCTAACTGTTGCTAAGATTGCTGCAGCCAAGCTAACAGAACCACAAATCCTCAAGAATCTGAATGAGGCTTTCGGACGAGGAAAAAGTACATTGGGGTAAAGATCTCTTTCCTGCAAAATTATACATACTCCATAATTACTTCACTTCAAGCTTTACTACAATGGTTAAACAATAGACGAGATGCCCATATAAACGACAGATTTTGAATTATTCACTTACCTTCCACCTTCAACAAGCCCTTCGGCAGCCTTCTCGAGGAACGAAGAAACTCTGTCGCTTCCAGCTGGAGCAAGCCGAATAAATTCTAGAGTCTTTACCTGCAATGCATAAAACTTCTTAGAATTTGTTTCCTTGTGTGCAGTTGGAGCCTACACTAGTCTTACACCAAATTTACAATCTTGACCTTGGTTTAAAGTACTTGTTGCTTGTACTAACATATTGTTGAAATCATAATTTGAGTAACATGTAGTTAAATCCACACCCAAATCCAACACATTCCCAACTACAGTTGTCGGAATGAACAAGCAGCAAGTAAATCCATGCATAGTTTACACGTTGAGTAAATGGAAAAAAAACGTGTACAGGGAAATCGTTTAACTACTTACCATGGATTTGGTGATGAATCGTCCGATCGATGTCAAACGAAAGCTAGTGATAGAGAATACACTTGTGTCCAAGGGCAAATACCAGGTTACAGGTGAATCTACGGCGAGGTCCTTCTCCCATATAACCTTGTAAAATAGTTGGTTTTTTTAATTTCATGAGAGCTCAAATTATAACGGGTCAAGAGCTTATATGAAACTAGTAGGGAACATTACCTCAAATCCAGCTTGTTTCAGGGCCTCGAGGCATTGAGTTGTTGATCTCACATCTGGGAGTCCATTACCAAGTTCGATTTCAGCCTTTATCTTTTGATGAACTTCATTTGTAGGATCGAAATGATCGGTCATGCACCATTCATAGGCAGCAAAACATTGGCCATGCTTTAACACTCTGTAAATCTCCTTATAGCAGCCAAGCTGTTTCATACCGCAAAACATTCAGCATTTATATCTTTTTTACTCAAACTATCTACAAAGAATATTATGGAAAATTCATGTGTTTATGATACCAACCGCATCAGGGGCATGGCATGTTGCTTCTATTGCGTAAATCGCATCGAAGGTGCTGTCCATGAATGGCATTTTCATGAAGTCGACCTGCATATGTGCAAATGGAAATAAATACGACGATAATGTGATATAATATTAATAAAGCCCTTTTTTGTTTGAAACAAAGATCACCTTAACAAAGTTGTAATTCTCTCCCAGTCCTGTTGCTTTGTTTAGCTCCTGTACACTGATGATCATTAGTATTTCCCAACAATTGAAATATTTTTACTAGTTACAAATACCGAAAAATGAAGAAAGGCTTCTACATGAAACTAAAATGATAGCAATATGTAATATTAATAATACCATGCCCCTTGATATCTGATAGTCATTGTTGTTCAATCCAGTAATCGATGTTGAGCTGCAACACATGTACGAAACATTACCAATTTAGCTATCTGAACCGAATATTAAGTCTCTAAATACAAAAATGATTTAAGAGCGTCAAGTATAATATGATCTGTTAATGTAATATCAGTCATGTTTCAAGACTCAATTTCTGCGCAATAAACGAAGGATTACCTAAATCTAGCAATTTCTCTTAATGGTCCGCCAATTCCACAGCCCACATCCAGCACCTTCAATTAAAATTAGAAGGAAAAAAAAGAGCATATCAGCCACATGAAAAATTCGTGTCTGATCTGGATTTTGTTGTAGCACCAGAATGTGCAAACCTTCATTCCACTTTTCAATCCTAGCTGTAGCGCAAGGAAGTGTTCATGTCGCTTGATGCTTTCACGTAAAGATTCTCCTTTCCATCTACAAGACAATTCGTGGAATTTATACATTCGCTAATGATAGTATAAGCAACACCAAGGTACAAAGCAGTAGAATATCTGATACACAATTTCATGCTAACCTGGGAGCAAAATGGAAAGACTCTCCCCATCCAAATTCATAGAAGCTAGTTGCAAGATCATAGTATTTGTTTACCTAAGCACATGAGGTAAGATGAAGCTTACTCAATCACACTTAAGGCAGAAAAATAGGATGGTATAGCATACGACATACATTTGCATGCTTCATAGTTTATTTAGTGCTACATTCTGTCTCATTAGAACCGACTTTAACTGAAAGAAAGCAGTAGTGCAGAGACTCACGCATGCAAATCGGCTAATGAATTAAAAGGCTAAATTACACTATGTTAGCCTTCACTATCATTGTTTTTTTTACTAAATTACCTTAAAATTTTCAATACAGTAATCTTCCTTTAAATTTGTTTTAAAGGAGTCTTTTCAACTAACATACAGTTAAATTTAGCGCTTTAAGGGAGCTTAGGGCAATAAAATAACTTTAAGGTAATTAGCTGAAAAACAACAGTTAAAGGTAGTTTAGTCTAATGTAGCCTAAAAAAAGTTAAAGGCATACTATTTTAGTTTGACCTAGCAGTTTATATTTCCCAGTGTATATGTTCAAAAGCGGTCCCTCAAAGCGATCATCTGTGCCAACTAGTTCCTTTATGAAAAATGGCAAGACTGAATTAAAGAGGAGCACATGAATATTCAAAGTCTCTCAAGTCATACTGATTTAACCTTCCACACCACAAACAATCTTCTATGTAGCTGTCATATTGCCAGGCCATGAAAGAAAGAAATAGAAGCACGTGTCCCACAAAGCTGACTAAAAGATGCCTCGTAATCAACGCATATATATATATATATATATATAAGAATATTATTTGGAATATTCCCTTATCTAGCTTGGACTTTAGTAGAAATTGCTATTTAGCCCCTATTAAATTCTTACTATATATAAGGTATGGAAAAAAATTATAGGCTCCCTACTCAATATTTATCATTTTTTATCTCATACAACAAGGAATATACGGTGAAAAATTTTTGATCGGCTCCCTTTTAAAAAATCTCTTTTTTCTCACCATTAGGTTTTATTGGCAAAATATTGAAAAATTTCATGACTTTTGGATGCTATATATAGCATGCAAAATATTGAGAAATCGAAAAAACCGAATTTTTTAGAGCTAAAATTTTTCGATTGCCGTTGGTGTTGCAAAAAAATATAGAAACACCGATGGGAACAAATTTTTTTGACATTTTCGTTATTTTCATGTGTTATAGCATGTAAAATATTAATTTTGAAGAAAAGAAGATTTGAGATTTTTGAAAATTTCGTGATTTTCGCGTGCTATAGTATGCATAATATTAAAATAATGGAAGAAAAAGAATATTTTGATATTTTTGAAATTTCGCGATTTCTTGTGCCATAGCATGCAAAATAATTTTAAAAAAGGAAAAAACAATTTTTTTAAAAAGATTTTTGGGACTTCTGCTATTTTGAAGTGCTATACCATGCAAAATATTAAAAAGCAACGAAAACAAAAAAAAATTGCGATTTTCGTTTGTAGATAGCAAGCAATATAAAAAAATTTGGATTTTCGTTTGTAAATAGCAAGCAATACATTGAAAAATCAAAGAAAAATTTTTTAGTATTTTTGAAAATATTGCAATTTTCATGCTCTATATAACAAGCAAAATAATTTTAAAAAAAACCAAAACATGAAATTTTGAGATTTTTGAAAATTTCATGATTTCTATGTGCTATATAAAGTACAAAAAATTGTGAATTCGAAGAAAACATAAAAAATCAAAATTTTAAAATTTAGCGATTTTCGCATGCTAAGAAGCCAAATTTTGAAAAACGAAATAAAACAGAAAATATTGGTGTTTTTGACACTTTCATACTTTTCTTGTGCGATAGCATGTAAAATATTAAAAATTTGTAGAAAACGGAAAATTTGAATTTTTTAAAATTTCATGATTTTCGTGTAACACAAAATATTGAAAATTTAAAGGCACCAAATTTTTTTGGGATATTCAAGGATATCGTGGTTTTTATGTGCTCTATAGTACTCCTTCCTTCCCTTTTGATTTGACTTTTGGAGAGAAAAGGGTTCCACTTTACTTGACGTTTTGGAATAACGAGAAAATCATTAATGATAAAGATATCAATAAATGATACAGTACCAAAAATAGCCTAGAAAATTACTAGTGGTGATTCTATATCATTAATACTTTCCAAAATAGTTGAGAGCAGAAATGGTATGATTTTTTAGTGGTGATACGGCAGCAGATTAATTGTTGATATTAAGAAAGTGATAATAATTTCTTTAATCGGTGCGCATTTCTCTAAACTCAAGTAAAAAGGGACGGAGAAAGTAAGCAGAATATTGAAAAATCAAAGGTAAAAATTTTGAATTTTTTTGAGTTATAGCATGCAAAATATTGGAAATCGAAGAAAGCCGAAAATTTTTAAGGTTTTTGAAAATTTCACGATGATCATTTGCTATATAGCAATCACAATATTGAAAACCGAACAAAATAAAATAGTTTGATATTTTTGAAAAATTCATAACTTTTAAATGGTAGCGTGCAAAATATTGTAAATTTGAAGAACATAAATAATTTTGGGATTTATGTAAATTTCCCGATTGTTGTGTGCTATATATTATGCAAACTATTTAAAAACCAAAGAAAACAAAAGACCCGAGATATTTGAAAATTTCATGAATTTCGTTTTATATTAGCATGTAAAATATTGAAATTTTGTTTACAACAAAATATTGAAAATTTGAAGGCAACAAAATTTTGGGATATCATGATTTTCATGTGCTATATATAGTAAGTAGAATACCGAAAAATCAAAAACAATAGAAATTTAGATTTTTGAAAATTTCATGATTTTCGCATGTTGCATGTATTGAATTTTTTTTAGATTTTTGAAAATTTCGCTATTTTCATGTGCTAACATATTTTAAAAAAATTGCACAATTTTCATGTGATAGCGCGCAAAATATGTAAATTTGAACACAAATAATTTTGGGATTTATGTAAATTTCCAGGTTATTGTGTGCTATATAATGCAAAATATTTAAAAACCGAAGAAAATAAAAGACTTGAAATATTTGAAAATTTTATGATTTTCGTGTGTCATACCGTGTGCAAAATATTAAAAATTTGAAGACAATTTTTTGGGAATATTCAAGGATAGCGTGATTTTCATATGTTATATATAGTAAGCAGAATATTGAAAAATCAAAGATTACAGAAAATTTTGAGATTTTTGAAAATTTTACAATTTTCGTGTGTGCATGCAAAATATTGAAAAATCAATGAAAACTGATATATTTTGAGATTTTCGAAACTTTCATAATTTTCATATGCTATAACAAGAAGAATATTGAAAACCAAACAAAACAAAATAGTTTGAAATTTTTGAAAACTGCACAATTTTCATGCGGTAGCGTAGCAAAATATAGTAAATTTGAACACAAATATTTTTGGGATTTATGTAAATTTACCAATTGCGTATGCTATATTATGCAAAATATTTAAAAACCGAAGAAAACAAAAGACTCGAGATATTTGAAAATTTCATGATTATCGAGCGTTATATATATAGCACGCAAAATATTGAAATTTGAAGGCGACAAAAAGTTTTGAGATATTCAAGGATATCGTGATTTTCATATGCTATATATGGTAAGCAGAATATTGAAAAAACAAAGATCACAGAAACTTTTGAGATTTTTGAAAATTTCATAATTTTCGTATGTTATAGCATGCAAAATATTGAAAAATATTGAAATATTGAAGAAGACTAATTTTCGAAAATTTCTCGATTTTCATATGCTATAATATTGAAATCTGAACAAAACAAAATAGTTTAAGATTTTTGAAAATTTCTCGATTTTCATATGCTATAATATTGAAATCCATACAAAACAAAATAGTTTGAGATTTTCATGTCATAGCGTGCAAAATATTGTAAATTTGAAGAACACAAATAATGTGAGCAGCTGAATAGTTTTTACAATCTGGAACGATTGATCAAGGGATTGCCAATTCGTAACTTTTAAATAAGAATATTGATTTCGGAATTGACTAATTGACTCAGAGTATCAATTTCAAACTTGGATTAGACGTTCTCAATTATTGAGTGAGCCCATGCAATGCGCGGGCTTGCTCTCTTTTCCTTTTTTTTGAATTTACTACCTTTCACCAAGTATTTATTAACTGTTTTAGATTCTCTCGCTTAACAAATAGGATCTCTTTCCAAATAACAAATAGGAATCGGTTATGATACAGGTAGTAATCATAGATATATTCTAAATTATTACCAACAGAATCGAACAAATATTAATCCTTGTTCTAAAATAATTCACTGAACAAGGGAGGATTATTCAGGGCGGGCTTGATTTATGTAAATTTCGCGATTGTCGTGTGCTATATTATGCAAAATATTTAAAAACCGAAGAAAACAAGACTCGATATATTTGAAATTTTCATGATTTATGTAGCGCATAATATTGAAAAAATGAAGAAAATGGAAAGTTTGCGTTTTTTGTGTACTATATCATGCAAAATATTGAAAAACCGAAGAAAACAAAAATATTATTTTTATAAAATTCATGAATTTCTTGTATTATTACCTAGCAAAATATTGGAAAACCAGAGAAAGGAAAAAATTGGAGATTTTTAAAATTTCACCATATTTGTATGCCAGAGCTTGCAAAATGTTGAAAATTTGCAGAAAATAAAAAAAATTAGGATTTTTGTACATTTTGTGAATCTCATGTGCTATAAAAAGTAGAATATTGAAAGTTCGAAGAAAAAAAAGAAAATTTTGCGATTTCTATATGCTATAGCAAGGAAAATATTGAAAAGCTAGAAAAAAAATGCCAATATATTTGCAAGTTAACCCATCATATATTTTACATATGAAGTTAATAAATATGAAATATTACACTTACAAATCATCACAACAAACTTTTAAATTAATATGATAATTCTTAAATTTGGAAGGGGGTCTAGCTATATGTGTGTGTATAGGTAGGGCTAATTTACTCCCAGGGCATAAATATGCCCTGTGGATAATTATTCCACTTGCCCTTCATGGATGGATAAAGTAAGGATGGTTTTTGTCATTTACAAGAAAAGAGAAAAGGTAAAAGGTCTTGGAATTAATGAGGTAATTGATTAATACAAGATGATAGAAAATCTTATATAATTTTTACAAGATTCACATCTCTCCTTATAAATGACAAAAACTACCCTTAGTTTATCCATGCATGAAGGGCAAGTAGAGTAATTATCCATGGGACATAACTAATCTGGTTATGCCTCGGGACTAAATTATCTTTACCCTATATAGGGGAGTGCTCCATTGCAAACCGGTCCGCATTTTTTAAAAACGGAAACTCTCGATCTACGATATATTTTAATGAATAGAGCCGTTCAAGTTGATAACCCTACCCTCAAATATGTGTATGAAAAATCAAATGATTTGAAAACTTCTAACCTATGCATCGATGGGTGCAAAAATGAACGTCTTTCGATAATACAATATAAGCTTCATCTGATGCATAGGTTAGAGGTCTTTAAATTCTTTGATTTTTCATGTACATAAATTTGAAGGTAGGGTGATCAACTGGAATAGATCAAATCATTTAGATATGCCATAGATCAGGAGTTCCCGTTTTTAAAAAACGCAGACCGGTTTGCAATAGATCACTCTCTTATATATATGAGAATGATGGAGAAACGATGCCCTAGAAGGCTTTTGCGTTAGGTGGCGTCAAAAAACTACACCCTCTACCATTTTATTCAACGATCAGTGTCCATCACGTTTATCATGTAAGATGTGGATACACCAAATTTCATGTGATTCCATTATCTTTTCACCGTTGAATTAGCAATATAAAAAGTTATATTGTTGGTAAACCGTTAATTTTGCACCCACTAAATCAACGGTGAAAAAGTGCTAGAATCACATGAAATTTGATGTATCCACATCTTACATGATAAAGATGATGGGTGTCGATCATCGAAAAGAATCATGAAGATTGTATTTTTTCGACGCCATAGGAGGAAATTATATATATATATAGAGAGATAGAGAGGATAATGGAGGAAAGATGCCATAGAAGGGAATTTCCTCATATGGCGTTGAAAAAATACAACCGCCGCCAATTTTTTCGACGGTCGGCATCCATCACCTCCAGCTTTATCATCTAAGATGTGAATACACCAAATTTCATATGATTCCACCACATTTTCACTGATGAATTAGCAATGTAAAAAGTTCTATTGTCAGTAAACTGTTAATTTTGCACTCGCTAAATCAACAGTGAAAAAGTGGTAGAATCACGTAAAATTTGGTTTATTCATATCTTCGATGATAAAGATAGAGATGATAAGTGTCGATCGTCGAAAAAAATGGTGGAGCTTGTATTTTTTCTACTCCATAGGAGGAAATTCCCTCCTATGGCACCTTTCTCCATTATCCTTGTGTGTGTATAGAGGAGAGAGAGCAACAAAAAAGGAGAATCCTCACATCTTTTTTCAAGTAAATAAAAAAATGATACACTGAAGTAAATGACTGACCATATCACTGTAATTAGTTTTTCTTGTTTCCTCATCCCCACCATGATAAACATGATATTTCTCATACGTAGTCAGATGAAGAAAAGTAATATTTTTTTAATGATTTGTACCAACAAATAGAGTTAATTATGGGATCAATGAAATAAGGATACCTTATACATAATTTACTCAAGAGAAATGGTTATTTTGTTTAAAATTTTGATGGTGAGTAAAACTATTACACTTCCAATGCTCATATAAATATGTTACATTTTGGTGTGTGCATTAATCATCGTCATCATCATCATCATCTTAGCCTTTTCGCCTTAAAATGGGGTACAGTATGAAACAGGACTTATTTTTTAACAAAGTATTTTGCAACCATCATCAATCCAATTCGCACCCTCTATTAATAGTGCCAAATTTCTAACCCAAAAAACTATGAATAATAGAAGGGGTTTGCCATAATCTTGACCGGTTGGCATGCCACAAATTCCCTTCAGCTAAGGGGGCAGTCTAGAAGAAGGGTAAGATATTAGATTTCATACATTGAATTATGTTCGACTATAAGCCAAGCTAAGGCCAAGAACAAAACAAAACATAACACAATTTCATTTGGGAAGTACCTTCTGGATAAAATGGAAGAAAAAAAATGTGGCCATGCATGTGTAATGTTTGCATGTATATATGGCCGGATATTTTATTGAGTGCCTCCATATGCAGTGCATTTTTCGTAGGATATGGTCTCAGTCGTGTTCCAAGAGTCAAGACTATCACACAAAGCTGCTTATAACATTCTAGTTGCTTGCTAAATATAGTTATATGATTCATTACATTTCCCCTAAATAACTGGAAATTTACAAAATAAATGTAATTTTAGTCTTATTGCAGGCTGCATTCATCCAGAAAGTTGTCCTCTCCGTAAATATTAGAAATAATTTGATAATACAACCATCGTGCAAAAAACATTTTTTTCATTTCCATGCATCAGTATTTTAGATATTCTGTTTCTCCTAACAGGGCATCGTTAAATTGCTACCAATTTCCTTTCCAACGTGAGAGATCGCAAGTTCGATCCATGAAGGAGAAAGTGATTTCAAAAAAAATAAAATAAAATACTCCAACACATTCCGCCAATTGACAAAGTCCAAACATAACATCAGTATTTTCAAATAGATCCAGCACATGACAAGTTGTAAGAAATGTTTTCCATAGATGTCATGCACTAACAATGACTTTTCCCAAAAAAAAATTCACTGCCCAAATTAAAGAAAGACTACCAACATACCTATATGCAGTTCAGCTAATGACTAGCAAACATTCATTGAATTAAAAAAAAAAAAAGAATATTTAAATATATAAAAGATGAAAAATAAATTTACCAAAACCATTAGCAAAATTTAGAAATTTAATGTTCTACAGCAGATTGAACTTCTTTCTTCTTGATCTTTCCTCCAACTCCTGATGCAAGATCCAAAGCTCCAGTCTTTGACATCTTCAATGGCCCCTAACACTAACTCTACCTGTTCATTCCAAAATAAATCACAAATATTCCATCAAAAATTAAAAGCAAATACACATTACGCAAAATAATCAGAGAATAAGAAAAGGAGGCATCTTTTTTGGCCTGTCCCAAAGATGGCATCTTTCTTTCTTCAAAAAGAAAAAAATTCCAAACAAATCGACCCACAAGATAAAATCCCACAAATTATCCAAAAATATGAAGGACCCAACAAGCCATTATCCCAAATTTGGATGTTTCACTCAAAATTCAAATTAAGAAATAACCAAAGACAACCTCGGAATCGACAATGGGAATGTGAGTAGAGAGAGAAAGAGAGTAGAAATCTGAGAGCCGGGGGTGGCGTGGGGCGCGGGGGGTGGGGGGGCGGGGCGGGGGGCTACCAAATATAAGTGAATAACCTAATATTTGATGAAATAACAAATCGTTAATGAACTGGATTTATTCTTTGTTTGCACACCCCAGCGGTCACGACCCTAGCACATGATCTGTCCCCACCACCATAGGTCTCTGCACGTGCAGCCAGCCTGGTCTGGTCTATTTAGAGATTTTTGAACTGGCCAGTGAGCCTAAACCCATGCATACAACACCTCTATACACAACGCTCACATACAGAAATCAATGAATTCGCCCCAAAGGTCTATTTAGAGATTTTTGAACTGGCTGGTGAGCCCAACCCCATGCACACAACACCTCTACACACACCGCTCACACATGCGGAAATCGATGAATTCGCCCCGAAAACATTAAATTGTGGCCACATTCTCTACTAATGATCGAACCCCGCACTCTCCTCAGGAGGGGAAGGGGCATACCAACACCGACTTATACCAACTTTAAAGTTGAGATACCAAACAGTCTTTTGATACGGTAGAACTGAGTCTCGCATGCAGTTGTGTATCTTGCTGCGGTCGGTTGAATCATAGGTCGATAAATATAGAGCATCTATCTACTAATGGGCCAAATCTGAAAAACCTGTCAAAAGCTTAACATCCTATCTAAACGGTTTATAGAGCTTTATACCGCCGTCAAGCTTGAATATATTTCACTTCTAGGATTTAGTGACTCTAGGTATTTATTTTATCATAAGCGCGGTCGAAAAGCAGCCGCTTAAAAACATTTGTAAAAAAATTGATTTGGAATATTTTTGTTGGTTCTACCCGATAGTCCGCTGATTCTAACCGTTTATCCACTAAATGCATGCTTCATCGTTTATTTAGGTCGATATCGTTATCTAGTTGTTGTGGAGAATCGATGAGTTAACAGTGTAATAGTTTTTTTTATATATATATATAGACATGGCAGTGTGCCAAATCCGAAAATCCCCATCTAAACAATGTGGAACATATATAGCGGTCAGGTTTGAGTATATTTTGGTTTTAGGTTTTAGGGTTTAGTCTACGTTTAATTTTTATTGAAAGTTCAACTGATTACACCTTGGATTGTAACATGTGCAACCCCTCGCTTTTAAAGAAAACCATACGAGAAAAAGTGGATTTAGCATCTCTTTACTAGTTTCTTATCCACCAAACAAACCATTGGATCTAAACCACTGGATCTGACTTGTTATCGTCTGAATGTACAGAGTGTTAGAAAATTTGGTATAGGAATCGGAAAAATAATGGGGAACAAGTAAATTAAATTATAACTCTGAAACACAAACGGTTTTCTGCAAGGATTTACTTGTCCCCGCTCGAAGAGTTTGTTAATGGGTTTTTTGACAAGTATTTTTTAGGATATATGTAACACCCGAGCCCAATACTACTATTTGCTGTTACTGTTTGAGTATTAATGTGATACTTATTTCATTTAGCCTGTCTGTTTGTCACTTACCGTAAAATTTTATCTGGCAAAGTCACTTTTGCATATAACAAATTTTAGTATCTAAAATAAAATTAAAAATATCCATCTTGGCCTACTCGACACCCCTAGCCTCATGGTAGCGTCCGTGCTTCGTGTTCTCGTCCCGTTCGGTGAAACGGGCGAGTTTGGACGGCTACGCGCGTATACAGGCGTCCGTCTTGGGGGTATGCTTTTTAATCATAAAACACTCAATTTCAAATTTTGGAACCCGCCTGAAATCCTATTATTTAAATTTCAAATTTTTGGACCCAACCCGGGCGCGATTTGGAAATGTTCTATTTAGCGCCAAAATCCCAAAATTTAAGAATATTTAAAACCATATATATATTTTCGTTAACCTACAGATCTTTCACTGTGAATATTAATAATTAAAATCTTTTAATATCTCCTAACCCTCTAAATCTGTTCTCCTCAGCCAATCGCGAGGGATTTAACCCCCGTAGGGCCCTCTCTCTCTCTCTCTCTAACTCTCTCTCTCTCCCCTATATATATAAATTTTTCCCCTTCACCTTTTATTCTTCACGAGAACTGTAGCGCAGCATCAGAACCCATCGAGCCTCAACGCAAGCCCTAGCCGTCTCGTCCCCGTCGCCGTCGCAACCCGTCGCCGACGACACCCGCACCTTCGCCCGCGCCTCCTCGCCTCAACCAACCCTCGTCCTCCTTCCCCGTGCGCCTGCAACCCATCATGAGCCTCGACGCAACCCTAGCCACCTTCAACCATCACCGCCGCAGCCCCGACGCCGGCGCCAGCGCCACCAGCACCGTCGCCTCGTCAGCCTCGCCTCGCCCACACCTTCTTCCTTCCACCCCCGCGCACCCTGCACAGCCGCGACCGCTGCAGTCTTCCCTGCAGCCGCCTGCTCGCCGGCGGCCTCTCGTCGTCGCCATCCGCGCCACCACCAGCACCCTCCTCACCTCACCATTATCCTTCTCACCTCGTTCATCTTCCTTTCGCTGCCGACCCAAGATCCAGTACCCGAGCAGCCGACTTCTCGAGCGCTGCAGCCACTATCGCCCCGTCATCTCGGAGGTCGACCGAGCACCACCTTGATCCCAGTAGAGCCCTTGTTGTTATCGTGTCGCGTGGGTTCGCGCCTCCGTTCTCGTGATCGTCTTTTGTTCGAGGCAAGTATTCGATACTTGCTTACATGCTACCGAAACTTTAAACTTACCCTAATATTTATATGTGATCTAATAGTGTATTGTTAATAAATCCTCTTATATACATTGCTTTCCGTTTAACCCTAGTAGCATGCCAAATTGATTATTTTCTTATTAAAACCCTATTTAGAAGTGATAACAGTGGAGTTCCAATTAACCGTATCAGGCTCCGCTGTACCTTTATGTTTTCGAACCTGAGACTTAATCTCGCATCGAATCATTCATACCTAACAACCCCCGTACGTGATAGATTACATTTTGATTTACTGCTATAGTGCTTTTATTCCAGTTTAGCCTATCAGATATTCATGTACAACTTAAACCGGTCAAATCACAATTGCATTCTTTAGACAGATTATACATGTTGTTGCATTCTCGGAACACTCAATGTTTTATTAACCTAATTCCAGTAGTTACATTTACCATTCTGTATTCACGTTATATTGACACCATCTATTTAACACGATTGAAATTGTGCAGCTAGATAATAAATCCGCTTTATTGCTTTGCGCATTGATTAGATCTGGACGTTTGCTTATATCTGATTGTGAGCACACCCATGATATTGTTTATATCTTGACCTGACATGGCTACATATATATATATATATATATATATATATATATTGATACACCTGACATGGTACCGTATACTGTTGACTTGACCTGATGTACCATGACTCGGCCTGTTACCTGATCTCGTGCCTAATCCCAACAAACCTGACATGTAGTCCTCATGGACCGTTCCTGTTGTCTATCCAGACAAACCTGCTTTTACCTGATCCTGTGTTGGTATTAGTTCTTGATTACTGAATACTTGACCTGACATACATAAATTGGGGGTATGGGAAAATCAAAGGTGAAACCGACTTGTAACTCAACAGTTCGATACATGTTCTGATCAGTCTTACGGGATAGGCCAGCCCCGGAGTGATGATGCTGACATCACTCGCCCATCCTGCTACCTGTTACTGCCTAGCGGCACGTCTCGGATTCAGCCCCGAGGATCTTGACCGTGGTCCCGGGCATGCACGGGATACTATTGAGTTACATCGACGATTCATCAATTGATTTCAAAGACTTTAGACTAGAAAACCAGATAGAACAGTTTAGTTACCCACTGCACACTACCCTGCACTGCTTGTTTCACATTATCGCTTTATTCATGTTTATTTTGCATTGCCTGTTACATTGTTCATATTATATTACTGGTTGACATGGCGCGCTGACGTCTGGGTTTTGCATGGCCCAGATTCTGTACCACCGTCGCAGTCCGAGCAGGAGTCTTCAGCCAGCAGGCTGAGTTGTGAGTTCAGTAGTAGTTAGTTTTATTTCCTGCATTTATTTCCTGATGTGAGCCCGCATTATGGGACATACCTTTCAGTTATTTGTATTGGATCATTGCTTCCGCATTTATTTATTATTGACTCTTGTTATTCTGGATTATGGACATGTTTTAGATGGTTTTATCTTGTTCTTGATATCTCTACAGCCGTAATGTGACTGTGGATGGATACTTCCTACCCACAGGTAGCATGGTTGGCTATGTCACATGCCCAATCTAGCGTACTCTGAAAAGCGGGGCGTGACAATATAATAGAGTCCGAAATTCCTGCGATCGGTAAAAATCGAAGGAACTCCGAAATTCTTATTTGAATACCGACAAAATTCTGAGGAGAAGTTGTATTTTATTATGGGTAAAGTGTTCTTTTTATATGTTTCAAATGTCACAATTGTTTGAATAATTGTGACTGTTGGCAATAAACCGCTCAAGCAGTTTTCAGACAACTTTTGAGAATTTCTAAAATCAAATTTCGAAATTCAAAAATTAGAAAAAGCAGAGTTTTCGAAATTCAAAAGAAAAAATGAATTCTGATTTCAAATCATCCAAGACTCCCTAAGTGCCCAATCTTGACTTTTAAATAATATATTATAAGCCCAAGAATGCCCTAAGTGCCCAATCTTGACTTTTAAATAATATATTATAAGCCCAAAAATGAGCCCAGTTAGTCACTATGTAACGACCATGTTTTTACTATAATACATTTTAATAAATAAAAGGGTTTTTTTCCATTAGCTCAACCATACTTCAATATTTTTATCCATCCCCCCATAATTAGTATTTACATATAGGCCCCCTATACTTATAAGTTACTCCTGCAGCTCCCTTACTTAACTTTTGAAAATGATTCCTATTACGCCTTTCCGGCCATATCCATCGTCCCCACCACCGCCGTCTTCTTTCTCCTCCTCTTCAACACCGCTACCGTCATCATCACTGTCAACACCACCACCATCTTCCTCCTTCTCTTCTCATTCAACTCATCAACACCTTCTGCTTCCTCCTTCTTCCCTTCAACACCACCGCCACCGCCACCATCGCCGCCGTCTTCTTCTTCCTCTTCTTCAATCCATAACCGCCGCAGCCGCCGCCATCCTTCTTCCTCCACCTCTTCAACCCGTCGCTGCCACCGCCTCCTTCTTGTAAGTCCATGTCACGCACCCCACTAACTTACGGGGAGGCGGAATATATGAAAAACAATTATCAAAACTTCGTAACACGGACTTGAGCGCATAAATCGTAATCTAAACCATTGCTAACGTTATACTAGAGGTTTAACTACTCGGTTCCGATGTTATACCTCACGTTACAAGTCCTTCGGGTCTTCATCGCTGTCCTCCACTCCTCGTAGGCTCCATGGAATATCGGCACCTCAACGGCCTCCTCGATTCAAAGACGATCCACCCGAAAGCTCCTACGCTAAGCTTAATCTCAAACTTGAGATAACTAGTTTGCTCAAATCGCTAATCTAAGCTAACCAGGTGATATAGAGTGAGGTTAGAGACGTTTTAGTCTAGCTAACCCTTGATCTCAACACATGAGAGGTTAAGGTTAGGGTTTGAAGAGAGAGTGAGCTTGAGGAGAGAGAAGGCGAAGATGAGAATCATATGAATAATGAACTCATATGAATTTATCAACCATAACAATAAATCAAATAAATAATATAAATGATTTATCATCATGGTTAGATTCATTCATCTAGTGTGATTCATCAAAATGACTCACTAACTCATTAATGAATCATTTAATGCAAAGGATGAATCACACAAATGAGTCATTAAGCATTTAATGCTCATGCCACCTTAACCCCTTAGTCACCACTCTTCTAGAAGCTTCCCGACAAATTACGAGAATGCCCCTCCAATCCGTGAAAATACGGAAAAACTTTAGACTGTATAAATCCAATAACCCGATACTAGAATCTGGCTTAAACCAAAGCCGACTAGTAAAAACTGTCCGAACGTCGTACGTGCGTAAACGTACGTACGCGTTCGAACCCTTGTCGTAAAACCGTACGGCATCTATATCGCTTCGCCTGGAGCAGGGAAACTCTCTGTGTGGGACTCTAAACACTCGACACTACGCTGGCAGTGGGTTTAACCACAGACCGCAAGCGGCACTAGCTGTACGTAACGGTCCCCAGGTAGATGTCGATAAGAAGGCCGATGATGAAACTCATCTGAACTCCCACTGAGCCTGATGTGACAATCTCCGTACAGTCCGGTCTGTTCGTCTAAGACTATCGCATATCAAGCCTAAGAAGTGGCAAGCGTCAGTCCTCCAATAGCTGTATAAGTCGTGTCGGAGCGAATCCCAATACACCCTGAGAAGTTACTGGAACCTACCAGTATATCTCGTTTGCCCTGGCCAGGGACTTTGCGTAATGGCTCTCCGACACAGCGCGATATCATCTCCCAATACCGGGAGAGACGAATCCTATCTAACTACTACTGCCTCCAAGTGCTCGGGACTGCACCCAACTGCTACCTGTTTGCACGACTCCTTTGAGCCGTGGTAGAGTAGCAATCTAAGAACAATGGGACACACTCGAGGCGAAGTAGCAGTGTCAAGTCTGCGGACTATCCTGTACTCATGTCATCTTGGAACTATTAACTGACGATGGGTATAATACCAACCAACAGTTCCCTGCGAGTCCTGTCCGGTGTACCCGTAACCTAACGAGCACCTGTGTACTATCTCCAGTACGACGTACTGATGGCTATGGGACAAACCATCTCCCTGACTGGGATGAGAAGCGTACACACTAGTCTACTCCGGAATATCGATACCCTGTCTCGATAATCCTACGACTAGGGACCTGTATAGGATGTTGCTTAAAGACTACCCAGCCCCCACTAGTGTGACTGCCATCACAACGCTGGTAATCAAGCAAAGAACCTATAGGCTCTACTAATATGTATAAGTGATACGTTACAAGAAACATATGCACATATTAAAATAGACACAAACCAAGTAGCATACTACCATTTTCAGCAAGACTGTATATATACATGTGAATATCCCAAGCTTCTATTAAGTAATATACAATCTAGTATGATACAATAATGGCCCCTAGGGCATATACACTAACAATCTCCCACTTGCACTAGGGCCATGAGCTGGCATATCGTAGACCTATCATCTCGAATAGTCTCTCGAACTGCGTCTGAGGAATGACCTTAGTGAATGGATCAGCAATGTTATCCTCCGTCTTTACTCTCTTTACCTCGATCTCCCGGTGATCTATGATCTCCCTAATCAGGTGATACCGCCTTAAGATGTGTCTGGACTTCTGATGGAACCCGGGTTCCTTCGCTAAAGCTATAGCGCTGTTGTTGTCACAATACAGAGGTATTGGATCAACACTGGTAGGAACCACCTGAAGTTCTGTGAGGAACTTCTTCATCCAGACAGCTTCTTTTGCGGCATCGCAAGCAGCTATGTACTCCGCTTCCATTGTTGAGTCAGCAACGGTCTCCTGTTTGGAACTTTTCCAACAGACCGCCCCTCCATTGAGGATAAAGACATAACCCGACATGGATTTGGAGTCATCTTTGTCACTCTGGAAGCCGGAGTCGGCAAAGGCCTCAATCTGGAGGTCTTTTCCGCCATATACTAAGAACATCTCCTTAGTCCTCCTCAGATACTTGAGAATGTTCTTTACTGCTATCCAATGATTCTCCCCTGGGTTTGCTTGATACATGCTTACTACGCTTAATGCGTATGCTACATCTAGTCTGGTACATAACATCGCATCCATTATAGAGCCTACCGCTGAAGCGTGGGGTATAATCGACATGCGGTCCCTTTCCAAATCAGTCTTGGGAGACATATCTTTGGAGAGGGTGATTCCGTGACAAGCCGGTAGGTTACCGCGTTTAGAATCTTCCATACTGAATCTTTTCAATATGGTGTCTATGTACCTGGACTGTGAAAGTCCCAACATCCTCTTTGATCTATCACGATAGATCTGGATCCCCAGAATGTAGGTGGCATCACCCAGGTCTTTCATGGAGAATTTATGTGACAAGAATCTTTTGACTGACTGTAACATAGGAATATCATTTCCTATTAGGAGAATGTCATCCACGTACAAGACGAGAAATACTACAGCTCTCCCTACAATCTTACTGTATATGCATGGTTCATCTGGATTTTTGATAAAGTCAAATTCTTTGACAGCATCATCAAAACAGATGTTCCAACTCCGCGATTCCTGCTTTAGTCCATAAATAGACTTAAGCAGCTTGCATACTTTACCGTTGCTCCCACTCTGAATGAATCCCTCTGGCTGATCCATATAGACGCTCTCTTCTAAATGTCCATTTAGAAAGGCCGTCTTTACCTCCATCTGCCAGATCTCATAATCTTGGAAGGCAGCAATAGCAAGAAGTACCCGAATGGATTTCAGCATAGCCACTGGAGAAAAGGTTTCGTCATAGTCCAAACCAGGTCTTTGACGGAAACCCTTTGCAACAAATCTAGCTTTATAGGTTCCAACCTGTCCATCTACACCAATCTTCTTTCTGAAGATCCATTTGCATCCTACGGGTTTTACCCCTTCTGGAGCAATGTCCAAAGTCCATACTTTGTTAGTGTACATGGACTCCATTTCGGACCGCATTGTTTCTATCCATTTTACCGAGTCTCCACTCTGAATGGCTTGCTGGAAGCTAGTAGGGTCATCATTATCAATGACGCAATCTTCTCTATCCCCGTCTATGAGAAAGCCGTAGTATCTCTCAGGTGGATGAGACTGCCTACTACTCCTGCGGAGTGGCGTCAGGATGTCCAGTTCTTCTTGAATTTCTGGTTCTACCAAACTTTCAGTTGTAGTTTGTTGTTCTGGAATCTCTTCCAGTTCTACTGCGCTCCCACTCTTCTGATTTTCTAAAAATTCAGTTTCCAAGAAGTGGGGATGCTGAGAAACAAAAATCTTTTGTTTCTCTGCGGAATAGAAAAGATACCCCCTGGAGTTCTTTGGGTATCCTACAAACTTACATAGTACTGAGCGTGCCTCGAGCTTGTCCGTATGCTGCTTCTTTACAAAAGCTGCACACCCCCATGTCTTAAGATACTTAAGACAGGGTTTCTTCCCACTCCACATCTGATATGGGGTGGTAGGCACAGTCTTGGTTGGAGCCTTGTTTAAGAGATATGCAGCTGTTTCTAGTGCATAATCCCAGAAAGATCGCGGCAACTCAGCCTTACCCATCATGGAACGAACCATATCTAATAGGGTTCAATTCCTCCTTTCCGATACACCGTTATGTTGTGGTGTGTATGGAGGAGTAAATTAAGAGAGAATTCCATTCTCTTTTAAGTAACCTAGGAACTCGGCACTTAAGTATTCACCACCTCGATCAGATCTCAGTGTCTTGATACTTTTGCCGGTTTGTTTTTCCACTTCATTCTTGTATTCTTGGAATTTCTCGAAGGCCTCTGATTTATGTTTCATTAAAAAGATATATCCATACCTAGAGAAATCATCCGTAAAAGTAATGAAGTAGGAATAACCACCTCGCGCATGTGTAGACATTGGACCGCACACGTCACTGTGTACGAGTCCCAAGAGCTCGCTTGTCTTACTTCGTGTCCAGTGAACGACGTTTTTGTCATCTTTCCCATGAGACAAGATTCACAAGTAGCATAAGATTGATATTCGAACGGATTCAAATATCCTTCTTTATGTAACTTGGTCAACATTCTCTCATTGATGTGACCTAGTCTACAATGCCATAAGAAAGCCTGATTCGTTTCCGGAGACTTTCTTTTAAATGTGTTCTGGACACTAAAAATTTGAGCTTGATTTAATACGTATATTCCGTTTTCTAATGTACCTGACCCAATCAAATCTTGATTTAGGTGGATGTGAACCACATCTCTTGTAAAAGTAAAATCATATCCTTCCTTAGAAAGTAAGGGTACAGATATGATATTATAAGTCGTACCTGGTACATAAAAACAGTTACGTAGAATCAGTATCTGCCCAGTTGTCATTCCAAGATGATATTCCCCTACGGATTCAGCGTTCATGCTTATTCCGTTAGCAACTGTGAGGGTCATATCACCTATCCCTATAACCCTACGGTTTCTCAAGGCCTGTAATGAATTACAGATATGAGTTCCTGATCCGGTATCCAATACCCAGGAAGTAGGGTTAACTGACATACAATCTCTATCATAAACACACCCGAAGTTGAAACCACAACATGCTTCGTATCCTGGCTACTGGCTTCTAAAGCCCTGCAATCATTCTGCCAATGCCCAATCCCATAACAATAGGAATGTCCCTCAATAGGGTGGTCCAGCTTGTTAGAGGCAATGGACATCTGGACAGACTTTTGCCAGTCATATAAGTCAGATTCAGTCAAATTTTTATCTAGATGTAACATATGTGTGGTCATAAGGTCGCTGCAATTTAGAGAGAGAGAGAGAGAAGAAAACACTATTAGCATGATACTCTTGCAAGTTTAGAGTGGTTATTAATATATCTAAACTTGATGGCTCCCACTGTTTCTCGAATCCTTCCTCAAACCATAAAAAAAGAATTAGCCAGGACAATTCTCACTGTACAATACTTGCTTAACCGTTTAGGCAGGCTAGTGTCGATACTTCGAAAGAGGTTTTCCAACGCTTTCGCGAAGTTCGTTAATTAAAGAACCTCTTTTCTCTGGGGGCGTAACCCCGCTGACACCTTTCTAGGCACCTACTTGGTTTATAGCATTGATCGTTAAGTGACGAATCTCCTGATAAGTAGTATATACTCACAGTAGGATCGGGATTCAAAATATCGTCGTATGATAATGTTGAAGGAATCCTACCTGCATTCATCAAACTCCAAAATGATATGCTCTCTCTGCAAATTTCAGTTTCTTTAGAAATTCCCGATATGGATTTTTGCCCCATGCTCTTATGACCTTGACGAAGGTCAACAAATCATAAGTCACATGTCAAGTTCTACCCGTCATTGTCCAGGTTAATTTGAACCCACCCGTAGATATCCTTGACGAAGGTTAACAAGGTAATACGACTGTCCCAAACCAACGCATCTATCTATGCTACACATGAACACTCAACAGCTACCAATCACTATGCCTTGACGAAGGTCAACAAACATAGCTTGAATACTATTGAATATCCATATGAAACGACGAAGGGCTACGACTAGTTTTGGCAAAACCGTGAACGTAGTGAACTTGATATAATCGAAGGAACCTGATACTTTTTAAAAAGAGTGGTTAAAGCTCCGCAATTAAAAAATTCTGCTCTTTTAAAATAACCGAGTGGTTTCTTTTAAATTTGTTCCAACGATTTAAACTTTGGTTTATTTTTTTTGCATTATAATAATGCGTCCCATCTTTAATCTTATCATTACAGAAAACAACGAAACTACCACGTCCTCTTATGCCATCCGCATTCGCCACGGATTCCCGTCATCACCCGTTAGGTTACTTAACTAACGACAGAGCGGAGGCTGGGCTAGCGCGGGTGCAAAACATAAGTGACGTCTAATAGCTATTTATATATAGATATTGTACATTCGTCAGACGCAATAATAAGTATTCCAGATCACAGATAAACTTTATTGGATATGCAAGCAATCCGCATTTCTTTTGAGCCTGCAAGGAAAGACGGATTACACAGTTGTGATGAATAGCCATTACCCTACCCCAGACCCCTACGGGTACGGCAAACTACCCGCCAAGTACCAGAAGTGAAGCGGTCTGCCTCAACACTTCAAAATACCCGGTAGTTTGTGTACACACCTTGGGTCTATCCTAGGAGCAAAAACAGTAAAAAGAAATAATACAACGGTGGCTACAACCGCAACCTGGATGTGCCCCGCAAAATAATATTATAATTTATTACATTTACATCGAATGAATTGATACAATAACCCATCACAAAACCCGGCTAATCATCACAACAATCCAATACAGTTTATATACACAAACAGTTATATATAACATCACAGATATGTGCAACCCCTGCTAACCGACATACTAGCAGTTAGGGGAGGTTTACGAACACATAAAACATTACAGATAAAGATCTAATTAGCAAAAATCTTAGAATATCGATCGATTTCCCTTTTTCATGTCTATCCCAAAAGCAAACCTGCACTGAAGTAACCTGGATAGAAAAAGAACATACATGAAAGCAAAAAAACCAGAAATTATGAATTACTGTGAAAATCCGAGTCAACGCGGCGTTGACTCGGCAGCGGAACCGCGGCAGAAGCTCTCTATTGCCGCGGTTCCACGGCCGTTTTGCAAAGTTAGAGGCTCGAATTTTCCCAGTATTCGTACAATTCCCTGCTGTGAATTTTAAGGTATGTCAAATTATTTTTCAGACACTTTTAAAATTAACAGAAACTAGGTATTTCCGGGTTTTTGTTTTCGTGTTTTCCGTCGATCGAACTTCTAATCAGTTGCTAACATGCTAGTAATGGTTTAGTTGGCTCTGATACCACTGTAAGTCCATGTCACGCACCCCACTAACTTGCGGGGAGGCGGAATATATGAAAAACGATTATCAAAACTTCGTAACACGGACTTGAGCGCATGAATCGTAATCTAAACCATTGCTAACGTTATACTAGAGGTTTAACTACTCGGTTCCAATGTTATACCTCACGTTACAAGTCCTTCGGGTCTTCATCGCTGTCCTCCACTCCTCGTAGGCTCGTTGGAATATCGACACCTCAACGGCCTCCTCGAATCAAAGACGATCCACCCGAAAGCTCCTACGCCAAGCTTAATCTCAAACTTGAGATAACTAGTTTGCTCAAATCGCTAATCTAAGCTAACTAGGTGATATAGAGTGAGGTTAGGGATGTTTTAGTCTAGCTAACCCTTGATCTCAATACCTGAGAGGTTAGGGTTAGGGTTTGAAGAGAGAGTGAGCTTGAGGAGAGAGAAGGTGAAGATGAGAATCATATGAATAATGAACTCATATGAATTTATCAACCATAACAATAAATCAAATAAATAATATAAATGATTTATCATCATGGTTAGATTCATTCATCTAGTGTGATTCATCAAAATGACTCACTAACTCATTAATGAATCATTTAATGCAAAGGATGAATCACATAAATGAGTCATTAAGCATTTAATGCTCATGCCACCTTAACCCCTTAGTCACCACTCTTCTAGAAGCTTCCCAACAAATTACGAGAGCGTCCCTCCAATCCGTGAAAATACGAAAAAACTTTAGACTGTATAAATCCAATAACCCGATACTAGAATCTGGCTTAAACCAAAGCCAACTAGTAAAAACTGTCCGAACGTCGTACGTGCGTAAACGTACGTACACGTTTGAACCCTTGTCGTAAAACCGTACGACATCTATATCGTTTCGCCTGGAGCAGGGAAACTCTCTGTATCGGACTCTAAAGACTCGACACTACGCTGGCAGTGGGTTTAACCACAGACCGCAAGCGGCACTAGCTGTACGTAACGGTCCCCAGGTAGATGTCGATAAGAAGGCCGATGATGAAACTCATCCGAACTCCCACTGAGCCTGATGTGACAATCTCCGTACAGTTCGGTCTATTCGTCTAAAACTATCGCATATCAAGCCTAGGAGGCGGCAAGCGTCAGTCCCCCGATAGCTGTATAAGTCGTGTCGGAGCGAAGCCCAATACACCCTGAGAAGTTACTGGAACCTACCAGTGTATCTCGTTTGCCCTGGCCAGGGACTTTGCGTAATGGCTCTCCGACACAGCGCGATATCATCTCCCAATACCGGGAGAGACGAATCCTATCTAGCTACTACTGCCTCCAAGTGCTCGGGACTGCACCCAACTGCTACCTGTTTGCACGACTCCTTTGAGCCGTGGTAGAGTAGCAATCTAAGAACAGTGGGACACACTCGAGGCGACGTAGCAGTGTCAAGTCCGCGGACTATCCTGTACTCATGTCATCTTGGAACTGTTAACTGATGATGGGTATAATACCAACCAACAGTTCCCTGCGAGTCCTGTCCGGTGTACCCGTAACCTAACGAGCACCTGTGTACTATCTCCAGTACGACGTACTGATGGCTATGGGATAAACCATCTCCCTGACTGGGATGAGAAGCGTACACACTAGTCTACTCCGGAATATCGATACCCTGTCTCGATAATCCTACGACTAGGGATCTGTATAGGATGTTGCTTATAGACTACCCAGCCCCCACTAGTGTGACTGCCATCACAACGCTGGTAATCAAGCAAAGAACCTATGGGCTCTACTAATATGTATAAGTGATACGTTAAAAGAAACATATGCACATATTAAAGTAGACACAAACCAAGTAGCATACTACCATTTTCAGCAAGGCTGTATATATACATGTGAATATCCCAAGCTTATATTAAGTAATATACAATTTAGTATGATACAATAATGGCCCCTAGGGCATATACACTAACACTTCTTATTCCTCCTCCTTCTTGGATATCGTCGTCGTCCCCACTGCCACCTCCTCATTCCTCTTCCTCTTCAATATCGCCATGGTGGCGGCAGCGGTTGTGGGTTAAAGAAGATGAGAAAGAACAAGGTGTTGGTGATGGTAGTGGTGGCGGTGGCGGTGAAGAGGAAGAGAAAGAAGGTGTTGATGGATTGAAGAAGAGGAGGAAGGTGGTGGTGGTGTTAATGGTGATGATGGCGGTGGCGTGTGTTGAAGAGGAGAAGAAAGAAGGTGGCGATGGTGGGGATGGTGGCGATGACCGGGAAGGGAGAGGAGGAGGGGGAGGAAGAATTATTTTCAGAAGAGGAGGAGGAGGAAGAATCATTTTCAAAAGTGAAGTAGGGGGAGCTGTAAGAGTAATTTATAAGTATAGAAGGTTATAAGTAAATACTAATTATGGGGAGGACAGAGAAAAATATTGAAGTATGGGGAGCTAACGGAAAAAAACCCTAAATAAAAATATAATTGTTTCGAAATGATTCATTTTGTAAAAAGAAAAGGTTTTGAAAGATTTTTTTTTAAAAAAAAGATTTATTTTGATATAAAGAATTTGTTCGATTTTGTTTGAATGGAAATTTTTTTTAAAAAATAGAATTTGTTTTATTGAAAGAAAAAATATTAGTTTAAGAAAATCCTTTTATCTTTTAAATTATTCTCTTTTGAAACTCTGCATATATTTATTTCTATTTAAATATACATAATAGTAACCTTGTAGCCTATTGGTTAAGTCATTGCATTGCTAGCCCATAGGCTATAAATTCGAATATTGTGTCTTGCAATTTATCAATTGTTTATATATCTTTCATAACCACTTGTTATATTTTAATCCACCTTTTCTTTTCTTATTCATTTCATATTTTATTTGGTTCTTCCTCCTTTCTTCTTCAACCTCAAAACCTTAGTTTTCTAAAAAAAATCAGTTGACGTTGGTAAATCCTTCATCCTCCTCTTTCTTTCCCTCTTATTACAAATTCCTTCCTCATAGCCTTCATTTTGTTAAATATCCTTCCTTTTTCCATGTCTCTACTTACACATACTTCGGTAATCCTCATGTTTAAATAACAAATTTAAAATAAATTAATTATTCTAGTACACAAAGGCGATATGTCGTCTACATGCTTGAAAACGTGTTAAGTGATTGTTATAATTTTTCTTGTATATGTTCATGGTAAATGGTAATATTATTAGTTTATGAGAATGAATGAATCATGTCACTCTATATTACATGTCATCTTGATGAACCCGGTGTTTTATTTTAAAAAAAATGAAGTTACAAATAAATACCATAATTTTGTTATTCACACATACGACTTTAAAATACCCTTATTATCAAAATAAATTCTAGAAAATCCATCTTGACTTACATTCTAGGAAAATTAGATTATATATTAGATAGAATTTTAGATCTACAGTAAAAGTTTGAGATCAAATCGCATAACAATTTAGGATTTACGACGTCTTTTTATTCACTGTTTTTAAATATAGAAAACCACTTTTAAGAGCTTTCTTCGAGAAGCCATAACTCTGTTATATGTAATCCAAAATAAGTGTTTTCAAATGTTTTGAATATCTAGATCGAAACATCTAGATTTTCTTAGTTATATAGATTTCCTAAGAATCGACATAAAATATAGAAACTACGTTACAAAATTAAGTGACGAATCAGTCAGAATCTGTCCTGATTCGTACACTGTTTTTAAATACGACATAACTTGAGTTTCCGGTGTCCGTTCATGACAAAATTTAGATATATAGATGCACAACCGACAGACCTAGAATTTATTATATACTTGGTGACCCAGAAATTCATAGAATGATCCGATATATGCCCTACAATACACCCCATAGTGGCTGTCCAGAAATCAGAATTTCTGTTTTAAACTCTGACGTTAAAATGACCATAACCAGAGTTTCAGCAATCCAAATTACGCGGAACTTAGTTGTTTGGATAATGCCACGTTCTGCTTCCCAGTAGACGGAAATGGTGACGTGGCAAGCCCGCGGCATGTTTATCCATATAAGATCATTCCTTAAATAAATATACTAAGAGTATTGAAACAATAATACACGATGTAAGAATAAATGGACACTATAAAATTTTTCAACAGATATCTTTATTTATATTCAACTTCCAATATTTACAAGTACATGAGTTTCAACTGAAAAGTAAATATAATAAGGAAAATGCCTAAACAAGTGGCATACATAAGCTGAATAAAAGTGAAGCTAGACTAATCCTGTGAAGCAATCCTGTTGTAGTCCTCCTCTATGGCCTCCACTTCCTCCGTCTCGACCGTATCTGACGAACATTCCAAGAGAAGAAAAATGGGTCGAATGTCCTTCAGCGAACTAGCGTTTAGTAAGTCACAAGAATAAAGTAAGAGTAAAGAAAATGACAAGTGTAGAATATATAGATGACGAGTAAGAGTATATGTTCATGGTTAAATATGTACTATAAGTCTCTATATGGTCACTATGTTAACATTAAATTCCAAGTGTGAATGTCAACGCAGCTGTAGAAGTATTCACGAGCTCAAAAGTGGGGCCCCAGAAGCAAAGGAAACACAGGCCTATTTCATGTGTTAGCATCAGGGCTCTAGGTTGTGGATGAGTCAACCCGACTGATATTCGAGTAAAATAAAAAAGAGTTTAATATGGGACTCCTGAAACTCCGTTGGATTTACACAAGTAACTATCGCAAACACCCCGAGTATAATATATATTTTAATTGTATAACATACTTAATTAATCTGATTGATTGATTATAATATGTCTTGATCGAAATCATAGATTGCAAATGGTATAGAATGAAGTCGAGTGAGTCGAGTAATATACGAGTCATGACAATTGCAATCTTGGTTCGAGTCAAGTTTGTTCGAGAAGATTGGGTTTGAGTTCATGTTCGAGCTTAGATTAGAGTTTCGAGTTTGGGGTTTGACTTCGAGTTTAGATTCAAGTTTAGATTTGAGTTTGGATTCAAGTTCAGGTCTTTTTCATATGAATGATTTAACTGTTGAAGATCTTATGTTCGAGAGAAATCAGACAACTGTTGCACATGGACGGCAGGATTTGTGTCTTTTTCCAAGACAATTGCCATTTGATAACTCCGTTAAGTTGTCTAACCTGAATATGCAAGCACTCACTTTCTCCGGCTCCCTGAGGCTCAAAATAATTAATCCCGCTTAAACTTATATTAAACTAGAGTCCTTAAATATTGTTTGCATATTTCGAGAGGGTTTTATGAAAAATACCTTAATATATGTTCCCGCCAAAATTTTCGGGCAAGAGCTATTTGTTCCTTTATAACCCTTATAAAAAAGGGAGAGAAGAAAGAGGAAGAAAATTCACGGTTGGACATCACGTGTTAAACACGTGAGCGCTTATATGCAAAGCATATAAGTGTTGAAAGAAAATAACTAAGGGCCAAACATGCCTCATGTGTACAACATGTGAGCGCTCATATGCAAAGCATATGAGCGCTGAATATAAACAGGCTAAAACCCACAGCATGGGTCACGTGTTAAACACGTGAGTTCTCTTGCCTCTCACATGCAAAGCATATGAGCGTCCCAATTTAAAATGCTCCTATCAAATTCTAGAATTAAATTCTATCTGGAAAATATTTTCCTGATCTTTCTCAAACTAGAAAGATCTTCTCTGTTAAACAGAGGACCCTTGGATCAAAGATCCAGCGGTGATCGTATGATAGAATAAAATTATATAATACGAAAATATTTTCCTAATCTTGTTAAACGAACAAGATATTCATTTAACAGAATTAAATTCAACATTGCTAATCTTGTTAAACTAACAAGATATTCACATGACAAGAATAAAATTCTATGTTAACAAGATATCTATATTAAGAAAATATATTTCCGATCTTGTTAAACTAAAAATATATGATATAATAAAATTCTAATCTTGTTAAAACTAACAAAATATTCATAATCTTGTTAAACAAATAAGAAATCTTTTCTGTTAAATAGAGAGCCTTTGGATTAAAAATCCAACGGTGAATAAAGTTCATCGATTAATCTAAAAGATCATGAAATCAATCAAGATCTCTCGATGAGAGATTTTCTCAACAAATTGATTCTTTCCCTTCTCCTATAAATAGAAGCAAGGAGGTTAAATAAAAAGAGGAGGAGACCATCCCATAAGCTTCTAAAAAAATATACAGAAGCCTCCCAAAAGCTCCCACAAAACAAAAGAGAATTTAATTCTCAAACCAAGAGTTTAACTCTTCTCAAAGAACTTAGTTCTTCTTCTGGTTAAGCTCTGCAGAAGCAGATCTCCCCACAAGTTAAGAATTTAATTCTCATCGGGGAAATTCTGTTATGCAGATTCAAAACTTAGGGGAAAGAACTAAGTTCAAAAAATTTAATTCTTCCAAAAGAATATAGGAATCTAATTCCTTTGATAAAACTAGGGTTTAACCCTGTAAAAGAATTTAATTCTTATAAAACAAGGGAGTTGAAATTCTTAAAACTCATATCAGAATCTCTAAGCATATAAAAGAAAAGACTAGTCACGTATTCCCACATGAGCACGTCTGAGGAACAAAAAGGAAGAACTTAGATCACATCACGTGTTCCCACGTGACCTCCTAAAACAAGCGCTCAACAATTACATGAAAAAGAGAATAAATCCAAAGACAGTTCTCATTTTGGGGCACCTCACGTGTTCCCACGTGACCCCCAAACAGTTGCCTAACACTTACATGGAAAATGGGAAAATTCTAAAGACAGCGCTCACATTTTGAGCACCTCACGTGTTCGTACGTGAGCATTATATGAGTTGAGTACTTAGCACTTATAAAAGGAAGAGGGAATAAACCCAAAGAAGCAGTGCCCAACTTTAGGGCACCTCACGTGTCCACACGTGATGGCCACAAAACTTAAGTGTTTAACACTTGTATATATAGACGGGGATTTGAACTCAAGGGCACAACACCAACTTTTAGGTGCCTCACGTACCACACGTGGGCATCCCAAATTTCAGTGTTTAATACTGTTTTAGAGACTCATGTAAGAGCACGTGAGCACCGAGCATATATTAGTGTTTAACACTATAAGAGGCCAACTTCAGCCCCAAATTGGCTAAGTCTTCCTGAGATTAAAATATTTTGGATCTCCAAATAGACACAGTCTCTATGCTCATGATTTTCCAAACTAATGCTTCCTCAATGGATGATGACCAGAACGATGTCCATCCCATATCTCCTAAGTTGATCTTAGTCTTCCAAAAATGACTAATGATTCTCAGATGGTCCACCATGATCTCTCCCCGCAATCTGGAATTTGGTTCAAGGGTACATCTCTCCACACCTCTGATACATATCGGTGTAATTCTTCAACGTCTTCAGAGAGGTAGAGGGTCCCGACAACCAACAACTCTTTGGTGCACTCCCAAACCGATGAGCACATCCCAATGGACCGCAACGTCCTTAAACTAACTACGGACCGCAACGTACTTAAACTAGCTACGGACTGCAACGTCCTTAAACTAGCTATGGACTGAAACATTCTTAAACTAACAACGGACCGTAACGTCCTTAAACTAAAACAATGAATCCCAAATGCTCTTTTATTGGGTCTGAATGATCCTAAAATCCTGTTGAGTGGATTTTAGTCTGAAAATTAGACTAACGTATTCTCAACAAACATTTAATTTGATCTTAATCCCAAATGAGATTAACGATCCTTAAATCAAACCAAATCCAAATCTAAGAAAATACGGATTTGGATTAATCCACGCCCTACGGGCGACAACACAAATTAGTCTCCGTATACAATCCACGGGCAACCAAAAATAAAATAAACACACATGACACGAAGTGACCTTCAGGAGCAGGAGAAAGTGGTTACTGTGATGCGGTAACGTAATTAACTGCAGAGGCTTGCGCCTGCAGTGAAGAGCGTCCCCACAATTAAAAACCCCTCACAACGAGAGGGAATCTGATGAAGTCTGCTACAATGGCCGCATCCGTCCAAACCTCTGATACCCGGTGCCACAAATCAACTTGATATCTCCGGAGAGGTGGACGGATAAATCCAAATAGCATCTGCCCCCAAATTCAGGCAAGACGTTTGTCTTCCCGGTTTTCGGCGGTAAACAATATAGTTTTAAAATAAATCTCGAGGGTGATTTGTAATATTTAGGATTTTCATGAACATGTAGTTTAATTGTTATGGTATTTCAGTGATAGACCTAGTTTTTTTTTGAAAGTTTATGGTACTTTTATAAAAACTAGCTCTTTTGGGAAACTTTTTGGTATTTTATTTAAATTTTAAATCTTCATTTTAAAAAATATAGTTCCATAATATGTTTTTTTATTGAAAATACGAATTCATAGTTTTATATAATTTTTCCAAAGTTTAGTTTGATTTAGAAAAGTCGTATTTCTTAAAAACCGTATTTTTATTTCCTTTCGAAACCGAATACCCCATGAGGAGTTATGCATCTCGCTCTACTATCCCAAGAATTTGTGATAATCAACACTATCCACTAGCGGGTCCCCTAACGAGGGTTGTAGAGGTGTAATTGCCAAGGATTACAAAATACCGATTAAAAGAAACCCGTTTTGAAAAAGTGTGGTATTTTAATGTAAAACATATTCTTTAAACAAATCGTATATTTGGAATACCGTGCTATGAAACCATTGTGTTTGTGTGGGGTAGGTCGTTACCCCGTGAAGTTTTCCTAAAGGTATTTTTAACAATTATTGAAATAAGGGTCATATTAAAGTTCATGGTATTTTTCTGAAAACTTCGTTTTATGATTATTTCACATAGAATTTTTTTGTTAAACTACAATATAAATGATGTAAGTAAGGTTAAGGGTAGTTTTATAGTGTTGGTGTGGCTTAATCTACTCATCAAGTGGATTAAAAGATTTAAAAGAAACTATTATCGGAGCTAACTCCACTTTTGTCGATATGTTTTAAAAATTATATAAAAGTGAAAAGAGAGAGATGAAGGGACTTACTTGTTGTGTAGTGTTCTCTGATGAAAAATAAATAATAAATAAAAAAAAGCAATAGGAAAATTCCCCAAAAAGAGCATCACGTGCTCGCACGTGATGCGCCTTTGAGCCAAAATTATAAGCACTTAACAAAAAGCACTGAGGTTGGGCCTTACGTGCCACACATGAGCACCTATATACAAAGTATATAGGCGCCTTCATAAAGCAAATAGCAGGCCAAAAAGCGCATCACGTGCCAACACGTGATGCTCTCATCTGGGACTGATACACATAGGCAAACCGCTCTAGTGCCATTAGATCACGTGCTACACGTGAGGGCTTCTAATGCCATCTGAGCCGATAGAATTAAATTTTATATAAAGGGGATCAGGACCCTATTTTGGGAATATTTTCCACAATATTTCTAAATAAGAAAGATTGTGAATCACCAAGATACAAAATAAGCTCTGTATGGGAAAGTATTTTCCCAATCTTGTTAAAAAAATAAGAAAAATATCTTATGTAAAACAGAAGTCCTTGGATAAAAGATCCAACGGTGGATAAATTCCCCCAAATCAATTAAAAAATCTCTCAATAAGAGATTTGCTTAACTGAATCAACAAATCAGCCTCCCCTATATAAAGGACCCAAGACTTCAAGTCTTGGAGAAAGTAACCCCCCATAAACTTCAAGTTCAAAAATACAGAAAACAGAGAGGAAAACCCCTTAGTAAGCAAAACAAAAAAGAATTTAATTCTCAAACCAAGAGTTTAACCCTTCTCAAAGAACTTAGTTCTTCCTCTGGTTGAGACCTACAGAAGTAGATCTCCCCATAAGTTGAGAATTTAATTCTCATCGGGAAGATTTTGTTATGTAGATTCAAACCTAGAGGAAAGAACTAAGTTCAAAGAATTTAATTCTTACCAAAAGATATAGGAATTTAATTCCTCTGATAAAACTAGGATTTAACCATATAGAAGAATTTAATTCATATAAAAATAAGGGACCTGAAATTCACAAAACTCAGATTAAGAGCTCCATGCATATTAGTGTTCATTGCTACATAATAAAAGCTCACGTGTTCCTACGTGAGCACCTTTGAGAAACAAAAAAGGAAGGACGGAGATCTAGCCACGTGACCCCACGTACCCCTGAGAAGTGCTCAGCACTTATAAAAGAGAAAAAGGAATAAACCCTATTTTTGAGGCGCCTCACATGACCCCACGTGACCCAATAGTGCTTAGCGATCAGAAAAGAACAAGAGAATAAACCCAAAGAAACAACGCCAACTTCAAGCGCCTCACGTGACCCTACGTGAGCGCCTCAAAATTTTAGTGTTTAACACCGCTTCAAGCACCTCACGTGACCCCACGTGAGCGCCCTAAATTTCTAGTGTTTAACACTGCTTCAAGCGCCTCACGTGACCCCACGTGAGCGCCTCAAATTTCTAGTGTTTAACACTGCTTCAAGCGCCTCATGTGACCCCACGTGAGCGCCTCAAATTTTTAGTGTTTAACACTATAAGAGGCCAACTTCAATCCCAGATTGGCCAAGTCTTTTTTGAGATTAAATCTCTAAATAAACCGAACCTCCATGCTCATGACTGATGGCTCCTCGATCTGAAATCTGGTTCAAGGGTACATCTCTTCATACCTCTGATACATGTCGTTGTAATTCTTCAACGTCTTCAGAGAGATGGAGGGTCCCAATAACCAATAACTTTTGGCGCATCCCCAAACTGTTAAACACAGACTATGATGTCCTTAAACCCTACAGACTATGATGTTTTTAAACCCCTACAGACTATGATGTCTTTAAACCCTACAGACTATGATGTCTTTAAGCCCCTATAAACTATGATGTCTTTAAACATAGACTATGATTTCTTTAAACCCTATAGACTATGATTTCTTTAAACCCTACAGACTATGATGTCTTTAAACACAGACTATGATGTCCTTAAACTCAATGGACCGCAATGTCCCTAAACTAAATTCTATGGACCGCAATGTCCCTAAACTAAATTTTATGGACTATGATGTCCTTAAACCCAATGGACCGTAACGTCCCTAAACAAAAACGATAGAGCCCAAATGCTCTTTTGTTGGATCAAAAATGATCCTGAACCTCCGTTGAGTAGATCTTAGTCTAGAATTAGACTAACGTATCCTTAACAAATATTTAAGTTGATCTTAATCTCAAACGAGATTAACGATCCTTAAATCAAACAAATCTAAATCTAAGAAAATACGGATTTGGACTAATCCCTGCACTACGGGCGACAACATAAATTAGTCTCCGTATATAATCCACGGGCAACCAAAAATAAAACAAACACACACGATACGAAGTGAATATCTGGAGAAGGAGAAAATGGTTACCGCTACGTGGCAACGTAATTAACTGCAGGGGTTTGCGCCTGCAGGGAAAAGCGTCCCCACAATCAAAAACCCCTCACAATGAGGGGGAATATAACGAAGTCTGCTACAACGGCCGCATCCGTCTAAACCTCCGATGTACGGTGCCATAAATCAACTTGGTATCTTCGGAGAGGTGGACGGATAAACCCAAATAGCATCTGCCCCCAAAATTCAGGCCAGACGTCTTAACGTCCCGGTCGCGTCTTTCAGCGGTAAACATGTAGCATTGGGAAGAGGTTAAAGAAGAGAGAGGGGGTCTTGGTCTAGTTGGCGATACTCCGGTCGTCGAAATTTGATCGCTACTCACTTTTCCTTGCCTAACTCCACTTGAATGGTCCTAACCCTTCTTGAACTTAGAGAATTTTGAGGAAATTTTCAGAATAGAGTGAAGGTAGGGCATAGGGTGGTATTTATAGTGAAGAATTAGGATTTGTGAATTAAAATTTTGAATTAAAAGAATTAAAATGGTGTTAAATAATGAATTGAAGAGTCTCTACTTGATTGCAGAAAAATCAAACAATGCAGTGGAGTTTAGGGGAGTCGAATAGGTGTGTGTGCAAAGCACGGAGTCATTTGGACTCATCAGGACCGTCGGTGCCGGCCAAATCTCAAGAATGGGCGGTCGGATCTTGGGCAATTGCCTCGAGATTCGTGCCACCAGATTTAATCACTGTTTACTCCTTTTTGTGCATGTTTGATTTTTCTGAAACTTTTCGTTTCTCTGTGAATTGCACATGCAATTCTTGGGCTTCCAAAAAATTAAAAAGAAAAATCCTAAAAATAATTAGGATTGATAGGATTCGAACGCACAGGCTATATCATAGCAGTGTAGAGGCTTTACCAGTGAGCTACAAGTTATTTCTTGTTTTTATTAAACAAATGTAACTTATATCTTTACAGCAGGCTAAAATACTCTTTATATACAATAAACCAGTAATTTTTGTATAGGGATTTCAGAGTCGTTACATTCTACCCTCCTTATAAAAATTTCGTCCTCGAAATTTACAATTACATAGAGACTAATTTTTGAAAAGATAAGGGTATCATGTACGCATATCTTCTTCTCTTTCCTAAGTTGACTCTCCTGGCAAATCCTTTCTCCACATCACTCGGACCAAATTTACCTCCTTGTTCCATAATGTTTTCACCTTCCAGTTCAGGATCTCAACTGGTTGCTGCTCACAAGTCAGATCGGTCTGTACAGTAAGCTCTGAATGATCAAGTATGTGGCTGGGGTCGCTCACATATCGTCGTAATTAGGATATATGGAACACATTGTACACTCCTTCTAATGAGGGTGGTAGTGCTAAACGGTACGCCACTTCTCCAACTCGTTCGAGTATGTCGAACAGTCCTATATATCTTGGACTTAAATTACCCCTCTTGCCAAAATGTATCACTCCTCTTTTTGGAGAGATCTTCAAGAATACATGTTCTCCGAGTTGAAACTCCAGATGTCGGCGCTTTGCATCTGCCCAATGTTTTTTTCGGTCCTGGGCTATGCGCATTTTTCCCAGATCATGCGAACCATATCTACAGTTTCCACGATCATCTCTGGACCAAGGAGTTCACGATCTCCAACGTCGTCCCAACTCAGAGAGGAACGACACTTCCGTCCGTAGAGTGCTGCAAAAGATGCCATCCCAATGCTTGCCTAGTAGCTGTTGTTGTTTGAAAACTCCACAAGGTGTAGGTGATCTTCTCATGAACCTCCGAAGTCTGACATACAGGCTCTCAGTATATCTTCTAATATCTGAATTGTTTGCTTAGACTATCCATCTGTTTGTGGATTATACGCCGTACTGAAATTCAGACTCGTCCCCAGGGTAGCTTACAGACTCTGCCAAAATTATGATCGGAATCTTGTATCACGATCGGAGATGATGCAGATAGGTACACCATGTAATCTCACGATCTCCTGCATAAGTTTGTGGGTATCAAGACAAGTATGGTACATCTTGAAAGGTTAAATCTTACTTTAGATTTTTACTCACCTCTATGTACTTGCTTGACAGCGTCTCGGTTGACTGGCTAATTCGGAATGGAATAAAGTGAGCCGACTTGGTGAGTCGATCCACAATAACCCAAATTGCATCGTTACCCTTCGTGCTGCGAAGGAGAGCAGTCACGAAGTCCATGGTAATATGCTACCATTTCCATTCTGGAATTGGTAACGGTTAAAGTAGACCAGTTCTGTGATATTCAGCATTCACTTGCTAACATACCAAACACTTTGCTACGCTTCTAGCTACTTCACGCTTCATTCCATGCCACCAGTAGTGTTGCCGTAAATCCTTGTACATCTTCGTGCCACCGGCGTGTACAGAATAAGGAGCGATGTGAGCTTCTTTAATCAACTCTTTTCAAACAGGGCCGAATGGCATGCATAAATGGCTTTCATATCGTAAGGATCCATCTTCGTGGATGAGGAAGTCGGTTCGAAGTCCACTTTCTACTTGTTCTCGGATCTTTTATAGCTTGGTGTCATTTGCTTGAGCCGCTTTGATCTGATTTACAAGAGTGGACTGGACGTGTAAGTTCATCAAATATGAAACGTTACCTGGCATAACTATTTCGATTCCCAATCTGTGAAATTCTTGTTATAGCTTCCACTGAATGGTGAGGTTCATTGCTAATGACTGACAACTAAGTGCATCAGGAACTACGTTCACCTTTCCAGGATGATATTGTAAGTTGATGTCGAAGTTCGACATGAGTTCTAGTTATCTTCTCTGCCACATGTTGAGTTCCTACTCAGTAAATACATACTTCAGACTATTGTGGTCAGTGTATATATCCACCCGTTCTCCAAAAACATAGTGGCACCAAATCTTGACTGCGAAGATGACGGCTGCCAATTCCAGATCATGTGTTGGATAGTTACGCTCATGAACCTTTAGTTGTCTTGATGCAAAAGCCATAACCTTTTCATGCTGATGCAGAACACATCCTAATCCTTTACCAGACGCATCACAATGCACAATGAATCCGCCAGATTGATCCGGTATTACGAGGATTGGAGCAGAGGTTAATCTCGACTTGAGTTCTACAAAATCCTTCTCACATACTTCTGACCACACGAATGCTTCGTCTTTACGTGTGAGCTTGGTTAAGGGTGCCGCGTTCTTTGAGAATCCTTCAATGAATCATCGGCAGTATCCTGCTAAGCCCAAGAAACTTCTTATATCCTTCACCGTCTTTGGTGTCAGCCACTCACTGACAACTGACGTCTTAGCTGGATCCACAGAGATTACTTCACCTAAAACGATATGTCCGAGAAATCTGACTTGATCTAGCCAAAATTCACACTTTTTGTACTTGGTGTCACACCTCGCTTCCCAGTGTACGGGGAACTAGACGTGACGGGCACGCGGCGTATTTATTCAGAAATAAATATGTTAAGCGTAAATAAGCAATATATAAATAAAATGCATAAGAATGACAAGAGATGTAATATAAACAACAACTTTTTATTAACTTTCATTCTTTACATTGCAATTGATTTGAAAAGGAAATGTACAATGATATAAAGCAATGCCTAAACAGTGGCATATGAATAGAAAATAAGTACAAGAAAAACTAGAAATCTGGTTGTACCTCAATCTCCTCCAAGTACTCCTGGCTGGGCTCGGTCTCTTGAGAGTCGGGTCCTCCTGATGAATATTCCAAAAAAAGAAAGAGACATGAATGTCGTCAGCGAACTAGCGCTCGGTAAGTCCCAAAAGAAAGAATAAAATAAAACAAGCAGAGAGAATAGGACCGGTAAATTTGTACAGATTATATATTTGTTATACTAACGTAGTTGTTTGTAGCTTGGTACAGAAGATATAAGTGTATACAAGAGGAGTCCAACTTGCTCCGTGGACTATGGTAATAGAAAGTACAAGGCCCCGTCAAAACCCACGAGACAACGACATGGATGTTCAGGTAGGTGTCTTTTAGTGACCATCTTTTTTCACTTCTAATACATTCCGTACCAATCTACCCCGTTAAACCCCGTTAAACCCCGTAATGTATTGTATTGTTATAGGTTATATTATAAGGCTTGCCGAGACCATGGATACAAGTTGTTCATATAATCAGGTTCAGGATATAAACAAGTAGTCATGTAATCAAGTCAAGTTATAGCCATGGTTCGGTCAAGTCAAGTCATGTTTGCATTTTGATATTGTTCTAGTATTCAGCTTCAGGTTCAAGTATACATGTTGGTTTCATGTTAGAATTGGACTCATGTTTGAGTAGGATTCATGTTTGATTAAGATTCATGTTTGAGTTGGATTTATGCTTGAATTAGACTCAGAATTGATTTAAACTCAGACTTGAGTCAGACACTTAAACTGATTTGGATCCTAGATTAGGTTTGGGTGTTATTGATACCTGCAGTACATGGACGGCAGGATTTGTGTTTTTTTCCAAGACAATTACCATTGATAACTCCGTTAAGTTTTTCTACCTTAAATAGGCAAATACTCACTTTCTCCGTCTCCCTGAGGCTCAAGAGAATTGATCCCGTCTAAACCCATATTTACTAAAGTCCTTAAATGTGATTTGATATAACTCGAGGGGGTTTTATGAAAAACATTTTTATATATACTTTCAAAATAAACCTTGAGAAATTATTTATATTATTTAGGGTTTCCATAATTGTGAATTTTAAAAATTGAAGTATTTTAGTGAATATTAACTTAATTTGAATAGTTCATGGTATTTTAATGTAAATCTTGACTTTTGGTTAACTTGAAGGTATTTTGGTGAAACTTGTCATTCATTTATTTTCTAGAAAACATGGAATTTTATTATATCTTGAAAATATGTGGTTCGGTAATATTTGTATAAGTATTAAAAATTAATTTTAATATCAAGTAGAAAATTTCGTTTTTCTTAAAAATTGTATTAAAATCTTTTGAGACCAAATGCTCCGTGAGGAGGTCTGCATCTCACTCTACTAGCCTAAGGATATGTGATAATCCGCACCATCCAAAAGCGGATCCCCTAACGAGGGTTGTAAAGGCATAATCGCAAAGATTTAACAATACAATTTAAAAAGAAAACCGGGTTTTTATAGTCGATGGTATTTTAATGAAATATTGGATTCGCCACAAAAATATGTTCAAAGAGTATCGTGCTATGTAAATATGTGTGTATGTGCGGGGTAGGTTGTTCCCCTCCGAAAGACGGCGCGACATGACGTCTTGCCTGAGATTCGGGGCAGATGCTAATTGGTGCTATCCGTCCACCTCTCCGAAGATGCCAAGTTGATTTATGGCACCATGTATCGAAGGTTTAGACGGATGCGTCCGATGTAGCAGACTTCGTCAGATTCCCCCTCGTTTGAGGGGTTTTTGATTGTGGGGACGCTCTTCCCTGCAGGCGCAAGCCCCTGCAGTTAATTACGCTACCGTATTGCGGTAACAACTTTCTCCTTCTCCAGATGGTCACTTCGTGTCGTGGGTGTTTGTTTTGTTGCCCGTGGATTGTTTACGGATACTGAGTTATGTCGTCGCCCGTAGGGCGTGGACTAGTCCAAATCCGTATTATCTTAGATTTGGGTTTGGGGGTTTGGTTTGAGGATACGTCAGCCATACTTGAGGCTAAGATCAACTCAAACGTTTGTTAAGGATACGTTAGTCTAACTTTGAGACTAAGATCAACTTAACGGGATTGTTTAGATCCGACAAAAGAGCGTTTGGGCTCTAATGTTCCAGTTTAGGGACATAGTGGTCCATCGTCTGTATGGCTGTCGGGACCCATCACCTCTCTGACGACGTTGAAGGATTACAACGACAGATGTCAGAGGAGTTCAGAGATGTACCCTTGAGCCGGAGTTAATTTGGGGGATTCGTAGTCCAGTATGTTTGAGGGTTTAAGGACGCGTTAGCCATCTTCGAGGCTAAGATCAACTTAAACGGGACCGTTTAGGTCCGACAAAAGAGCATATGGAGGGCTCTATTGTTCTAGTTTAGGGACGTTGCGGTCCATGGGTAGTTTAAGGACATTGCGGTCCGTGGGTAGTTTAAGGACATTGCGGTCCGTTGTTAGTTTTAAGACATCTCGGTCAAGGTTAAGGACGTCGTAGTCCATGGGTTTAAGGACCCCACAGTCCGGTATGTGCTCTGGATGCTTCACACGGGTTCACTGCCGTGCTTAGCGAGGACCAGGCTCCGCTCTGGACGTTTTCCGTGGGGTCAAAGAGTGACGTTATCCACGTTCCGCGTGACCAGGAATTTGTATGAGTTTAAGGACCCCACAGTCCGTATCATGGGTGGTCGTCGGGACCCGTCACCTCTTTGAAGACATTGAGGGATTACAATGCCAAGTATCAAAGGAGTGAAGAGATGTACCCTAGAACCGGAGTGGCTTGAGCAGTCCCTGGCCCAATTTGAGGTCAGGACTGATTAATTATGTTATGAGCCCATTGGCCCAATTAGTCACGAATTGAGGACTTATGGCCAGCTTGGGCTAAGTCCCATCATGTCTGGAATATTGATTCCTTGTGAGTCCATCGAGGGAGAAGCTTTGCCTCTATCCCTTTAGCCAATTGGGCTATAGACTAGTGTTAAACACTTCAAAGCAATCAGTGTTGAACACTGGGAATGAGTTTGACAAGTTAGTGTTTAACACTAGAAGAATAATTGGTGTTAAACACCAGCAACAAGGCCTTGAAATGATCATAAGCACTAAAACAGCTCAGTGTTGAACACTGGCAATGGGGATCTCAAATTAGTGCCGAATATTAAAACAATTAGTATTGAACACTACGAACAAAATTCTTTAATTAGTGTTGAACACTAAGGCCCGATAGCATTTCAATACTGGATTCGAGGGTTTTAACTTAGTGTTAAACACTACAGCAAGAACGGTCACGTGGCCCCACGTGAGAGTGCCTTCCCTTCAATGATTCTGCCGAAATTACGGTGTCTTTGATAGCGTCACGTGTCAGCACGTGACGGGCATTCAAATGCCTATGTGTTAAGGCTTCTGCTGAAAGTCACGTGGGTCACATGGGGTGCTGCCTCAAAGGGGCTTTCTGTAGGGCTTTTGGGGGGTCACGTGGTGACACGTGACCCTGCCTCAATGTTTTTTTTTTTTTTGGAGGATCTGTTACTCCTCTTTCAGGAATTAAATTCCTCGAACTTTTAATTTCAGAGGAATTAAATTCCTATTTCCTTTTGAAGGCTTATATTCTGGAATAGAGTTTAAATCTGAGTTTTCTGTGGGAATTAAATTCCTTGTTTATGCGAAGAACCGAATAGGGTTAAACCCTAACAAAAGCTTTTAAGGAATTAAACTCCCCTTTTCTGAGGATTATGATTAAAGGAATTAAATTCCCACCGTTTCAACAGAACTATGTTCTCAATTAGGGTTCAACCCTGTTTCTTTTTGTTTTGAAGGAATTAAATTCCCATGATACAGGGTCGAACCCTAGCTTTATTTTGGAGGAATTAAATTCCTATAGTTCTATGAGAGTTAAATTCTCATGCTTGCATTCCTTCTCTATGTTTTGGATCTGCATGGCAGGATCTCGACCCATTGAGAATTAAATTCTCAACCTTAAGGGGAGATGTGCACTTTGCAGATCCTCTATCAAAGAGGGAGGAGATATGCTCTCTCGTTTTATGCCTCAGAGTTAAACTCTGTTGAGAATTGAATTCTTTTTCTTTCCAAAAGGCTTTCCCTTTCTTACCTAGGGTTTTTTGCAGAAGATCTGAGTCTTTTCAAAATATCAAAGCTCTTCTCCTTTCTCTTTTCTTCTCTGCGTCTCTCCTTCTTTTTTGTGTCCCTTGGCTCCTATTTATAGGAGAAGCAGCCGAATCAATCAGTCTTTTGTGAATCTTCATTGAGAGATTTGATTTGCGTCCATCATTCATTTTGGGTCTTTGGATTATCAGGTGAATTTTATTCACCATTGGATTTTAAATCCAGAGATTTTCCTTTGTTATTTTGGTTAGATTTTTAAGGGGGAAATCTTTCCAAACCCGAGATTTTCCATAGATAGATGATATTTAATCATCTCTGGATCTTTAATTTGATTGGTCCCAAATAATTACTTTCCTTTGGAAAGATTCGAATTTCCTTCAGAATTTAATTCTGTCGTCAAAAATGGGCTTTGAAAGCCGGTCACGTGTGACCACGTGACCCATGGTCACGTGTAGACACGTGACCCTCTTTGGAATGAAGAATCCTCTTCCTTTCTGCGCTATCTTCCGGTTGCTGTTGTAGCCATCACGTGCTACCACGTGACGCCTGGTCACGTGTGAGCACGTGACCCCTGTCTGGCACTTCTTTCTTTGGTTCAATTGGAGAGCGAGTTTGCTGCTTTGAACGTCACGTGTCGACACGTGACCCTGGTCACGTGGGAGCACGTGACCTCTTCTGAAGCTCTTTTCCTTGACTTGATCAGCGAATCAAAGTGCGCTTTTTCTGTATTTTATAGGTCACGTGTCAACACGTGACTGCTGTCACGTGTAAGCACGTGGCCTCTTTTGAAGCTTTTCCCAGAAGCTTTCCTGATTTTAAATCAGGAAACAAATGCCCCCACAGCGTTGTTCTCACGTGTCAGCACGTGAGTGCAACGCTGTCACCTCTCGCGACCGTTGGATTCCTTTAGGGATCTGGGAAGATGAAACGTTTTCACTATCTTCTATAAATAGCTCTGTCTCTTCATAGGAGCCTTCACCTTGTTCGTCTTCTTCCTCTGAGAATTTCTTCTTTGAGAATTTAATTCTCACTTCCAGAGCTTAGTTCTCTGTCTTGATCATTTCCCAGAGTTTAACTCTGTTGACGGATCCTTTCCCTCAGGTAAGAATGTTAAACGGCCAAAGCGCCTTTGTCTTTAAAAGAACTCTTTGGATTTCAAATCTATATTAAGGGTTTCGCCAAGAACCCATTTTTCTTCATGTTTCTCCATAAGAACAGGGAGCCTTCGAACTGTAGATCTCTTAGGTTTTAGGTGACTTTTGGGGAGATGATGACAACGTTTCAACTCCATGGACTTTAATTCCATCAAAATTATTTCTGGGAATTTAATTCCCTTTTTTCTAATAAGGAATTTAATTCCTATGAAGAACTCAATCTCTTCACACAGAGGCTCCTTGGGGTCTCTTGGCCCGAGGCTGTTCTTCTGCAATTAATGCGATGGGGATTTTGTAATGATGCTAGTGACTTTTATTTCAGGTATCATGGACGCCCATCTGTATCGTCTTGACGAGATCATTTCCTATGGGAACATTCGTGCGCTGGGCCGCAGTCAGGACCAGGAGTTCACTGATGCCCAGTGCGCCGAGATCATGAGCCGCTTTGATGAGTACAACCATCGACTACTTCCCCGTCGCTCTTCTCTTCTGAGGCTGATCGTGCTGGCGATCCGGGAGGCCCTTCCTCTCTTTTGCGCCGGCATACCACTCGGGGACTTAGACGCTGCCGAGGATAAGGTGCATTCGGTGTACCTTATGGGCTTGATCTCAAAGAGGAGGCGGGATGATCTCATTGATCTTCTTCATCAGCTTTTTCAACAATCAGCCATACTGGGCGCCTATCGGAGGGTAGAGGACATCCGTGGGGACCCCGATGCTTGTGACCGTGAGCGAAAGCATACTCGGGAAGTTCGCAACGTTTGGAAGGTTTTGGATAAAGTTAATTTTGAGTTTCTCAACCCATGCCCCGCATCTGAAGTGTTTCCATTGTAAATGTGTCCTCGATATTTTGTATGAACCTCTTGAAGTATGAGTGGCGAGTTTTATTGTGTTCTCTCATGTTTGCACGCCTTTTTCCTGGAATTTTATCATTTCACTATTGTTGTTGCTGATGCCTTTAATATGCATGGTGCTATTCTATTTTCTAGTGCACGTCAAATTTGGGTCTCACACGTTCCGCACGTGGGACCATTTGATGGGGACTGTTCACAAAATTTTGCATGCCGCATTTCTAGCGCGCAGTATCGGATGCATAAAAAAAGAAAAAACCTTGGAAATAGTTATTTCTCCTTGATTTTCGATGCCTTTCCTTTTTGAGCCTTGGAAACATCTTTCGCATGCAAGATTTTCCGCGCATGGCACTTAATGCACCTCTTTATATTCTTGAGGCCATAGCATATTTTCTCCTTACAGAGAAATTCATTCCCATATCAACGTGATTTAATTTAAGGAGTATCTGAGCGTTATGGCCTGCAACCGTCCACACGCTCGTCGGCAGCCATGGGAAGTGCCCATCGAGGAGATGATCCCCCGCTTTGCCGCTCGGCTAGTGGATCCACTTCTTACTGATGACGAATGCGACTTAGCCATGCATGAACTCTCGATCCGTAGGGGGTCTCCCCTCCCGATAGGTTCTCTCTGGCTCCGGATGATCCTCTCGGCCGTGCTTGCCGATGTTCCTCCTCACCCGGCAGAGATGACCCTGGCGATGCTTGATGCGGCGGAGGAAAAACTCGAGGGCTTTCATGAAGCCTGCCTGATTACTCAGGCTCTGAGGGACTGCTCAATTCATCTACTGAGCGAGATAAAGGCCCAGCGAGCCATTATGTTTGCATTCGCGGACGAACACGGCACCAACCGATGGGGAGCGACTCCTCGCGAGAATCGTCGCTTCGATGTGCTGGAGAAAGCGGAGAGAGAGATGGAGAATCTTGTCCTTTGCTTCATCAACCCCTGTGCCGTTGATCCTGTGTTTGGTGATCTTTTTCGTTAGTGTAGAACCCCCTTTTTTTTTGTACATACTCATGAATAAGAGTATCTGCCTTTTTTTTGTTTTGAATTGTATTTTGCATCCATTTTGGTTTATGAATAAAAGATACAATTTTCCTCTCAGTGATGTGTCCCCTTTTCATTGAATGCATTCTGCGGATATTCTATCTTAATCTTCTTGCAGGACGGCCGTGGCTTAGGATTCAGGGTTAGGATCTGTTTCCTGAGGCCTTTGCATCTTATGAGCCACGAGGGTCTCATAAGGAGTCTTTCTCCCTATAGGTCGAGAGGATCCCATAGGTGTGAGTTCTTCTTAAAGATCGTGAGGATCCTTAAGCGGGTTTTCCCTTGAGAGTCGTAAGGATCTCACAAGAGAGTTTTTCTTCCTTACAGGTCGTGAGGGCCTGCAAGTGCCGGGTGTGATCACCTCTTTCCGTGTTTCACGGGGTTAGGGATCTCTCAAGGTATCGTAGTTTAAAGACGTCGCGGTCAAGGTTAAGGACCTCATAGTCCGTGGATTTAAGGACTCCACAGTCCGATGTTAGTTTTAAGACATCACGGTCAAGGTTAAGGACCTCATAGTCCGTGGATTTAGGGACTCCACAGTCCGGTGTTTGGTTACAGGGACCCGCCACCTCTTTGAAGACGTTGAGGAATTACAACGCCAGGTATCAAAGGAGTGAAGAGATGTACCCTTAAACCAAGGCGAAATCCGTAAGGAATCGTGGGGGTTGATCGTTAGTTTTAAGACATCACGGTCGAGGTTAAGGACGTCATAGTCCGTGGATTTTAAGGACTCCACAGTCCGGTGTTTGCTCTGGATGCTTCACACGGGTTCACTGCCGTGCTTGGCGAGGACCAGGCTCCGCTCTGGACGTTTTCCACGAGGTCAAAGAGTGACGTTATCCGCGTTCCACGTAACCAGGAAGTTTGCACTAGATGCTTCACACGGGTTCACTGCCGCGTTAGGCGAGGACTAGGCTCCGCTCTGGATGCTTCGCATGGGTTCACTGCCGTGCTCTGCGAGGACCAGGATCCGCTCTGGACGTTTTCCACGGGGTCAAAGAGTGACGTTATCCGCTTTCCACGTAACCAGGAAGTTTGCACGAGATGCTTCACACGGGTTCACTGCCGCGTTAGGCGAGGACTAGGCTCCGCTCTGGATGCTTCGCACGGGTTCACTGCCATGCTCTGCGAGGACCAGGATCCGCTCTGGACGTTTTCCACGGGGTCAAAGAGTGACGTTATCCGCTTTCCACGTAACCAGGAAGTTTGCACTAGATGCTTCACACGGGTTCACTGCCGCGTTAGGCGAGGACTAGGCTTCGCTCTGGATGCTTCGCACGGGTTCACTGCCATGCTCTGCGAGGACCAGGATCCGCTCTGGACGTTTTCCACGGGGTCAAAGAGTGACGTTATCCGCGTTCCACGTGACCAGGAAGTTTGTACTAGATGCTTCACACGGGTTCACTGCCGCGTTAGGCGAGGACTAGGCTCCGCTCTGGATGCTTTGCACGGGTTCACTGCCATGCTCTGCGAGGACCAGGATCCGCTCTGGACGTTTTCCACGGGGTCAAAGAGTGACGTTATCCGCGTTCCACGTGACCAGGAAGTTTGCACTAGATGCTTCACACGGGTTCACTGCCGCGTTAGGCGAGGACTAGGCTCCGCTCTGGATGCTTCGCACGGGTTCACTGCCATGCTCTGCGAGGACCAGGATCCGCTCTGGACGTTTTCCACGGGGTCAAAGAGTGACGTTATCCGCGTTCCACGTGACCAGGAAGTTTGCACTAGATGCTTCACACGGGTTCACTGCCGCGTTAGGCGAGGACTAGGCTCCGCTCTGGATGCTTCGCACGGGTTCACTGCCATGCTCTGCGAGGACCAGGATCCGCTCTGGACGTTTTCCACGGGGTCAAAGAGTGACGTTATCCGCGTTCCACGTGACCAGGAAGTTTGCACTAGATGCTTCACACGGGTTCACTGCCGCGTTAGGCGAGGACTAGGCTCCGCTCTGGATGCTTCGCACGGGTTCACTGCCATGCTCTGCGAGGACCAGGATCCGCTCTGGACGTTTTCCACGGGGTCAAAGAGTGACGTTATCCGCGTTCCACGTGACCAGGAAGTTTGCACTAGATGCTTCACACGGGTTCACTGCCGCGTTAGGCGAGGACTAGGCTCCGCTCTGGATGCTTCGCACGGGTTCACTGCCATGCTCTGCGAGGACCAGGATCCGCTCTGGACGTTTTCCACGGGGTCAAAGAGTGACGTTATCCGCGTTCCACGTGACCAGGAAGTTTGCACTAGATGCTTCACACGGGTTCACTGCCGCGTTAGGCGAGGACTAGGCTCCGCTCTGGATGCTTCGCACGGGTTCACTGCCATGCTCTGCGAGGACCAGGGTCCGCTCTGGACGTTTTCCACGGGGTCAAAGAGTGACGTTATCCGCGTTCCACGTGACCAGGAAGTTTGCACTAGATGCTTCACACGGGTTCACTGCCGCGTTAGGCGAGGACTAGGCTCCGCTCTGGATGCTTCGCACGGGTTCACTGCCATGCTCTGCGAGGACCAGGATCCGCTCTGGACGTTTTCCACGGGGTCAAAGAGTGACGTTATCCGCGTTCCACGTGACCAGGAAGTTTGCACTAGATGCTTCACACGGGTTCACTGCCGCGTTAGGCGAGGACTAGGCTCCGCTCTGGATGCTTTGCACGGGTTCACTGCCATGCTCTGCGAGGACCAGGATCCGCTCTGGACGTTTTCCACGGGGTCAAAGAGTGACGTTATCCGCGTTCCACGTGACCAGGAAGTTTGCACTAGATGCTTCACACGGGTTCACTGCCGCGTTAGGCGAGGACTAGGCTCCGCTCTGGATGCTTTGCACGGGTTCACTGCCATGCTCTGCGAGGACCAGGGTCCGCTCTGGACGTTTTCCGCGGGGTCAAAGAGTGACGTTATCCGCGTTCCACGTGACCAGGAAGTTTGCACTAGATGCTTCACACGGGTTCACTGCCGCGTTAGGCGAGGACTAGGCTCCGCTCTGGATGCTTCGCACGGGTTCACTGCCATGCTCTGCGAGGACCAGGATCCGCTCTGGACGTTTTCCACGGGGTCAAAGAGTGACGTTATCCGCGTTCCACGTGACCAGGAAGTTTGTACTGATTGTATCCGCATTTCGCGGGATGGAGGCTTGACTGTTGGCGATGTGTATACCACCGAGCCATGGAACTGGGAGCTGCCGCTGCTCTGCTTTGTTTGAAGTCATGTCCGTTGTTACGAGACGAGTGTTTGGATGATCTCTAGGTCGCTTGTGGCCCGTCGAGACCTGGCTTCTTTTTCTGATGAAACCTGGGGGAGGAGTATGATCCCTTTTTTGTTTACGCCCTTGGATTGTGTACAGGGTGTGATGGAATATCACCTGTAGGGCATAAATTTTATTTTTATTTTATTTCTTCTTCCGCGATGCTCTATCATTTCAGCTTTTATATCGCGAAAATCGCGATTGCCCAATCATTTCGGCTATTTTTCGCGGTGCCCAATCATTTCGGCTATTTATTTATTTTCTGCTCGCTGCTTTTTATTGCGAGTTGCCCCATCATTTCGGCTATTTTTCATGCCTTCATTTTTACTTGCTGCTTTTTATTGCAAGTTGCCCCATCATTTCGGCTATTTTTCATGCCTTCATTTTTACTTGCTGCTTTTTATTGCAAGTTGCCCCATCATTTCGGCTATTTTGTAGGCATGTGTGGCTTGCTAGCTTTTCGTTACAAGCCTGGGTTTTAGGCACCGATTTTGGCATCAGCACCGCTACAACTGGAACGTTGCCAGGAGCGAATCATCATTTGCTTTTGTCGATGACGAACAAAGGTGGCTCAGCAAACAGGGTTAAGGGTCCTGTCGACCAAGGCTTTTGACTTCATGAGCCGTAAGGGTCTCACAAAGGTATTTCTTCCTACAAGTCGTGACGATCTTGCAGGTGTATTTTCTCCTTAGGGATCGTGAGGATTCCTAAGTGTGTGCTCCTCTGTAAGTCGTAAGGATCCTACAAGAGGTCTTTCTCCTTATGGATCGAGAGGACCTACAAGGGTTGGACTTTGCTGGGGAAATGTTTATTCGCGCCCGTGAATTGTATACAAGGGTCAGTATGGAGCCGCTTGTAGGGCAGTATTGGAGGTTGTGGAGGATTTTGCTTAAGAACAGGTTCAGGTTTCTGTAACTTAAGACTTTCAAATCTTATGAGCCGGGAGGGTCCCATAAGAGAATTCTCCTTACGAGTCGTGAGGATCTCGTAAGTGTATTTTCTCCTTAGGAATCGTGAGGATCCCTAAGTGTGCTGCTCCTTTGTGAGTCGTAAGGATCTCACGCAGGTGGTTTCTCCTTACAAGGTCGAGAGGACTCTGTAAGTGTCCTTTAACGAGGTTGCGCCCTTTCGGGTTTTCACAAACACTCGCCGGTAGTCCTGCTGTTTTTACTCACGGAGCCCTTTCGGGTTTTCATCCGTGCCCATTTTGCTTATGGACATACCGCTTTTTTTTATATTCTTTTTCACTTTTTTTTTTTACAAGGTCGCGCCCTTTCGGGTTTTCACGAACACTTGCCGGCAGCCCTGCTGTTTTTACTCACGGAGCCCTTTCGGGTTTTCCATCCGTGCCCATTTTGCTTATGGACATACCGTTTTTTTATATTCTTTTTCATATATTTTTTTTTCTCTCTTCCATTTTTTTTTTCGTCAGCCTAAAGATGCTGCGGTAGTAGTTTTAGGGACGTTTCGGTCCGTCGTTAGTTTAAGGACGTTTCGGTCCGCCGTTAGTTTAAGGACGTTTCGGTCCGTTGTTAGTTTAAGGACGTTTCGGTCCGGCATTAATTTAAGGACGTTTCGGTCCGTAGATAGTTTAAGGACGTTTCGGTCCGTTGTTAGTTTAAGGACGTTTCGGTCCGGCATTAGTTTAAGGACGTTTCGGTCCGTAGATAGTTTAAGGACGTTTCGGTCCGTCGCTAGTTTAAGGACGTTTCGGTCCGTCGTTATAGGAAGGCCGGCTGCTGCTTGTAAAGTCTGAGCCTGGGAAGATAGCGAGCGGACATAGTCGTCGTCATCTATCATTGACCTAGGCTGCAGCTTATTAAGCATGGTATTTCTTCAAGAAGCGGCCGTTTACTGGCCTGAAAGGCCTTTCACCGTGCATGTCCATGAGTAGATAGGCTCCACCCTGGTAGACCTTGTCTATGATGTACGGGCCTTCATAGTTTGGCTCAAATTTTTCTCGCTTGGCACGATTGGGGATCATAGGTCTTTTGACCACTAGTACGAGTTCGCCTTGGCGGAATGTCCTCGGCCTGGTCAATCTTTCGTACGAGCGCGTCATCTTTGCTTTGTAGGCCTCTAGATGTTGTTGCGCTATGAGCCGGGTTTCGTCGAGGGCATCAAGCTCCTCAAGCCGAAGGTGAGCATTTTCTTCGTTCGTCAGCTCGTGGTGGACTGCTACTCGTAGAGAGGGTAACTCTATCTCGAGGGGGAGAACTGCTTCCTTCCCAAATACCAACGCGTACGGCGTTGTGTTCGTGGCCGTCTTGAATGTAGTTCGATAAGCCCAAAGGGCTTCTTGCAGCCTTTCGTGCCAGTCTCTCTTATTCCTGAAGACGGTCTTTTTTATGATCTTCGTCAAGGTCTTATTGAAAGCCTCGGCCAGACCGTTAGCTCGTGGGTTGTAAACTGAAGAATATCTCCAGTCTATATTGTGCCGCTGTGCGAAGCGGCTAATCTTATGGCTTCGGTAGGCCGGCCCATTATCGGAGATAATCCGTCGTGGAGTTCCGAACCGATAGATGACGTGCGTCTTGAAGAAATGGAGGATATTCTCCGTCTTCACTTCCTTCAGTGGTACTGCTTCTGCCCATTTGGAGAAGTAATCAGTTGTCGCCAGGATAAAGCGGTGTCCCCGGGATGATGCTGGCTCAATGGGGCCGACTATGTCAGTCCCCCACATTTCGAATGGCCAACTAGCCAGCGTCGGGTGCAGTGGATTCGGATGTTGGTGGATGAAGTCTCCATGGATCTGGCATGAGTGGCATTGCTTCGCATACTCGAGGCAGTCCTGGATCATCGTGGGCCAGTAGTAACCCATCCGTTTAATTTTTAACTTCATCTTTGGGCCCGCTTGATGAGAACCGCAAAGCCCGTCGTGAACTTCTTGAACGACTCTTTCTGCTTCGTCAGGTCCCAAGCATCTCAGCCATAGAAAATCAAACGATCTCTTGTACAGGGTATCGTTGACGAAAGCGAAGGATAGAGCTCGTTTCATAAGCTGATGTCTTGAGGACGCTTCTTCGGGCATTCGGTGGGACTTAAAGTAGTCTATGAAGACTTCCCTCCAGTCCTCAGCCTTCTCACGGTCTTTTATTTGTAGGGTCGCTTGCTCAGTCGCTCCCTTTTCTTTATACAATTCCGGAGGTATTTCTGCCGGGGCGAGCACTCGACGGCTTTGTACCACGATTCTGACGTCATCGAGGTTCTCGTCGGCCAGTTCTTTAGCGAGTTTGGCCAACGCGTCTGCTTTGCTGTTCTCCGCGCGCGGTATGTTCTCTAGAATATAGAAGGGGATCTGGGCCAACAGTTGTTGCACCTTTTCGCCGTACTTCACCAATTCTGGTTTGCACGTTTGGTAGTCACCATTTACTTGGCTAACGACCAGCTGAGAATCCCCGTATATGAGGAGGTCTTCAATTCCCATGTTGATGGCGATTTCGAGGCCTGCTATCAGGGCTTCGTATTCGGCTTCATTGTTTGTCCTTGACTCTGTTAAGGAGAAGGCGAAGCGCATTATCCCTCCTTGTGGAGTTGCAAAGATAAGGCCTATCCCCGATTTGATGATCGGGCTACCCTGTTTCTGTTTCTTTATGGAGGACGCTCCATCGAAATAGAGTTCCCATCGTGTGCTTCCACCGCCAATTGCGTCAAATGCATGCTCGTCCGGCAAATCACAGTTCAGAGGAGAGTCGGCCGGTATCGGGTGTTCAGCGAGGAAGTCGGCAATGGCCTGGCCTTTCACTGCCTTGAGGGGTTGATATGTTATCGAGAACTCCATCAAGAGCAAGGCCCATTTAGCGAGTCGTCCCGTCAATATAGCCTTTGACATCAGGTATTTAAGGGGGTCCACCTTCGAAATGAGACGGACTTCATGCGCCAACGCATAGTGCCTGAGCTTCGTTATTGCAAAGATTAATGCCAAGCAATGTTTTTCGATGGGCGAGTAATTGCTTTCTGCCCCCAGCAGCACTCGACTTAAGTAGTAAAGTGCTCTTTCTTTCCCCTGATCGTTCTCCTGTGCCCATAATGCGCCCAAAGAACCTTCAAGGGCGGCCGTGTAAAGAATGAGAGGCTTTCCTTTCACTGGGGCAGCCAACACCGGAGGATTTTGCAAGTATTGTTTGATCTCGTCTAGTGCACCTTGACATTTGTGATTCCAAACGAACGGGGTTCCCTTTTTCATCAGGTGGCTGTAAGGACGGCATTTGCCCGAAAGATTAGCGATAAACCGCCGGATGTATGCGAGCTTCCCTTGGAGAGACCGCAACTGCTTGAGGGTTCTTGGCGGAGGCATTTCCATAATCGCTTTAATCTTTGACGGATCTATTTCAATACCTCGGTGTCGAACGATGAATCCCAGGAATTTACCCGAGGAGACTCCAAACGCGCACTTGAGGGGATTCATTTTCAAATTGTATTGCCGAAGGCGTTGAAATACGGTTTCGAGATGCTTTAAATGCTCTTCGTATGACATGCTCTTCACTACGAGGTCATCGATATAGCATTCGACGATGTCGTGTATGAGATCGTCGAAGATTTTTGTCATGGCCCTTTGATAGGTGGCGCCAGCGTTCTTTAGGCCAAAGGGCATAACCCTGTAGCAGAATATGCCCAAAGGAGTCCGGAAAGCGGTGTGCTTCTGGTCTTCGGGATGCATCTTTATCTGATTGTATCCTGATGAACCATCCATAAAGGAGAAGACCTCGTGAGTGGATGTGTTATCTATCATTAGCTCGGTTACTGGCACCGGGAAATCGTCCTTCGGGCATGCTTTATTGAGATCCCTGAAATCCACGCATATGCGCACCGTTCCATTCTTCTTCATTACCGGGACGATGTTGGCAATCCAGTCGGGATATTGGACTTCCTGGATAAATCCGGAATCGATCAACTTCTTGACTTCGGCGTTGATGCTCATCTCCAGCTCAAGTCGCATCCTCCTTGGCGCCTGCTTGACTGGCTTGATATCTGGGGATATTGCTAATCTATGCACCGCAATCTCCGGATCCAATCCTGGCATCTCGGAGTAGTTCCACGCGAAGCAGTCTTTATGCCGTAGGAGCACGTTCTTTAACGCGGCCACCTTTTCCTCGGATAACAGATCGCTGACAAATGTCGATCGCGGGTCGTCTGCCGATCCCAGCTCGATCTTCTTGAGGTTATCTGCGGTAGTATGTATACCGTCTTCCAGTTCTTTCGGAGCGGGCGGAAATTCCGAGATCAACTCATCATCGCTGTTCTCGAAGCACCGGGGAAGGTCATCTTCGTTCTCGGGCTCTTCTTTTAATATCGTAATCATATAACAGGTGCGAACCCGCTCCCAAGACTGAGGTGGATCCGGTTCTGCTCTTGTGGCTTTGGGCTCGCGCTTTTGCGGCGGCGTTACTTTCCAACCGTCGGATAAAGCGAATCTACCCCGTCGGTACTGGTCCTCGACCCAGTTCTTGAAGGTGAAGCAGTCTTCGGTAGGATGTCCTATGGCTCGGTGATAAGAGCAATAACTCGGATGAGAGACCTTGCTAGCTTGCTCAGGATGCCTAGAATCTGGAAGCGTGATCATCTGATGTTTTAGGGCGAGCTTGAGCAACCGTTCCGTCTTGTCTCGGGGGAAGGAGTATGCTCGACTCATCTTTTCCACGAGGGACGAATCCGAGCCGCGCAGTACCCGTAACCCTCTAATCCTGCGTCGTTGTTGTCGGCTTCTTTTCCCGTTTCTTAATTTTTTTCCGTCCCCGCATCGGGCCTTTCGTATGACGGGTTGACAATGGTGAACATCTTTATCTTTTGCAGCCTGTGCAGTCTGTTGGAATAGACGTTGCGTCCTGGCCTTCTCATAGATGGCCACTTCGTGGTTGTGGTCTTCCCGAATTTTCTGATCCGCTTTCGTGGTAGGCTTGCCCATTCGTCCTTTAAACAACGGGTTTGGCGCTTCGATCGCGGGGTTTAGTTTTGATGAGGGATTGGCCTCTCCTGACAGGGTGCCTTCTTTTTCATCAGAGGTATATATGGCGTAGCTGCCGTGGGCTCGCTCCCGTTTTCCGGTTCTCGCGTACCCAAGCCCAAGTGTTTCCATTTTCCCATTGGGCAATTTGCGCTGAGTCCCGGGGACATCCCAAATCCTGTTGTAGAACCGAGCCTGCCGCACCGTCTGTTTTAAGGGTACTCCTTGGCGCTTCAATAACTTCTTCAATCCATTTGTATAGTATCTAGGCAGACGGATGGGTTGGAGCCTGTCAAGTGTAACATCCGCGCCGTGCCAGATCTCTTTCTCCACCTTCGACTCTGAGGATTGGTAGAATAGGATCACCTTCTCACCCCTTCGCCTGGGAGGGACGTAAAATGTTTGCAGGTCCTGCACGCTGTGAGCTTGAAGTGCGTCGAGATCCTTATAGTGTTCTTGCGGTACCATGGTGATTTGCAGACTATGGTCCTCGCAAAGGGGTGCCTGTATTGACAGCCGACTGGAGAATACGGCGTTAACCTCGTCCTCCGAATCACTCCCGAAGACCGGTATGGGGGTGGGCGCCCCCAGGTTGTTGCGTTGGGATGGCCCTGTATACACTATTTCCTCCTCTTCTTCGGTATCGCTCCCAAAAACGGGAATGGTGGCGGCGGCTTTGTCCTCTGGGTCGCGACACCTTTCTGTATCTTCGAAATCTGGCAAAAAGTATTTCGCGTCTTCGTATTTGCGAACTTCGTTTACAGAAAACGGGTTCAACTCGCCTGTTACGGTGTACTCGAAACCATCCTTGAAGTACTTCATACACTGATGTTGCGTAGAAGGGATGATGTTGTACTCGTGTAGCCAAGGACGACCGAGCAAGGCGTTGTAGCAGGTCTTGGCGTCAATGACATGGAATTTGATGTCTGTGGCGAGAAGTCCGAAGCGTAACGTCAGTATTACAGATCCGAGAGTCCGTGACGATTGAGAATCGAAACCGGAGATAGTAATTTTGTCACGAGCGAGGTGTTGCACACTCATGCAGATTTCCTTCAACACCCGAACATTAAGGAGGTTGACGGAGGATCCATTATCCACCAGGATCTTGCCTATCTTGATGTCATGGCAGTATCCAGAGACATATAGGGTGCGGTTGTGGTCGCACGTCCCGAGAAGGAGGTCTTCATCACCGAAAGTGACATCGGCCGTGTGCACTTCCTCCAGTTCATCCTTCATCCTTTCAGTGGCGAGAAAGGCTTGGAATTGTTCAGGCTCTTGCAACGCCTTAACTAGTGAGTCTCGTGCTTCCTTTGATAATAGAAGGGCATCAAGAATGCTAAGCTGAGAGAGTAGCTTCCTTAAGTGCGCGAGGATGTTATAGTCCACCTTACCCTTTTTGGGAGGGTCTTTGGTAGTTAGCTCTTTTGTGACCTGGTCATCTAAAGTGATATCTTCAATGACCTTTTCCTTTCCCTTATCTTTTCGTCCGACGGGCCCGAGATTCTTTTCTGGGAGTGTGCGATTGCGCAGCTGAATGTTCTCGCAGGCCTCCGATTCCTCCTCTTTCCCTAGAACGGATTCTGTAAAGAGAGGGCCCAGAGCCATTTCTTCATCAGAGTCGCTCCCGAAGGTGAGAACTTGTGACCCTCTGGCGTCAGCCATGTAACAGCTGCCAGTAGTCTTGTTGTGCCCTCCGACAGTACTTCTTCGCTCCCGACGGCTCTTGCGTTTCATGCGCTTAAAATGTTGCTGACGAATAACATATCCTTGCCACCATATTTTAAAGGCGTCGCACTCCTCCGTGGGGTGTGAGATCTTCCGGTGATATGTGCAGTAGTCAGGGTGCCTCTCCGCCCCATTGTGCCTATTTCCTTCCGAAGGTGGTAGCTTCATTCCCATTGACATGGCTTTGGCGAACCTTTTCCTTGTCTTGAATATTTTCTTGTCTGCTTCGGATGCCTTATGTTCCGGCAGGGGTAGTTCAACTCTTTCGTTCGGTTGCCCGCATTTGGCTCCTTCCGATGTGGTCATCTCACGCTCCTGGTCCGCTTTACATTTTAGACGAATCTCGTCTAGAAAAGCGTCGATCATTTCATCTGTTGGCCATGCATGCTCTGGTACAGGCTCTGCCTCCAGCTTTTTAGTGCCATGAGTTTTCCCATCATCAGTAAACGAGTGGGAGATCACGTTACAACTCGCCACATATTCTTCGGATTCATCTGACGAGCTCTCTCCATCATCTTCCTCTTGAAAGATGTGGTTGAGGAACTCTTGCAGTGTGACAGGAGTTCGCGCCTTTTGGTTGTACTCTTCCAATGCGTCGATTTGCTTCTGCAAGTTCGTGTGCTCTTTTCCAGGCTTCACGGACTTCTTGGATTTCTTCTTCTTTTTCTTCGAAGATTTTGACGGTTGGGCGTGAGTATTTGGGCCATTATCGCGAGTCTTCGTAGTTGGGTGGGGCTTCAACATTCCTTTGATAATTTGAGGTTCAAGAGGGTCCTTCCATTCGATCGCAGGGCACGCATGAAGATCTCTCAACATTCTCTTGGTTTTAGTTGATAGCACGACCTCCCATGGAGCTTCTTCAATAAAAGAACATGTTGCCCCCGGTGTATCCGCTTTCCTCGGAGCATGCGGCTGTGGTGGGTTCACCTTCCACTTTTCGGACAGTACAAACTTCCCCTGGAGGTATTGGTCTTCGATCCATCCTTTGAAGACGAAGCAATCTTCAATCGGATGACTTACCGTCTGATGGTAAGGGCAGTAGTTAGGGTTATTCACCTCGGTGGGTTGTGGCGGTCGCCTTGGATTTGGTAGGTTTATAAGCCTGTTGCGTATCGCCAGCTCGAATAACCGCTTCGTCTTGTCTCGTGGGAACGAGTAGGGACGCTTCATTTTCTCATTATAGTACCGGCGTCTTTCCTCCAGTTGATCCGCCGATTTCGGGGCGTTAGGTTGCTGTTGGGCATTCGCGACGAAGGTTGCCCTTCCTTTACCCTTGTCATTCCGCGGTTCCGACTTCGGGGGAGATGGTCTATGACCCATCTGGTCCATCTGAGCCAACTTGTCGATTAAAGCCTGGAATGTGGTTGGCTTAAAGAACATCATAAACTGGGAGATAGTTGCGTGGGGGTCTAGGGTTCCCACGAACATGCCCACCGCAGGTGCTTCCTCGATGCGTTGCTCACATCTCGACCACAAGTTCCGCCAGCGTATAGCGTACTGGACCCAGGTTTCGCCCGGTTTTACCCTGGCGTTAATAAGTGCGGTTATTGGAGTGCGTTCGCTGGCACTTGCAAATCGCTGAGTGAACAAGAACTCCATTTCAGCGAACGTTTTGATGGAATCGTTCGGGAGTTCTGAATACCATTCGAACGCTGTTTCTGATAAGCTGCCCACGAACTGGCGAAGCAACAATTTATCGTCACCGCCGGTGTTACCGCAGAGGGCCCGGAACTGGGCAACATGTTGATGGGGATTGCCGGTCCCCTTATACACATGGAATTTCGGTATCGTATAGCCTTGCGGGTATTTGATTTGATCGTACCAGCTCGGATACGGCCGCGCCGTTTTCACGACTTGACCAGCTGCCTCAGTCGCATGATGAACTCGGATTTGCTGGGCTATGTAGTCAGCCAAGTCAGCCTTAGAGATTGCCTCCTCCTTGGCCGTTGAAAGGGCTGGTGGTGGATTTGACGTTTCTCCTCGGTCGTCTTCAAGAACGATCGGGGGATCCTCGGCGGGTGAGTCCTGCTGGATCATCATTCCTATCACGTCTTGAAAGAGAAGGCCCATCCGTTGTATGTTGGATGCTTGTTCAGCAGCCTCTTTGTCCCTTCTCTCCAGTGTTCGGCGAAGGAATTCAGCGTCTGTTTCTTCCTCCCGGCGTGCGTCTGAGGACGTTTCTGGGTTTTCTTTTGGTCCGGTGAGCGCGGCCATAGCATTCATCATTTCTTGAAGCTTTTGTTGCTGCTCCTGGGCTTTCGTCACGGATCGGGTTAGGGGTCGGTGGCCCGTAGAAGTGCGGCTTTCCTCTTTCCCAAAGGCCATGTAAACAGTGTGCACCACCATGCCCCCAGACTTAGGGCGCCTGGGCTTAGTGCTTTCAGTCGTCGCTGCATGCTGTGAGGTCCTCTCTGGCCTCCTCCTTTTGTGAGTCAGTTGATCACCAGCTTTTTGGGGTTTAGCCTGGTGACCGGCTTCAGGTTGGATTTTCAGCTTCTTGTGCTGGCGGGAGAAGTTTGGATCGATGATCGAGTCTCGGGCCTGCCGCCAAGCCTTATAGATTTTGGAAGACAGCCGTTGAGGAGATCGGGGCTGTTCGGGTTTTGTTTCCACAACCTTTTTCAATGAGGGAGGAGACCTCTTCAGTACTGCTGTGGGGGAATTCCTTCGCACCTTATTTAGCATTTCAAAGCTGTTCCCAGTTGGAACAGCAGCATTGACCTCTGCCACCGGGGCCGCTGGAGTCAACCCGGAGGGAGAGTTGCCCCCAGCCTTCCTTACTCGGCGCCAATGGCGACGTCGAGCGCGTCGAGCGGGCGGCGTTGGGTCAGCAGTAAGAATGGTTCGTTCTTGCCCCCTGTGTGGATGGGGGGTTGTTGTTGGCGTTAGCCTATCGAAGACCGATGTCCTCTGGGAAGCGGGAGCAAAGGCCGGAGCCGTCAATCTTGTAAAGACTGACTTTTTGGCTGGAGAGGTCGCCTTGGCGATTTCGGGAACGGGAACGGCCACTTTCTTAAAAGCAGCCTTCTCTGAGATTGTAGGCCCCGTGATGAGCATGCAGGATTCCTGGCCCAATCTAGAGAAGACCGAGGCATCGACGTTGGGCGACTCGTTGAGAGGAGCCGCGGCAGGGGTAAGACGATCAAAGACCGACTTCCCGAGAGTTTTCTTTGTCAGCACTGGAGCGGTAAAGTTTGTCGGCGGGATCATAGTCCCAAAGAACAATCCTGTGGTGGCGCGAGTGACCTGTTCCACTGGCATTGTGAATAGCGAAGCAGCTTGGGGTCCATAGGCTATACCTCCTGGCGAGGCAGAGCGTCGGCTGCAATTGCCGTCTGAGCAGTTGGAGGATTTCGCAGGGGTGGAAGCCATCGATCCTTTGCTTTCTGCAATAAGCGAGATGCCAATTCTCAGTACCTTGAAACCCGAGGGCAACTATTAGTGAACCGCGATTGGTTCGCGAATCACGACACACGAAGTGTGGAGTGGAAAGAGGAAAATGTCCCACCGGGCGTGCCAGAATCTGTTCCCCTCCGAAAGACGGCGCGACATGACGTCTTGCCTGAGATTCGGGGCAGATGCTAATTGGTGCTATCCGTCCACCTCTCCGAAGATGCCAAGTTGATTTATGGCACCATGTATCGAAGGTTTAGACGGATGCGTCCGATGTAGCAGACTTCGTCAGATTCCCCCTCGTTTGAGGGGTTTTTGATTGTGGGGACGCTCTTCCCTGCAGGCGCAAGCCCCTGCAGTTAATTACGCTACCGCATTGCGGTAACAACTTTCTCCTTCTCCAGATGGTCACTTCGTGTCGTGGGTGTTTGTTTTGTTGCCCGTGGATTGTTTACGGATACTGAGTTATGTCGTCGCCCGTAGGGCGTGGACTAGTCCAAATCCGTATTATCTTAGATTTGGGTTTGGGGGTTTGGTTTGAGGATACGTCAGCCATACTTGAGGCTAAGATCAACTCAAACGTTTGTTAAGGATACGTTAGTCTAACTTTGAGACTAAGATCAACTTAACGGGATCGTTTAGATCCGACAAAAGAGCGTTTGGGCTCTAATGTTCCAGTTTAGGGACATAGTGGTCCATCGTCTGTATGGCTGTCGGGACCCATCACCTCTCTGACGACGTTGAAGGATTACAACGATAGATGTCAGAGGAGTTCAGAGATGTACCCTTGAGCCGGAGTTAATTTGGGGGATTCGTAGTCCAGTATGTTTGAGGGTTTAAGGACGCGTTAGCCATCTTCGAGGCTAAGATCAACTTAAACGGGACCGTTTAGGTCCGACAAAAGAGCATATGGAGGGCTCTATTGTTCTAGTTTAGGGACGTTGCGGTCCATGGGTAGTTTAAGGACATTGCGGTCCGTGGGTAGTTTAAGGACATTGCGGTCCGTTGTTAGTTTTAAGACATCTCGGTCAAGGTTAAGGACGTCGTAGTCCATGGGTTTAAGGACCCCACAGTCCGGTATGTGCTCTGGATGCTTCACACGGGTTCACTGCCGTGCTTAGCGAGGACCAGGCTCCGCTCTGGACGTTTTCCGTGGGGTCAAAGAGTGACGTTATCCACGTTCCGCGTGACCAGGAATTTGTATGAGTTTAAGGACCCCACAGTCCGTATCATGGGTGGTCGTCGGGACCCGTCACCTCTTTGAAGACATTGAGGGATTACAATGCCAAGTATCAAAGGAGTGAAGAGATGTACCCTAGAACCGGAGTGGCTTGAGCAGTCCCTGGCCCAATTTGAGGTCAGGACTGATTAATTATGTTATGAGCCCATTGGCCCAATTAGTCACGAATTGAGGACTTATGGCCAGCTTGGGCTAAGTCCCATCATGTCTGGAATATTGATTCCTTGTGAGTCCATCGAGGGAGAAGCTTTGCCTCTATCCCTTTAGCCAATTGGGCTATAGACTAGTGTTAAACACTTCAAAGCAATCAGTGTTGAACACTGGGAATGAGTTTGACAAGTTAGTGTTTAACACTAGAAGAATAATTGGTGTTAAACACCAGCAACAAGGCCTTGAAATGATCATAAGCACTAAAACAGCTCAGTGTTGAACACTGGCAATGGGGATCTCAAATTAGTGCCGAATATTAAAACAATTAGTATTGAACACTACGAACAAAATTCTTTAATTAGTGTTGAACACTAAGGCCCGATAGCATTTCAATACTGGATTCGAGGGTTTTAACTTAGTGTTAAACACTACAGCAAGAACGGTCACGTGGCCCCACGTGAGAGTGCCTTCCCTTCAATGATTCTGCCGAAATTACGGTGTCTTTGATAGCGTCACGTGTCAGCACGTGACGGGCATTCAAATGCCTATGTGTTAAGGCTTCTGCTGAAAGTCACGTGGGTCACGTGGGGTGCTGCCTCAAAGGGGCTTTCTGTAGGGCTTTTGGGGGGTCACGTGGTGACACGTGACCCTGCCTCAATGTTTTTTTTTTTTTTGGAGGATCTGTTACTCCTCTTTCAGGAATTAAATTCCTCGAACTTTTAATTTCAGAGGAATTAAATTCCTATTTCCTTTTGAAGGCTTATATTCTGGAATAGAGTTTAAATCTGAGTTTTCTGTGGGAATTAAATTCCTTGTTTATGCGAAGAACCGAATAGGGTTAAACCCTAACAAAAGCTTTTAAGGAATTAAACTCCCCTTTTCTGAGGATTATGATTAAAGGAATTAAATTCCCACCGTTTCAACAGAACTATGTTCTCAATTAGGGTTCAACCCTGTTTCTTTTTGTTTTGAAGGAATTAAATTCCCATGATACAGGGTCGAACCCTAGCTTTATTTTGGAGGAATTAAATTCCTATAGTTCTATGAGAGTTAAATTCTCATGCTTGCATTCCTTCTCTATGTTTTGGATCTGCATGGCAGGATCTCGACCCATTGAGAATTAAATTCTCAACCTTAAGGGGAGATGTGCACTTTGCAGATCCTCTATCAAAGAGGGAGGAGATATGCTCTCTCGTTTTATGCCTCAGAGTTAAACTCTGTTGAGAATTGAATTCTTTTTCTTTCCAAAAGGCTTTCCCTTTCTTACCTAGGGTTTTTTGCAGAAGATCTGAGTCTTTTCAAAATATCAAAGCTCTTCTCCTTTCTCTTTTCTTCTCTGCGTCTCTCCTTCTTTTTTGTGTCCCTTGGCTCCTATTTATAGGAGAAGCAGCCGAATCAATCAGTCTTTTGTGAATCTTCATTGAGAGATTTGATTTGCGTCCATCATTCATTTTGGGTCTTTGGATTATCAGGTGAATTTTATTCACCATTGGATTTTAAATCCAGAGATTTTCCTTTGTTATTTTGGTTAGATTTTTAAGGGGGAAATCTTTCCAAACCCGAGATTTTCCATAGATAGATGATATTTAATCATCTCTGGATCTTTAATTTGATTGGTCCCAAATAATTACTTTCCTTTGGAAAGATTCGAATTTCCTTCAGAATTTAATTCTGTCGTCAAAAATGGGCTTTGAAAGCCGGTCACGTGTGACCACGTGACCCATGGTCACGTGTAGACACGTGACCCTCTTTGGAATGAAGAATCCTCTTCCTTTCTGCGCTATCTTCCGGTTGCTGTTGTAGCCATCACGTGCTACCACGTGACGCCTGGTCACGTGTGAGCACGTGACCCCTGTCTGGCACTTCTTTCTTTGGTTCAATTGGAGAGCGAGTTTGCTGCTTTGAACGTCACGTGTCGACACGTGACCCTGGTCACGTGGGAGCACGTGACCTCTTCTGAAGCTCTTTTCCTTGACTTGATCAGCGAATCAAAGTGCGCTTTTTCTGTATTTTATAGGTCACGTGTCAACACGTGACTGCTGTCACGTGTAAGCACGTGGCCTCTTTTGAAGCTTTTCCCAGAAGCTTTCCTGATTTTAAATCAGGAAACATAGGTCATTACCCCGTGAAGTTTTCTAGAGGTATGATTAAGCAAAGTACTTAAAAGGTAACGTATATAAAGTTCATGGTATTTTCATGTAAAAGTTAAATTAAGGTTATCTAGCATGATGTATTTGAGTAAAAATTATTTCTAAATCTTAGATTCATGGTTATAAACATAGGGTAAGAGTTCGCATGAAAATTATGGAAGAAAATAATGAAATTTTTAGGTTTTAGAATGAGATGTCGGTAGTAACTCCACTTACTGACATATTTTATAAAGAGAAATTTTTAAGAAGAAAGAGTACAATGGGGATAGACTTACTAGCTAGAAGGGTAGGAAGGAGGTAGAAAGAGATGTGGTATCCTTCATGTCATCATGGAGTCGTTGGAACTTGCTTGATTTCTCGCCGGAAGTTGGTCTTGGGCTAACTCCACTTGTACTTAGAAAAACTTGATAATTTTGACTAAAGATTTCAGAATGGGGAGGGGCTACTGTATGGGGTTGTATTTATAGTGTGGAATTATAGTTTTGGAATTGAAAGAATGAATTAAAATACATTAAAAATGGATTTAAAGATGAAATTGATGTCTCTGTTTAATTTCAGAGTAAACAAACAGTGCGGGGATAATCGGGGTAGGGGAAACGGCAAGTGTGAAAAGCCCGGACACCATTGCTTACGGGTTGACCGTCGGCGCCGGCCCCATGGGCAATCTCGCTGGTCCAAAGTGTGAGGGGAGCCGTCGGATCTTGGCCATATGTCCCTGTCTCTGTTTACAATATTTTGCACATGTTTGTTTTTCTGTCTTTTCATTTCTTATGTGCAGTGCACGTGTAAACTTTTGGGCTTCCAAAAATTTTAAAAGAAAATTCAGAAAAAAATATAATGCGCCTGAGGGGATTCGAACACAGTGGTTATGTCACAGCAGTGTAAGGCTTTACCAATAAGCTACAAGCTATTTCTTTCTGTTCTTAAACAAAAACAACTTTTAAATTGTACTCAGACTTGCAAACTCCTTTCTGTATATTAAATTAAAAAAAATCGTACAAAAAATTCAGAGTCGTTACATTCTATCCTCCTTATCAAAATTTCGTCCTCGAAATTTATACAAGGAAGTTGTAACAGATTCAAGAAAAATTTTGATTATAGCGGTGGTGTAAGAACTACTGAAAGTGCATGAAAATGTTTGAAAGAACGAAAGGATGCAAAAGTTTTGAAAAGGTTGAAAAAGATGGAAGGGGGATTACCAGTGTTACTTTGACCTATAGCTTTGGCTTTCACGGCCTCTAAAGTGAATAAAGTGAGCCAACTTTATGAATCGATCTACAATAACCCATACTGCGTCGTTACTCTTCGTGCTATGAGAAAGGGCAGTCACGAAGTCCATGGTAATATGCTGCCATTTCCATTCTGGAATTGGTAACGGTTGAAGTAGTCCAACAGTTCTGTGATGTTCAGCTTTTACTTGCTGACATACCAAATACTTGGCTATGCTTCTGGCTACTTCGCGTTTTATTCCATACCACTAGTAGTGTTGCCGTAGATCTTTATACATCTTTGTACCGCCGGAAGAGAAAACACTTCTGCATACTTCGATTTAGCACAGTATCTCCCTGGCTCCTACATTTTATCTCCACTCTTAAATTAAAAGACTAGGTGATCTGGTGTCTCGGATACTACCCTCCTTTGACGGCAATCAATCGTAGCATAGAAAACTCCCAGTCGGTCTATTCCCAACACAACATCGAAATTTGGAATGCCCAGTACTTTGAAATTCACGTAGAATTCTCGTCCGCAAACTACAGCTGGACACTGATCAAATCCCATAGTTTCCTTCAAGACTCCATTCCGGGAACTGACATTTCCAACTTGAAATGAGTGGTTGTTCTCCTCCGAACACAGAGATGGAACCGCGTAGGTTCGTCTTGCCTGAATTTCGAGGGCAGATGCTAATTGGTGCTATCCGTCCACCTCTCCGAAGATGCCAAGTTGATTTATGGCACCATGTATCGGAGGTTTAAACGGATGCAGCCAATGAAGCAGACTTCGTCAGATTCCCCCTCGTTGAGGGGTTTTTGATTGTAGGGACGCTCTTCCCTGCAGGCGCAAGCCCCTGCAGTTAATTACGCTACCGCATCGCGGTAACCACTTTCTCCTTCTTCAGATGGTCACTTCGTGTCGTGTGTGTTTGTTTTGTTTTTTGTTGCCCGTGGATTGTATACGGAGACTAATTTATGTTGTCGCCCGTAGGGCGTGGATTAGTCCAAATCTGTATTTTTCTTAGATTTGGGTTTGGGGTTGGGTTTAAGGATACGTTAGTTTCATTTGAAAGTAAGATCAACTTAAACATATGTTAAGGATACATTAGTCTAATTTCAGAGTAAGATCAACTTAACAGGATCATTTAGATCCAACAAGAGAGCGTTTGGGCTCTATTGTTTAGTTTAGGGACATTGCGATCCATTGTTAATTTAAGGGCATTACAGTCCAAGGTTAAGGACATCATAGTCCATGGGCTTAAGGACCCCACAGTCCGAGGTTAAGGACATCATAGTCCATGGGCTTAAGGACCCCACAGTCCGAGGTTAAGGACATCATAGTCCATGAGTTTAAGGACCCCACAGTCCATAGTTTAAAGACGTCATAGTCTATAAAGTTTAATGACATCATAGTCCATGAGTTTAAGGACCCCACAGTCCGTGGAATGTTTGGTTATCGGGATCCGTCACCTCTCTGAAGACGTTGAAGGATTACAACGACAAATATCAAAGGAGTGAAGAGTTGTACCTTTGAACCAATATTGGTTGAGAGATCTGTAATCCAATTTGGGATTAAGATCTGTTAAAATATTTATGAGCATATGGGCTCAATTAATCTGAATGAGGAGTTTATGGACAACTTGGGATCGGCCCACTCAGTTAAAATGTTAAACATTTGATAATACCGAGCATTGATTTGAGTTCTGACAATATTTTTGTCTTTTACTGAATGCTGAGCATTTACCATAGCTATGGGCTTTATTCATAGAACAATTTATGTTCTTTTAGCGCACACTTGAGGAGCATGTGGCGCGCTTGGCGCTTTGCGCCAGTCAAAGAGCGCAGGGCGCTTCCATTGGGGAGCGCACACGTGAGGAGCACGTGGCACGCTTGGCGCTTTGCACCAGATCATGAACGCAAAGCGCTTCTGTTGGGGAGCGCGTACATGAGGAGCACGTGGCGCGCTTTGCGCCAGATCATGAGCGCAAAGCGCTATTTTATGAGCGCAAAGCGCTATCTGTTCAATGGCGCACACGTGAGGAGCACGTGGTGCGCTCGGCGCTGAGCGCCAGTCCATGAGCGCAGAAGCGCATCTGATCAATTTTATGATCTGAGAAATAAATTCTCGATTAGAAGAGACTTTGTCTCAAGATCTTAAGAACAGAAGTTCTTATTTTTTAGGAGATATTTCAATCTCTTATTTTGATGAAAGGCTTTGCCTTTATGGATCTGTTATCCTAAGAGAATTGACTTATTCTCCCCCCTTTATGAGATGTTCATGATCTCTTTGTGTAGACGGCCTTAGTCTTATAGATCTATGATCTGTGAGAAGAATTATGTTCTTCTTTTTATTTTATGATGAGATCCTTTAATCTCTTCGTGAAAGACCTTGGTCTTGTAGATCTATGATCTTAAAGAAAGAAGTGAATTCTTCTTTTTAATATGAGATGATTTCAACTCTCTGTTCATTTTTATCTTGAAGAAAATCTTCTTCTACTGAGAGCTTGGCTCTTCTTTCTGAGATCTTTCAAAGTTTATAGGGGGGTCCTCTATATGAGACTTGAAGTCTTGTGGTCTTTATATAGGGCAAGCTGATTTGTTTAATCAGTTAAGGAGATTTTTTCTTCAATTGATTTGGGGATTTCCCCACCGTTGGATCTTTGATCTGAGGGCTTCTGATTTACAGAAGGCCATTTTCTTGTTTTAATAAGATTGGGAAATCTTTTCTATACAGAATTTATTCTGTATTTTGGTGATTTTTAATCACATTTGGATCATTGATCCAACGGTGCTCTGATTTACAGAGCACAATCTTTTTGTTTAGAAAGATTTTGAGGAATATCTCCTTAACAGAATTTTATTCTGGTTAATTGATGATTTATCATCTTTATTAGATCTTTGATCTGATGGTGGGGAGCTTTTAGTTCCGGCGCTAGCGCACCCGTGCCTTGCACGTGGTGCGCTGCTTAGAGTGCAGCGCGCTTGGCGCTAGCACACCCGTGCTTTGCATGTAGTGCGCTGCTTATAGTGTAGCGCTCTTAGCGCTAGCGCACACATGCTTTGCACGTGGTGTGCTGCTTAGGGAATGGCTTGGCGCTGCTTATGAGCGTTGCTTCATTTCAAAATTTGAATTTTGAACAGAGCTTTGCTCTGATTGGGGGAAACAGTGGTTTCACGGGAATCACGTGTGTTTTCACGAATCGTTGCGACTTGAAGCAGTATGACGCTCCAGTGTCGAACAGTGCAAGTGCAGGAAAAGTGGCTACTGGTATAGTTCCTAAGCTGTGTGGGGTCGGTTTTAGATACAAAGGAAATATAGTGGTATACAAGGATTGACAAGATGTGAGAAGAATTGGGAATTACCAGTTATAACTTGGCCAGTGGCTTCGGCTTCTCCAATCGACATCGTGGATGTCTGGCCTTCTGGCACTTTTCTCTGTGCCTGCTGGTACATTTCAGACTGACGAGGTAAATGTGATCCTCGTGATGGTGGTGCAGTAGTAGAAGTTTGTATAATCAGTCTTGGTGTGGGGTTTGTGTCTGCTCTGTACTTTGAGCATGCCCTTAGAATGTGTTTAGGCGATCCACAAATCATACAAAGACCATTAGCTTGTCTGCAGTCCTTTATCGCATGTCTGAGTTTCTTACAATAATGGCAAGTCCTTACTGACGGTGTCCGTTCTTTCTTCTTGATATAACCATGAGTTACCCTCAAAACTGCCTCAGTGCGAACTAATCCTTGGTGAAGGAGAGAAGCCTGCTCCCGCTGTTTCTCAACTAGACTCTTGGTTGCTTCAAGAAACACCATTGATCTTATCAGTAGATTTTCAATGGTAGTGGGTGGTGGTAGTGTAGGTGGTGGAGTATTGCCATTGATATTGGTGCTTGTGTTGTTTGGTGAATCCATAACCTTGATAGAAAATGAAGGGTTAGGATAGATTCAAGGAATTTGAAATGTAAAGAATGTATAGTTGCTGAATCTTATAATTCTTCTTATATATATTACTTAGGACTTCATGCAGAACTGATCTGCATGGGCCACTAACAAAACCTGTCACGCCCCGCTTCCCAGTGTACGGGGAAGTAGACGCGACGGGCACGCGACGTATTTATTCAGAAATAAATACGTTAAGTGTAAATAAGCAATATATAAATAAAATGCACAAGAATGACAAGAGATGTAATATAAACAACAACTTTTTTTAACTTTCATTTTTTACATTACAACTGATTTAAAAAGAAAATGTATAATGATAGAAAGCAATGCCTAAACAGTGGCATATGAAAAGAAAATAAGTACAAGAAAAACTAGAAGTCTGGCTGTGCCTCAATCTCCTCCAAGTACTCCTGGCTGGGCTCGGTCTCTTGAAAGTCGGGTCCTCCTGACGAACATTCCAAAGAAAGAAAGAGACAGGAATGTCGTCAGCGAACTAGCGCTCGATAAGTCCCAAAAGAAAGAATAGAATAAAACAAGTAGAGAGAATAGGACTGGTAAATTTGTACAGATTATATGTTTGTTATACTAACGTAGTTGTTTGTAGTTTGGTACAGAAGATATAAGTGTATACGGGAGGAGTCCAACTTGCTCCGTGGACTATGGTAATAGGAAGTACATGGCCCCGTCAAAACCCACGGGACAACGACATGGATATTCAAGTAAGTGTCTTTTAGTGATCATCTCGTTCCACTTCTAATACATTTCGTACCAATCTACCCTGTTAACCCCCGTAATGTATTGTATTGTTATAGGTTATATTATAAGGCTTGCCGAGACCATGGATACAAGTTGTCCATGTAATCAGGTTTAGGATGTAAACAAGTAGTCATGTAATCAAGTCAAGTTATAGCCATACTTTGGTTAAGTCAAGTCATGTTTGCATGTTGATATTGTTCTGGTATTCAGGTTCAGATTCAAGTATACATGTTGGTTTCATGTTAGATTTGGATTCATGTTTGAGTAGGATTCATATTTGATTAGGATTCATGTTTGAGTTGGATTCATGTTTAAATTAGACTCAAAATTGATTTAGACTTAGACTTGAGTCAGACACTTAAACTGATTTGGATCCTGAATTAGGTTTGAGTGTAATCGGTAACTGCTGCATATGGACGGCAGGATTTGTGTCTTTTTCCAAGACAATTACCATTGATAACTCCGTTAAGTTTTTCCATCTTAAATAGGCAAGCACTCACTTTCTCCGGCTCCCTGAGGCTCAAGAGAATTGATCCCGCCTAAACCCATATTTACTAAAATCCTTAAATGTAATTTGATATAACTCGAGGGGTTTTTATGAAGCGCGCACACACACACACACACACATATATATATATACTTTCAAAATAAATCTCGAGAAATTATTTTTATTATTTAGGATTTCCATAATTATGAATTTTAAGAATTGAAGTGTTTTAGTGAATATTAATTTTGCTTGAATAGTTCATAGTATTTTAGTGTAAATCTTGACTATTGGTTAGCTTGAAGGTATTTTGGTGAAACTTGTCATTCATTTTTTTTTAGAAAACACAGAATTTTATTATATCTTGAAAATATGTGGTTTGATAATATTTATATAATTATTAAAAATTAATTTTATTATCAAGTAGAAAATTTCATTTTTCTTAAAAATCGTATTAAAATCTTTCGAGACCGAATGCTCCGTGAGGAGGTCTATATCTCGCTCTACTAGCCTAAGGATGTGCGATAATCCGCTTCATCCAATAGCGGGTCCCCTAATGAGGGTCGTAGAGGCATAATCGTAAAGATTTAACAATACAATCTAAAAAGAAAACCGGGTTTTTATAGTCGATGGTATTTTAATAAGATATTGGATTCGCTATAAAAATATGTTCAAAGAGTATCGTGCTATGTAAACATGTGTGTATGCGAGGAGTAAGTCATTACCCCGTAAATTTTTTTAGAGGTATGATTAAGCAAAATACTTAAAAGGTTACGTATATAAAGTTCGTGGTATTTTCATGTAAAAGTTAAATTAAGGCTATCTAGCATGATATATTTGAGTGAAAATTATTTCTAAATATTAGATTCATGGTTATAAACATAGGGTAAGAGTTTGCATGAAAGTTATGGAAGAAAATAATGAATTTTTTAGATTTTAGAATGAGATGTCGGTAGTAACTCCACTTACCGACATATTTTATAAAGAGAACTTTTTAAGAAGAAAGAGTAGAATGGGGATGGACTTACTAGCTAGAATGGTAGGAAAGAGGTAGAAAGAGATGTGGTATCTTTCGTGTCGTCGTGGAGTCGCCGGAACTTGCTCGATTCCTCGTCGGAATTTGGTTTTTGGCTAACTCCACTTCTACTCCACTTGTACTTAGAAAAATCTGATAATTTTGATTAGGGATTTCAGAATGAGGAAGGGCTAGGATACGGGGTTGTATTTATAGTGTGGAATTAGGGTTTTGGAATTGAAAGAATGAATTAAAATGCATTAAAAATGGATTTAAAGATGAAATTGATATCGCTGTTTAATTTCAGAGTAAACAAACAGTGCAGGGGTAATGGAGGCAGGGGAAACGACAAGTGTGCAAAGCCTGAGCACCATTGCCTACGGGTTGACCGTCGGCGCTGTCCCCTTGGGCAATCTCGCCGGTCCAAAGTGTGAGGAAAGCCGTCGGATTTTAGCTACGTTTCCCTGTCTCTGTTTACAACATTTTGCACATGTTTGTTTTTCTGTCTTTTCATTTCTTATGTGCAGTGCACGTGTAAACTTTTGGGCTTCCAAAACTTTTAAAAGAAAATTCAGAAGAAAATATAATGTACCTGAGGGGATTCGAACACATGGGCTATGTCACAGCAATGCAAGTCTTTATCAATGAGCTACAAGCTATTTCTTGTTGTTCTTAAACAAAAACAACTTTTAAATTGTACTCAGGCTTGCAAATTTCTTTCTGTATATTAAATTAAAAAAAATTCGTACGGAAAATTCAGGGTTGTTACACTTGGCGTAGAGCTGGTGTTGTCGTAATGTCTCCAGGACCATGCGTAAGTGCTCGGCGTATTCTTTCCGATTCTTTGAATACACCAGGATGTCGTCGATGAAAATAACAACAAACCTGTCTAAGTACTCTCGGAAAACTTGGTTCATCAGGTTCATAAAAATGATAGGTGCATTGGTCACTCCAAATGGTATCACGAGATATTCATAATGACCATAACGAGTCCTAAATGCCGTCTTCGGAATGTCGATCTCCTTGACCTTCACCTGATCATATCCTAAACGAAGATCTAATTTTGAAAAGACACAAGTTCCACTTAACTGATCGAAAAGGACATCGATGCGAGGTAAAGGATACTTGTTTTTAATTGTCACCTCGTTCAAAGCTCGATAATCCAAGCACATCCTATATATACCTTCCTTTTTCTTCACCAGTAGCACCGGAGATCCCCAACTTAAAGTATTGGGATGGATCCAACCTTTCTTCAGGAGTTCGTCCAACTGAATGTGGATCTCCTTCAATCCCTCCGGACTTAATCGGTATGGAGCTTTTATTACTGGTTGTGTGTCGGTGTCACGCCCTACTTCCCTGTATACGGCGAAGGGGACGCGTCTGGTCCGCTACATATTTACTGTGAAGTAAACACGCTAAGCGTATCTAAGCAATATAAAAAAAATAATCACAAGAGAGAAGAGATAAAAGTAACAACAACTTTATTTATTGATATTCTTTTGTACAATACATGAAAAGTAAATACAACTGGAATAAAAAGCGATGCCTAAACAATGGCATAACAGGAAATGAAAAAATACTGAATATGAAAGGTACAATGTTTCGAGCTCAGAGTCTTCGAGAAACTGATCCAAGTCTTCACTGGTGGGCTCGATCTCCGCTGGGTCTAAACCACCTGACGACATTCAAAAAAGAAAGAAATAGAATGTCGTCAGCGAACAGGTCGCTCGGTAAGCCCCAAAAATAAGGGAGAAATAGAAAAGACAGAATAAGAAGGTATTTTTTAAATTTGTATAATATTGTAGAGTATTGTGTTAACGTTGTTGTTTGTAGCTTGGTACAGAAGGATGCCGGTGTATACGAGAGAGGTCTCTATATTCTAGAGATCAGGGCAAACTGAAAGTACAAGGAACCGTTATACCACGGTACAACAGCAATAGGATTCATGTTAGGTGTCTTAATCTTACTGTCTCGTGCCACTTTTAACACCTTCCATACCAATCTACCCCTTAGACCCCGCAGTGTTTTGATTGTATTGTTATATTGTATTGTATAAGTTGTATAGTTGGATGACTGACTGAAACCAGGATATCAGTAACGGATGTAATGGATGTAAACTAGAATCATGTAAATGGAATGTATATCCATGGTTTGGTTCAGTCAAGTTGTATAAATTGATAACTGGATTCATGAATTCGTGTGTTCATGTTGAAGTGTAATATTGTAGATTTATATGGTACTTGAATCATATTCAAGTCGGATTATAATCAGACCCAAACCCGAGTCGGACAGTAGAAATGTAAATCGAAGTCCTATATTTACTAGGGTCCTTAAGGTAATTTATAAAACTTAAGGGGGTTTTATGTAAAAATACTTTTATATACTTTTCAAAATACACCTCAAGTATTCATTATTCGTCTTTAGAGTTATAATGAACGTGGATTTTATATTGTGATATTTCTAGTGAAAATATCCTAGTTTTATAAATAAGGTATTTATCTGTAATATTGATTTATTTGAAGTTCATGGTATTTTAGTGTAAAATTTATTCTTGTGATTTTTAGAAAAAAGTGGAATATTTATATTATAATAAAATAGATATTTAAATGATAAATATACATATATTTATATAAAAATAATTTTAATAAATATTTTATATTCCAAAAATCTCATTTTTCTTAAGATGCCGTATTTTAAACCTTTCGAGACCGAATGCTCTTTGCGGAGGTCTGAATCTCGCACTACTAAGCCCGAGGATGTGCGATAATCTGCACCATCCCGAACGGGTTCCCCAAAAATGGGTTGTAGCGGCGCTTTGCAAAGATTGTAAAATACTAATCCTTTAGAAAACGGTTTTATAAAGTAAAAGGTATTTATTTGTAAAAATGTCAATTTTCCGTATTTTAGATTCTAGGGTTTCCTAAGTCAACTAGTCTATTTCTAAATGGTCTAAACGACAAGTCGTTAGATATCTCAAATCGCCTCTTCACCGCCAATTGTGGCCAGGTAAGTACAAATGAGGAAAGGAGGGATCCGCTCATGAATCACCGTGAGACGGGCTTTTTAAAGTTACCTTTCTCACTTGCCTAGCCTAGACATCACAAAGTCAGGTTTAGATAAATGATCGATGTCCATAACTTATCGTACTATTCCTAGTAAAAGGTATTTGTTTTAAAAATGTATCAAAGCTAAAACTTTTAGAAATGGTTTTATTAAGAATATGGTATTTAAATGAAAGTATTGTTTTATCGTATTCTAAGTTTTTTGATGATATCATTTAGGCTTGTATTTGCGTGTTTGTGGAGGTAGGTCATTACCTCGTGCTCTACTTTAAATGTATAGCAAAGTTAAGGGGATTAAATGTAAAATCGAAACATTGTGGTATTTAAGTGAAAAATACGATAAATTGAAAAGGTTATCATTTCATGTGATGAAACTTGTTCAAATTATTTGTTAAATATTTAATAGTCAACAATAAGATGTTTAAGCATGAATGTATTGGTGAGAAGTGAAATTTTATAGAAAACCGAATCGGAAATCGGATTTGTTCCGATTCCGTCGGGTTTTGTAATTTCGTATTTTAGAGAATAAGAAAGAGGAATAGAATAGGGACTTACGGTTTTGGACAACACTAAAGAGTGAGAGGGAAGTAGGGGATTCACCGGTGCGTCGATTCGTCGCCAAGAGTTCCTAGCACGATCACCGGAAGTTCACCGTTGTTTTCATCGACGCTTCGGCTTTCGCTCGTTTCCAAAGTACACAAGGTTTTCTTGAGATTTTGAGAAAGTGGACTCAGAATTTTGGTATGAGAGGGTAGGAGGTAGGGATGTATTTATAGGGTTAGGCTAGGGTTTGGGTAGGTGTAGGGTTTTTAATTAAAAAAATGTAAAAATAATAGGAAAATGTATTAAAAATGTAGTAAATAGGTGTTAATGGGCTCTCTGGAGGTGGTCTGAAGAATTAAGGTATGCAGGGGGTATAAGGAGGTGAAGGGGCACAAAATTTATTCAGGGGACTCGACGGTCCAGCCGAGCCCGACCCGAGTCGGCCGGCCGATCCCGGCCGAGTCCGGTGGTCGGGAAGGGCGCCATCGGTTGGTGATCTCACTGGTATATTTAAGTTTTTGGGTGTAGTGGGGTTTTTGTGAGAAATGCATGTGTAACTGTTGGTATTCTAAAGGTTTTTAAAAAAAATTAATATTAAAAATAATATGGGGTATGAGATTTGAACTCTGGTGGCTTGGTTCAGCAGTGCAAGATATTACCAATGAGCTACAAGCCCCTTCTTATAATTATGGAGTGAAATAAATACTTAAAGAGATAACAACAACATTAAATACTCCAAGTATACTTTGAATTTAAATCAATTCTTTGTACATTAAAAATGGAGTTGTTACAGTCTACCCTCCTTACAAAAATTTCATCCTCGAAATTTACAACTTTTATTTGAAGACTAGTTTACAAAGAGGTATGGATATCTAGTACGCATTTCATCCTCTCTTTCCCAAGTGGACTCTCCTGGAGTGTCTTTCCTCCACATCACTCGAACCAAGTTAACTTCCTTGTTCCGAAGTGTCTTCACTTTCCTGTCCAAGATCTCCACAGGCTGTTGCTCACAAGACAAATCAAGCTGTATAGTGAGCTCGGAATGATCGAGAATATGACTGGGGTCACTCACATACCTTATGAGTTGGGATATGTGGAACACGTTATGTACTCCTTCCAATGAAGGTGGAAGCGCTAAGTGGTATGCCACTTCACCGACTCGTTCGAGTATGTCGAACGGTCCAATCTATCTCAGAGTTTGCTTATCCCGTCTTCCAAATCGGATCACACCGCGGTTCGGAGATATCTTCAAGAACACATGATCTCCTAGCTGGAACTCCAGATGACGTCTCTTTGCATCAGCCCAGTGCTTCTATCGATCTTGGGCTATGCGCATCTTTTCCCTGATAGTACAAACCACATCAACAGTCGCTACTATCATCTATGGTCCAAGAAGTTCCCTATCTCCGATATCGTCCCAACTTAATGGCGATTGACACTTCCTTCCATATAATGCTGCAAAAGGTGCCATTCCTATGCTTGCTTGGTAGCTGTTGTTGTACGAAAACTCCACAAGATGTAGGTGATCTTCCCACGATCCTTTGAAGTCTAACATACATGCTCTGAGCATATCCTCCAAGATCTGAATAGTTCGTTCCGACTGACCATCTGTTTGTGGATGGTAAGCCGTGCTGAAGTTCAGACTTGTTCCCAAACTTGCTTGCAGACTCTGCCAAAATTGCGATCGAAACCTAGTGTCACGATCGAAGACAATGCAGACTGGTACTCCATGAAGTCTCACAATTTCCTGTATGAGTTCATGGGTATCAGAGATAGTATATTATGAAAAGTTTAAATCTTAAGTAGATTATTACCTCCATATACTTTTTTGCTAGTGTCTCAGTAGATTGGCCAACTCGAAATGGGATGAAGGAACCGACTTTGTGAGTCGATCCATAATGACCCATACGACATCGTTACCCTTTGTGCTGCGAGGAAGAGCAGTCACAAAATCCATCGTGATGTGTTACCACTTCCATTCTGGGATTGGTAACGGTTGAAGTAATCCAGCAGTCCTGTGATGTTCAGCCTTTACTTGCTGACACACCAAATATTTTGTGACGCTTCTGGCTACTTCACGCTTCATTCCATGCCACCAATAATTCTGACGTAGATCTTTGTACATTTTGGTATCTCCAGGGTGTACTGAGTAGGGAGAGCTGTGAGCTTCTTTCATTAACTCTTTCCGAACAGGGCCTTTTGGTGCACACAATTTGCTGTCGTATCTTAAAGATCCGTCTTCATGGACGATGAAATCTGTTCTAAGTCCATTTTCCACTTGTTCTCTGATCTTTTGCAACTTAGCATCACTTGCTTGGGCTTCTTTGATCTGATTGACAATGGTTGATTGAACTTGTAAATTCATCAAACTTGAAGTATTACTTGGCATGACTACTTCAATCTCCATCTGATGCAAGTCTTGTTGAAGCTTCCACTGAGCGAAGAGATTCATTGCTAATGGTTGGCGACTAAGTACATCAGGTACCACATTCACCTTCCCTGGGTGATATTGTAAGTGCACGGCAGCGCCCCGGCCGTCTGTCCGAGGCCAAAATGCGGAAACGAAAATTTTCTTTTAATTTTAAAACCGGCGCTACCGCGTACTAAAACCCGAATCGGGCCATTAACCTAATGCTAGCTAACTAGAGAATGGGTAGAATGCTATACCAAGCGATCCGTGTCCTTCGGTCTTCGTCATCCGTCTCAATCTCCTCGCGGAATCTCCGGTCTTCACCTCCGCGTCGGAAAGGGCACCACATCGCCGGGTTCTTTTACGGGCTCCCACCTCTGGACCGAGGCAACTCGGGCACGAAGTTGGCGAGTCGACATGTCCAAGAATGCTGTAGGCTAAGTGTAGAGTGGTTTTGTCTCAATGGGGTTGAGAAGTTGTCATTTTAGATGGAGGAAATGAACAAGTGGAGATAAGCTTAGGAATTTTGATGTAAGCTAAATGAGAACAAAAATTTTCCCCACTCACCAAAATGAATCCTCTCCTTTTCTCTCTTTTGTGTGGCCGACCTCAAAATGGGAGGAGGGAGGTGAGCATATCAAGAGGTGGCGAGTACAAGGAAAAAGGTTTTAATGATCAAGAGAAGAAAATGTCACACCACAAACCTTTTCAACATTTAACGCAAATCAAGTGATGCAAAAAGAATCTTATGATGCTATAACCATCATGATGCCTCCATATCAAAAATAACCCCCTCCAAATTGCTAATTTGCATATTTGCAAATTAGCCCCTCCATTAGAAAAATCCGGCCATGAAGGAATAAAGGAAAACTGGACGAAACGGAATGCAAACTGGCAACTTCCAAAAACTGATCCCGTAATAAATCACAAGAAAACCCCACGACCGTATATACATACCTGCATTTGTATTCCGACCGAATACAAATACAATGAGACAAAATCTACACTGTACAATACTAGGATCCGGATTAAACCAAAGCCCGCTAGTATTATCCATCCGATCACGATCCGTGCAATACCACACGTATAAGATCGAACCCTGCCATATATCCATATGGCCTCTACAGCGTTTCACCCGAAACTTGAGAAACTGTCTGTGGGGGACTCTAAAGACTCGTCAATACTTTTGCTGTGGATTTAACCACTAGCACGTCAGAGGTATTAGCCACACGTAACGGGCTACCAGGTATTGACCAAAAGGGACGTCGATGAACGAACTCATCCTGACACCCTACTGAGCCTGTCAGTGACAATATCCGTACAGTCCGGTCCGTTCGTGTATGAGTATCGCATGGCGGGCCTAGGGGGGTTGGTAAAAGTCAGACCCCCAAAAGCTGTACAAGTCGTGTCGGAGTGTAGCCCAGAACACCCTGAGATATTACTGGAATACCTACCAGTAAATCTCCTGCCTTAGCCAAGGACTTCGTGTATGGCTCTCCTAGACACAGCGCGACCTCACCCCCAATACCGGGAGAGACGAACCCCTGAAGATCCGCTCACTGTCTCCATGTGGCTCGGGACTGTACCCAACTAAAACCTGTTTGCATGTCTCCTTTGAGCGTGGTAGGGTAGTAATTAAGGTACAGTGGGAACTCACACGAGACAAATGACGATCTCAGGTCGATGAACTAACCTATACACATGTCACCACGGAACTGCTATTTGACGTAAGGTATAAGACCAACTAGTATGTTCCCGGCGAGTCCTGTCCGGTGTACTCATAACCCAATGAGCACCTGTATACATCTTAGGTGAACCAACTGACACCAGTGGCTTGTGAGACCGGCCACTGCCCTTCGTCAGGGTCTCGACTGTATATACTAGTCTACTCTGGAGTATCGATGCCCTGTCTCGAAAACTCCCACGACTAGGGACCTTTTAAGGATGTGCTTATAGACCCCAGCTCCCACGTATATGATCGCCATCATACTGCTGGCCGTCAAGCAAGAATCCTAAAGGCTCTATCAATGCGCAATAGTGACCTGATCGCCTATAGCAGTACACGATGATAAAGATAAACCAGATAGCATACTATCATCTTGAGTAAGACTATCCTACCGGCATAGGTGCTCCTTCAATCATTGCAATCACATGCCTGTGATCCAATAATTGACTCTGAGGGTACTATATCCAACAATCTCCCACTTGCACTCAAGGCTGATTATTGCGATGTCGCATACTCACAGCCCGTGTGATACCGAACACCCAACTCCTCCACTAATCAGTCTCACAAAACCTGTTTGCAAAACTAATGCGTTCGAGGAATAACCTCAGTGAGTGGATCCGCTCAGATGTTTCTTTCTATGTCTCTCTTAATCTCAATTTCGCGGAGAAACCCATCTCCCGAAATGAGCAATACCTGTCTTAGAATATGTCTGGATATCTGATGGGACCTAGTTCATAAATGAACTCCAAATCCAAACTTCTTAGACTGTATCGTCAACTGAACTTAATCAGTATCCTGCGCCATGCCTCCCTCAGTATCCACCTGGACCACCTGTCCAAACTACTGCCCCTCGTTAGAGGGAAAACTATAACTCTGACAGCCACTCTGTCATTCAGGTCACCTTGGAAGCCTGGAATGATAACTGTCTCCCGAATGAGGCTGGCATTATCATATCCCTAGAACATCCACTTATGTTCTAAAACTGCTTCCTAATGTTTCTCCAGGATTGGATCAATATCAACTTATTGCATCTACTGCAAAAACAACATCTGGTATGGTACTTGACATCTCATGATTGACTCAATAGCCTAAGCAAGTGATCTGCCAATCATGCACTTTCCTCTCCACTTTAGTCTGTAAGACACTTTTAGAGAGGGTGACTCCATCACCTGTAGGTACACTACCGTGCTAGGAGTCGTCCATTCTAAAACACCTTAAGAATGCTGTCTAAGTACCCAGATTGGGAAACTACCCAAATCTAGATCTAAAACTATAGATCTAGTAACCAGAATATCTGATATGAAATCCATGTCCTTTATGGAGAAACCACTGTGTGACAACCAAAGTATAACCGATCGTAGTATAGGAATTTCACTTCCTATTCTGTGTATGTCATCCAAATACCAGGACATCACACCCTACTACCTTCTTAACAGATCCATCCCCTATTCTGATGAAGTCAAACCTATGACTGTCACATCAGAAATAGATGATCTATCTCCGCTATATCTGCTTTAGTCTATAAATAGACATAAGCCGTTTGTCCACTATGCTTCCGCTGCTCCCACTGACTCCGACAACCCTCTGGCAGAATCATATACACGTGCACTTCTAAAGCTTGTTTAGAACGACGCTATACTCATCATCTTGCCGGGTCTCATAGCCTGGAACAATAGTAATGGCAAGTCTGGGTAAACAAGAACCTCCCTGTCACCGTCTTTGAGCATACCGAAGTACCTCTCGAGTGCCTGAGGTTACCCACCATATCTGCGGAGTGGCTAACGGAATGTCAAATCAGATTGAATGTTTAGGTTCTTATCAAATCTTCAGTAATCGTTTGCGGTTCTGGAATCACTTCCAGTTCTACTATACTTCCACTAATGTTTTCTGAAAAAATCCATTTTATTAAAAATGTGGCGAGTCAAGAACAATATCACTATTGATCTTCCAGATGGTAGAAAGTCAACCTTCGTCATAGCCAGGGTCAACCCACAAACAGCCATTACAGAAACGTGCCTTGAGTTATCCGGAGTCTGGTTTTAAACAAGCCGGAAAACTCCCCGTACCTTAACATCGTTATAATATGAACTGTTCTATATCCAATACAGAAACAGAGACACTGATTTAATTGAACCAGATTCAAATCATGCAGCTGTCTCCAGTGCATGTCAACTAAATGGAAAGAGGCCGATCAGTATTATTCAACTTAGGAGTACTTCCAATTATGAGTAACCTGAAAGAGAAGCAGGTTCTCTTAATCATTACTATCAACTGAATATCATACACAAGTATCTACATCTTCGATCACCTTGAAGAATTCTGATACTTGCAATACCTGGTTCTCTACTTTATTCTTATACCTATAACTTCTCAAAACTTAGACCTTGCATTTCTACGAAACACATGTCTGAGAACCAGAGAAGTCACAGGTAAACAAAATATAGTACGAGTACCAACCCCTCTGTCCTCATGGACATTGGACAACATACAATACTCTGTATAAGTCCCTTGAGTCTAATAACTCATTCTCTGTATGTCGTAGGTTGAAAACTGTACTTATGGTTAAGAAGAATTACACCGTTGTTTAATGCTCCTTACCTAACCATCAACTGATAAAGGTAAATGTCATCGACATAATTTCAAAAAGTTATATCTCACTCTATAAAAATAGACGTATAGATATATCAATTTGAAATTGGTGCATAACAACGGATATTCAAAACCAAATATCTGCCGTCCGGCAAACAGCCCAGGCGATTTCCTCAAATATCACCAATTATAACGAATCCCGATATAATGAGGCCAATCACCTAATTCCCAATAAGCTACTCCCACTCATCATCTGTAAAACCATACAGATGTGAGAATCAAACCTGGTAAATACATACCCTGGAGCAAGTGTCTAATTGGGAAATCAGTTTTCTATTAACAGTACACAGTGAAACTGAAACATTGAAATGTTTCGTAGGGGTATCCTGGTATTCCTAGTAATGCCTCTTCCATTATCCAGATTCACAACTGTAACTGTATATTTCTTTGCCATCTCTCCAAATCCCTTTATATGTCTTTAGTCATTACCTTCTATACACCCCTTTAGGCCAAATGGTTTTCTTCCTTCCCTACCGTTCGCCACCAGCCTATGGTTTGGAAGAAGACTATCCAATAAGCATAATGGGTATACTGTCCTAATCCTAGGAGCACTCGCAACGCGAGAGAAGGTGAAGATAAAAGACAACCGAATAAACCTTATTCATATTTCTCCTGAACCAGAATCCATCCCCGAACCGGAACAAGTTCCTTTCGAGTTCATATATAACCATACGATGGAGTATCCAAATAACTGTGGATCTTCGTAATGATACGGAGTGTCCTGGAGAAATACAAAGGTGAAGTGGGACTGGTAATGAAATACTTGGTTTGGTCATGAATAGCAGTCGCAGTTTACTTTGTCCTCTTACTGATCCCTTTATTTGTCTTTACATAATACCTTCTGTACACCATCGTTAGGCTAATTGGTTTCCTTCATTCCCTACCGGTCGGAACATGCCTATGGTTTGGAAAAAGACTATCCAATTTGCGTAATAGGTGTACTGTCCTAATCCAAGGAGCACTCGCAAGCTGAGAAAAGGTAAAATGAAAAGACAACTGAATAGTCTTATTCGTTTTCTCCAGAACTGGAAACCATCCTCGAATCTGGAATAACTTCCTTCGAGTTCGTATATAACCATACGATGGTTTTATCCAATAGAAGTGGACGTTCGTAGTAATACAGGGTGTCCTGGAGAAAAGGGTAAAAGTAAGAGTGGCAATGAGGTATGCAGCTTTGACAATCTAAAAGCCAGTGTTTAAGAAGGTTCGGTCAACTTGGTCACTGAGTCATAGTCTAGGGTCGGTCCATGGTCGCTGCCAAAGAGAGAGAGAAAAGAAACACTCAGCGTGTACCCTAACCTAGATCAGAATGGTTGTCACTTTATCTAATCAGGAAGCCTCCCACTGTAACGTCAAATTCTCCTCCAAACCTGAAAGAAGAATTAGTCGGGATCACCCGAGGAGTAAACCAACTCATCAGTGGGAATCGGGATCCAACTATCATCGGATGATAACGTGATGGAATCCACTCACGTTATCACACTCCAGAAGGTATGCGCATATCTGACAAGTTTCAGTTTCTTTAGAAACTCCTGATATGATTTTTACCCCATGCTCTTATGATCTTGACGAAGGTCAACAAATCATAAGTCACATATTAAGTTCTACCCGTCATTGTCTAGGTTAATTTGAACCCACTCGTACAATCCCTTGACGAAGGTCAACAAGGCTATACGACTGTCCCAAACGAACGCATCTATCTATGCAGCAGAAAGGTAACAAGCAGCTACCATTCACTATGCCTTGACGAAGGTCAACAAACATAACATGAATACTACGTGCTACCCGTCTGAAATGACGGAGGGCTACGAATGGTTTTTGGCGAAAAACCTTTAACGTAATGAACTTGATATCGTTGAAGGAACCGGATAGCTTTTATAAAAATATAGTGGCGAAAACTAAAGAGGTCACTCCCGGTGAAGGGATCTCAGCTCTTTCCCCGTAGAATGAGGTGCAGGATATAGCAACTGAATACCACGATGTAAAGCAAAAGTAAACGACTATAGTGAAGTTATTGCCCTGACGCAAACTTCTGTCCAAGGGGTCACTCCCGGTGAAGGGATCTCGGCCCTTACCTCATCGACTGAGGTGCTGGATATTCATAACCGAATACCACTGTGCAAAACAAAAAAGAACGCCCTTGTAATAAGAGCTTTTTGAAAAGTGTTCCAACAACATCAGAATAGGTTTGTTTAGCTTGCATTGATCTGAATCAATATAGTCCCATTAATTGATCACACCACAAAAGAACGAAAATAATGATATACGTATATGCCATCCGCATTCGCCACTGGGTCCCGTCATCACCCGTTAGGTTACTTAACTAACGACAGAGCGGGGACTGGAGTAGCGCGGATGCAAAACATATACAACATCTACTAGTACATATATCAATATATAATATTCGCTCAAGGCGTGATAAAATGCAACATCACAGAAATGTAATAAGCATCACAGAACAATACAGATATCTGGGATCCCCGGGTTTTATAGAGCCGCTACTGAAACCCGACGTTCCCCTGGTCGTGTGGATAGCCTGTGCAATGAAATCCTAGACCCCTACGGGCGCAGCAAGTTACCCGTCAAAACCTGAAGCGAGGCAGCCCCTTCAGCAACGTGAATGGACCACCCAGCACTTCACGGAATCCGGTAACTTGGGCACCCCTCCTTGGGTCAACCTATACCCCGTACGAGTGCGGCGAATAGCCCACCAATTCTAGAGTGAAGCCCCCTCCGTCTCAACGCCATGAGATGCGGGCCCGTTGCCCTCTAGAACCCGGCTATCCGTGCACCCCTCCACGGGGTAATCCTAGTACAGAAAGTAAAATATACAATGGGTACATCGACCTCAGCCCGGTCGTGCCCCAAAAGAATAATATATAAACAGGCAGTAACGGCATTCCACATGTCGGACGCTCGTCCCGCAATATCAAATGTACAAATACAACCAAACTGTACTAACATTACATCCAGGCTATCCACCATGACAAATCCGCAATATCACAGCACAACACAGAACATCAACGTGAATGTCACGTTGGCAAATCCGTCTAAAATGGCTATAGCAGTTAGACAGGATTTACCGATCAAATGACATTCACGGTCGCAGATATAATGTAAATACTGTGAACTAACATGTTTAAAATTTTCGATCGACTAAATTTTCCGAAGTGGGTCCCAAGCACAACTGTAGCACTCAAAACAAATCTGGGCCCAAACAGAATATTCCAAAAACTCTATTTCCCAGTCTAAGACCCACTGTAGAAATCTGGTGCAGTGAAGAGATGAGATGGCCGCGGAACCGCGGCCAGAGCAAGGGTTTTGCCGCGGTTCCGCGATGGAACAGTAAAATCATGTGACCAGATTTCTACAGAATTCTTAGAATTTCTTGCACGCATTTCTGCAATGCACCAAATATTTTTTCGAGCACAAAGCAAAATCGACAGAAAGTGCACATTGGAAATCGGGTTTTCGAAAAATCCATTCGATCGAACTTGTAAACACGTTATAGCAAGCTAGACTAGGTTAATGGCGTGGCTCTGATACCAATGTAAGTGCACGGCAGCGCCCCGGTCGTCTATCCGAGACCAAAATGCGGAAACGAAACTTTTATTTTAAATTTAAAACCGGCGCTACCGCGTACTAAAAACCCAAATCGGGCTATTAACCTAATGCTAGCTAACTAGAGAATGGGTAGAATTCTATACCGAGCAATCCGTATCCTTCGGTCTTCGGCATTCGTTCCGATCTCCTCGCGGAATCTCCGGTTTTCACCTCCTCGTCGGAAAGGGCACCACATCACTGGGTTCTTTTACGGGCTCCCACCTCTGGACCGAGGCAACTCGGGCACAAAGTTGGCAAGTCGACGTGTCTAAGAATGCTGTAGGCTAAGTGTAGAGTGGTTTTGTCTCAATGGGGTTGAGAAGTTACCATTTTAGATGGAGGAAATGAACAAGTGGAGATAAGCTTAGGAATTTTGATGTAAGCTAAATGAGAACAAAAATTTTCCCCACTCACCAAAATGAATCCTCTCATTTTCTCTCTTTTGTGTGGCCGGCCTCAAAATGGGAGGAGGGAGGTAAGCATATCAAGAGGTGGTGAGCATAAGGAAAAGGTTTTAATGATCAAGAGAAGAAAATGTCACACCACAAACCTTTTCAACATTTAATGCAAATCAAGTGATGCAAAAAGAATCTTATGATGCTATAACCATCATGATGCCTCCATATCAAAAATAACCCCCTCCAAATTGCTAATTTGCATATTTGCAAATTAGCCCCTCCATCAGAAAAATCCGGCCATGAAGGAATAAAGGAAAATTGGCCGAAACGGAATGCAAACTGGCAACTTCCAAAAACCGATCCTATAATAAATCACAGGAAAACCACGCGACCGTATATATATACCCGCATTTGTATTCCGACCGAATACAAATGTAATGAGACAAAATCTACACTGTACAATACTGGGATCCGGGTTAAACCAAAGCCCGCTAGTATTATCTGTCCGATCACGATACGTGCAATACCGCACGTATAAGATCGAACCCTGCCATATATCTATACGACCTCTACAGTGTTTCTTCCGAAACTTGAGAAACTGTCTGTGGGGGACTCTAAAGACTCGTCAATACTTTGGCTGTGGATTTAACTACTAGCACGTCAGAGGTATTAGCCATACGTAACGGGCTTCCAGGTATTGACCAAAAGGGACGTCGATGAGCGAACTCATCCTGACACCCTACTGAGTATGTCAGTGACAATATCCATACAGTCCGGTCCGTTCGTCTATGAGTATCGCATGGCGGGCCTAGAGGGTTGGTAAAAGTCAGACCCCAAAAGCGGTACAAGTCGTGTCGGAGTGTAGCCCAGAACACCCTAAGATATTACTGGAATACCTACCAGTAAATCTCCTGCCTTGGCCAAGGACTTCATGTAATGGCTCTCCTAAACACAGCACGACCTCACCCCCAATACCGGGAGAGACGAATCCTTGAAGATCCGCTCACTGCCTCCATGTGGCTCGGGACTGTACCCAACTAAAACCTGTTTGCACGACTCCTTTGAGCATGGTAGGGTAGTAATCAAAGTACAGTAGGAACTCATACGAGACAAATGACGATCCCAGGTCGATGAACTAACATGTACACATGTCACTAGGGAACTGCTATCCGACGTCAGGTATAAGACCAATTAGCATGTTCCCGGCGAGTCCTCTCCGGTGTACTCATAACCCAATGAGCACCTGTATACATCTTAGGTGAACCAACTGACACCGGTAGCTTGTGAGACCGGCCACCACCCCTCGTCGGGGTCTCGACTGTATGCACTAGTCTACTCTAGAGTATCGATGCTCTGTCTCGAAAACTCCCACGACTAGGGACCTTTTAAGGATGTGCTTATAGACCCCAGCTCCCACGTATATGACCGCCGTCATACTGCTGGCCGTCAAGCAAGAATCCTAAGGGCTCTATCAACGCGCAATAGTGACCTATAAGGTCACCTATAGCAGTACACGATGATAAAGATAAACCAGATAGCATACTATCATCTTGAGTAAGACTGTCCTACCGGCATAGGTCCTCCCTCAATTATTGCAATCACGTGTCTGTGATCCAATAATTGACTCTGAGGGCACTATATCCAACAGATATTGCAAGTTGATGTCAAAGTCCACCATGAGTTCTAACCATCTTCTCTGCCGCATATTCAACTCCTTCTGAGTAAACACGTACTTCAGGCTCTTATGATCTGTGTAGATGTTCACTCGTTCACCAAGTAGATAATGGCGCCAAATCTTGAGAGCAAGTATGATAGCTGCCAATTCCAAATCATGCGTCGGATAATTGCGCTCATGAATCTTCAGCTGTCTTGAAGCATAAGCCACAACTTTACCGTGCTGATGTAGAACACATCCTAATCCCTTACCGGATACATCACAATGCACTTCGAATCCTCCAGATTGATCCGGTATAACGAGAATAGGTGCTGATGTCAACATTGACTTGAGTTCTACGAAAACTTGTTCGCATGCTTCTGACCATACAAATTCTTCATCTTTACGTGTGAGATTGGTCAAGAGTGTTGCTATCTTCGAAAATCCTTCAATGAATCTTCTGTAATATCCAGCTAAACCCAAAAAACTCCGAATGTCCTTCACTGACTTTGGTGTAGGCCATTCGCTAACTGCTGAAACTTTTTACTGGATCCACCGAGATTCCTTCTCCTGGTACGATATGTCCAAGAAAACCAACTTGCTTTAGCCAAAACTCGCACTTGCTATACTTGGTATAGAGCTGATGTTGTCGAAGAGTTTCTAGGACAATTCATAGATGTTCTGCATGCTCTTTCCGATTCTTAGAATACACCAGGATGTCGTCGATGAAGATGACAACAAACCTGTCTAAGTACTCCCGGAAAACCTGTTTCATTAGGTTCATGAATATTGCGGGTGCGTTGGTCACTCCAAATGGCATCACTAGAAATTCGTAACGTCCATAGCGAGTTCTGAAAGCTGTTTTGTGAATATCAGCTTCCTTGATCTTCACTTGATGATAACCTGAATGAAGATATAATTTAGAGAAAACACAAGATCCACTTAGCTGATCGAATAAATCGTTGATGCGCGGAAGTGGATACTTGTTCTTTATAGTGACTTCATTCAAGGCTTTGTAATTGATGCACATTCTGTATGAACCTTCCTTCTTCTTCACAAGTAGTATAGGTGATCCCCAACTTGAAGTGCTGGGACGAATCCATCCTTTCGCCAGTAATTCGTCCAACTGTGTTCGGACTTCCTTCAAACCTTCCGGACTTAAACGATAGGGTGCTTTGATCGCCGGTTGTGTTCCTGGTACTAAATCAATACTGAATTCAAGAGCTCGATCGGGAGGAAAACCTGATATATCATCAGGAAATACATCGTCGAACTCTCGAACTACATCCGGTCTTGATTCTTCCTTCGCTTGAGCTGCTGCAACTACTGCTTCTCTTGGCTTCGCTTTGTAGGTACTTGGCTCCAGTGTACGGTCTCCGCTATTGAAATAGAAGACCGGATGGTCTGGAATCTCGAATACTACCCTCCTTTGACGACAGTCAATGGTAGCATAAAAAGTTCCAAGCCAATCCATTCCTAGAACCACATCGAAGTTCGGTATGTCCAGTACTTTGAAGTCAGCATAAAACTCTCTGCTGCAGTACTTTGAACGCCATTTCCTGAACTGACATTCCAGCTGGATACAAGCGGTGAGACTGGAATCGCATGGGTTCGGACAAACCGTTGCGACATAAAGCAGTGAGATGCTCCAGTATCAAACAGTGCTAGTGCAGGGATTGAGGATACTAAGATTGAACCGGAAAAGGCAGCAATTCCAGAGACCGTTGACCGAGCGGAGGCATCGGAGGATTTAGGTATAGGACAGATTCAAAATATTTGAAATGATAAGATTCAATGAATATGAAATTATAAGATTCAAGGAACATGAATTGTAAAGAATTTTTTAGTTGTTGGTTCTTGTGTTATATTGCTTAGGTTGTTCACGCAGAACAGAACTGCATAGTATGATTCTATACAGCTCTGATCTGCATGGGCCACCAACAAAACCTGTCACGCCCTGCTTCATGGTATACGGCGAAGGGGACGTGTCTGGTCCGCTACGTATTTACTATGAAGTAAACACGCTAAGCGTATCTAAGCAATATAAAAAAATAATCACAAAAGACAAGAGATAAAAGTAACATCAACTTTATTTATTAACATTCTTTTGTACAATGCATGAAAAGTAAATACAACTGGAATAAAAAGCGATGTCTAAACAATGGCATAACAGGAAATGAAAAAAATACCGAATAGGAAAGGTACAATGTTTAGAGCTCAGGGTCTTCGAGAAACTGATCCAAGTCTTCACTGGTGGGCTCGATCTTCGCCGGGTCCAAACCACCTAACGACATTCAAAAAAAGAAAGAAATAGAATGTCGTTAGCGAACAGGTCACTCGGTAAGTTCCAAAGATAAGGGAGAAATAGAAAAGACAGAATAAGAAGGTATCTTTTAAATTTGTATAATATTGTAGAGTATTGTGTTAACGCTGTTGTTTATAGCTTGGTACAGAAGGATGCCAGTGTATACGAGAGGGGTCTCTATATGCTAGAGACCAGGGCAAACTGAAAGTATAAGAAACCGTTATGCCACGGTACAACAGCAACAGAATTCATGTTAGGTGTCTTAATCTTACTGTCTCGTGCCACTTTTAATATCTTCCGTACCAATATACCCTTTAAACCCCGTAGTGTTTTGATTGTATTGTTATATTGTATTGTATAAGTTGTATAGTTGGATGACTGAGTGAAACCAGGATATCAGTAACGGATGTAATGGATGTGAACTGGAATCCTGTAAATGGAATGTATATCCATGGTTTGATTCAGTCAAGTTGTATAAATTGATAACTGGATTCGTGTGTTCATGTCACGCCCCGCTTCCCGGTGTACCGCGAAGGGGACGCGACCGAGATCCGCTACGTATATACTCAGAAGTATATACGCTAAGCGTATCTAAGCAATATAAAATAAGTACACAAGAGACAAGAAATAAAAAGAACAGCAACTTTTATTTATTATCATTCTTTGTACAATGCATGAAAGGAAATACAACTGAAATAAAAAGATGCCTAAACAGTGGCATAACAGGAAATGTAAAATACTGAATGGAAAAGTGTACAATGAACTAAAGTGCTGGATCTTCGGCAAACTGCTCCAAGTCTTCTGCAGATGGCTCGATCTTTGCCGGGTCCGAATCACCTGACGACATTCAAAGAAGAAAGAAATAGAATGTCGTCAGCGAACATGTCGCTCGGTAAGTCTCAAAGGTAAGAGGGAAACAGAAAAGACAGAATAATAAGATATCTTTTAAAGTTGTATATTATTGCTGTGATGTTGTGTTAACGCTGTTGTTTGTAACTTAGTATAGAAGAATGCCAATGTATACGAAGGAGGTCTCTATATGCTAAAGACCAGGGCAAACGGAATGTACAAGGAACCGTTAAGCCACGGTACAACAGCAACGGAATATAGGTTAGGTGTCTTAATCTGATCACCTCGTGCCACCTTTAACACCTTCCATACCAATCTACCCCTTAAACCCCGCAATGTCTTATTTGTATTGTTATCTTGTAAATTGTATTGATTGTAAGATTGAACAACCGACCGACCAAAACCATGATATCAGAAAACGGTTGTAACCGTAGAGTCATGTAAATGGAATACTGAGAATCATGTAAAAGGAATATATATCCATGGTTCGGTTCAATCAAGTTGTATAAATTGATAATTGTATTCATGAATTCATGTGTTCATATTGAATTGGAATATTGTAGATTATAGATTGACTTGAATCATATTCAAGTCAGATTAATCAGACTCAAATCCGAGTCAGACAATCAGAAATGTGAATCGAGCTCTTATAATTTCTAGGGTCCTTAGGGTAATTTAAAAACTTGAGGGGGTTTTATGTAAAAATACTTTTATATACTTTTCAAAATACATCTTAAGTATTTATTGTTCGTCTTTAGAGTTGTAATAAGGGTGGATTTTATGTTGTGACATTTCTAGTGAAAATATCCTAGTTTTATAAATAAGGGTATTTATCTGTAATATTGATTTATTTGAAGTTCATGGTATTTTAGTGTAAAATTTATTATTGTGATTTTTTAGAAAAAGGTGGAAAATTTATATTATAATAAAATAGATATTTAAATGATAAATATATATATGTTTATACAAAAATAATTTTAATAAATATTTTATATTCCAAAAATCTCATTTTCTTAATATGTCGTATTTTAAATCTTTCGAGACCGAATGCTCCTTGCGGAGGTCTGACAATCACACTACTAACCCGAGGGTGCGCGATAAACCGCACAATCCCGAATGGGTTCCCCAAAAATGGGTTGTAGCGGCGCTTTGCAAACATTGTAAAATACTAATCCTTTAGAAAACGGTTTTATAAAGTATAAGGTATTTATTTGCAAAGTGTAAGTTTCCGTATTTTAGATTATAGGGTTTTCTAAGCCAACTAGCTTATTTCTAAATGGTCTAAACGATAAGTCGTTAGAAGTCTCAAATCGCCTCTTCACCGCCAATTGTGGCCAGATAAGTACAAGTGAGGAAGGAGGGATCCGCTCACGAATCGTGAGACGGGCCTTTTAAAGTTACCTAAACTCACTTGCCTAGCCTAGACACCACAAAGTCAGGTTTAGATAAACTATCGATGTCCACAGCTTATCGTGTTTTCTTAATAAGAAGTATTTATTTAAAAGTGTATCAAATCTAAAACTTTTAAGAATGGTTTTATTAAGAATATGGTATTTAAATGAAAGTTTCGTTTTATCGTATTCTAAGTTTTTTGATGATGTCATTTAAGGTTGTATTTACGTGTGTGTGGAGGTAGGTCATTATCTCGTACTCTACTTTAAATGTATAGCAAAGTTAAGGGGTTAAATGTGAAATCGAAACATGATGGTATTAAAGCGAAAAATACGATAAATTGGAAAGGTTATCATTTCATGTGAGAAAACTTGTTCAAATTGATTTTTAAAAGTTTAATAGTCAAGATAAAGATGTTTAAACATGAATGTATTGGTGAGAAGTGAATTTTTATAGAAAACCGAATCGGAAATCGGATTTGTTTCGATTCCGTCAGGTTTTATAATTTCGTATTTTAGAGAAATAGAAAGAAGAATAGAAAGAGACTTACGGATTTCGATCTATACTAAGGAGTGAGGGGGGACTAAAGGAGTTGCCGAGGTGCTGCTTCGTCGCCGGTTGTTCCTAAAAACGTCGTCGGAATTCCCGCCGGAAATTCGTTGGAGCTTCGCCGTGCACTCGTTTTCAAATTACACACTTCTTGGAAAATTTTGAGAGAGTGAGTTTAGGGTTTTGGGATGAGAGGGTAGAGGGTAGGGGGTGTATTTATAGGGTAGGCTAGGGTAGGGTAGGTGAAAAGTTAAAAATAAAAATGTGATAAAATGCAATAAAAATATATTAAAAGTGGAGTAATTGGGGTTTTTTAAGAGCTCTGGAAGTGTTCTGAGGCTGAAATTTTGCAGGTGCATAGGGAATATGAAAAGACACAACTTTCATGTTGTGGCCGTTACCGGAATCGGCCGACTCGGGGGTGACTCGGCCGTGACTCGGTCGGAGCACTGAGTCGGCCGAGTCAAGGCCGAGTTGGCCGATTCCCGGCTGAGTCCGGTGGCCTGGATCCTTCCCGACGGTTCATATAACTCCTGCAAGTGTTACATCTTTGGGTGCAGTGGGGTTTTTGTGAGATATGTACGTGTAAACTCTTGGTATTCTAAAGGTTTTAAAAAAATCAATATTAAAAATAATGTGGGGTATGTGATTTGAACTGTTGTGGCTTGGTTCAGTAGTGCAAGATATTACCAATAAGCTACAAGCTCCTTCTTGTAATTATTGTGGGAAAATAAATATTTAAAGCGGTAATAGCAACATTAAATACCCCAAGTATACTTCAAATTTTAAATCAATTTTATGTATACAAAAATTGGAGTTGTTACAATCTACCCTCCTTAAAAATTTTGTCCTCGAAATTTGCAACTTTTATTTGAGAACTAGTTTACAAAGAGATGATGATATCTTGCACGCATTTCATCTTCCCTTTCCCAAGCGGATTCTCCTGGAGTGTCTTTCCTCCACATTACCCGGACCAAGTTAACTTCCTTGTTCCGAAGTGTCTTCATTTTTCTATCCAGGATCTCCACAGATTGTTGCTCACAAGACAAGTCGGGATGTATAGTGAGCTCGGAATGATCAAGTACATGGCTGGGGTCACTCACATACTTTCTGAGTTGGGATATGTGGAACACGTTATGCACTCCTTCCAATGAGGGTGGAAGCGCTAAGCGGTATGCCACTTGTTCTCTGATTAAAAATCAGGAAAAGATTCAGAAGAGGCAACACGTGCTCACACGTGACCAGTGGTCACGTGTTGGTACGTGATGGTTAAGCAGCGGCACAGAGCATATTTGTTCTCTAATTAAAAGTCAAGAAGAAGCTTCAGAAGTGGCATCACGTGCTCACACGTGACCAGTGGTCACGTGTTGGCACGTGATGGTTAAGCAGCGGCAAGAAAAAAGAGCGCAGAAGAGGAGAAGCCCATTCCAGGGGTCACGTGCTTACACGTGACCAGGGGTCACGTGCGCACGGTCACGTGGCCACACGTGACCGGCTTTAAAAGCCGTATTCTTTAACAGAATTAAATTCTGAGGAAAAATCTTTCAAATCTTTTCAAAATGGAAAAGAATTATCTGAAACCGTTGGATTAAAAATCTAAAGGTGATTAAATATCACCAATTGATGGAAAGATCTAGGACTTGGAAAGATTTCCCCTTAAATCTAACCGAAATAACAAAGAGATATTTTTGGATTTAAAATCCAATAGTGAATAACATTCACCTAATAATCCAAAGGCCCAGATTAATGATAAATATAAATCAAATCTCTCAATAAACAAATCAAATCTTTCAATGAAAGATTCACTAAAACAGATTGATTCTTTTCCTTCTCCTATAAATAGGAGCCTAAGGAGAGAGTTTGACAGATAGACAAATACACAGAGAGAGAGAGAGATATATAGAGCCTTGGGATTTTGGAGGAAGAATTTAATTCTCTGCAAAAGAAAAAACCCTAGGTAAGGAAAGAGAGGCTTCGAAAGAGAATTTAATTCTCAAAAGAGTTTAACTCTTATATAAAGAAAAAGAACTTAGTTCTTTCTCTGGTTGAGAATCTACATAGTGCACATCTCCCCATGAATTGAGAATTTAATTCTCATTGGGTTGAGATCCTGCCATGCATATCCAAAACATAGAGGAGGAATTGAGTTTTGAGAATTTAATTCTCACAGAATTATAGGAATTTAATTCCTTTGAGATAAAATTAGGGTTCAACCCTATGTTATAGGAATTTAATTCCTTCAAAATGGACAGAACCAGGGTTTAACCCTAATTGAGAACTTAATTCTCTCAAAATCACAGGAATTTAATTCCCTTAAAAAAGAAGAAATTAAGGTTTAACCTTATGACAGAATTTAATTCTTTATATATATGAGGAATTTAATTCCTATAGAAATTAGGGTTTAACCCTATCTAAGAATATAAATTCTTCAAAAGAAAATAGGAATTTAATTCTTCTAAACTTTATTGCAAGGGTTTAACCCTATGAAGAATTTAACTCTTAAAAAGATAAACACAGGCAAAGAAGCAGAGTCACGTGTTACCACGTGACCCCTGTAAAGATCCACAGAGAAGAATTTTGAGGCAACGCCTCACGTGCCCCACGCGACCCCCAAAGCACACAAAGAAAAAGCAAAAGAAAAGAAACTCTGGGGCGCCCTCACGTGTCACCATGTGACCCCTAATGAACATTCTAACAGATCAAAGCGTGAGCCCCCATCACATGCCTACACGTGATGGCTTTCAGAATTAAAAGTGTTAAACACTTATCTGTAAGACAAAATGAAGGGGATCTGGCCCCACCTTTTGGGATGCCATCACATGCTCCAACATGATCTCTTCTCTGACAATATTTGACATCAAACTGATGATTTGTTCCCAGTGTTTGAGACTGGTTTCCTTAGTGTTTAACACTAGTTTGAAAACTCTATTTCCAGTGTTTAACACTGATTTTCTTAGTGTTTAACACTAAATTGGAAAACTCTGTTGCCAGTGTTTAACACTGATTTGCTTTAGTGTTTAAACACTAATTTGAAATCTCTGTTGCCAGTGTTTAACGCTGATTTGCTTTAGTGTTTAACACTAATTTGAAAGCCCTGTTGCTAGTGTGTAACAGTGATTATCTTTTAGTGATTAACACCAGCTTGTTAATCTTATTCCCAGTGTTCAACACTGTTGGTCTTTAGTGTTTAACACTAGTTTTAGCCCAATTAGCTAAGTTTCTAGAGACAAAACCTCCCCTTCAATGAGCCAACAGAGGGCCAATATTCTAAACATGATTGGACTTAGCCCAAGATGGCCATAAGTCCTCAATTCAAACTTAACTGGGCTAATAGGCTCATAATATAATTAATTGATCTTGGTTCCAAATTGGGCCAAAGACTATTTAATCTACCTTGGTTCAAGGGTACATCTCTTCACTCCTTTGATACTTGGCGTTGTAATTTCTCAACGTCTTCAGAGAGGTGACGGGCCCCGATGACCACACATTGATACGGACCGTGGGGTCCTTAAACTCATGGACTATGATATCCTTAACCTTGACCGGGATGTCTTAAAACTAACGCCGGACTGTGGAGTTCTTAAATCCTCGGACTATGATGTCCTTAACCTTGAATGTCTTAAAACTAACAACGGACTATGATGTCCTTAATCTTGACCGTGATGTCTTAAAACTAATATCGGACTGTGGAGTCCTTAAATCCATGGACTATGATGTCCTTAACCTTGACCGCAACGTCTTAAAACTAACATTGGACCGCAATGTCCTTAAACTACCTATGGACCGCAATGACCTTAAACTACCTATTGACCGCAATGTCATTAAACTAAACAAAAAGGCCCCCCTTAATTACGCTCTTTTGTTGGATCTAAACGATCCCGTTAAGTCGATCTTAGTCTAAAACTAGACTAACGTATCCTTAACAAACGTTTAAGTCGATCTTAGTCTCAAATGAGGCTAACGTATCTTTAAACCCAAACCCCCAAACCCAAATCTAAGATAATACGGATTTGGACTAGTCCACGCCCTACGGACGATGACATAACTCAGTCTCCGTATACAATCCACGTGCAACCAAACACAAAACAAACACACACAACATGAAGTGATCATCTGGAGAAGGAGAAAGTTGTTACCGCAATACGCTAGCGTAATTAACTGCAGGGGCTTGCGCCTGCAGGGAAGAGCGTCCCCACAATCAAAAACCCCTCAAGTGAGGGGGAATCTGACGAAGTCTGCTATATCGGACGCATCCGTTTAAACCTTCGATACATAGTGCCATAAATCAGCTTGGTATCTTTGGAGAGGTGGACGGATAGCACCAATTAGCATCTGCCCCGAATTTCAGGTAAGACGTCCCTACGTCGTCTCGGCCGTCTTTCGGAGGGGAACACCACTTCACCGACTCGTTCGAGTATGTTGAACGGTCCAATATATCTCGGACTCAATTTACCTCGTCTTCCAAATATGATCACTCCGCGGTTCGGAGATATCTTCAAGAATACATGGTCTCCTGGCTGGAACTCCAAGTGTCATCTCTTTGTATCAGCCCAGTGTTTTTGTCGATCTTGGGCTATGCGCATTCTTTCCCTGATAGTACGAACCACATCAATGGTCGCTACTATCATCTCTGGTCCAAGAAGTTCCCTATCTCCGATGTCATCCCAACTTAATGGTGATCGACACTTCCTTCCATACAATACTGCAAAAGGTGCCATTTCTATACTTACTTGGTAGCTGTTATTGTACACGAACTCCACAAGATGCAGGCGATCTTCCCACGATCCCTTAAAGTCTAGCATACATGCTCTAAGCATATCCTCCAAAATCTGAATCGTTCGTTCCGACTGACCATCTGTTTGTGGATGATAAGCCGTGCTGAAGTTCAGACTCGTTCCCAAGCTGGCTTGCAGACGGAACCTGGTGTCACGATCGGAGACAATGCAGACCGGTACTCCATGAAGTCTCACAATTTCCTGTATGAGTTCATGGGTATTAGAGATAGTATATTATGAAGAGTTTAAATCTTAAATAGATTATTACCTCCATGTACTTTTTTGCTAGTGTCTCAGTTGATTGGCCAACCCGAAATGGGATGAAGTGAGCCGATTTTGTGAGTCGATCCATAATGATCCATATAGCATCGTTACCCTTTGTGCTGCGAGGAAGAGCAGTCACAAAGTCCATCGTGATGTGCTGCCACTTTTATTCTGGGTTTGGTAATAGTTGAAGTAGTCCAGCTGTCCTGTGATGTTCAGCCTTTACTTGCTGACACACCAAACATTTTGCGACGCTTATGGCTACTTCACGCTTCATTCCATGCCACCAATAATTCTGACGTAGATCTTTGTACATTTTGGTACCTCCAGGATGTACTGAGTAGGGAGAGCTATGAGCTTCTTTCATTAACTCTTCCCGAACAGGACCTTTTGGTATATACAATCTGCTGCCGTATCTCAAAGATCCGTCTTCATGGATGATGAAGTCTGTTCTGAGTCCATTCTCCACTTGTTCTCTGATCCTTTGCAACTTAGCTTCACTTTCTTGAGCTATTTTGATCTGATTGACAATGGTTGATTGAACTTGTAGATTCATCAAACTTGAAGCATTACCTGGCATGACTACTTCAATCTCCATCTGATGCAAGTCTTGCTGAAGCTTCCACTGAGCGGTGAGATTCATCGATAATGGTTGGCGACTAAGAGTATCGGGTACTACGTTCACCTTCCATGTGTGATATTGCAAGTTGATGTCAAAGTCCGCCATGAGTTCTAACCATCTTCTCTGCCGCATATTCAACTCCTTCTGAGTAAACACATACTTTAGACTTTTATGATCTGTGTAGATGTTCACTCGTTCACCAAGTAAATAATGGCGCCAAATCTTGAGAGCAAAGATGACGGCTGCCAACTCTAGATCATGCGTCGGATAATTGCGCTCATGGGTCTTCAGTTGTCTTAAAGCATAAGCTACAAGCTTACCGTGCTGATGTAGAACATATCATAATCCCTTACCGGATGCATCACAATGCACTTCGAATCCTCCTGATTGATCCGGTATTACGAGAATAGGTGCAGATGTCAATATTGACTTGAGTTCTACGAAAACTTGTTCGCATGCTTCTGACCACACAAATTCTTCATCTTTTCATGTGAGCTTGCTCAGGGGTGTTGCTATCTTTGAGAATCCTTCAATGAACCTTCTATAATATCCAGATAAACCCAAGAAACTCCGAATGTCCTTCACTGACTTTGGTGTAGGCCATTCGCTAACTGCTGAAACTTTGGCTAGATCCATAGAAATTCCTTCTCCTGATACGATATGTCCAAGAAAACCAACTTGATTTAGCCAAAACTCGCACTTGCTATACTTGGCATAAAGTTTATGTTGACGAAGAGTTTCCAGGACAATTCGTAGATGCTCTGCATGCTCTTTTCGACTCTTAGAATATACCAGGATGTCGTCGATGAAGATGACAACAAACATGTCTAAATACTCCCGAAAAACTTGGTTCATTAGGTTCATGAATATTGCTGGTGCATTGGTCACTTCAAATGGCATCACTAAAAATTCGTAATGTCCATAGCGAGTTCTGAAAGCTGTTTTGTGAATATCAGCTTCCTTGACCTTCACTTGATGATAACCTAAACGAAGATCCAATTTAGAGAAAACATAAGATCCACTTAGCTGATCGAATAAATCATCGATGCGCGGAAGTGGATACTTGTTCTTTATAGTGACTTCGTTCAAGGTCCTATAGTCGATGCACATTCTGTATGAACCTTCATTCTTCTTCACCAGTAGTACAGGTGCTCCCTAACTTGAAGTGCTGGGACGAATCCATCCTTTCGCCAATAATTCGTCCAACTGTGTTCGAACGTCCTTCAAACCTTCCGGACTTAGTCTATACAGTGCTTTGATCACCGATTGGGCTCCTGGTACTAAATCAATACTGAATTCAAGAGCTCGATCGGGAGGCAAACCTGATATATCGTCAGGAAATACATCGTCGAACTCTCGAACTACCTCTGGTCTTAATTCTTCTTCCGCTTGAGCTGCTGCAACTACTGCTTCCCTTGGCTTTGCTTTGTAGGTACTTGGCTCCAGGGTACGGTCTTTGCTCTTGAAATAGAAGACCGGATGGTCTGGAATCTCGAATACTACCCTCCTTAGACGACAGTCGATGGTAGCATAAAAAGTTCCAAGCCAATCCATTCCTAGAACCACATCGAAGTTCGGTATGTCCAGTACTTTGAAGTTAGTATAAAACTCTCTGCTGCAGACGACGACTGGACACAAGCTGTATCCCATAGTTGCCTTTAGAACACCATTTCCGGAACTGACATTCTAGCTGGATACAAGCGGTGAGACTGGAATCGCATGGGTTCGGACAAACCGTTCCGACATAAAACAGTGGGATGCTCCAGTATCAAACAGTGCAAGTGCAGGTAGAGAGGCTACTAGGATTGTACTTAAGGTATATGGGATATGTTTTAGGTATAGAGAAAGTGTGTAGATAACTAAGACTAAAAGATAAGTTTGAGAAGGAAAGTTTACCAGTAATGACTTGGCCAGTAGCCTCAGCTTCTTCCACGGACATCGTGAAAGCCTGGTGCTTGGGTACATTCCTCCTGGCCTGAGGAGTATTCCTCAGAATGTTCCTTTGAGCTTGATGGAACTGACGAGGAGGTGGTGCAGCTTGTGGTCCTCTGGGTGGTGCAGGTAGTGCAAGTCTTGGAGCGGGTGCTTGGATGGCTGGGCGTTGTAAGTAATTGTCTGCTGGCCTGGGTGCAGCAACTGGGTTTTGCCTTTGGGGACAAGACCCAATATAGTGAGTAGCTGAGCCGCAGACTAACCAAAGACGGTTGGCTCGCCGGCAGTCCTTCATCATATGTCCAGCTCTCTTGCAGTAGGTACAAAAGGCTGGGCTAGGACGGTGGTTTTGTACTCCGGGCCGCCTTGGCACAAAATGTGGTCTGGACGAGGCTCCACTTGCCATCTGGTTGGCAGGGCGCTTGACTCCTACAGACTGAGGTCTGTCCCTTGCTTTTATCACTGCCTCATAACTGCGGGCAGCTTCCAGAGCATTCTCATGAGTCAAAATTTTTCCCGTGGCTAGAGCAGCCTGAATCTCTGTATCCAGACCTTGTTGAAAGCGACGGGCTCTGATCTCGTCCGTCGGTATCAAGTGTGCCGCGAATCTGTTTAAGGATTGTGTTAGCTGTGTAGTATGTGATATTTAAAATTGAACTATTATGACATATCTTACCGGCTTAAAATGGTGAATTCAGTGTCGTATTCATCTACTGATTTGTCCCACATCGATCCTTGTTGTATATGAATGAATTGCTGCTCCATGGAAAACTTGGCAGTCACAGGGAAGTATTTCGCGTCGAACTTCTCGCGAAAAGTCTTCCATTCAGTAGGTGTGCAAGACGGCTTTCTTCCGCCTTCCACCAGTTGCGAGCATTGTCCGTGAGCTATAGTTTAGCCACACGGACCCAAGCTATGTCTGGCACTTGTGCTGCGGCCAGATCATCCTCGATACTTTGAGCCCATTTCTCAGCTTCCAGTGGGCTCCCCATTCCTGAGAACTGCTTCGGATGTAAAGCACTGAATTGCTTTACCCTCGGAGCGTCAGTCTCGGGACGGTTCAGGAGTTGTTGCTGTCCCTCGAGAAGGTTGCGGATTACCTCAAGTAGCACTGTTTGCTCGGTAGGTGGCGCAGGAACAGCAGGTGTGAGGGGTAGTGCTGGAGGTGTGTTGTTGACGTTGGTGCTGGTGTTGTTCGGGGAATCCATAACCCTGAAGAAAAATTTGGGTTAGGACAGATTCAAGTACATGAAATGATAAGATTCAAGGAATATGAAATTGCAAGATCCAAGAAATATGAATTGTAAGAATGTTTTAGTTGCTGGCTCTTGTGTTATATTGCTTAGTTTGTTCATGCAGAACAGAACTGCATGATAGGGATTCATACAGCTCTGACCTGCATGGGCCACCAACAAAACCTGTCACACCCCGCTTCCCGGTGTACGGCGAAGGGGACGTGACCGAGATCCGCTACGTATATATTCAGAAGTATATACGCTAAGCGTATCTAAGCAATATAAAATAAGTACACAAGAGACAAGAAATAAAAAGAACAACAACTTTTATTTATTATCATACTTTGTACAATGCATGAAAGAAAATACAACTGAAATAAAAAGATGCCTAAACAGTGGCATAACAGGAAATGTAAAATACTGAATGGAAAAGTGTACAATGAACTAAAGTGCCGGATCTTCGGCAAACTGCTCCAAGTCTTCTGCAGATGGCTCGATCTCTGCCGGGTCCGAATCACCTGACGACTTTCAAAGAAGAAAGAAATAGAATGTCGTCAGTGAACAGGTCGCTCGGTAAGTCCCAAAGATAAGAGGGAAGTAGAAAAGACAGAATAAGAAGATATCTTTTAAAGTTGTATACTATTGTTGTGATATTGTGTTAACGCTGTTGTTTGTAGTTTGGTACAGAATGATGCCAGTGTATACGAGGGGGTCTTTATATGCTAGAAACCAGGGCAAACATAATGTACAAGAAACCGTTAAGCCACGTACAACAGCAACGGAATATAGGTTAGGTGTCTTAATCTGACCACCTCGTGCCATCTTTAACACCTTCCATAGCAATCTACCCCTTAAACTCCGCGATATCTTATTTGTATTGTTATCTTGTAAATTGTATTGATTATAAGATTGAACGAATGACTGACCGAAACCATGATATCAGGAAACGGTTGTAACCGTAGAATCATATAAATGGAATACTGAGAATCATGTAAAAGGAATATATATCCATGGTTCGGTTCAATCAAGTTGTATAAATTGATAATTGTATTCATGGATTCATGTGTGTTCCCCTCCGAATGATGGCGCGATGGCGTACGTCTTGCCTGAGATTCGGGGTAGATGCTAATTGGTGCTATCCGTCCATCTCTCCGAAAATGCCAAGTTGATTTATGGCACTGTGTATCGAAGGTTTAGACGGATGCGGCCAATGTAGCAGACTTCGTCAGATTCCCCCTCGCTTGAGGGGTTTTTGATTGTGGGGACGCTCTTCCCTGCAGGCGCAAGCCCCTGCAGTTAATTACGCTACCGCTTCGCGGTAACAACTTTCTCCTTCTCCAGAATTTCACTTCGTGTCGTAGGTGTTTGTTTTGTGTTTATTTGCCCGTAGATTGTATACGGAGACAGAGTTATGTCGTCGCCCGTAGGGCGTGGACTAGTCCAAATCCGTATTATCTTAGATTTGGGTTTGGGGGTTTGGTTTGAGGATACGTTAGCCATATTTGAGACCAAGATCGACTCAAACGTTTGTTAAGGATACGTAAGTCCGATTTGAGACTAAGATCAACCTAACAGGATCGTTTAGATCCGACAGAGGAGCATTTGGACTCTATTGTTCCGATTAAGGGACATAGTGGTCCATTGCATATATGGCCGTCGGGACCCGTCACCTCTCTGACGACGTTGAAGGATTACAACGACAGATATCAGAGGAGTTCAGAGATGTACCCTTGAACCAAAGTTGATTAGAGGGATTCATAGTCCAATCTGTTTGAAGGTTTAAGGATACGTTAACCATATCTGAGGCTAAGATCAACTTAAATGGGATCGTTTAGATCCGGCAAAAGAGCATTGGTGGCTCTATTGCTCCATTTTAGGGACATAGTGGTCCTTTGCCAGTTTAGGGGCATGATGGCTTCTCTGGTAGTTTAAGGACATTGCGGTCCATGGGTGGTTTAAGGACATTGTGGTCCATGGGTAGTTTAAAGACGTCTCGGTCGATGGGTAGTTTAAAGACATCTCGGTCGAGATTAAGGACGTCATAGTCCATGGGTTTGAGGACCCCACAGTCCATTATTAGTTTTAAGACATCTCGGTCGAGGTTAAGGACGTCGTAGTCCATGGGTTTAAGGACCCCACAGTCCATTGTTAGTTTTAAGACATCTCGGTCGAGGTTAAGGACGTCGTAGTCCATGGGTTTAAGGACCCCACAGTCCATTGTTAGTTTTAAGACATCTCGGTCGAGGTTAAGGACGTCGTAGTCCATGGGTTTAAGGACCCCACAGTCCATTGTTAGTTTTAAGACATCTCGGTCGAGATTAAGGACGTCGTAGTCCATGGGTTTAAGGACCCCACAGTCCATATCAATGTGTGGTTATCGGGACCCGTCACCTCTTTGAAGACGTTGAATGATTACAACGCCGAGTATCAAAGGAGTGAAGAGATGTACCCTGGAACCGGGGTGGATTAAATAGTCTTTAGCCCAATTTGGGATCAAGACCAATTAATTATGTTATGAGCCCATTAGCCCAGTTAATTACGAATTGAGGACTTATGGCCAGTTTGGGCTAAGTCCAATCATGTCTTGGATATCGGCCCTTCTGTTGGTCCCTTGAAGGAGAGGCTTTGCCTCTAGCCATTTAGCCAATTGGGCTAAAGTTAGTGTTAAACACTAAAGATCAGCAGTGTTGAACACTGGGAACAAGTTAGTGTTTTAACACTAAAAGACAGTTGGTGTTAAATACCAGCAACAGGGGGTTCAAATTAGTGTTAAACACTAGAGCAAATCAGTGTCAAACACTAGCAGCAGAGATTTCAAATTAGTGTTAAACACTAGGAATAATCAGTGTTAAACACTGTTGGCAGAAATTTTAATTTAGTGTTGAACACTAAGGAAATTAATGTTAAACTCTGTAAACAGAGATTTTAATTTAGTGTTAAACACTAAGAGATTCAGTGTTAAACACTGCAAGAAAGCTCTTTAATTAGTGTTGAACACTAAGGCAAAACAGCGTTTAACATTGGATTCCGGGGTTCCAATTTAGTGTTAAACACTAAGGCAAGAGGGGTCACGTGGTAGCACGTGAGGGCGCCCTCCCTTCCTTTGTCTGCTGAGAATATTGCATCATTTGGAGCATCACGTGCCATCACGTGACGGGCATTTAAATGCTTGTATGTTAAAGCTTCTGCCAAGGGTCACATGGGTCACGTGAGGCACTGCCTCAAAGGGTCTTTCTGTGGATCTTTTCAGGGGTCACGTGGTGGCACGTGACCCTGTCTCTATGTATGTTTTTTAGAAAATCTGTTAATTAAATTCTTCGTAGGGTTGAACCCTAACAATAATTTTAGAGGAATTAAATTCCTATTTCCTTCTGAAGATTTATATTCTGGGATAGAGTTAAACTCTGAATTTTCTGTAGGAATTAAATTCCTCATATATGTGAAGAACTGAATAGGGTTAAACCCTAATAAAAGTTTTAAGGAAATAAACTCCCACTCTCTGTTAAAGAATTATTTTGAGGAATGAGATTCTGTCATAGGGTGAAACCCTAAGTTCTTCTTGCTTGAGGGAATTAAATTCCTGTTATTTTAACAGAACTAAGTTCTTAATTAGGGTTAAGCCCTGGATCTGTTTATTCTGAAGGAATTAAATTCCCATAACATAGGGTCAAACCCTAATTTTATTTTAAAGGAATTAAATTCCTACAGTTCTGTGAGAATTAAATTCTCAAGCTTCCATTCCCTCTCTATGCTTTGGATCTGCATGGCAGGATCTCAACCCATTGAGAATTAAATTCTCAACATCAAGGGGAGATGTGCACTTTACAGATCCTCCACTAAAGAGAGAACTATGCTCTTCTGTTTTATGTCAGAGTTAAACTCTGTTGAGAATTAAATTCTCTTTTCTTTTCTAAAAAGCCTTCCCTTTCTTACCTAGGGTTTTCTTTTGCAGAAGATCCAAGTTCCTCAAAGTATCAAGGCTCTCTCTCTTTTCTTCCCTCTGCCTATATATCTTTTTTTTGCATGTCTCTTGGCTCCTATTTATAGGAGAAGCAGCCGAATCAATTGGTTTTTGGTGAATCCTTCATTGAGAGATTTGATTTGCATTCATCATTCATCTGGTCCTTTAGATTATTAGGTGAATTTTATCCACCATTGGATTTTAAATCCAGAGATTCTCCTTTGTTATTTCGGTTGGATTTTGAGGGGAAATCTTTCCAAGTTCAGGATTTTTCCACAAATAGATGATATTTAATCATCTTTAAATCTTTAATTCAATCGGTTACTTTTGGAAAGATTTGAGAGCCCTTTCTCAGAATTTAATTCTGTTGACAGATAGGCTTTGAAAGCCGGTCACGTGTGGCCACGTGACCCTTGGTCACGTGTGGGCACGTGACCCCCCTTGGAGTGAGACCTCTTCTTCCTTTTTGCGCTCTGCCTTTTGGATGCCGCCTAGGTGTCACGTGCCACCATGTGACCCCTGGTCACGTGTGAGCACGTGACCCTCGTCTGGCGCTTTTTCTTGATTTAATCAGGGAGTTGAGTCTGCTGCTTTTGAGTGTCACGTGCCAACACGTGACCCTGGTCACGTGGGAGCACGTGACCCTTTCTGAAGCCCTTTTCCTTGATTAGCTGATTGTGCCTTTGCCGCTGCTTTTAGGCGTCACGTGCCAACACGTGACTGCTGGTCACGTGTGAGCACGTGACCCTTTTCTGAGGCCTCTTCTGTAGGCTTTCCTGATTTTAAATCAGGAAACAAATGCCCCCACAGCGTTGCTCTCACGTGTCAGCACGTGAGTGCAACGCTGTCACTTCTTATGACCGTTGGATTCCTCTAGGGATTTGGGGAGATGAAACATTTCCATCACCATCCTATAAATACCCATGTCCTTTTCAGAAAAGCCTTCACTTTGCTCATCTTCTTCCTTTGAGAATTTTTTCCTTTGAGAATTTAATTCTCGTTCCCAGAGTTTAGTTCTCTGTCTCAAACATTTTCCAGAGTTTAACTCTGTTGAAGGGTCCTTCTTCCCCCAGGTAATGATGTTGAACGGTCGAAGCACCTTTATTTTAAAAGAACTCTCTGGATTTTAAATCCACCTTAAGGGTTTTACCTTTTTTAATATGAACCCATTTCTTTCTGAATTTACAAACGAAAATAGAGAACCATTTAATCTTTGGACAATGGATCTCCTAGGGTTCACTTGATGCTTTTAGGGAGATGATGAGATCCATTACCTCTTCTTTTTTTTAAGGAATTTAATTCCGTTTAAAGAAAATATTTCTGGGAATTTAATTCCCTTCTCTTAATAAGGAATTTAATTCCTATGAAGAACTCAGTTCCTTCACATGGAGGCTTCTTAGGGTTTACTTGCCCTAGGTTGTCCTTCTGTAATTAACGCAACAGGAGCTTTGTAATGATTCTCATGACCTTCATTTCAGGTATCATGGATGCCCATCTGTACGGCCTTGACGAGATCATTTCCTATGGGAATATTCGTGCACTGGGCCGCAGTCAGAACCAGGAGTTCGCCGATGCTCAGTGTGCCGAGATCATGAGCCACTTCGACGAGTACAACCATCGGCTACTCCCCCGTCGCTCTTCTCTTCTGAGGCTGATCGTGCTGGCGATTCGGGAGGCACTTCCTCTCTTTTGCACCGGTATACCGCTCGGGGCCTTGGACACTGCTGAGGATAAGATATATTCGGTGTACCTGATGGGCTTGATCTCAAAGAGGAGGCGAGATCACCTCATCGATCTCTTGCACCAAGCCTTTCAGCAGTCAGCCATACTTACTGCCTATCGGAGGGTGGAGGATATTCGTGAAGATCCCGACGCTTGCGACCGCGAGAGGAAGCATACTCGGGAGGTTCGAAATGCTTGGAGAATCTTGGATAAAGTTAATCTTGAGTTTCTCAACCCATGCCCCGCGTCTGAGGCCCTACCATTGTAAACGTGTCCCCTTTATTTTGTATGAACTTCTTGAAAGATTCAGTGACAAGTTTATTATGTTTCTCCATGTTTGCATGCCTTTCTCTGGGATTTTATCATTTTGCTGCTGTTGTTTTTGGTGCTTTCAATATGCAGGGTGCTGCTCTATTTTTTTTTTGTACATCAGGTTTAGGCTTCACGTATTCTGCACGTGGGGTCCCTTGATGGGGCTGTTCACAAAATCTTCCCATGCCATATTTTCAGTGCACAATATCAGATGCAGAAAGAGGGCCTTGGAAATAGTCCCATTTCCTTGATTTTCGATGCCTTTCCTTTTTTGGGCCTTGGGAATAGCTTCACCATGCAAGATTTTTCGCGCACAGCACTTAATGCACCCATTTATATTTGAGGCAATGGTTTTCCTTTTCTCTTCACAGAGAATTTTTATATTATTATTTTTTTTATTTTGGTGTGATTTGTCTTGAGAACCCAAACGAGCGCCATGGCCTGCAATCGCCCTCATGCTCGTCGACAGCCATGAGAAGTTCCTATTGAGGAGATGATCCCCCGCTTTGCTGCTCGGTTGGTGGATCCCCTCCTTACCGACAACGAATGCGACTCAGCCATATATGAACTTTCGATCCATAGAGGGTCCCCCCTCCCGATGGGTTCCCTCTGGCTCCGGATGATTCTCACGGCCGTGCTTGCCGACATCCCTCCTCACCCGGCGGAGATGACCCTGGCAATGCTTGACGCGGCGGAAGAAAAGCTCGAGGGCTTTCACGAAGCGTGCCTGATTACTCAGGCTTTGAAGAATTGCTCAATTCATCTGCTGAGCGAGATAAAAGCCCGGCGAGCTATTATGTTTGCTTTCGCGGACGAACATGGCACCAATCGCTGGGGAGCGACTCCTCGTGAGAACCGTCGCTTTGATGTGCTAGAGAGCGGAGAGAGAGATGGAAAACCTTGTTCTTTGTTTTGTTAACCCCTGTGCCATCGATCCCATGTTTGGTGACCTTTTCCGTTAGCGTAGTATTTTTAAATTAGTCCCTCCTTTTCCTTATGTTTCATGCCGAACTTCCCTGTAGGCTTGGTGCTGGAATGTATGTTTCCGCTTGCATAAATAAACTTTGTATTCTTCTTATGAGAACTTTCTTTAATAGCAAATGCTATCATCACTTCCATGCGTATCAGACCTTTCTTGGGCATTATGTTTATACGATTGCAAATGCTATCATTATATATATATATATATTTTTAATACTCATACACTTGCAAATGCATGCTTGAAATACGTCGGAAATCTTTCTTATTGCTTTTCACATCAAATGATGTGAGCGCGTTTTAGATCGATTATTCCCGTCAACCGGGAGCCCATTTATACGGTCTTGTAGATGTCTTGTTTCCAAGACTGCGTTCACGAGAGCGAGCTTACGTAGCCTGATAGGGCGACGCGGAGCGAACCTATTGTCGTGCGAGAAGAGGCTTGGCCACAAGTTCTCGGAGAGGGAGTTGGCTTTAAAGGCGCTGAGCGAGCTTCAAGCCAATCTCACAGCCAAAGCCAACAAAGTGTATGGCCTCTGACGGGTGCTTCAGGAGTCCATCAAAGAGGTGATGGCTCTCGATAAAGCTGCCACGTTCATTCGCGAAAGGGTCGAGGCTCATAAGGCCACTGAGAAAGAGCTTGAAGCTCGGCTTGCTTCATATCAGGCCCAACAAGCTCAGGCGGAGGCTCGTCTTTTGGAGATCTTGCGTCATGAAGCCGTGGCTCAGCAACAGAAAGATGAGCTGGTAAAATTGCTACATCGCCCGCCAGCTTAAAGACTTGTATCTTTTCTTTTTTCCTTTGGTACATACTCATGGATGAAAGTATCCCTTTTTTTTTCTTTCATGAACTGTACTTTGTATCCATTTTGATTTATGAATAAAAGATACATTTTCTTCTCAATGGCGTGTCTCCTTTTTATTGAATGTATTCTGCGGGCATTCTATTTTGATCTCCTTGCAGGACAGTGATGGCTTAGGATTCAAGGTTAAGATCTGCTTCCTAGGACTTTTGCATTTTATGAGCCGTGAGGGTCTCATAAAGAGTTTTCCTCCCTACAGGTCGAGAGGATCCCATAGGTGTAAGTTCTTCTTAAGAATCGTGAGGATTCTTAAGCGTGTTTTCCCTTAAGAGTCGTAAGGATCTCACAAGAGAGTTTTTCTTCCCTACAGGTCGTGAGGACTTGTAGGTGCTGGATGTGGTCACCCTTGTTTGTGTATCATGGGGCCAGGGGGCTGCTCCAGGTATCGTAGGTTAAAGACGTCGCGGTCAAGGTTAAGGACCTCATAGTCCATGGATTTAAGGACTCCACAGTCCGATGTTAGTTTTAAGATATCACGGTCAAGGTTAAGGACCTCATAGTCCGTGGATTTAGGGACTCCACAGTCCGATGTTAGTTTTAAGACATCACGGTCAAGGTTAAGGACCTCATAATCCGTGGATTTAGGGACTCCACAGTCCGATGTTTAGTTGCAGGGACCCGTCACCTCTTTGAAGACGTTGAGGAATTACGACGCCAGGTATCAAAGGAGTGAAGAGATGCACCCTTAAACCAAGGCAGAATCCGTAGGGAATCGGGGTGGTTGATCGTTAGTTTTAAGACATCACGGTCGAGATTAAGGACATCATAGTCCGTGGATTTTAAGGACTCCACAGTCCGGTATTTGCTCTGGATGCCTCACACGGGTTCACAGCCGTGCTTGGCGAGGACCAGGCTCCGCTCTGGGCGTTTTCCGCGGGGTCAAAGAGTGACGTGATCCGCGTTCCACGTAACTAGGAATTTTGCACTAGATGCTTCACACGGGTTCACTGCCGTGCTCGGCGAGGACTAGGCTCCGCTCTGGATGCTTCACACGGGTTCACTGCCGTGCTCTGCGAGGACTAGGATCCGCTCTGGACGTTTTCCACGGGGTCAAAGAGTGACGTTATCCGCGTTTCACGTAACCAGGAATTTTGCACTAGATGCTTCATATGGGTTCACTGCCGTGTTCGGTGAGGACTAGGCTCCGCTCTGGATGCTTCACACGGGGTCAAAGAGTGACGTTATTCGCGTTTCACGTAACCAGGAATTTTGCACTAGATACTTCACACGGGTTCACTGCCGTGCTCGGCGAGGACTAGGCTCCACTCTGGGTGCTTCACATGGGGTCAAAGAGTGACGTTATCCGCGTTTGCACTAGATGCTTCACACGGGTTCACTGCCGTGCTCGGCGAGGACTAGGCTCCGCTCTGGGTGCTTCACACGGGGTCAAAGAGTGACGTTATCCGCGTTTCACGTAACCAGGAATTTTGCACTAGATGCTTCACACGGGTTCACTGCCGTGCTCGGCGAGGACTAGGCTCCGCTCTGGATGCTCCACACGGGGTCAAAGAGTGACGTTATCCGCGTTTCACGTAACCAGGAATTTTGCACTAGATGCTTCACACGGGTTCACTGCCGTGCTCGGCGAGGACTAGGCTCCGCTCTGGATGCTTCACACGGGGTCAAAGAGTGACGTTATCCGCGTTTCACGTAACTAGGAATTTTGCACTAGATGCTTCACACGGGTTCACTGCCGTGCTCGGCGAGGACTAGGCTCTGCTCTGGATGCTCCACACGGGGTCAAAGAGTGACGTTATCCGCGTTTCACGTAACCAGGAATTTTGCACTAGATGCTTCACACGGGTTCACTGCCGTGCTCGGCGAGGACTAGGTTCCGCTCTAGACGTTTTCCACGGGGTCAAAGAGTGACGTTATCCGCGTTCCACGTAACCAGGAATTTTGCTGATTGTATCCGCATTTCACGGGATGGAGGTTTGACTGTTGGCGATATGTATACCACCGAGCCATGGAACTGGGAGTTACCGCTGTTCTGTTTAGCTTAGAGTTGTGTCCGTTGCTACGAGACGAGTGTTGAAACGATCTCCAGGTCTCCTTTGGCCCGTCAAGACTTGGCTTCTTCTTATAATGAAACCTGGGGGAGAAATATGATCTCTTTTTCGTTTACGCCCTTGGATTGTATACAGGGTGTGATGGAACATCACCTGTAGGGCATAAATTAAAACTTTTTTTTATTTTATTTTATTTCTTTTTCCGCGATGCTTTATCATTTCAGCTTTTATATCGCGAAGGTTGCGATTGCCCTATCATTTCGGCTATTTTTTCGCGGTGCCCAATCATTTCGGCTATTTATTCATTTTTACTCGCTGCTTTTTATTGCTAGTTGCCCCATCATTTCGGCTATTTTTATGCATACATTTTTACTTGCTGTTTTTTTATTGCAAGCTGCCCCATCATTTCGGCTATTCATTATGCATTTTTGGCTCGCTGATTTTTTTATATCGCGAGTGTGGAACTTGAGATCTGATACCAATCTTAGCATCAGCATCGCTGCGACTGGAATATTGCCAGGAGCGAATCATCATTTGCCATGAGAGAACTTGGGATTTGATACCGGTTTAGGTATCAGCATCGCTGCAACTGGGATATTACCAGGAGCGAATCATCATTTGCCTTTGTCGATGTTGAACAAAGGTGACTTAGCAAACAGGGTTAAGGTTCTGTCGACTAAGGCTTTTGACTTCATGAGCCGTAAGGGTCTCACAAAGGTATTTCTCCCTACAAGTAGTGAGGATCTTATAGGTGTATTTTCTCCTTAGGAATCGTGAGGATTCCTAAGTGTATGTTCCTCTGTAAGTCATAAGGAACCTACAAGAGAGTTTTCTCTCTTATAAGTCGAGATGACTTACAAGGGTTGTTCACCATATGGATATATCCCTAGTCACGGGTGTTCCCGCCAAAGATTTCTGCGCAAAAGAGCCCAAGGTATCAAATGGCGGCGATACGCTTAAGAAAATGGGAACCAGTATCTTCCGGGCTGTTTTTTGACAAACTCCCAAATGAGAAACAGATAAATTCTAATTGTATCGAAAGCGGCTCGAAAAATCCTTCGATTTGATATATTATGGGCCTCGTAATTCATCCGGGATCAAAAGTTATGAGGAATTACGTGTCCACACGTGATGGGCTTTTAAAAACCCGCTGGAGGAGTTAAAAAATATAATAAAAACTCAGAAAAGACCCTAATGGGGCATCACGTGCTCACACGTGACCATGGGTTACGTGCAGACACGTGATGGGCTTTTAAAGCCTCTAAAATAATGAATAGAATTTAATTCTAAAAGTCAGAAAATACCTCAACGAGGTATTACGTGCTTACACGTGACCAATGGTCACGTGTTGACACGTGATGGTTAAAACTGAAACATAAATAAGCGGCTGAGAAAGGAACCCAATTGGGGGTCACGTGCTCACACGTGACCAAAGGTCACGTGCCAGCACGTGACTGGCTTTAAAAGCATTATAATTTAAAAGAATTAAATTCTAAAAGTTTCTGAATCTTTCCAAATGGAAAAGGGTCATGGGGAACCGTTGGATTAAAAATCCAAGGGTGATTAAAAATCACCAATTTACAGAAAAACCTTGGACAAGGAAAGATTTCCCTGAAAATCTCACCAGGATAACAAATAGAATATCTTTTGGATTTAAAATCCACGGTGAATAAAATTCACTTAACAATCTAAAGGCCCAGATTAATGATGAATGCAAATCAAATCTCTCAACATACAAATCAAATCTCTTAATGAGAAATTTGCTAAACAAATTGATTCTCTTCCTTCTCCTATAAATAGGAGCCAAGAAGAGAAGAGAGGGGGGATCTACTTTTTTTGAGAGAAGAACAGAGAGAGGAGAATTTAATTCTCAAGAGGGAAGAAAAGAAAGGAGAATTTAATTCTCAACAAAGAAAACCCTAGGTAAGAAAAGGGAAAAAGATAAACTTCAAACAGATAATTTAATTCTCAAGATCCAAGAGTTTAACTCTTATACAAAAAGAACTTAGTTCTTCTTCTGGTTGAAGATCTGCACAGAGCACATCTCCCCATTACTTGAGAATTTAATTCTCATCGGGTCGAGATCCTGCCATCCGGATCCTAAACTTAGAAGGGGAATTGAGTTTTGAGAATTAATTCTCCTAAAACAAAACTAGGGTTTAACCCTAATCAAGAATTTAATTCTTTTACATATCTGGGAATTTAATTCCTTTGAAAAGAAATCAGGGTTTTATCCTAAATAAGAATTTAATCCTTTCACGATAGGAATTCAATTCCTTCAAAATCATAATTAGGGTTTAACCCTATAAAGAATTCAATTCTTAAAAGATCTCTGTTCATGAAAAGAACTAGGGTCACGTGCCCCCACGTGACCCTTGAAAAGATCCCCTGCAAAGAACTTTGAAGCATCACCCCACGTGCTCCCACGTGACTCCCAAAACGCAGAAAGAAAAAGCAAAGGAAATGAAATCTTTGGGCGCTCTCACGTGTTATCACGTGACCCCTCAGCAAATGCTTTAACAATTGGCGCACAGATCCCCATCACGTGCCAACACGTGATGCTCTAAAAATAAAAATGAAAGTGTTTAACACTTAATGGCAAAAGAAAAGAAAAGAAGCTTTGGGCGCCCTCACGTGTCCCCACGTGACCCCTCAGCAAGTGCTGTAATATTCGATGCATAAACCCGCATCACGTGCCAACACGTGATGCTCTAAAATAAAGATGAAAAGTGTTTAACACTTATTCGCAGATTTGAGGATAAAACAAAGGAGATGTGGCTCCGCATTTAGGGCGCCCTCACGTGTCACCACGTGACCCCTAATGAGCGTTCCAACAGACCAGAGCGGGGGCCTCCATCACGTGCTCACACGTGATGGCCGTCAGAATTAAAAGAGTTAAAACACTGATTTGCAGAATAAGATAAGGGAAATTAGGGCGCTCTCACGTGTCCACACGTGACCCCTCTCCCCTTAGTGTTCAACACTAATCCGAAGACTTTGTCCTCAGTGATTAACACCGATTTTCTTAGTGTTTAACACTAATTTGGAAAACTCTATTTGCAGTGTTTAACACTGATTTGCTTGGTGTTTAACACCAATTTGAAAACACTGTTCCCAGTGTTTAACACTGAATATCTTTTAGTGTTTAACACTAACTTGCTATCTTATTCCCAGTGTTCAACACTGTTGGTTTCTAGTGTCTAACACTAGCTTCAGCCCAATTGGCTAAGTTTCAGAGGCAAAGCCTCTCCTTCAATGGACCAACAGAGGGCCAATATTTCAAACATAACTGGACTTAGCCCAAACTGGCCATAAGTCCTCAAATCATCTTGATCTGAGCACATCTGCTCTTTCAACCAACTTATTGGTTCAAGGGTACATCTCGGAACTCCTCTGATATTTGTCGTTGTAATCCTTCAACGTCTTCAGAGAGGTGACGGGTCCCGACAACCACACATCAACACGGACTGTGGGGTCCTTAAACCCGCGGACTTATGCGTCCTTAAACTAACGGACTAATGCGTCCTTAAACACACCCATATGGACTGTGGGGTCCTTAAACCCATGGACTTATGCGTCCTTAAACTACTAATGGACCACCACGTCCCTAAACTGGAACATGGACCACCATGTCCCTAAACTGGTATTGGACCACCATGTCCCTAAACTAGAACAATAGAGCCCCAAATGCTCTTTTGTCGGATCTAAACGATCCTGTTTAAGTTGATCTTAGCCTCAAAAATGGCTAACGCATCCTTAAACCTTCAAACAGACTTTAGTCCCAAATTGGACTATAGATCCCCCTAATCAACTCTGGTTCAAGGGTACATCTCTGAACTCCTCTGACATCTGTCGTTGTAATCCTTCAACGTCGTCAGAGAGGTGATGGGTCCCGACGGCCACACATGCAATGGACCACTATGTCCCTAAACTGGAACATTAGAGCCCAAACGCTCTTTTGTCGGATCTAAACGATCCCGTTAAGTTGATCTTAGTCTCAAACTGGACTAACGTATCCTTAACAAACGTTTGAGTTGATCTTAGCCTCAAATATGGCTAACGTATCCTCAGACCAAAACCCCAAACCCAAATCTAAGAAAATACGGATTTGGACTAATCCACGTCCTACGGACGACGACATAAATTGGTCTCCGTATACAATCCACGGGCAACCACAAATAAAACAAACACCCACGACACGAAGTGACCAGCTGGAGAAGGAGAAAGTTGTTACCGCGATGCGGTAGCGTAATTAACTGCAGGGGCTTGCGCCTGCAGGGAAGAGCGTCCCCACAATCAAAAACCCCTCAAGCGAGGGGGAATCTGACGAAGTCTGCTACATCGGACGCATCCGTTTAAACCTTCGATACATGGTGCCATAAATCAACTTGGCATCTTCGGAGAGGTAGACGGATAGCACCAATTAGCATCTGCCCCGAATCTCAGGCAAGACGTCATGTCGCGCCGCCGTTCGGAGGGGAACAGATTCTGGCACGCCCGGTGGGACCTCTTCCTCTTTCCACTCCACACTTCGTGTGTCGTGTTCGCGAACGAATCGCGGTTTGCTGTGGTTGCCTGTGGATTCAAGGTACTAAGATTTGGTGTCTTGCTCCGTGCAGAAAATAGAAGATCAATGGCTTCAAACTGCACCGCCTGCAACTGCAACTCTCGCTCGGTCCTTGCTGGAGGAGTGACTTATGGGCCCCAAGCGGCCTCCCTTTTCAAGATGCCAGTGGAGCAGGTAACTCAGGCCACCACTGGATTATTCTTCGGGACCATGCTCCCACCGTTGAGCTTCAATGCCACAATGACGTTGCAAGAAGCCCCAAAGGAGTCGTTCTTTGATCGGCTTACCACTGCCGCGACCCCTCTCAACGGGTCTCCCAACTTCAATACCTCAGTTTTCAACAGACTGGGCCAGAATGTCTGCAAACCCGCGATACCCGAAGCTGTCATCCCAAAGCGGATAGCTATCCCGGCTCAAGCGGACGAAATCATTGGAAAGGCTCCTCCTTCCAAGAAGTCAGTTTTTACAAGGCTGGCCATTCCGGTTGCTGCTCCAGGCGAGATCCTCAAAGCTGCTTCCCCTGCTCAGAGGTCTGTCTTTGACAGATTAGACATTGCTTCTCAACGAGCGTCAGTCTTCGATAGGCTAGCACCAATAACAGTCTTTCCTCAAAGCAGGGGGCATGAAGAAGCATATCCAACAACGGAGGTGATCTCATCCGCACGACATGCTCGACGTCGCCACTGGCGCCGAGTGAGGAAGGCTGGGGGCAACTCCCCATCCGGGATAACTCCACCAGCTCGAACGGTGGGGATCAATGCTGCTGTTCCAACCAGGAACAACTTTGAGTTGCTGAACTCGGTGCGCAGAAACTCTCCTACTGCGGTGCTGAAACGAACTCCTTCACCTGTGAAGAATATTCCAGAGAAGAAGCTAGAGCAGCCCCCTCAACGGCTGTCCTCTAAAATTTACAAGGTCTGGCGACAGGTCCAGGAGTCAGTGATTAATGAAAACCATCTTCATCGACAGAGAAAGACGAAGGTGCGGCAGGAGAAGGATTACTCTGTCAACCCACAAAAAACAAAAGCTACTTGGATGCCCACTACAACGGCTCCCTTAACTCCAATCACTCAAAAAAGGAGGCCGCAAAAAGCCTATGTGTCTTTGGCAAATCGCAAAGACACCGAACACAAACGCCCCAAGTCTGGGGGCATGGTGGTGCACACCGTTTATATGGCTTGCGGAAAGGAGGAAAGCCGTACTTCGACGGGTCACCGACCGCTCACCCGATCCGTAACGAAAACCCAGGAGCAGCAACAGAAGCTTCAGGAAATGATGACTGTGATGGCTGCACTTACCGAACCAAAAGAAAGCCCGGAGGCATCATCAGAACAGCGCCATGAACAAGAAACTGATGCCGACTACCTACGCAGAGTCCTCGAAAAGAAGGAAAAAGAAGCCGCGGAGCAAGCGGCTAACATAAAACAAATGGCGCTTCTATTCCAAGACATGGTGGGAATGATGTTACAGCCGGACCCTCTAGCTGAAGACCCTCCGATCATTATTGAAGACGATAAAGAGAAGACATCTAATCCTCCTCCGGCTCATTCAACAGCCAAGGAGGAGACAATTTCCAAGGCCGCACTGGACGACTATATAGCTCAGCAAATACGAGCTCACCAGGCGAATGAAGCGGCCAGCCAAGTCGTCAGAACCGGACGGCCCTATCCGAGCTGGTATGACCAAATCAGTTACCCGCCGGGATATACGATCCCTAAGTTCCATGTATACAAGGGGACGGGAAATCCGCATCAGCACGTCGCTCAATTCACAGCCTTATGCGGCAACACTGGAGGCGACGACAAACTGTTGCTTCGCCAATTCGTCGGCAGCTTAGCAGAAACGGCCTTTGAATGGTACTCGGAGCTTCCCAACGACATTGTCAAAACATTTGCAGAGATGGAGCTGCTGTTTACACAGAGATTTGCAAGTGCTAGCGAGCGCACCCCGATCACGGCATTGATCAACGCCAGAGTGAAGCCGGGAAAGACGTGGGTGCAATATGCAATCCGGTGGCGGAACCTATGGTCGAGATGCGAACAACGCATAGAAGAAGCTCCTGCTGTGGGCATGTTCGTCGGTACTCTCGACCCTCAAGCAACTATCTCCCAATTCATGATGTTCTTCAAGCCGACCACCTTCCAGGCCTTGATTGACAAGCTGGCCCAAATGGACCAGATGGGCCATAGGCCTTCCTCTTCAAAGACAGAGCCTTGGAATGAAAAGGGCAAAGAGAAAGCAACTTTCGTCGCTAAGACTCAACAACAGTCGAGCAACTTAAAGCCGGTTGTCCGTCAAAACAATATGCGTCCACGCCCATCCCTCGAGGAGAGACTGGGACGTCCTTACTCTTTTCCTCGGGATAAAACAAGGAGACTGTTCGAGCTGGCAGTGCGCAACAGACTCATCAATCTGCCGAGTCCAAAACGTCCGTTGCAACCAGGCGATGTCAACGATCCCAATTATTGTCCTTACCACCAAACGGTAAGTCACCCGATCGAGGATTGCTTCGTCTTTAAAGGATGGATCGAGGATCAGTACTTACAAGGCAAGTTTGCGCTGTCTGAAAAGTGGAAAGTAAACCCACCATAGCCGCACACTCCAAAGAAGACGGACGCACCGGGGGCAACTTGCCACGTGATCTCCCACTCATGTACGGACGATGGAAAAACTCCTTGCACTGAGAAACTGGGGGCAGAGCCTGAGCCGGAATTCGTGTGGCCGTCAGGCGAAATAATCGATGCCTTCCTGAATGAGATTCGTCTGAAAAGTAAAGCCGACCGGGAGCGTGAGATGGCCATATTTGAAAAGGCCAAACGCCGGCGACTGGACAAAAGGGTCGAAACACTCCCACCAGATCAAAGTACATCTGCCGCAAATGAAAGCAGGATCAAGACAAGGAAACGATTCGCCAAAGCCATATCAATGGGAATGAGGCCGCCCTCTTTCAGAGAAAATTCTCCTGGTGGTATACATTTTGATGAAACGGACGTACACCCTAACTTCTGCTTATATCATCAGAGGATCGCACATCCTACTGAAGACTGCAACTCCTTTAAGTGTTGGTGGCAAGGATATGTCGCTCATAGACAACACGTCAATAGAATAAAGCGGGAAGCTCGTAGACAGCGAAAAAATACGACAGATGAGCATAAAAGAGTTGCCGGCAACTGTCATAGGGACGAGCCCGGGGGATCGCGAGTTCTCACCTTTGGAAGCGATTCTGATGAAGAAGCCGCTCTTAACCCTCTCTTCAAGGAATTCATTTCTAAAACAAAAGAATTGGAGAGTTGCGAGAACGTTCAGCCGTACAGTCTCACGCTACCCGGAAAGAATCTCGGACCCGCAAACGACGGAGCAAACGAAATGAGGAAGGAAAAGGAAAAAACGGCCTTTGTTGCTAACACTCAACAACAACCGAGTAACCCGAAACCATTTTGTCGTCAAAACAACAAGCCGCGATACCTCAATGAGAAGTTGAAACGTCCTTACTCATTTCCCAAAGATAAAACAAAGAGATTGTTCGAGCTAGCAGTGCGCAGCGGGCTCATCACTCTGCCAGATCCAAAACGTCCATTGCAGCCAGGTGACGTTAACAATCCTAACTATTGCCCCTACCACAGAGTAATGGGTCACCCACTCGAAAATTGCTACGTCTTCAAAAACTGCGTTGAAGACCAATACCAACAGGGCAAGTTCGCGCTGCCCGAAAAGTGGAAAGTAAATCCACCGCAACAACATGCTCCGAAAAAGGTGGATATGCCGGGGGCATCATGCTCATTCATAGGGAAAGCCCCATAGACCGAAAAGTCAGTAAACTAGAGATGCGTTTCAAATACGGCGACGGTAGACCGAAATGTCGTTAAACTAACAATGGACCGCAATGTCCTAAAACTTGCAAATGACCGAAACGTCGTTAAACTACTCCCAACCCGCAGCATCTTCAGGCTGACGTGGTAAAAAAAAAAAACAAAAAAAAAACAAAAAAAAAAAACGGTACGTCCACAAGCAAAATGGGCACGGATGAAAACCCAAAAGGGCTCCGTGAGTAAAAACAGTAGGGCTACCGGCGAGTGTTCGTGAAAACCCGAAAGGGCGCGACCTCGTTAAAAAAAAAAAAAAAAAACAAAACAAAAAAAACCGGTATGTTCATAAGCAAAATGGGCACGGATGAAAACCCGAAAGGGCTCCGTGAGTAAAAACAGCAGGGCTACCGGCGAGTGTTTGTGAAAACCCGAAAGGGCGCAACCTCGTTAAAAGACACTTATAGGGTCCTCTCGACCTTGTAAGGAGAAACCACCCGCGTGAGATCCTTACGACTCATAAGGGAGCAACACACTTAGGGATCCTCACGATTCCTAAGGAGAAATTACACTTGCGAGATCCTCACGACTCGTAAGGAGAACTCTCTTATGGGACCCTCACGGCTCATAAGATTTGAAAGTCTTAAGTTACAGAGACCTGAACCTGTTCTTAAGCAACCCCCACAACCTTTTTGCCCTACAAGTGGTTCAGTACTGACCCTTGTATACAATCCACGGGCACGAATAAACATTTCCCTAACCAAGTCCCACCCGTGACTGGGGATATGTCCATACGGTAAACAACCCTTGTAAGTCCTCTCGACTTATAAGGAGAAAATCCTTTTGTAAGATCCTTACGACTTACAGGGGAACATACACTTAGGAGTCCTCACGATTCCTAAGGAGAAAACGCACCTGCGAGATCCTCACGACTCGTAGGGAGAAATACCTTTGTGAGACCCTTACGGCTCATGAAGTCAAAAGCCTTAGCCGACAGGACCCTTAACCCTATTTACTAAGCCACCTTTGTTCAACATCGACAGCGGCAAATGATGATTCGCTCCTGGCAATATCCCAGTTGTAGCGATGCTGATGCCTAAACCGGTATCAAATTCCAAGTCCTTTCATGGCAAATGATGATTCGCTCCTGGCAATATTCCAGTCGTAGCGATGCTGATGCTGAGATTGGCACCAGATTCCAAGTTCCACACTCCCGATAAAAAAAAGCGAGCCATACGTGCATACGAAATAGCCGAAATGATGGGGCAACTTGCAATAAAAATCAGCAAGTAAAAAAAATATATGCATGCAAAATAGCCGAAATGATTGGGCAACTCGCAATAAAAAGCAGCGAGTAAAAATAAAACAAATAGCCGAAATGATTGGGCACCGCGAAAAATAGCCGAAATGATTGGGCAATCGCGACCTTCACGATATAAAAGCTGAAATGATAGAGCATCGCGGAAAGAATAAAAAAATGATGAAAGAATGAAAATTTTTGCCCTACAGATGAGATCACATCGATCCCTGTATACAATCCAGGGGTACAAACAAAGAGGGAACCTTACCTTCCCAACAGGCTCCACCAGAAAGCGAAGCCAAATCTCGACGGTTAGTAGACAACCTAGAGATAATCTCGACATTTATCGCAATATTGCAGACATAATGTCAACAAACGAAGCAAAAAGAAGATCCCGAGCTTCAGGGTCTCGACGTCAACATCGACAACTTAGAGATCACCAACAGCGTTTCTCCTCACTCCAGCCAGATGCAGACGTGACGTCAACAATCGACCTCAGAGTCGCAACGAAACGGAACCATGGCAAAGTCCTTAGTTCCAAATCTCAATGGCCACATCTACAGCCTGGAGACCAACAACGGTGTGCCTCCTCATTCCAGCAGCACAAAGATGTTACACCATCAAGCGGAGTGATGGCAAAATCCCAACCCCGTCTTAGCATTCGTCTCGTTACAGCAGACGCAATGTTAACAACGGCGTTCCTTCGCAGTCCAGCAGGATGTACATGCAAAGTTAATAAAAGACCCCATGGTCAGCAAAGCGGAGTGATGGCAAAATCCCAGCTCCACCATAACACTCGTCTCGTCACAGCGGACACATCATCAAGCAAAGCGGAACAGCGGCAACTCCCAGTTCCATGACTCGACGATGTACTCCCACAGAGAGTCAAATCCCAACTCCGTGAAATGCGGATATAATCAACAAAATTCCTGGTCACATGGAACGCGGATAACGTCACTCTTTGATCCTGTGGAAAACGTCCAGAGCGGATCCTGGTCCTCGCAGAGCACGGCAGTGAACCCGTGTGAAGCATCCAGAGCGGAGCCTGGTCCTCGCAGAGCACGGCAGTGAACCCGTGGGAAGCATCCAGAGCAAAATTCCTGGTTACGTGGTACGCGGATAACGTCACTCTTTGACCCCGTGGAAAACGTCCAGAGCGGATCCTGGTCCTCGCAGAGCATGGCAGTGAACCCGTGCGAAGCATCCAGAGCGGAGCCTAGTCCTCGCCTAACGCGGCAGTGAACCCGTGTGAAGCATCTAGTGCAAAATTCCTGGTCACGTGGAACGCGGATAACGTCACTCTTTGACCCGGTGGAAAACGTCCAGAGCGGATCCTGGTCCTCGCAGAACACGGCAGTGAACCCGTGCGAAGCATCCAGAGCGGAGCCTAGTCCTCGCCTAACGCGGCAGTGAACCCGTGTGAAGCATCTAGTGCAAAATTCCTGGCTACGTGGAACGCGGATAACGTCACTCTTTGACCCCGTGGAAAACGTCCAGAGCGGATCCTGGTCCTCGCAGAGCACGGCAGTGAACCCGTGCGAAGCATCCAGAGCGGAGCCTAGTCCTCGCCTAACACGGCAGTGAACCCGTGTGAAGCATCTAGTGCAAAATTCCTGGTTACGTGGAACGCGGATAACGTCACTCTTTGACCCCGTGGAAAACGTCCAGAGCGGATCCTGGTCCTCGCAGAGCATGGCAGTGAACCCGTGCGAAGCATCCAGAGCGGAGCCTAGTCCTCGCCTAACGCGGCAGTGAACCCGTGTGAAGCATCTAGTGCAAAATTCCTGGTCACGTGGAACGCGGATAACGTCACTCTTTGACCCCGTGGAAAACGTCCAGAGCGGATCCTGGTCCTCGCAGAACACGGCAGTGAACCCGTGCGAAGCATCCAGAGCGGAGCCTAGTCCTCGCCTAACGCGGCAGTGAACCCGTGTGAAGCATCTAGTGCAAAATTCCTGGCTACGTGGAACGCGGATAACGTCACTCTTTGACCCCGTGGAAAACATCCAGAGCGGATCCTGGTCCTCGCAGAGCACGGCAGTGAACCCGTGCGAAGCATCCAGAGCGGAGCCTAGTCCTCGCCTAACACGGCAGTGAACCCGTGTGAAGCATCTAGTGCAAAATTCCTGGTTACGTGGAACGCGGATAACGTCACTCTTTGACCCCGTGGAAAACGTCCAGAGCGGATCCTGGTCCTCGCAGAACACGGCAGTAAACCCGTGCGAAGCATCCAGAGCGGAGCCTAGTCCTCGCCTAACGCGGCAGTGAACCCGTGTGAAGCATCTAGTGCAAAATTCCTGGTCACGTGGAACGCGGATAACGTCACTCTTTGACCCCGTGGAAAACGTCCAGAGCGGATCCTGGTCCTCGCAGAACACGGCAGTGAACCCGTGCGAAGCATCCAGAGCGGAGCCTAGTCCTCGCCTAACACGGCAGTGAACCCGTGTGAAGCATCTAGAGCAAAATTCCTGGTCGCGTGGAACGCCGATAACGTCACTCTTCAACCCCGTGGGAAACGTCCAGAGCGGATCCTGGTCCTCAAACCAACATGGAGTGATCACCACCGCGACATTCGTCTCGATACAGCAGACGCAGTGCAAGTAAATGAAGCAAAAGGCCAAATTCCTAGCTTCAAGGTCTTGACGGCAAGTCATATAAAGCCTGAAAGACAATTGGAGATCATCTCGCACCAGCGCGGAGTGGTCACCACCTCGACGATCATCTCGATACAGCAGATGAAATGCCACCCCAGCGTTCTTCCCCCGGCAGGATTCGGACGCGCCAAAGCAAACGAAGCGAAGGCCAAATTCCTAGCTTCATACGTCTTGACGGCAAGTCATATAAAGCCTGAAAGACAATCGGAGATCATCCCACACCAGCGCGGAGTGGTCACCACCTCGACGATCATCTCGATACAGCAGATGAAATGTCACCCCGGCGTTCTTCCCCCAGCAGGATTCGGACGCGACAAAGAAAACGAAGCGAAGGCTAAATTCCTAGCTTCAACGTCTTAACGGCAAGTCATATAAAGCCTGAGAGACAATCAGAGATCATCTCGAACCAATGCGGAGTAATCACCACCTCGACGTTCGTCTCGATACAGCAGACACAACATCACCAAAAGGAGCAACGGCAAAATCCCTAGTTCCAAACCTCGACGGTTCACTAGCAACCTAGAGACAACCATGATATTCGTCTCGATACAGAGGACGCGATGCCAGAAAATGAAGCAAAGGCCAAATTCCTAGCTTCAGGGTCTTAACGGCAATTCATATAAAGCCTGAAAGACAATCGGAGATTATCTCGCACCAGGGCGGAGTGGTCACCACCTCGACGTTCGTCTCGATACAGCAGACGCAACATCACCAAAAGGAGCCACGGCAAAATCCCTAGTTCCAAATCTCGACGGTTCACCAGCAATCTAGAGACAACCACGACATTCTTCTCGATACAGAGGACGCAATGTCAACAAACGAAGCAAAGGCCAAATTCCTAGCTTCAGGGTCTTAACGGCAAGTCATATAAAGCCTGAAAGACTATCGGAGATCATCCCACACCAGCGCGGAGTGGTTATGACTCATCGGGGCTCTCCAAAATGAGCCTAACCTCAAGTAAAAAGCGGCATGGCAAATTCCTAGCGCTTGCTCTTCCGACGGTCAAACTGCCAAGGAGGATTGCTTGAAGACGTCTTGTCCAGCCCCCGAAGGGATCAGAGACACGGCAGTCGCAGGGCTACTCGAACAGCACGGTTGCCTATCGAGGAATACATCAGCTCATGCGACGGTACGTCGGCCAAAACCCTAAGTACCACAGACCCTAACGGACTTCTGTCGTAAAGAGCAGAGGTTAACTGTGACGTTAGGATATTCTTGCGAGATCTGCTCGATTCGTTTCGACTCGTGAGGAAAATGATGTCTTTGCGAGAACTTCTCGATTCGTCTCGACTCGTGAGATAAAGCCTTAGGCAGTAGGGATTAAAAAACCTGTTTCCTAAGCACTGGGATCCTGCAAGTCGGCCCAAAATGGTCTCTTGCATACTATCCACGGGTCTCACTCTCCGAAGTCGAATTTCGACAAGGAGGGGAACAACCGCTTACGGGTCCTCTCGACTCGTAAGAGGGAAAAATTCTCTCATAAGATCCTTACGACTTATAAGAGAAAACACACTTAGGAATCCTCACGACTCCTAAGGAGAAAATACACCTACGAGATCCTCTCGATCCGTAGGGAGAAAAGTCTTTATGAGACCCTCACGGCTCATAAAGTTGAAAAGTCTTAGGTGGCAGATCCTAACCCTGTCTCCTAAGCCATCACTGCCCTGCAAAGAGATCAAGAGGGACCATCTATGAGCCACAATCGCCAAAGCTACATGCCACTGAAATGGAAAAGCTACTCATGAGCATATAAACTACTTCACTCCAGAGTGAGATATAAAGAGATAGAAGGGTGCGGCTCATGGAGTTAAGGGTTTGGAACTATATCTCTTAAGAGTCGAGATTTGAGTCAATGATAAATGACGACGCTTGTGTCCGCTCGTTATCTTCTCAGATCAAGATTCTGAAAGTAATATACCAACCCGAAACTGGTCATACGCTATGCATTACTTTGCACTACTTCACCCACGTAAATACTTACGTGGGCAAAGTAGTGGGGGGCATTTGTTCCCGCCAAAGATTTCTGCGCAAAAGAGCCCAAGGTATCAAATGGCGGCGATACGCTTAAGAAAATGGGAACCAGTATCTTCCGGGCTGTTTTTTGACAAACTCCCAAATGAGAAACAGATAAATTCTAATTGTATCGAAAGCGGCTCGAAAAATCCTTCGATTTGATATATTATGGGCCTCGTAATTCATCCGGGATCAAAAGTTATGAGGAATTACGTGTCCACACGTGATGGGCTTTTAAAAACCCGCTGGAGGAGTTAAAAAATATAATAAAAACTCAGAAAAGACCCCAATGGGGCATCACGTGCTCACACGTGACCATGGGTCACGTGCAGACACGTGATGGGCTTTTAAAGCCTCTAAAATAATGAATAGAATTTAATTCTAAAAGTCAGAAAATACCTCAACGAGGTATCACGTGCTTACACGTGACCAATGGTCACGTGTTGACACGTGATGGTTAAAACTGAAACATAAATAAGCGGCTGAGAAAGGAACCCAATTGGGGGTCACGTGCTCACACGTGACCAAAGGTCACGTGCCAGCACGTGACTGGCTTTAAAAGCATTATAATTTAATAGAATTAAATTCTAAAAGTTTCTGAATCTTTCCAAATGGAAAAGGGTCATGGGGAACCGTTGGATTAAAAATCCAAGGGTGATCAAAAATCACCAATTTACAGAAAAACCTTGGACAAGGAAAGATTTCCCTGAAAATCTCACCAGGATAACAAATAGAATATCTTTTGGATTTAAAATCCACGGTGAATAAAATTCACTTAACAATCTAAAGGCCCAGATTAATGATGAATGCAAATCAAATCTCTCAACATACAAATCAAATCTCTTAATGAGAAATTTGCTAAACAAATTGATTCTCTTCCTTCTCCTATAAATAGGAGCCAAGAAGAGAAGAGAGGGGGGATCTACTTTTTTTGAGAGAAGAACAGAGAGAGGAGAATTTAATTCTCAAGAGGGAAGAAAAGAAAGGAGAATTTAATTCTCAACAAAGAAAACCCTAGGTAAGAAAAGGGAAAAAGATAAACTTCAAACAGAGAATTTAATTCTCAAGATCCAAGTGTTTAACTCTTATACAAAAAGAACTTAGTTCTTCTTCTGGTTGAAGATCTGCACAGAGCACATCTCCCCATAACTTGAGAATTTAATTCTCATCGGGTCGAGTTCCTGCCATGCGGATCCTAAACTTAGAAGGGGAATTGAGTTTTGAGAATTAATTCTCCTAAAACAAAACTAGGGTTTAACCCTAATCAAGAATTTAATTCTTTTACATATCTGGGAATTTAATTCCTTTGAAAAGAAATCAGGGTTTTATCCTAAATAAGAATTTAATCCTTTCACGATAGGAATTCAATTCCTTCAAAATCATAATTAGGGTTTAACCCTATAAAGAATTCAATTCTTAAAAGATCTCTGTTCATGAAAAGAACTAGGGTCACGTGCCCCCACGTGACCCTTGAAAAGATCCCCTGCAAAGAACTTTGAAGCATCACCCCACGTGCTCCCACGTGACTCCCAAAACGCAGAAAGAAAAAGCAAAGGAAATGAAATCTTTGGGCGCTCTCACGTGTTATCACGTGACCCCTCAGCAAATGCTTTAACAATTGGCGCACAGATCCCCATCACGTGCCAACACGTGATGCTCTAAAAATAAAAATGAAAGTGTTTAACACTTAATGGCAAAAGAAAAGAAAAGAAGCTTTGGGCGCCCTCACGTGTCCCCACGTGACCCCTCAGCAAGTGCTGTAATATTCGATGCATAAACCCGCATCACGTGCCAACACGTGATGCTCTAAAATAAAGATGAAAAGTGTTTAACACTTATTCGCAGATTTGAGGATAAAACAAAGGAGATGTGGCTCCGCATTTAGGGCGCCCTCACGTGTCACCACGTGACCCCTAATGAGCGTTCCAACAGACCAGAGCGGGGGCCTCCATCACGTGCTCACACGTGATGGCCGTCAGAATTAAAAGAGTTAAAACACTGATTTGCAGAATAAGATAAGGAAAATTAGGGCGCTCTCACGTGTCCACACGTGACCCCTCTCCCCTTAGTGTTCAACACTAATCCGAAGACTTTGTCCTCAGTGATTAACACCGATTTTCTTAGTGTTTAACACTAATTTGGAAAACTCTATTTGCAGTGTTTAACACTGATTTGCTTGGTGTTTAACACCAATTTGAAAACACTGTTCCCAGTGTTTAACACTGAATATCTTTTAGTGTTTAACACTAACTTGCTATCTTATTCCCAGTGTTCAACACTGTTGGTTTCTAGTGTCTAACACTAGCTTCAGCCCAATTGCCTAAGTTTCAGAGGCAAAGCCTCTCCTTCAATGGACCAACAGAGGGCCAATATTTCAAACATAACTGGACTTAGCCCAAACTGGCCATAAGTCCTCAAATCATCTTGATCTGAGCACATCTGCTCTTTCAACCAACTTATTGGTTCAAGGGTACATCTCGGAACTCCTCTGATATTTGTCGTTGTAATCCTTCAACGTCTTCAGAGAGGTGACGGGTCCCGACAACCACACATCAACACGGACTGTGGGGTCCTTAAACCCGCGGACTTATGCGTCCTTAAACTAACGGACTAATGCGTCCTTAAACACACCCATATGGACTGTGGGGTCCTTAAACCCATGGACTTATGCGTCCTTAAACTACTAATGGACCACCACGTCCCTAAACTGGAACATGGACCACCATGTCCCTAAACTGGTATTGGACCACCATGTCCCTAAACTAGAACAATAGAGCCCCAAATGCTCTTTTGTCGGATCTAAACGATCCTGTTTAAGTTGATCTTAGCCTCAAAAATGGCTAACGCATCCTTAAACCTTCAAACAGACTTTAGTCCCAAATTGGACTATAGATCCCCCTAATCAACTCTGGTTCAAGGGTACATCTCTGAACTCCTCTGACATCTGTCGTTGTAATCCTTCAACGTCGTCAGAGAGGTGATGGGTCCCGACGGCCACACATGCAATGGACCACTATGTCCCTAAACTGGAACATTAGAGCCCAAACGCTCTTTTGTCGGATCTAAACGATCCCGTTAAGTTGATCTTAGTCTCAAACTGGACTAACGTATCCTTAACAAACGTTTGAGTTGATCTTAGCCTCAAATATGGCTAACGTATCCTCAGACCAAAACCCCAAACCCAAATCTAAGAAAACACGGATTTGGACTAATCCACGTCCTACGGACGACGACATAAATTGGTCTCCGTATACAATCCACGGGCAACCACAAATAAAACAAACACCCACGACACGAAGTGACCAGCTGGAGAAGGAGAAAGTTGTTACCGCGATGCGGTAGCGTAATTAACTGCAGGGGCTTGCGCCTGCAGGGAAGAGCGTCCCCACAATCAAAAACCCCTCAAGCGAGGGGGAATCTGACGAAGTCTGCTACATCGGACGCATCCGTTTAAACCTTCGATACATGGTGCCATAAATCAACTTGGCATCTTCGGAGAGGTAGACGGATAGCACCAATTAGCATCTGCCCCGAATCTCAGGCAAGACGTCATGTCGCGCCGCCGTTCGGAGGGGAACAACGGGTGTGACTTTGCTGGGGAAATGTTTATTCGCGCCCGTGGATTGTGTACAAGGGCCAGTATTGAGCCACTTGTAGGGCCTTGTCGAAGGTTGTGGGGGATTTTGCTTAAGCACAGGTTTAGGTCTCTGTGACTTAAGACTTTCAAATCTTATGAGCCGTGAGGGTCCCATAAGAGAGTTCTCTTTGCGAGTTGTGAGGATCTCGCAAGCGTATTTTCTCCTTAGGAATCGTGGGGATCCCTAAGTGTGTTGCTCCCTTGTGAGTCGTAAGGATCTCACACGGGTGGTTCCTCCTTACAAGGTCGTGAGGACCCTACAAGTGTCCTTTAACGAGGTTGCGCCCTTTCAGGTTTTCACAAACACTCGCCGGTAGTCCTGCTGTTTTTACTCACGGAGCCCTTTCGGGTTTTCATCCGTGCCCCTCTTGCTTATGGACATACCTTTATTATTTTTTTTCTTTTTCTCTCTTTTTTTTTACGAGGCCGCGCCCTTTCGGGTTTTCACGAACACTCGCCGGTAGCCCTGCTGTTTTTACTCACGGAGCCCTTTCGGGTTTTCATCCGTGCCCTTTTTGCTTATGGACATACCGTTTTTATTTTTTTATTATATTTTTTATTATATTTTTTTTTGTCAGCCTAAGAACGCTGCGGTAGTAGTTTTAAGGACGTTTCGGTCCGTCGTTAGTTTAAGGACGTTTCGGTCCGTCGTTAGTTTAAGGACGTTTCGGTCCGTCGTTAGTTTAAGGACGTTTCGGTCCGTCGGGGAGAGAGCCGGCTACCACTCATAGAGCTTTGAGCTTTAGGAAGATAGCGAGCGGACATAGTCGTCGTCATCTATCATTGACCTAGGCTGTGGCTCATTAAGCGTAGTATTTCTTCAGGAAACGGCCGTTTATCGGCCTAAAAGGCCTTTCACCATGCATTTCCATGAGTAGATAGGCTCCACCCTGGTAGACCTTATCTATGATGTACGGGCCTTCATAGTTTGGCTCGAATTTTCCCCGCTTGGCACGATTGGGGATCATAGGTCTTTTGACCACTGGTACGAGTTCGCCTTGGCGGAATGTCCTCGGTCGGGTCAATCTTTCGTATGAGCGCGTCATCTTTTCTTTATAAGCTTCTAGATTTTGTTGCGCTATGAGCCGTGTTTCTTCAAGAGCATCCAGTTCCTTGAGCCGGAGGTTAGCATTTTCTTCGTTCGTCAGTTCGTAATGGACTGCCATTCGTAGAGAGGGTAGCTCTATTTCGAGGGGGAGTACCGCTTCCGTACCGAATATCAGTGCATACGGAGTTGTGTTCGTGGCCATCTTGAACGTCGTTCGATAGGCCCAAAGGGCCTCCTGCAGCCTCTCGTGCCAGTCTTTCTTATTTCGGGACACCGTCTTTTTTATGATCTTTGTCAAGGTCTTATTGAAGGCCTCGGCTAGACCGTTAGCTCGTGGATTGTAAACTGAAGAATATCTCCAGTCTATATTGTGCTGCTGCGCGAAGCGGCTAATCTTATGGCTTCTGTAGGCTGGCCCGTTATCGGAGATAATCCGCCGTGGAGTTCCGAACCGATAGATGACGTGCGTCTTGAAGAAATGGAGGATATTTTCCGTCTTCACTTCCCTCAGCGGTACTGCTTCTGCCCATTTGGAGAAGTAATCAGTTGTTGCCAGGATGAAACGATGTCCCCGGGTCGATGCTGGCTCGATGGGGCCGACTATGTCAGTCCCCCACATTTCGAATGGCCAGCTAGCCACCGTTGGGTGTAGTAGATTCGGGTGTTGGTGGATAAAGTCTCCATGAATTTGACACGAGTGGCATTGCTTCGCATACTCGAGGCAGTCTTGGACCATAGTGGGCCAATAATAACCCATTCGTTTGATCTTTAATTTCATCTTCGGGCCTGCTTGGTGAGAACCGCAGAGTCCGTCGTGAACTTCCTGAACGACTCTTTCTGCTTCGTCAGGTCCTAAGCATCTCAGCCACAGAGAATTAAACGATCTCTTGTATAGAGTGTCGTTGACGAAAGCAAAAGATAGAGCTCGTTTCATGAGCTGATGTCTTAGGGACGCTTCTTCGGGCATTCGGTGGGACTTAAAGTAGTCTATGAAGACTTCCCTCTAGTCCTCGACCTTCTCATGGTCTTTTATTTGTAGGGTCGTCCGCTCAGCCGCTCCCTTTTCTTCGTATAATTCCGGAGATATTTCTGCCGGGGCGAGCACTTGACGGCTTTGTACTACGATTCTGACGTCGTCGAGATTTTCATCAGCCAGTTCTTTAGCGAGCTTAGCTAACGCGTCTGCTTTGCTATTTTCCGCTCGTGGTATACTTTCCAAGGTATAAAAGGGAATTTGGGTCAATAGTTGTTGCACCTTTTCGCCGTATTTCACCAACTCCGGTTTGCACGTTTGGTAGTCACCATGTACTTGACTAACGACCAGTTGAGAATCCCCGTATATAGAGAGGTCTTCAATTCCCATATCAATGGCGATCTCGAGGCCCGCTATCAAAGCTTCGTATTCGGCTTCATTGTTCGTCCTCGATTCCTTTAAGGAGAAAGCAAAGCGCATTATCCCTCCTTGTGGGGTTACGAAGATGAGGCCTACTCCCGATTTGATTATGGGGGTACATTGTTTGCGCTTCTTCATGGAGGATGCCCCGTCAAAATAGAGTTCCCATCGGGTATCACCGCCGCCGATCGCATCGAATGCATGTTCATCCGGCAAATCGCAGTTCAGAGGGGAACCGGCGGGTACTGGATGTTCGGCGAGGAAGTCGGCAATGGCCTGGCCTTTCACTGCCTTAAGAGGCTGATAGGTTATTGAAAACTCCATCAGGAGTAGAGCCCATTTAGAGAGTCGACCCGTCAATATAGCCTTTGACATCAAATATTTAAGAGGGTCCACCTTCGAGATGAGACGGACTTCATGCGCCAACGCATAGTGCCTGAGTTTTGTTATCGCGAAGATTAACGCCAAGCAGTGTTTTTCAATGGGAGAGTAATTGTTTTCTGCCCCTAGCAGAACTCGACTCAAGTAGTAGAGTGTTCTCCCTTTCCCTTGATCGTTCTCTTGTGCCTATAATGCGCCTAAAGAACCTTCTAGGGCAGTTGTATAAAGAATGAGAGGTTTTCCTTTGACCGGCGCAGCCAACACCGGAGGGCTCCTCAGGTATTGCTTGATCTCGTCTAGTGCACCTTGGCATTTGTGATCCCAAACGAATGGAGTTCCCTTTTTCATCAGGTGGCTGTAAGGACGGCATTTGCCTGAAAGATTGGTGATAAATCGCCGGATGTATGCGAGCTTCCCTTGGAGAGACCGCAACTGTTTGAGGGTTCTTGGCGGAGGCATTTCCACGATCGCCTTGATCTTGGATGGATCTATTTCGATACCTCGGTATCGGATGATGAATCCCAGGAATTTACCCGAGGAGACTCCAAACGCGCATTTGAGGGGATTCATCTTCAAATTATATTGCCGAAGGCGTTGAAATACAGTCTCCAGATGCTTTAAATGCTCTTCGTATGACATGCTCTTTACTACAAGGTCATCGATATAGCACTCGACGATGTCATGTATGAGGTCGTCGAAGATCTTTGTCATGGCCCTTTGATAGGTAGCGCCAGTGTTCTTTAGACCAAAAGGCATAACCCTGTAGCAGAATATACCCAAAGGGGTCCGGAAAGCGGTGCTTCTGGTCTTCGGGATGCATTTTTATCTGATTGTATCCTGACGAACTGTCCATAAAGGAGAAAACCTCGTGAGTGGACGTGTTATCTATCATTAGCTCGGTTACTGGTACTGGGAAATCGTCCTTTGGACAGGCTTTATTGAGATCCCTGAAATCCACGCATATGCGTACCGTCCCATTTTTCTTCATCACCGGGACGATATTGGCGATCCAGTCGGGATACTGGACTTCTTGGATAAATCCAGAGTCGATCAGCTTCTTAACTTCGGCGTTGATGCTCATCTCGAGCTCGAGCCGCATCCTTCTCGGCGCCTGCTTGACTGGTTTGATATCTGGGGATATTGCCAATTTATGCACAGCAATTTCCGGATCTAATCCTGGCATCTCAGAATAGTTCCACGCGAAGCAGTCTTTATGCTGTAGAAGCACGTTTTTTAACGCAGCCACCCTTTCTTCAGATAGCAGCTCGCTGACAAATGTCGGTCGCGGGTCATCTGCCGATCCCAATTCAATTCTCCTGAGGTTATCTGCAGTAGTATGAATGCCATCTTCCAGTTCTTTCGGAGCCGGCGGAAATTCTGAGATCACCTCATCATCGCTGTTCTCAAAGCACCAGGGAAAGTCATCCATGTTCTCAGGCTCTTCCTTAAATAACGTAATCGTATAACAGGTGCGAATCCGCTTCCAGGGCTGAGGTGGATCTAGTTCTACTTTTGCGACTTTGGGTTCATGCTTTTGTGGCGGCGTTACCCTCCATCCGTCGGACAAAGCGAATCTGCCCTGTTGGTACTGGTCCTCGACCCAGTTCTTGAAGGTGAAGCAGTCTTCAGTAGGATGTCCTATAGCTCGATGATAAGAGCAATAGCTCAGATGAGAAGCCTTGTTAGCTTGCTCAGGGTATCTAGACTCCGGAAGCGTGATCATTTGATGTTTTATAGCGAGCTTGAGTAACCTCTCCGTCTTATCTCGGGGAAAGGAGTATGCTCGACTCATCTTCTTCATGAGGGAGAAATCCGAGCCGTGCAATATCCGCTCACGTAACTCTCTAATCCCGCGTCGTCGTTGTCGGCTCCTCTTTCCGCTTCTTGATTTATTTCCGCCTCTGTGTAGGGCCTTTCGTACAGCGGGTTGACAGGGAGGAGCATCCTTGTCTTTTGCAGCCTGTTGAAACAAACGTTGCGTCCTGGCCTTCTCGTAGATGACCATCTCGCGGTCGTAGTCTTCCCGAGCCTTTTGACCCACTTTCCTGATAAGCTTGTCCATTCGTTCTTCAGACGACGGACTCGGCAGTTCAATCGCGGGATCTAGTTTTGATGAAGGGTTGGCATTTCCTGACAGGGCGTCCTCTTCTTCATCAAAAGTATATATGGCGTAGTTACTGTGTGCCCGTTCCCATTTTCCGGTTCTCGCATATCCAAGCCCAAGTGTTTCCATTTTCCCGTTAGGCAATTTGCGTTGGGTCCCAGGGACATCCCAAATCCTGTTGTAAAACCGAGCTTGTCGAACAGTCTGTTTTAAGGGTACTCCTTGGCGCTTCAATAGCCTCTTTAGTCCATTTGTGTAGTATCTAGGCAAACGGATAGGTTGGAGCCTATCGAGTGTAATATCCGTGCCATGCCAGATCTCTTTCTCTATTTTCGACTCTGAGGATCGGTAAAATAGGATTAACTTCTCACCCCTTTGCCTGGGAGGGACGTAAAATGTTTGCAGGTCCTGCACATTGTAAGCTTGAAGTGTGTCGAGATCCTTGTAGTGTTCTCGCGGCACCAGGGTGATTTGCAGACTCTGATCATCACTAGGGGGTGCTTGTATCGACAGCCGATTGGAGAACACGGCATTAACCTCATCTTCCGAGTCACTCCCGAAGACCAACATGGGGGCGGACGTCCCCGGGTTGTTGCGTTGAGATGGCCCCGCATAAACTATTTCTTCTTCTTCTTCTTCGGTATCGCTCCCGAAAACAGGGATGGTAGCGGCGGCTTTGTTCTCCGTCTCGCGACACTTTTCTGTATCCTCGAAATCTGGCAAAAAGTACTTCGCATCTTCGTATTTGCGGACTTCGTTCACGGAAAATGGGTTCAGTTCACCTGTCACGGTATACTCGAAACCATCCCTAAAGTACTTCATACACTGATGTTGTGTAGAAGGGACGATGTTGTACTCGTGTAACCAAGGACGACCGAGCAAGGCGTTGTAGCAGGTCTTGGCGTCAATGACATGAAATTTGATGTCTGTGACGAGTAGTCCAAAGTGTAATTTTAGTATCACGGATCCGAGAGTCCGTGACGATTGGGAATCGTAACCGGAGATGGTAATTTTGTCACGAGCGAGGTGTTGCACACTCATGCAGATCTCCTTTAACACCCGAACGTTAAGGAGATTAACGGAGGACCCATTATCCACTAGGATCTTGCCTATCTTGATATCATGGCAGTATCCAGAGACATATAGGGGACGGTTGTGGTCGCACGTCCCGAGGAGGAGGTCTTCGTCACCGAAAGTAATGTCGGCCGTATGCACTTCCTCCAGTTCATCCTTCATTCTTTCAGTAGCGAAGAAGGCTTGAAATTGCTCAGGTTCTTGTAACGCTTTAATCAGTGAATCTCGCGCTTCTTTTGATAATAGAAGGGCATCGAGAATGCTAAGCTGAGAAGGTAGCTTTCTTAGGTGCGCTAGGATCTTGTAGTCCACCTTACCCTTCCTGGGAGGGTCTTTGGCAGCCAGCTCTTTCACGACTTGGTCATCCAAAGTGATATCCTCAGTGACCTTTTCCTTTCCCTTATCTTTTCTATTCGTAGGCCCGAGATTCTTTTCTGGGAGTGTGTGATTGCGCAGCTGAATATTTTCGCAGGCTTCTAGTTCTTCCTCTTTCCCTAAAGCGGATTCTTTAAAGAGAGGGCCCAGAGCCATTTCTTCATCAGAGTCGCTCCCAAAGGTGAGAACTTGTGACCCTCTGGCGTTAACCATGTAACAGTTGCTAGTAGTTCCGTTGTGCCCTTCGGCAGTACTTCTTCATTCCCGGCGAGTCTTGCGTTTCATGCGCTTAAAATGTTGCCGATGAGCAACATATCCCTGCCACCATATCCTAAAGGCGTCGCACTCCTCCGTGGGGTGTGAAATTTTTCGATGATATGTGCAATAATTAGGGTGCCTCTCCGCCCCGTCGAGCGTGTCTCCTTCCGAGGGTGGTAGCTTCATTCCCACTGACATGGCTTTGGCAAACCTTTTCCTCGTCATGGATATCTTCTTGTCTGCCTCGGATGCCCTTCGATCTGGCGGGAGTACTTCAACTCTTTCGTTCAGTCGCCTGTATTTGGCTCCTTCCGATGCGGCCATCTCACGCTCCTGATCCGCTTTACTCTTTAGACGAATCTCATCCAGAAAGGCGTCGATCATTTCATCTGTTGGCCATACGCGCTCTGGTTCAGGCTCTGTCCCTTGTTTCTTAGTGCCAGGAGTTTTTTCATCGTCGGTAGATGAGTGGGAGATTACGTTACAACTCGCCACATATCCCTCGGATTCATCCGCCGAGCTTTCTCCATCATCTCCCTCTTGAAAGATGTGGTTGAGGAACTCTTGCAGTGTGACAGGAGTTCGCGCCTTCTGATTGTGCTCTTCCATCGCATCGATTTGCTTCTGCAATTTCGTGCGCTTGTCTTCAGGCTTCACGGGCTTCTGGGATTTCTTCTTCTTTTTCTTCGAAGATTTCGACGGTTGGGCGTGAGTGCTTGTGCCATTATCACAAACCATCGTAGTTGAGCGCGGCTTCAACATTCCTTCGATAATTTGAGGTTCAAGAGGGTCCGTCCATTCGATTGCCGGGCACGCATGAAGGTCCTTCAGCATTCTTTTGGTTTTAGTTGACAGCACGACCTCCCATGGAGCTTCCCTGATAAAGGAACAGGTTGCCCCCGGTGTATCTGCCTTCTTAGGAGCATGCGGCTGTGGTGGGTTCACCTTCCACTTTTCGGACAGTACGAACTTCCCCTGGAGGTATTGGTCTTCAATCCATCCTTTGAAGACGAAGCAATCCTCAATCGGATGACTTACCGTTTGGTGGTAAGGGCAATAGTTAGGGTTATTCACCTCAGTGGGTTGTGGCGGTCGCCTTGGATTTGGTAGGTTTATCAGTCTGTTGCGTACTGCCAGCTCGAATAACCGTTTCGTCTTATCTCGTGGGAACGAGTAGGGACGCTTCATCTTTTTATTATAATACTGGCGTCTTTCTTCCAATTGATCCGCCATCTTCGGGGCATTAGGCTGCTGCTGGGCATTGGCGACGAAGGTTGCCCTTCCTTTACCCTTGTCAATCCAAGGTTCCGACTTTGGAGGGGTGGTTTATGACCCATCTGGTCCATCTGAGCCAACTTGTCGATTAAAGCCTGGAATGTGGTTGGCTTAAAGAACATCATAAACTGGGAAATAGTTGCGTGAGGGTCTAGGGTTCCGACGAACATGCCCACGGCGGGCGCTTCCTCAATGCGTTGCTCGCATTTCGACCACAAATTTCGCCAGCGTATAGCATACTGGACCCAAGTTTCGCCTGGTTTTACCCTGGCGTTAATCAATGCCGTTATTGGGGTGCGTTCGCTGGCGCTTGCGAATCGCTGCGTGAATAATAACTCCATTTCAGCGAATGTCTTGATAGAATCGTTCGGGAGTTCCGAATACCATTCGAACACTGTTTCTGATAAGCTGCCCACGAACTGGCGAAGCAACAGTTTATCATCACCGCCGGTGTTACCGCAAAGGGCCCTGAACTGGGCGACATGTTGGTGGGGATTGCCGGTCCCCTTGTACACGTGGAATTTTGGTATTGTATAACCCGGCGGGTATTTGATTTGGTCGTACCAGCTCGGATACGGCCGGACCGTTTTTACGACTTGACCCGCTGCCTCCGTTGCATGATGAACCCGGATTTGCTGGGCTATATAGTCGACCAAATCAGCCTTAGAGATTGTCTCTTCTTTGGCCGTTGAGAGGGCCGGTGATGGATTTGACGTTTCTCCCTTGTCGTCTTCAAGGACGATCGGGGGATCCTCAGCGGGTGGGTCCTGTTGGATCATCATCCCTATCATATCTTGGAAGAGAAGGCCCATACGCTGTATATTGGCTGCTTGTTCAGCGGCCTCTTTGTCCTTCTTCTCCAATATTCGGCGAAGGAACTCAGCGTCGGTTTCTTCCTCCTGGCGTTCGTCTGAGGACGTTTCTGGGTTTTCTTTTGGCCCGGTAAGTGCGATCATAGCATTCATCATTTCCTGGAGCTTTTGCTGTTGCTCCTGAGCTTTTGTCACCGACCGTGTAAGCGGTCTATGACCTGTAGACGCACGGCCGTCTTCTTTTCCTGACGCCATGTATACGGTATGGACCATCGTGCCCCCAGACTTAGGGTGTCTGGGCTTAGTGCCTCTAGCTGTCGTTGCAAGCTGGGGGATCTTCTCTGGCTTCCTTCTTTTGTGGGCAGTGGGGGCTGATGGGGCCGTTGAGGCGGGCACCCAGACGGCCTTTCGTGGTTTAGCCTGGTGACTGGCTTCCGGTTGGATTTTCAGCTTCTTGTGCTGGCGGGAGAAGTTTGGATCGATCATCGAGTCTCGGGCCTGCCGCCAAACCTTATAGATTTTGGAAGATAGCCGTTGAGGAGGTTGGAGCTGTTCCGGCTTCACTTCTATAGCCCTTTTTGGCGGAGGGGGAGACCTCTTTAGCACCGCAGTAGGGGAATTCCTACGCACCTTATTTAGCATCTCAAAGCTGTTCCCAGTTAGAACAGCAGCATTAACTTCTGTCGTCGGGGCTGATGGAGTTAGCCCAGAGGGGGAGTTGCCCCCAGCCTTCCTTACTCGGCGCCAATGGCGACGTCGAGCGTGTCGAGCGGACGGCACTGGTTCAACGATGAGAATGGCTTTGTCTTGCCCCCTGTGCAGGTAGGGGGTCGCTGCTGGTGTTAGCCTGTCAAAGACCGATGTCCTTTGGGTAGCAAGAGCGGGAGCTGGAGCCGTCAATCTTGTAAAGACTGAATTTTTGGCAGGGGAAGCCGCTTTGATGACTTCAGGAGTAGGACTGGTCACTTTCTTAGAAGCAGCCTTCTCTGGGATTGTAGGCCCCATTGTGGGTCCACAGGAGTCTTGGCCCAGTCTAGAGAAGACCGAGACGCTGGTGTTGGGCGACCCGTTGAGAGGGGCCGCGGCAGGGGTAAGACGATCAAAGACCGACTTCTTGGGAGCTTCCTTTGTCAGCATCGGAGCGATGAAGCTTGTCGGCGGGAACATGGTCCCAAAGAACAATCCTGTGGTGGCTCGAGTGACCTGTTCCACGGGCATGGTAAACAACGAAGCAGCTTGGGGTCCGTAGGCTATACCTCCTGGCGAGGCAGAGCGTTGGTTGCAATTGCAGTCGGAGCATGTCGCGCAAGTGGAAGCCATCGATTCTTTGCTTTCTGCAATAAGCAAGACGCCGAATCTTAGTACCTTGAAACCCCAGGGCAACTATTAGCAAACCGTGTTTGGTTCGCGAATCACGACACACGAAGTGTGGAGTGGAAAGAGGAAAAGGTTCCACCGGGCGTGCCAGAATCTGTTCCCCTCCGAATGACGACGCGACGGCGTACGTCTTGCCTGAGATTCGGGGCAGATGCTAATTGGTGCTATCTGTCCATCTCTCCGAAAATGCCAAGTTGATTTATGGAACTGTGTATCGAAGGTTTAGACGGATGCGACCGATGTAGCAGACTTCGTCAGATTCCCCCTCGCTTGAGGGGTTTTTGATTGTGGGGACGCTCTTCCCTGCAGGCGCAAGCCCCTGCAGTTAATTACGCTACCGCTTCGCGGTAACAACTTTCTCCTTCTCCAAAATTTCACTTCGTGTCATGGGTGTTTGTTTTGTGTTTATTTGCCCATGGATTGTATACGGAGATAGAGTTATGTCGTCGCCCGTAGGGCGTGGATTAGTCCAAATTCGTATTATCTTAGATTTGGGTTTGGGGATTTGGTTTGAGGATACGTTAGCCATATTTGAGACCAAGATCGACTCAAACGTTTGTTAAGGATACGTAAGTCCAATTTGAGACTAAGATCAACCTAACAGGATCGTTTAGATCCGACAGAGGAGCATTTGGACTCTATTGTTCCGATTAAGGGACATAGTGGTCCATTGCATATATGGCCGTCGGGACCCGTCACCTCTCTGACGACATTGAAGGATTACAACGACAGATATCAGAGGAGTTCAGAGATGTACCCTTGAACCAAAGTTGATTAGAGGGATTCATAGTCCAGTCTGTTTGAAGGTTTAAGGATACGTTAGCCATATCTGAGGCTAAGATCAACTTAAATGGGATCGTTTAGATCCGGCAAAAGAGCATTGGTGGCTCTATTGCTCCATTTTAGGGACATAGTGGTCCTTTGCCAGTTTAGGGACATGATGGCTTCTCTGGTAGTTTAAGGACATTGCGGTCCATGGGTAGTTTAAGGACATTGCGGTCCATGGGTAGTTTAAAGACGTCTCGGTCGATGGGTAGTTTAAAGACATCTCGGTCGAGGTTAAGGACGTCGTAGTCCATGGGTTTGAGGACCCCACTGTCCATTGTTAGTTTTAAGACATCTCGGTCGAGGTTAAGGACGTCGTAGTCCATGGGTTTAAGGATCCCACAGTCCATTGTTAGTTTTAAGACATCTCGATCGAGGTTAAGGACGTCGTAGTCCATGGGTTTAAGGACCCCACAGTCCATTGTTAGTTTTAAGACATCTCGGTCGAGGTTAAGGACGTCGTAGTCCATGGGTTTAAGGACCCCACAGTCCATTGTTAGTTTTAAGACATCTCGGTCGAGGTTAAGGACGTCGTAGTCCATGGGTTTAAGGACCCCATAGTCCATTGTTAGTTTTAAGACATCTCGGTCGAGGTTAAGGACGTCGTAGTCCATGGGTTTAAGGACCCCACAGTCCATATCAATGTGTGGTTATCAGGACCCGTCACCTCTTTAAAGACGTTGAATGATTACAACGCCGAGTATCAAAGGAGTGAAGAGATGTACCCTGGAACCGGGGTGGATTAAATAGTCTTTAGCCCAATTTGGGATCAAGACCAATTAATTATGTTATGAGCCCATTAGCCCAATTAATTACGAATTGAGGACTTATGGCCAGTTTGGGCTAAGTCCAATCATGTCTTGGATATCGGCCCTTCTGTTGGTCCCTTGAAGGAGAGGCTTTGCCTCTAGCCATTTAGCCAATTGGGCTAAAATTAGTGTTAAACACTAAAGATCAGCAGTGTTGAACACTGGGAACAAGTTATTGTTTTAACACTAAAAGACAGTTGGTGTTAAATACCAGCAACAGGAGGTTCAAATTAGTGTTAAACACTAGAGCAAATCAGTGTCAAACACTAGCAGCAGAGATTTCAAATTAGTGTTAAACACTAGGAATAATCAGTGTTAAACACTGTTAGCAGAAATTTTAATTTAGTGTTGAACACTAAGGAAATTAATGTTAAACTCTGTCAACAGAGATTTTAATTTAGTGTTAAACACTAAGAGATTCAGTGTTAAACACTGCAAGAAAGCTCTTTAATTAGTGTTGAACACTAAGGCAAAACAGCGTTTAACATTGGATTCCGGGGTTCCAATTTAGTGTTAAACACTAAGGCAAGATTGGTCACGTGGTAGCACGTGAGGGCGCCCTCCCTTCCTTTGTTCTGCTGAGAATATTGCATCTTTTGGAGCATCACGTGCCATCACGTGACGGGCATTTAAATGCTTATATGTTAAAGCTTCTGCCAAGGGTCACGTGGGTCACGTGAGGCACTGCCTCAAAGGGTCTTTCTGTGGATCTTTTCAGGGGTCACGTGGTGGCACGTGACCCTGCCTCTATGTATGTTTTTTAGAAGATCTGTTAATTAAATTCTTTGTAGGGTTGAACCCTAACAATAATTTTAGAGGAATTAAATTCCTATTTCCTTCTGAAGATTTATATTCTGGGATAGAGTTAAACTCTGAATTTTCTGTAGGAATTAAATTCCTCATATATGTGAAGAACTGAATAGGGTTAAACCCTAATAAAAGCTTTAAGGAAATAAACTCCCACTCTCTGTTAAAGAATTATTTTGAGGAATGAGATTCTGTCATAGGGTGAAACCCTAATTTCTTCTTGCTTGAAGGAATTAAATTCCTGTTATTTTAACAGAACTAAGTTCTTAATGAGGGTTAAACCCTGGATCTGTTTATTCTGAAGGAATTAAATTCCCATAACATAGGGTCAAACCCTAATTTTATTTTAAAGGAATTAAATTCCTACAGTTCTGTGAGAATTAAATTCTCAAGCTTCCATTCCCTCTCTATGCTTTGGATCTACATGGCAGGATCTCAACCCATTGAGAATTAAATTCTCAACATTAAGGGGAGATGTGCACTTTACAGAACCTCCACCAAAGAGAGAACTATGCTCTTCTGTTTTATGTCAGAGTTAAACTCTGTTGAGAATTAAATTCTCTTTTTTTTTTCCAAAAAGCCTTCCCTTTCTTACCTAGGGTTTTCTTTTGCAGAAGATCCAAGTTCCTCAAAATATCAAGGCTCTCTCTCTTTTCTTCCCTCTGCCTATATATCTTTTTTTTGCATGTCTCTTGGCTCCTATTTATAGGACAAGCAGCCGAATCAATTGGTTTTTGGTGAATCTTTCATTGAGAGATTTGATTTGCATTCATCATTCATCTGGTCCTTTAGATTATTAGGTGAATTTTATCCACCATTGGATTTTAAATCCAGAGATTCTCCTTTGTTATTTCGGTTGGATTTTGAGGGGAAATCTTTCCAAGTTCAGGATTTTTCCACAAATAAAAGATATTTAATCATCTTTAAATCTTTAATTCAATCGGTTACTTTTGGAAAGATTTGAGAGCCCTTTCTCAGAATTTAATTCTGTTGACAGATAGGCTTTGAAAGCCGGTCACGTGTGGCCACGTGACCCTTGGTCACGTGTGGGCACGTGACCCCCTTTGGAGTGAGACCTCTTCTTCCTTTTTGCGCTCTGCCTTCTGGATGCCGCCTAGCCGTCACGTGCCACCACGTGACCCCTGGTCACGTGTGAGCACGTGACCCTCGTCTGGCGCTTTTTCTTGATTTAATCAGGGAGTTGAGTCTGCTGCTTTTGAGTGTCACGTGCCAACACGTGACCCTGGTCACGTGGGAGCACGTGACCCTTTCTGAAGCCCTTTTCATTGATTAGCTGATTGTGCCTTTGCCGCTGCTTTAAGGCGTCACGTGCCAACACGTGACTGCTGGTCACGTGCCAACACGTGACTGCTGGTCACGTGTGAGCACGTGACCCTTTTCTGAGGCCTCTTCTGTAGGCTTTCCTGATTTTAAATCAGGAAACAATGTGTTCATATTGAATTGGAATATTGTAGATTATAGATTGACTTGAATCATATTCAAGTCAGATTAATCAGACTCAAATCCGAGTCGGACAATCAGAAATATGAATCGAGGTCTTATAATTTCTAGGGTCCTTAGGGTAATTTATAAACTTGAGGGGGTTTTATTTAAAAAATACTTTTATATATTTTTCAAAATACACCTTAAGTATTTATTGTTCGTCTTTAGAGTTGTAATGATGGTGGATTTTATGTTATGACATTTCTAGTGAAAATATCCTAGTTTTATAAATAAGGGTATTTATCTGTAATATTGATTTATTTGAAGTTCATGGTATTTTAGTATAAAATTTATTATTGTGATTTTTTAGAAAAAGGTGGAAAATTTATATTATAATAAAATAGATATTTAAATAATAAATATACATATGTTTATACAAAAATAATTTTAATAAATATTTTATATTCAAAAAATCTTATTTTCTTAAGATGTCGTATTTTAAACCTTTCGAGACCGAATGCTCCTTGCGGAGATCTGACTCTCGCACTACTAACCCGAGGATGCGCGATAAACCGCACAATCCCGAACGGGTTCCCCAAAAATGGGTTGTAGCGGTGCTTTGCAAAAATTGTAAAATACTAATCCTTTAGAAAACGGTTTTATAAAGTATAAGGTATTTATTTGCAAAGTGTAAGTTTCCGTATTTTAGATTCTAGGGTTTCCTAAGCCAACTAGCCTATTTCTAAATGGTCTAAACGACAAGTCGTTAGATGTCTCAAATCGCCTCTTCACCGCCAATTGTGACCAGGTAAGTACAAGTGAGGAAGGAGGGAACCGCTCACGAATCGTGAGATGAGCTTTTTAAAGTTACCTAAGCTCACTTGCCTAGCCTAGACACCACAAAATCAGGTTTAGATAAACGATCGATGTCCACAACTTATCATGTTTTCTTAATAAGAAGTATTTATTTAAAAGTGTATCAAATCTAAAACTTTTAAGAATGCTTTTATTAAGAATATGGTATTTAAATGAAAGTTTCGTTTTATCGTATTCTAAGTTTTTTGTTGATGTCGTTTAAGGTTGTATTTGCGTGTGTATAGAGGTAGGTCATTATCTCGTGCTCTACATTAAATGTATAGCAAAATTAAGGGGTTAAATGTGAAATCGAAACATGATGGTATTAAAGCGAAAAATACGATAAATTGGAAAGGTTATCATTTCATGTGAGAGAACTTATTCAAATTGATTTTTAAAAGTTTAATAGTCAAGATAAAGATGTTTAAATATGAATGTATTGGTGAGAAGTGAATTTTTATAGAAAACCGAATCGGAAATCGGATTTGTTCCGATTCCGTCGGGTTTCGTAATTTCGTATTTTAGAGAAATAGAAAGAAGAATAGAAAGAGACTTACGGGTTTCGATATATACTAAGGAGTGAGGGGGGACTAAAGGAGTTGCCGAGGCGCTGCTTCGTCGCCGGTTGTTCCTAAAAACGTCGCCGGAATTCCCACCGGAAATTCGTCGGAGCTTCGCCGTGCACTCGTTTTCAAATTACACACTTCTTGGAAAATTTTGAGAGAGTGAGCTTAGGGTTTTGGGATGAGAGGGTAGAGGATAGGGGGTGTATTTATAGGATAGGCTAGGGTAGGATATGTGAAAAGTTAAAAATAAAAATGTGATAAAATGTAATAAAAATATATTAAAAGTGGAGTAATTGGGGTTTTTAAAGAGCTCTGGAAGTGTTCTGAAACTGAAATTTTGCAGGTGCATAGGGAATATGAAAAGACATAACTTTCATGTTGTGACCATCGCCGGAATCGGCCGACTCGGGGGTGACTCGACCGTGACTCGGCCGGAGCACTGAGTCGGCCGAGTCAAGGCCGAGTTGGCCGATTCCCGGCCGAGTCCGGTGGCCTGGATCCTTCCCGACGGTTCATATAACTCCTGCAAGTGTTACATCTTTGGGTGCAGTGGGGGTTTTTGTGAGATATGCACGTGTAAACTCTTGGTATTCTAAAGGTTTTAAAAAAATCAATATTAAAAATAATGTGGGGTATGTGATTTGAACTCTTGTGGCTTGGTTCAGCAGTGCAAGGTATTACCAATGAGCTACACGCTCCTTCTTGTAATTATTGTGGAAAAATAAATACTTAAAGTGGTAACAGAAACATTAAATACCCCAAGTTTACTTCAAATTTTAAATCAATTTTATGTATAAAAAATTGGAGTTGTTACAGTTCATGTTGAAGTGTAATATTGTAGATTTATATGGTACTTGAATCATATTCAAGTCGGATTATAATCAGACTCAAACCCGAGTCGGACAGTAGAAATGTAAATCGAAGTCCTATATTTACTAGGGTCTTTAGGGTAATTTATAAAACTTAAGGGGGTTTTATGTAAAAATACTTTTATATACTTTTCAAAATACACCTTAAGTATTCATTATTCGTCTTTAGAGTTATAATGAATGTGCATTTTATATTATGATATTTCTAGTGAAAATACCCTAGTTTTATAAATAAGGTATTTATCTGTAATATTGATTTATTTGAAGTTCATGATATTTTAGTGTAAAATTAATTCTTGTGATTTTTAGAAAAAGGTGGAATATTTATATTATAATAAAATAGATATTTAAATAATAAATTTGCATATATTTATACAAAAATAATTTTAATAAATATTTTATATTCCAAAAATCTCATTTTTCTTAAGATGTCGTATTTTAAACCTTTCGAGACCGAATGCTCCTTGCGGAGGTCTGAATCTCGCATTACTAAGCCCGAGGATGTGCGATAATCCGCACCATCCCGAACGGGTTCCCTAAAAATGGGTTGTAGCGGCGCTTTGCAAAGATTGTAAAATACCAACCTTTTAGAAAACGGTTTTATAAAGTAAAAGGTATTTATTTGTAAAAATGTCAATTTTCCGTATTTTAAATTCTAGGGTTTCCTAAGTCAACTAGCCTATTTTTAAATGGTCTAAACGACAAGTCGTTAGATGCCTCAAATCGACTCTTCACCGCCAATTGTGGCCAGGTAAGTACAAATGAGGAAAGGAGGGATCCGCTCACGAATCACCGTAAGACGGGACTTTTAAAGTTACCTTTCTCACTTGCCTAGCCTAGACACCACAAAGTCAGATTTAGATAAATGACCGATATCCACAACTTATCGTACTATTCTTAGTATAAGGTATTTGTTTTAAAAGTGTATCAAAGCTAAAACTTATAGAAATGGTTTTATTAAGAATATGGTATTTAAATGAAAGTATTGTTTTATCGTATTCTAAGTTTTTTGATGATATCATTTAGGGTTGTTGTCACGCCCCGCTTCCCAGAGTACGCTAAATCGGGCACGTGACATAGCCAACCATGCTACCTATGGGTAGGAAGTATCCATCCACAGTCACATTACGGCTGTAGAGATATCAAGAACAAAATATAACTATCTAAAACATGTCTATAAGCCAAGATAATATGAGTCAATAATAAAAAAGTGCGGAAGCAAAAGATCCAATACAAGTAACTGGAATGTACGTCCCATAATGCGGGCTCACATCAGGAATAAACTGCAGAAAATAAAGGAACTAGCTACTACTGAAACTCACAGCTCAGCCTGCTGGCTGAAGTACTCCTACTCGGACTGCAGTAACGGTACAGAATCTGGGCCATGCAAAACCCAGACGTCAGCGCGTCATGTCATCAAGTAATAAAATATGAACAGAGTATCAGGCAATGCAAATATAAACATGAATGAAAAGCAGGGGTAATAATAATATAAATCAAGCAGTGCAGGGTAGTGTGCAGTGAGTAAACTAAACTGTTCTATTGGGTTTTCTACTCTAAAGTCTTTGAAATCAAATTGATGAATCATCGATATAACTCAATAGTATCACGTGCATACCCGGGGCCACGGTCTATAGACTCTCGGGCTGAAACCGAGACGTGCCGCTAGGCAATAAAAAGTAGCAGGTACAGACGAGTGATGTCAGCATCATCACTCCGGGGCTGGCCTAGCCCGTAAGACTGATCAGAACAGATATCAAACTGTTGAGTTACAAGTCAGGTTTCACCATTGATTTCCCCATATCCCCCAGTTATAAGTGTTCAAGTCAGGGATTCAGTAATCAAGAACTAATGCCAATTCAGGATCCGGTAAGAGCAGGTTTGTCTGGATAGACAACAGGAACGGTCCGTGAGGACTACATGTCAGGTTTGTTGGCATTAGACACAAGATCAAGTAACGGGTCAAGTCATGGTACATCAGGTCCAGTCAAGTAGTATACGGTACTATGTCGGGTCAATCAATATGTGTGTAGCAAATCAGGCCAGGGTGTAAAAGAGAACATGTGGGTACTTATAGACAGCAAGCATAAGGTTATAATAATCAAGCATGGTTATTAACAACACGATCTAAGTAATAAGTTAAGCAATAAAGCAGATTTAATTAATTAGCTGTACAGTTATCAGTTGTGTTTAACAGACCATGTCAGCATTATGTGAATACATTATGATAGATGTGAATGCTGCAAAACAGGTTAATAAATATTGAGTGATCCATGGATGCGACGACATGTATAATCTGTTTAATGGATGCAGTTGTAATTAGACCGGTTAAAGTTGCACATGGATGTTTGATAGGCTAAACTGGATAAAAGGGTATCATAGCAATAAACAAATGTGATCTATCATATACCGGTGATTGTTAGATATAAACAATCAGATGTAAGATTAAGTTTCAAGTTCGGAATTATAAAAATGTGTAACGGATTTTATACGGTTAACTTGAAATCCATTTCTTTCGATTCTAATTAGAGATTTAAAAGGAAATAAGTAATTTAGCATATGAATAGTTTAAAATAGCATGTAGCAAGTTTCACTTGCCTCGACGGGTCGCGAAACGGAAAACGGAACGTTACGCGTTGACGGGGAAAGTCGCGACGCGCGCACGGTTCACAGAATGAACCCAAACAACGAACAGTGGAGTCCCACGGGTCGTAGGTCCTCGCTGGGTCATCGGAAAACGTCGTCGGCACCATCGGATTCTGGCGAACAGTGACAACAGAAAAGAACAAATCTTTATCAAGAAAAGAAAGAAAGCAAGGAAAAGAACCAGGGAAAGTGAGGGTACTAAAGCATACAGGGTTGCAGAGGGGTGCTGCGGTGGCGGCGAGACCAGTCGTGGCGAGATCGACGGGCTCCGGCGAACAACTGCAGAGAGCATCGGGCATGGTAAGACTGAAGAACAGAGAAGCAAGAAGGAGGGAAAGAAGAAGGGAGGAAGTAAGGGTGTAGGCTTACAGGGTTGTCGGGGATCTGGGGCGCAAGGACGAGGTCACCGACGGCGATTCCCGGCGGTGCAGATGCGTGCAGGGGTGCACGGCCGCTCGTACAGGTGCTCGAGGATGCAGGGATTACTCTGTGGAGAGGAGGTAGGTGGAAGCGGAGGAGGTAGTCGTGGAGATGGCGAGGTCGAGGGCTTCGTCGTCGGCTGCGCGACGAGGAGAGAGGCAGTGGCTGGGTTTTCTGAGGTGGGTTGGTACAGTTTGAAGACGACGAGGAAGAAGAAAAAATATAAAGAGAAGAGAGAGAGAGAGATACTCGGGGAGGAGAGAGAGAGGAAGATTGAGAGAGATAAAGAGACGAGAGAGAGACGCGGTAGAGAGAAAGAGAGATCGAGAGGAGAAAGATAGAGAGGAAGAGAGAGATCGAGAGGAGAGAGAGAGAATCAGAAGGAGAATGAAAGTTGTCTTTTTGCGCCCGCGAGAGAGAGAGAAAGAGAAGGGGAAAGGAGAGAGATAGAGAGAGACGTGTGGGGCCCAAAGGGTTTAAAAGAATTGTGATTGGCTCGTGGCCAACCAAGGAAAAAGAAAGAGAAAGATTTGTGGGTTGAACAGTTAGGGAAAAAACTTTAAAAGATTTTAAAGGAAAAAAAATAGGAAATATTTTCTGGGGTTAGGGATTTAATTTCGTTGGTTTTTAAAAATATTAGAAAATAGGATTTGGCGCGAATGCAACATATTTCGGAATTGCGCCCGGGTCGGGTCCAAAAATTTGAATTTGAAATAAGAAAATTATTGGCGGGTTCCAAAAATTAAAATGAAGGATTTTATAATTAAAAAGCATACCCCCAAGAACGGACGCACGTACGTGCGTGTAGCCGTCCAAACACGTCCATTTCACTGAACGGGACGAGAACACGATGCAAGGACGCTACCATAGGGTTAGGGGTGCCAAGCAGGCCGTGACAAGTATTTTAAATTATTTTTAAATGACTTAAATTGTTATATGCAGAAATATAAAATTTTAGTGTAAACTATAACTAGTGACAGTCAAAGCAGTATAAATAAAATAAATACCACACACCGCAAATACGGTAACAGAATTTGTAAAACTGGACTCGATTGTTACATTATACCCAACTATAAAAGAATTTCGTCCTCGAAATTCCAAGAACACAAAAGATAGACGACCGACAACTACAAGAAGAGATGAGGAAACTTCTGCCGGATTTTATCTTCTCGTTCCTAAGTGGACTCTCCATGCGAGCGATTACCCCAAGAAACAAGTACAAGAGGGATAACCTTGTTCTTAAGAACCTTTTCCCTTCGATCCACAATTTCAACCGATCGCTCCTCAAAAGTCAAATCTTCTCGTACCGTCAGCTCCGAATGATCCAACACATGCGTTTCATCTCGAATATACTTACGGAGTTGAGATACGTGAAACACATCGTGCACATTTGCCAAGGACTGCGGTAACGCCAAACGGTACGCTACTTCACCAACACGCTCCAAGATCTCAAAGGGTCCAACGAATCGAGGACTGAGCTTTCCTCGACTTCCAAAACGAATCACCCCTCTAGTCGGTGATATCTTCAAGAATACCAAATCCCCCACGGCGAACTCTAGAGGTCTTCTCGACGTATCTGCCCAACTCTTCTGTCTGTCCTGAGCTGCTTTCATATGATTCCGAATAGCGTTAACTTTCTCAACTGTCTGTACAACTACATCTGGTCCCAACAATCTTCATTCACCGAAGTCGTCCCAACAAACAGGGGAACGGCATTTGCGACCATACAAAGCTTCAAACGGAGCCATCTGAATAGTTGCCTGGAAACTGTTGTTATAAGAAAACTCCACCAAATGTAGATGATCCTCCTAAGGACCCTTGAAGTCCAACATGCATGCTCTCAACATATCTTCAAGAGTTTGGATCGTTCTCTCCGACTGTCCATCAGTTTGAGGATGATAAACTGTGCTAAACTTCAATCGAGTCCCCAAACTTTCCTGTAAACTTCTCCAGAAGTGTGATAAGAACCGAGTGTCACTATCGGATACGATGCTTACCGGTACTCCATGTAATCTTACAATCTTCTGCATGTACCGCTCCACCAAAGTTTCTGTTGATTGACCAGCCCGAAAAGGAATAAAATGAGCTGCCTTGGTCAAACGATCAACAATCACCCATACTGCATTGTTGCCTTTTGGACTCCGCGGTAGAGCTGTCATGAAATCCATGGTTATATGTTCCCACTTTCACTGAGGAATCGGAAGTGGTTGCAATAAACCAGCAACCCTTTGATGTTCAGCCTTAACTTACTGACACACCAAGCACTTAGCCACAAAGCGAGCGATCTCTCGTTTCATGCCTTCCCACCAGAAATGCCGTCGTAAGTCTCGGTACATCTTCGTGCCTCCTGGATGTACGGAATAAGCTGAACCGTGTGCCTCCTTCATAAGTTCTTCGTGAATGTCTCCCTTTGGCACACAGAAACGGCTACCATATCTCAACGAACCATCTTCGTGGATCAATAAATCTGCTCGTAGTCCGGCTTCAACCTGCTCTCGAAACTTTTGCAATCAGGATCCTGCGATTGCGCTGCTTTAATATTCTCGATTAACGACGAATGTACTTACAGCTGTATCAACTGTCCCGAAGAATGCGGTAGCACAACCTCCAAATCAAATCTTCGAAAGTCTTCAACGAGTTCTTTCTGCGTAGTCAACATCTGAATTGCCGGTAATCGACTAAGCGCATCCGGCACAACATTAACTTTTACCGGATGGTATTTAAGATCAAGATTGTAGTCAGCCATCAGCTCTAACCATCTACGCTATCTCATATTAAGCTCCTTCTGCGTGAACACATACTTCAAACTCTTATGATCCGTGAAAACTTTGACCCTTTCGCCCAAAAGGTAGTGTCTCCAAATCTTCAAAGCGAAAATCACAGCCGCAAGCTCCAAGTCATGAGTTAGGTAATTCTTCTCATGGGTCTTCAACTGTCTTGATGCGTACGCTACAACCTTCCTATGTTGCATCAAAACACATTCCAATCCTTTTCCAGATGCGTAGCTGTGAACCACCAATCCTCCGGAATTGTCTGGCACGGTCAGAATTGGGGCAGTTATCAATTTTTGCTTCAACGTCTCAAAAGCTAACGCACATCTATCCGTCCACACAAAAGGTACCTCCTTGTGTGTAAGCTTGGTTAACGGCTCCGCCAGACGAGCAAAGTTCTCCACAAATCTTCTGTAATACCCGGCGAGTCCAAGAAAACTTCTTATCTCCGCAACATTCTTTGGAATCGGCCAATCTCGAACTGCTGCAATCTTTTTTGGATCGACGGCGATTCCATCGCCAGACACAACATGCCCCAAAAACTTTACTTCTTCCTGCCAAAACTCGCACTCGCTCAGCATGCTCTTCAAAACTCTTCGAATAGACCAAAATATCGTTAATGAACACCACAATAAACTGGTCCAAGAATGGCGAAAAGATTCGGTTCATCAAGTCCATGAATATCGCCAGTGCATTCGTTACTCCGAAGGGCATCACTAAGTACTCGTAATGTCCATACCGAGTTCGGAACTCCGTCTTACAAATATCTTCAGCTTTCACTCGGACCTGATGATATCCGGATCGCAAATCCAGTTTCGAGAATACCCTCGCGCCACTAAGTTGCTCAAAAAGTTCGCCAATGCGAGGGATCGGGTACTTGTTCTTAATAGTCACCCGATTTAATTCTCGATAGTCGATACACATCCTCCTTGTGCCATCTTTCTTCTTGACTAGAAGAACTGGAGCTCCCCAAGACGAGTTACTGCTTCGAATCCAACCCTTCTCAAGCAGTTCAGCAACCTGTTTCTTGACTTCTTCCAACTCTACTGGTGCCATTGGATAATACGGTTTAGATACTTGCGCTGCACTAGGAATTAGATCAATTGCGAACTCCACGTCTCGCTTCGGCGGTAAACCCGATATATCTTCAAACACGTCCATAAAATCGCGAACAACAGCTGGCTCTTCACGTTCATCAACCTCCATTGATGCAAGAATATTATTTGTCGGCCTAGCCCTAAACTCGACTGGCCCGACAGATCTGCTTCCTCCAGTGAAAGTAAACTCGGGATGTCCGGGAATCTGGAAAATTACTTTCTTTGCCCTACAATCAATGTGAGCGTGGAAAGTGCCGAGAAAATCCATTCCCAAGATGACTTCATAGCTGCCCGTATCAATCACCAAGAAATCTGCAAAAAGCTCCCGTCCGCAAACAACAACTGTACAATCTTTACATTCCCTACTAGATATGATTTTTCCATTCCCAGTGTGTATGTCCCAGAAGCTAGACAGGGTCGTGCAAGTTGTTCCCACCAAAAATTTCTGCGCAAAAGAGTCCAAGGTATCAAATGGCAGCGATACGCTTAAGGAAATACGAACCAGTATCTTCCGGGCTGTTTTTTGACAAACTCCCGAATGAGAAATGGATAAATTCTATTTGTATCGAAAGCGTCTCGATAAAACCTTCGATTTGATATATTATGGGCCTCATAATTCATCCGGGATCAAAAGTTATGAGCAAATGTCTATGCACATGTGATTTAAAGAAGAAAATGCGAACCAGTATTTTCCGAGCTGTATTTTGACAAACTCCGGAACGAAAAACAGCTAAATTCTAATGATATTAAAAGCATCTCGAAAAGACCTTCGATTTGATATATTATGGGCCTCATAATTCATCCGAGATCAAAAGTTATGAGCAAATGTGTTATACACGTGTAATCTAAAGTAATGCTCTACTACATGGGGAATGCATTTTTTAGTCCCACATCGGGAAAAGGAGAGCTGTCTTCTCTACCACTCCCATATAAATAAGAGGGGATACCTCTTAGAAAGGGTAGAGTAAAAATCCTCAAAGGATTCAATACTCAAAGGAGCTTAGTTCTCCAAGATAGGAGCATGCTCCTCCATAATGCGCATATGCGCAAGCGCCATGTGCGCTACGTGCAACGCACGTGTGCCTGCCATGCGGCACTACGTGCAACGCACGTGCGCACCACATGAGAATATTTAATAATATTAAAAGGAGCTTGTTCTCCATATATAGAAGCTTTGCTTCTCCTCATAATGCGCATGTGCGCCACGTGCAACGCACGTATGCCCGCCATGCGGCACCACGTGCAACGCACGTGCGCACAACAGATAGTGCCTTGCACTTGCTATGAACCTCTGGTTCTCAGATAAATAAATAAATAAAAATAGTGCCTTGCACTTGCTATGAACCTCTGGTTCTCAGATAAATAAATAAATAAAAATAGTGCCTTGCACTTGCTATGAACCTCTGGTTCTCTGAGACAGAAAGAAAGAAAAGATTTTCTTTTCTCTTCTTTGATCTAAATTTAGATCATTAAAAAGTGCTCTGCACTCATTTTCTTGAAACCAAAAGATTCTTGGTGCTTTGCACTATTTGAAGGGCCAGGCCCAAATCAAAATGACCTGACAGGCCAAAATAAATTGCAAGGCAATAAATGGGCAGAGCCCAAATAAATTGATGCTTTGCATCCTTTATATAAGGGCAGAGCCCAAATAAAATTGATACCTTGCATCATTCCTAAAAGGGTAGAGCCCAAAACAAATTGATACTCTGCATCCTTTCTGGGCAAGGCCCAAATAAAAATAAAAAAAAAGAAATGCAATGCAAAAGCAAATAAAATGTTGAACATTTCAACTGGACTTAGCCCAATTTTGGCCATAAGTCCTTAAATTAAATTGACTGAGCAAAATGGCTCTCCTAAATCAATCTACATCCGGTTCGAGGGTACATCTCCGAACTCCTTTGACATCCGTCGTTGTAATTCCTCAACGACGTCAAAGAGGTGACGGGTCCCAACGACCACACATCGATATGGACTGCGGGGTCCTTAAACTCGTGGACCGAGATGTCCCTAAACTAATATTAAACTCGTGGACCGAGACGTCCTTAAACTAATATCGGACCGAAACGTCCTTAAACTAATATCGGACCGAGACGTCCTTAAACTAATGTTGGACCGAGACGTCCTTAAACTAATATCGGACCGAGACGTCCTTAAACTAATATCGGACCGAGACGTCCTTAAACTAATGATGGACCACTACGTCCCTAAACTGGCATCGGACCGAAATGTCCCTAAACTAATGACGGACCACCACGTCCCTAAACTGGCGATGGACCGAAATGTCCCTAAACTAATAATGGACCACTACGTCCCTAAACTGGCATCGGACCGAAACGTCCCTAAACTAATAATGGACCACTACGTCCTTAAACTGGTATCGGACCGAGACGTCCCTAAAATAATAAGGGACCACTACGTCCCTAAACTGGAACAATAGAGCCAATTGCTCTTTTGCCGGATCTAAACGATCCCGTTTAAGTTGATCTTAGCCCCAAATACGGCTAACGTATCCTTAAGCACTTAAATGGACTATAAAACCCTCAATCAGCTTTGGTTCAAGGGTACATCTCTGAGCTCCTCTGACACCTATCGTTGTAATCCTTCAACGATGTTAGAGAGGTGATGAGTCCCGATGGCCATAAATTAAATGAATCACCACGTCAGGTTGATCTTAGTCCAAAGCAAGACTAACGTATCCTTGACGAATGTTTAAGTTGATCTTAGTCGCAACGCGACTAATGCATCCTTAAACTAAAAACACCAAACCCAAATCTAAGTAAATACGGATTTGGACTAATCCACGCCCTACGGGCGACGGCATTACTCAGTCTCCGTATACAATCCACGGGCAGCCACAAACAAAACAAACACACACGACACGAAGTGAAATTCTGGAGAAGGAGAAAGTTGTTACCGCAAAGCGGTAGCGTAATTAACTGCAGGGGCTTGCGCCTGCAGGGAAGAGCGTCCCCACAATCAAAAACCCCTCAAGCGAGGGGGAATCTGACAAAGTCTGCTACATCGGCCGCATCCGTCTAAACCTTCGATACACGGTGCCATAAATCAACTTGGCATCTTCGAAGAGGTGGACGGATAAAAACCAAATAGCATCTGCCCCGAACCTCAGCGCCAGGACTTCGCAGTCCTGTGACGTCCTAACGTCGCAGGCCGCCGTTCGGAGGGGAACAGATTCTGGCACGCCCGGTGGGACCTCTTTCTCTTTCCACTCCACACTTCATGTGTCGTGTTCGCGAACAAATCGCGGTTTGCTGTGATTGCCTGTGGATTCAAGGTACTAAGATTTGGTGTCTTGCTCCGTGCAGAAAACAGAAGATCAATGGCTTCGAACTGCATCGCCTGCAGCAACAACTCTCGCTCCGTCATTACTGGAGGAGTGACTTATGGGCCCCAAGCGGCTTCCCTTTTCAAAATTCCGGTGGAGCAGGTGGCTCAAGCCACCACTGGACTATTTTTTGGGACCATGCTCCCATCAATGAGCTTCAACGCCCCAATGACATTGCAGGAAGCTCCAAAGAAGTCGGTTTTCGATCGACTTACCACTGCCGCGACCCCTCTCAATAGGTCGCCCAACTCCACTGCTTCAGGTTTTAATGGATTAGGCCAGAGCTCCATCGGGCCCATGAAGAAGCCTGCCATACCAGAAGGCGTTATCCCGAAGCGGATAGCTATCCCAGCTCCCGTTCTTGGCGAAGTCACCAAGGTTGCTTCCCATGTTCGGAAGCCCGCTTCTGACAGGTTGGCCGTCCCCATTCAACGGACGTCGATCTTTAAAAGGTTGGTACCAGCATATTCTGACCAACACAGGGGGCATGAGGAGGTCACCCCTATATCTGAAACAACTCCATCAGCACGACACGCTCGACGTCGCCACTGGCGTCGAGTAAGGAAGGCTGGGGGCAACTCCCCCTCTGGGATAGCTCCGTCAGCTCCGATGGTGAGGATCGATGCTGCTGTTCCAACCAAGAACAGCTTTGAACTGCTCAACAAGGTGCGCAGAAACTCTCCTACTGCGACGTTGAAACGAACTCCTTCACCTGTGGAGAATACTCCAGAGAAGAAGCTAGAGCAGCCCCCTCAACGGCTGTCCTCTAAAATTTACAAAGTCTGGCGACAGGTCCAAGAGTCGGTGATCGATCAAGACTGCCTCCAACGACAGAAAAAGATGAAGGTTCGGCAGGGGAAGGATTACTCTGTCAAACCACAAAAAGCAAAAGCTACTTGGGTGCCCACTACAACGGCTCCCTTAACTCCAATCACTCAAAAAAGGAGGCCGCAAAAAGCCCCTATGTCTTCGGCAAATCGCAAAGACACCGAACACAAACGCCCCAAGTCTGGGGACGTGGTGGTGCACACTGTTTATATGGCTTCTGGAAAGGATGAAAGCCGCACTTCTACGGGCCACCGACCGCTCACCCGATCTGTGACGAAAGCCCAGGAGCAACAACAAAAGCTTCAGGAAATGATGACTACAATGGCTGCACTCACTGAGCCAAAAGAAAGCTCTGAAACGTCTTCGGATGAGCGTCAAGAACAAGAAACTGACGCTGACTTTTTACGCAGAGTCCTCGAAAAGAGGGACAAAGAAGCTGCAGAGCAAGTGGCTAACATAAAACAGATGGCGCTCCTCTTCCAAGATATGGTAGGGATGATGTTACAGCCGGACCCTCCTGCTGAAGATCCTCCGATCGTCCTTGAAGACGACAGAGGAGAAATGTCAAATCCTCCGCCGGCTCTATCAACAGCCAAGGAGGAGGCAATCTCCAAAGTCGACCTAGACGAATATATAGCTCAGCAGATCCGGGTTCATCAGGCGAATGAAGCGGCTGGGCAAACTGTTAGAACCGGACGACCGTATCCGAGCTGGTATGACCAAATTAATTACCCGCCAGGATATACGATCCCTAAATTCCACGTATATAAAAGGACAGGGAATCCGCATCAGCATGTCGCTCAATTCAGGGCCTTATGCGGCAATACTGGAGGCGATGACAAATTGTTGCTACGTCAATTCGTCGGCAGCTTAGCAGAAACAGCCTTTGAATGGTATTCGGAGCTGCCTAACGACTCTATCAAAACATTTGCAGAGATGGAGCTGCTGTTTACACAAAGATTCGCGAGTGCTAGTGAACACACTCCGATAACAGCACTGATAAATGCCAGGATAAGGCCGAGCGAAACGTGGGTCCAATACGCAACACGATGGCGGAACCTACGGTCGAAATGCGAACAATGCATAGAAGAGGCACCTGCGGTAGGCATGTTTGTGGGCACTCTCGATCCGCAGGCGACCATCTCGCAATTCATGATGTTCTTCAGGCCGACCACCTTCCAGGCCTTGATCGACAAATTAGCCCAAATGGACCAGATGGGCCATAGACCGTCTCCTCCAAGACTCGATCCCCGAAATGAGAAAGGAAAAGCGACCATCGTCGCCAACGCTCAGCAACAGTCGAGCAACTCAAAGCCGGTCGCTCGCCAAAACAACGTGCGTCCACGTCCATCCCTCGAAGAAAGGCTAGGACGTCATTACTCGTTTCCTCAGAATAAAACGAGAAGACTGTTCGAGCTGGCAGTGCGCAACAGACTCATTAATCTGCCGAATCCAAAACGTCCGTTGCAGCCAGGCGATCTTAATAATCCCAATTATTGCCCTTACCACCAAACGGTAAGTCACCCGATTGAGGATTGTTTCGTCTTTAAGGGATGGATCGAGGATCAACACCTGCAAGGCAAGTTCACGCTGTCTGAAAGCTGGAAGGTAAACCCCCCACAGCCGCACTCTCCAAAGAAGACGGACACGCCGGGGGCAACTTGTTCTTTCGTCGAGGATGAAAACAATGGAGAAAACTTATCGGATGAATCCGAAGACTACGTAGTGACTTGTCATGTGATTTCTCATTCACTGACGGATGAGGAGGAGGATCCTTGCGCTGAGAAATCAACGGCGGACCCTGAAACAGAAATTTCGCGGCCGTCAGACAAGTTGATCGATGCCTTCCTAAATGAAATTCGTTTGAAAGCAAAAGCCAATCAAGAGCATGAAATGGCCATACTGGAAAGAACCAAGGTATTCCCGTCAAATCAAAAGCCATACACTGCGGGTAAAAATAAATTCAAGACGAGGAAACGGTTCGCCAAAGCTCTATCAGTAGGAATGAAGCTACCGCCCTCCGAAGAAAATCCTTTCTCTGAGGTAGAGATGCACCCTAACTTCTGTTTATATCATCAGAAGATCATACATCCTACCGAAGACTGCGAGTCCTTTAACTGTTGGTGGCAAGGGTATGTCGCTCAAAAGCAACACTTCGACAGGACAAAGTGTGAAGCTTGTGGACATCGGAAAAATGCGATATATGAGCGCAAAAGAGCCACCGCCGACTGTCATATGGCCGACTTCAAGGGATCACAAATTATCACCTTTGGAAGCGACTCTGACGAAGAAGCTACCCCCAACTCTTCCATCGGGGAATCTATTTCAAAAATAAAGGAATTGAGAATCTGCGAGAACGTTCAGCCGTGCAATCGCATGCTACTCGGAAAAAATCTCGGCCCCGTAAACAAAGGATCGAACAAAAAGGATAAAGGAAAAAGAAAAACGGCCCTCGTCGCCAGCACTCACCAACAATCAGGTGACCCTAGACCGGTTGCTTGCCAAAGCAACAAGCGGCAATCCCTCCAGGAAAAGTTGAAACGTCCTTACTCGTTTCCGCAAGATAAAACAAGGGGACTGTTCGAGCTGGCAGTGTGCGACAGACTCATCAATCTGCCGAATCCAAAACGTCCATTGCGGCCAGGCGATATTAATAATCCTAATTATTGCCCTTACCACCAAACGGTAGGTCATCTGATCGAGGATTGCTACGTCTTCAAGAACTGGGTTGAAGACCAATACCAACAGGGCAAGTTCGCGTTGTCCGAAATTTGGAAGGTGAACCCGCCACAACCGCATGCTCCGAAAAATATGGACACGCCGGGGGCATCATGCTCATTCATAGAGAAAGCCTAACGGACCACTACGTCCTAAAACTGGATAACGGACCGAAACGTCCTTAAACTAACAACGGACCGAGATGTCCTTAAACTAACGACGGACCGCAATGTCCTAAAACTTGCAAATGACCGAAACGTCGTTAAACTACTCCCAACCCGCAGCATCTTCAGGCTGACGTGTTAATAAAAAAAAAAAAAGGGTACGTCCACAAGTAAAATGGGCACGAATGAAAACCCGAAAGGGCTCCGTGAGTAAAAACAGCAGGGCTACCGACGAGTGTTCGTGAAAACCCGAAAGGGCACGACCTCGTTAAAAAAAAAAAAGAAGAATAAAATAAAAGATAAAAAAAACGGTACGTCCACAAGCAAAATGGGCACGGATGAAAACCCGAAAGGGCTCCGTGAGTAAAAACAGCAGGGCTACCGGCGAGTGTTCGTGAAAACCCGAAAGGGCGCGACCTCGTAAAAAAAAAGAAGAAAAAATAAAGGTATGTCCATAAGCAAAAAGGGCACGGATGAAAACCCGAAAGGGCTCCGTGAGTAAAAACAGCAGGGCTACCGGCGAGTGTTTGTAAAAACCCGAAAGGGCGCAACCTCGTTAAAGAAACACTTATAGAATCCTCTCGACCCTGTAAGAAGAAACCACCTGCGTGAGATCCTTACGACTCACAAAGGAGCAACACACTTGGGGATCCCCACGATTCCTAAGAAGAAAATACACTTGCGAGATCCTCACGACTCGTAAGGAGAACTCTCTTATGGGACCCCCACGGCCCGTAAGATTTGAAAGTCTTAAGTTACAGAGGCCTAAACCTGTGCTTAAGCAACCCCCACAACTTTCGACATTGCCCTACAAGTAGTCCAATATTGACCCTTGTATACAATCCACGGGCATGAATAAATATTTCCCTAACAAAGTCCCATCCGTGACTAGGGATATGCTTGTACAGCAAACAACACTTGTAAGTTCTCTCGACTTATAAGGAGAAAACTCTTTTGTAAGATCCTTACGACTTACAAGAGAACATGCACTTAGGAATCCTCACGATTCCCAAGGAGAAAACACACCTACAAGATCCTCACGACTTGTAGGGAGAAATACCTTTGTGAGACCCTTACGGCTCATGAAGTCAAAAGCCTCAGTCGACGGGATCTTAACCCTGTTCGCTAAGCCACCTTTGTTCAACATCGACGGAGGCAGATGATGATTCGCTCCTGGCAATATCCCAGTTGTAGCGATGCTGATGCCTAAACCGGTATCAAATTCCAAGTCCTTTCATGGCAAATGATGATTCGCTCCTGGCAATATTCCAGTCGCAGCGATGCTGATGCCAAGATTGGTATCGGATCCCAAATCCCCTACTCGCGAGAAAGAAAAAAATCAGCGAGCCAAAAAAAAATGCATATGAAATAGCCGAAATGATTGGGCAACTCGCAATAAAAAACAGCGAGTAAAAATAAAATAAACAGCCGAAATTATTGGGCAACTCGCAATAAAAAGTAGCGAGTAAAAATAAAATAAACAGCCGAAATGATTGGGCACCGCGAAAAATAGCCGAAATGATTGGGCAATCGCGACCTTCGCGATATAAAAGCTGAAATGATAGAGCATCGCGGAAAGAATAAAAAAAAATGAAAGAATGAAACTTTTGCCCTACAGGTGAAATCACATCGATCCCTGTATATAATCCAGGGGCACAGATAAAAAGGGAACAATACCTTCCCAACAGGCTCCACCAGAAAGCGAAGCCAAATCTCGACGGTTCATAGATAACCTAGAGACCATCTCGACATTTGTCGCAATATTACAGACACGATGTCAACAAATGAAGCAAAGGAAGGTCCCTAACTTCAGGGTCTCGACGTCAATATCGACAACTTAAAGATCACCAACGGCGTTTCTCCTCACTTCAACTAGATGCAGACATGGCGTCAACAACTGACCTCAGAATCGCAACAAACGGAACCATGACAAAGTCCCTAGTTCCAAATCTCAATGGCCACGTCTAAAGCCTGGAGACCAACAACGGTGTGCCTCCTCATTCCAACAGGACACAGATGTTACACCATCAAGCAGAGCGATGGCAGAATCCCAGCTTCACCTCAGCATTCGTCTCGATACAGTAGACGCAATGTCAACAACAGCGTTCCTCCGCAGTCCAGCTGGAGGCAGATGCAACGTCAACAAAAGACCTCACGGTCAAAACAAAGCGGAGTAACGGCAAAATCCCAACTCCACCTTAGCATTCGTCTCGTTACAACAGACGCAATGTCAACAACGGCATTCCTTCGCAGCCCAGCGGGGTGTACATGCAAAGTTAACAAAAGACCCCATGGTCGAAACAAATCGGAGTGATGGCAAAATCCCAGCTCCACCTCAGCATTCGTCTCAATATACCAGACGCAGTGTAAGTAAACGAAGCGAAGGCCACATTCCTAGCTTCAACATCTTTACGGTAACTCACATAAAACCGGAAAGACAATCGGAGACCATCTCACAGAAAGTGGTCACCTCCTTGACGTTCGTCTCGATACAGTAGACGATATATCAACCCCGGCGTTCTTCCTCCAACAGGATTTGGACACACCAAAGCAAACGAAGCGAAGGCCACATTCCTAACTTCGACGTCTTAACGGTAACTCACATAAAACCGGAAAGACAATCGGAGACCATCTCACATGAAGTGGTCACCTCCATGACGTTCGTCTCGATACAGTAGACGAAATGTCAACCTCAGCGTTCTTCCTCCAGCAGGGATTCAGACACACCAAAGCAAACGAAGCGAAGGCTAAATCCCTAGCTTCAGGGTCTTAACGGCAAGTCATATAAAACCGGAAAGACAATCGGAGATCATCTCGCACCAGTGTGGAGTGGTCACCACTTCGACGTCCGTCTCGATACAGCAGACGAGATGTCACCCCAACGTTCGTCTCGACACAGCAGACGTAACGTCATCAAACAAACGGAGCCACGACAAAATCCCTAGTTCCCACCGTGACATTCGTCTCGATACAGAGGACGCAATGCCAGCAAACGAAGCGAAGGCTAAATTCCTAGCTTCAGGGTCTTAACGGCAAGTCATATAAAACCGGAAAGACAATCGGAGATCATCTCGCACCAGTGTGGAGTGGTCACCACTTCGACGTCCGTCTCGATACAGCAGACGAGATGTCACCCCAACGTTCGTCTCGACACAGCAGACGTAACGTCATCAAACAAACGGAGCCACGGCAAAATCCCTAGTTCCAAACCTCGACGGTTCACCAGTAACCTATAGACAACCACGACATTCGTCTCGATACAGAGGACACAATGCCAGCAAACGAAGCGAAGGCTAAATTCCTAGCTTCAGGGTCTTAACGGCAAGTCATATAAAGCCGGAAAGACAATCGGAGATCATCTCGCACCAGTGTGGAGTGGTCACCACTTCGACGTCCGTCTCGATACAGCAGACGAGATGTCACCCCAACGTTCGTCTCGACACAGCAGACGTAACGTCATCAAACAAATGGAGCCACGGCAAAATCCCTAGTTCCCACCGCAACATTCGTCTCGATACAGCAGACGCAATGCCAGCAAACGAAGCAAAGGCCAAATTCCTAGCTTCAGGGTCTTAACGGCAACTCATATAAAGCCCGAAAGACTATCGGAGATCATCCCCACACCAGCGCGGAGTGGTTATGACTCATCGGGGCTCTCCAAAATGAGAATAACCTCAAGTAAAAAGCGGCATGGAAAATTCCTAGCGCTTGCTCTTCTGACGGTCAAACTGCCAAGGAGGATTGCTTGAAGACGTCTTGTCCAGCCCCCGAAGGGATCAGAGAAACGGCAGTCGCGGGGCTACTCGAACAGCACGATTGCCTATCGAGGACTATATCAGCTTATGCGACGGTACGATGGCCAAAACCCTAAGTACCACCAACCTTAACGGGCTTCTGTCGTAAAGAGCAGAGGTTAAATGCGACGTTAAGATGTTCTTGCGAGATCTGCTCGATCCGTTTCGACTCGTGAGGAAATTGATGTCTTTGCGAGATTTTCTCGATGCGTCTCGACTCGTGAGATAAAGCCTTAGGCAGTAGGGATTAAAAAACCTGTTTCCTAAGCACTGGGACCCTGCAAGTCGGCCCAAAACGGTCTCTTGCATACTATCCACGGGTCACACTCTCCAAAGTCGAATCTCGATAAGGAGGGAAACAACCGCTTACGGGTCCTCTCGACTCGTAAGAGGGAAAACTCTCTTATAGGATCCTTACGACTTATAAGAGAAAACACACTTAGGAATCCTCACGATTCCCAAGGAGAAAATACACCTACGAGATCCTCACGACTCGTAGGGAGAAAAGTCTTTATGAGACCCTCACGGCTCGTAAAGTTGAAAAGCCTTAGGTGGCAGATCCTACCCCTGTCTCCTAAGCCATCACTGCCCTGCAAAGAAGTCAAGATGGGCCGACCATCTATGGGCCACACTTGCCAAAGCTACATGCCACTGAAATGGAGAACTTACTCATAAGCGTATGAACTACTCCACGCCAGAGTGAGACAAAAAAAGAAATAGAAGGATGCGGCTCATGGAGTTAAGGGTTGGAACTATATCCCTTAAGAGTTGAGATTTGAGTCAAAGATAAATGACGACGCTTGTGTCCGCTCGTTATCTTCTCAGATCAAGATTCTGAAAGTGATACATCAACCCAAAACTGGCCATACGCCATGCATAACTCTGCATAACTCTGCACTACTTCACCCACGTACATACTTACGTGGGCAAAGTAGTGGGGGGCATTTGTTCCCACCAAAAATTTCTGCGCAAAAGAGTCCAAGGTATCAAATGGCAGCGATACGCTTAAGGAAATACGAACCAGTATCTTCCGGGCTGTTTTTTGACAAACTCCCGAATGAGAAATGGATAAATTCTATTTGTATCGAAAGCGTCTCAATAAAACCTTCGATTTGATATATTATGGGCCTCATAATTCATCCGGGATCAAAAGTTATGAGCAAATGTCTATGCACATGTGATTTAAAGAAGAAAATGCGAACCAGTATTTTCCGAGCTGTATTTTGACAAACTCCGGAACGAAAAACAGCTAAATTCTAATGATATTAAAAGCATCTCGAAAAGACCTTCGATTTGATATATTATGGGCCTCATAATTCATCCGAGATCAAAAGTTATGAGCAAATGTGTTATACACGTGTAATCTAAAGTAATGCTCTACTACATGGGGAATGCATTTTTTAGTCCCACATCGGGAAAAGGAGAGCTGTCTTCTCTACCACTCCCATATAAATAAGAGGGGATACCTCTTAGAAAGGGTAGAGTAAAAATCCTCAAAGGATTCAATACTCAAAGGAGCTTAGTTCTCCAAGATAGGAGCATGCTCCTCCATAATGCGCATATGCGCAAGCGCCATGTGCGCTACGTGCAACGCACGTGTGCCTGCCATGCGGCACTACGTGCAACGCACGTGCGCACCACATGAGAATATTTAATAATATTAAAAGGAGCTTGTTCTCCATATATAGAAGCTTTGCTTCTCCTCATAATGCGCATGTGCGCCACGTGCAACGCACGTATGCCCGCCATGCGGCACCACGTGCAACGTACGTGCGCACAACAGATAGTGCCTTGCACTTGCTATGAACCTCTGGTTCTCAAATAAATAAATAAATAAAAAGAGTGCCTTGCACTTGCTATGAACCTCTGGTTCTCAGATAAATAAATAAATAAAAATAGTGCCTTGCACTTGCTATGAACCTCTGGTTCTCTGAGACAGAAAGAAAGAAAAGATTTTCTTTTCTCTTCTTTGATCTAAATTTAGATCATTAAAAAGTGCTCTGCACTCATTTTCTTGAAACCAAAAGATTCTTGGTGCTTTGCACTATTTGAAGGGCCAGGCCCAAATCAAAATGACCTGACAGGCCAAAATAAATTGCAAGGCAATAAATGGGCAGAGCCCAAATAAATTGATGCTTTGCATCCTTTATATAAGGGCAGAGCCCAAATAAAATTGATACCTTGCATCATTCCTAAAAGGGTAGAACCCAAAACAAATTGATACTCTGCATCCTTTCTGGGCAAGGCCCAAATAAAAATAAAAAAAAAGAAATGCAATGCAAAAGCAAATAAAATGTTGAACATTTCAACTGGACTTAGCCCAATTTTGGCCATAAGTCCTTAAATTAAATTGACTGAGCAAAATGGCTCTCCTAAATCAATCTACATCCGGTTCGAGGGTACATCTCCGAACTCCTTTGACATCCGTCGTTGTAATTCCTCAACGACGTCAAAGAGGTGACGGGTCCCAACGACCACACATCGATATGGACTGCGGGGTCCTTAAACTCGTGGACCGAGATGTCCCTAAACTAATATTAAACTCGTGGACCGAGACGTCCTTAAACTAATATCGGACCGAAACGTCCTTAAACTAATATCGGACCGAGACGTCCTTAAACTAATATCGGACCGAGACGTCCTTAAACTAATGATGGACCACTACGTCCCTAAACTGGCATCGGACCGAAATGTCCCTAAACTAATGACGGACCACCACGTACCTAAACTGGCGATGGACCGAAATGTCCTTAAACTAATAATGGACCACTACGTCCCTAAACTGGCATCGGACCGAAACGTCCCTAAACTAATAATGGACCACTACGTCCTTAAACTGGTATCGGACCGAGACGTCCCTAAAATAATAAGGGACCACTACGTCCCTAAACTGGAACAATAGAGCCAATTGCTCTTTTGCCGGATCTAAACGATCCCGTTTAAGTTGATCTTAGCCCCAAATACGGCTAACGTATCCTTAAGCACTTAAATGGACTATAAAACCCTCAATCAGCTTTGGTTCAAGGGTACATCTCTGAGCTCCTCTGACACCTATCGTTGTAATCCTTCAACGATGTTAGAGAGGTGATGAGTCCCGATGGCCATAAATTAAATGAATCACCACGTCAGGTTGATCTTAGTCCAAAGCAAGACTAACGTATCCTTGACGAATGTTTAAGTTGATCTTAGTCGCAACGCGACTAATGCATCCTTAAACTAAAAACACCAAACCCAAATCTAAGTAAATACGGATTTGGACTAATCCACGCCCTACGGGCGACGGCATTACTCAGTCTCCGTATACAATCCACGGGCAGCCACAAACAAAACAAACACACACGACACGAAGTGAAATTCTGGAGAAGGAGAAAGTTGTTACCGCAAAGCGGTAGCGTAATTAACTGCAGGGGCTTGTGCCTGCAGGGAAGAGCGTCCCCACAATCAAAAACCCCTCAAGCGAGGGGGAATCTGACAAAGTCTGCTACATCGGCCGCATCCGTCTAAACCTTCGATACACGGTGCCATAAATCAACTTGGCATCTTCGAAGAGGTGGACGGATAAAAACCAAATAGCATCTGCCCCGAACCTCAGGCACGTGACGTCCTAACGTCGCAGGCCGCCGTTCGGAGGGGAACACAAGTAATCGAGTGTGTAGATATAAACTTGGATGACATAAAACAATGGGATGCACCAGAATCAAATAACGCTAATGCGGGAAAACCATGAACAAGTAGAATACCTGAAACAACTTCTCCCGAAGCCTTAGCTTCCTCAGCAGTCAAGGTAAAAGCTCGAGCCTGATTAGGTCCTTGAGTCAGCTGCTTCTGTTCCTGGAATGGTTTCTGCGGAGGCTTCTGAATATCATCCCTCGTACGAAGCTTCGACAGACAAGCGTTGATAGTGTGATCCGCCGCTCCACAAACTAAACAGAGTCCCTACCTCCTTCGACACTCCCTTTGCACGTGTCCAGGTAAATGGCAGTAGTCACAAATCACGCTCCTTCTTCGATCAACAACAACAGGCTTCTTCATCGGTGTTACACCACGACGGTCCACTGGAATACCTCTGTGACCATGAGCTCGGTTTGGTACAAATGCCGGCTTCCTTACCGCAACTGCTGTCTGCTGTGAACTCCCAGTCTTCCCAGATAAGCTCTGCTGTTCTCGTGCTGCCGTAAGTACCTGTGAGAAAGTGGTCAAACCCAGGGAGACAATCTGCCTCTGGATGTCCACATCCAAGCTGTGCATGAACCTCCGTGCCCTGTCTGCATCGTTGGCAAATAAAGGTCCAGCGAATCTACTGAGCCGTGTTCATTCTGCTGCATGCACATCTACGGGTGCTCTATTCTGCTTCAGAACGATGAACTTCTCTTCCACTTCCTCCCGTGCAGTCCGCGGGAAGAACTTTTCCAGGAAACTCTTCGAAAAATCCGCCCACTTGATTGGCTTGGGCAAGCGGGTCTCCTCCACAAGCCACCATTCACGGGCGTAGTCCACTAACTGAATGCGCACCACATCCACTCTTTTATCATCTGGAATCTGTGCCGCAATAAGTAAGTTCTCCGTGTCAACTAGTCACTGCTCTGCTGGCAACAGCTCCTCCAAACCGGTAAATGCAGACGGACCCAAACGCCTGAAATCTACTACGGTCCCTACTCAATCAACTGGTTTAGCTTCAACCTTGTTCACGGACTGCTGAACGGTCCGCAAACCTTCCTAAAACGATTCCGCTTGCTGCTGGATCAGCTCGGTCTGTCTCTTTTGATTCTCCAGCATTCCCCGTATCACTCCAAGCATGGCGGCTTCGTCAACACGCCTTTGGTACGTCTTCAGATTCTTGTCTGCCATATTCCTGAAATCAAAACACCCAAGATTAGCATGATAACAGATTCAAAATATAGAGCAAGGCTAGAACTCCAAGTTACTTAAATAGAGTACCACATTGTAACTATACCGCGGTATCATAGCCACAATTACATAACTCCACCCAAGTCGCCTAAGTCCTAGAGATAACAAGGAATCAGGTTTCGAGTCGATATGCAAAGGAAGTTTGCACATCGTAAAAGATATAATCATGAAGAACTTGATTCAAGAATGGTAAAACGGCAAGGTAGCAGGATATATTCCCTAAACACGGGTATTCTGATTCATCTATTGGGTACAATACCCAACTACAAAAAGAATCAACTCAGCTAACCTATTGCGCTCTGATACCAAAAGAACCATATCACGCCCCGCTTCACAGAGTATGCTAAATTAAGCACGTGACATAGCCAACCATGCTACCTGTGGGTAGGAAGTATCCATCCACAATCACATTACGGTTGTAGAGATATCAAGAACAAAATATAACTATCTAAAACATGTCCATAAGCCAAGATAACATGAGTCAAGAATAATAAAAGTGCGGAAGCAAAAGATCCAATACAAGTAACTGGAATGTACGTCCCATAATGTGGGCTCACATCAGGAATAAACTGCAGAAAATAAAGGAACTAGCTACTACTGAAACACACAGCTCAGCCTGTTGACTGAAGTACTCCTACTCGGACTGCAGCAACGGTACAGAATCCGGGCCATGCAAAACCCAGACGTCAGCGCGTCATGTCATCAAGTAATAAAATATGAACAGAGTAACAGGCAATGCAAATATAAACATGAATGAAAATCAGGGGTAACAGTAATATAAATCAGGCAGTGCAGGGTAGTGTGCAGTGAGTAAACTAAACTGTTCTATTGGGTTTTCTACTCTAAAGTCTTTGAAATCAAATTGATGAATCATCGATGTAACTCAATAGTATCCCGTGCATGCCCGGGACCACGGTCTACAGACTCTCGGGCTGAAACCGAGACGTACCGCTAGGCAGTAAAAGGTAGCAGGTACAGACGAGTGATATCAGCATCATCACTCCGGGGGTAGCCTAGCCCGTAAGACTGATCAGAACATGTATCGAACTGTTGAGTTACAAGTCAGGTTTCACCATTGATTCCCCATATCCTCCAGTTATAAGTGTTCAAGTCAGGGCTTCAGTAATCAAGAACTAATGCCAACTCAGGATCCGGTAAGAGCAGGTTTGTCTGGATAGACAACAGGAACGGTCCGTGAGGACTACATGTCAGGTTTGTTGGCATTAGACACAAGATCAGGTAACGGGTCAAGTCATGGTACATCAGGTCCAGTCAAGTAGTATACGGTAACATATCGGGTCAATCAATATGTGTGTAGCAAATCAGGCCAGGGTGTAAAAGAGAACATGTGGGTACTTATAGACAGCTAGCATAATCATGGTTATAATAATCAAGCATGGTTATTAACAACACGATCTAAGTAATAAGTTAAGCAATAAAGCAGATTTAATTAATTAGCTCTACAGTTATCAGTTGTGTTTAACAGACCGTGTCAGCATTATGTGAATACATTATGATAGATGTGAATGCTGCAAAACAGGTTAATATATATTGAGTGATCCATAGATGCGACGACATGTATAATCTGTTTAATGGATGCAGTTGTAATTAGACCGGTTAAAGTTGCACATCGATGTCTGATAGGCTAAACTGGATAAAAGGGTATCATAGCAATAAACAAATGTGATCTATCATATACCGGTGATTGTTAGATATAAATAATCAGATGTAAGATTAAGTTTCAAGTTCGAAATTATAAAAATGTGTGACGGACTTTATACGGTTAACTTGAAATCCATTTCTTTCGATTCTAATTAGAGATTTAACAGGAAATAAGTAATTTAGCATATGAATAGTTTAAAATAGCATGTAGCAAGTTTCACTTGTCTCGACGGGTCGCCAAAACGGAAAAAGGAACGTTACGCATCGGAGGGGAAAAGTCGCAACGCGCGCACGGTTCATGGAATGAACCCAAACAACGAACAGTGGAGTCCCACGGGTCGCAGGTCCTCGCTGGGTCGTCGGAAAACGTCATCGGCACCGTCGGATTCTGGCGAACAGTGACAACAGAAAAGAACAAATCTTTATCAAGAAAAGAAAGAAAGCAAGGAAAAGAACCTGGGAAAGTAAGGGTACTAAAGCATACAGGGTTGCAGAGGGGTGCTGCGGTGGCGGCGAGACCAGTCGTGGCTAGATCGACGGGCTCCGGCGAACAACTGCAGAGAGTATCGGCTATGGTAAGACTGAAGAACAGAGAAGCAAGAAGGAGGGAAAGAAGAAGGGAGGAAGTAAGGGTGTAGGTTTACAGGGTTGTCGGGGATCTGGGGCGCAAGGACGAGGTCACCGACGGCGATTCCCGGTGGTGCAGATGCGTGCAGGGGTGCACGGCCGCTCGTACAGGTGCTCGGGGATGCAAGGATTACTCCGTGGAGAGGAGGTAGGTGGAAGCGGAGGAGGTAGTGGTGGAGATGGCGAGGTCGAGGGCTTCGTCGTCGGCTGCGCGACGAGGAGAGAGGCGGTGGCTGGGTTTCTGAGGTGGGTTGGTACAAATTGAAGACGACGAGGAAGAAGAAAAAATATAAAGAGAAGAGACAGAGAGATACTCGGGGAGGAGAGAGAGAGGAAGATTGAGAGAGAGACGAGAGAGAGACGCTGTTGTTTCCCCTAATCAGAGCAAAGCTCTGTTGGAAATTCAAAATTCAAATTTTAAAGCAACACTTCAAATCTCGAGCGCAACGCGCCATATGTCAGGCGCTGATACGTCAGCACAGCGCCCAAGAAGGCACGCCCAATCAGTGCAAAGCTCTATTTTAATAAAGGAAGCAACGCTTCAGTTGCGCAAGCACTGCGCTGCGCGACACATGTCAGCGCAGATGCGCTAGCGCAGTTGCGCTGCGCGACACATGTCAGCGCAGATGCGATAGCGCAGATGCGCTGCGCTGTGCGACACGTGTCAGCGCAGTTGCGCTGCGCTTTGCTCTGCGCGACACGTGTCAGCGCAGAGGCGCTATGTTGTGCGCTGTGTGACACGTGTCACGCGCTGGGGTATTTGCGCCAAACAAAATAAAGATTTTAAAGAAATCTTTCTGTTCTTATTAAAACAAGAAGATTTTCTTCTGTAGAATAGAAGCCCTTGGATCAAAGATCCAACGGTGGGGAAAATTCCCCAAATCACTCAGAGAAAGATCTCTTTAACAAATTTAACTAATTTATGGGTACTATAAAAGGGACTCTAAGCCTCAATTCAAAGGCATCAACATCTTGAGAGAAATTAAACGAAGAGAACTCTGAAGAACTGAAGAAAAATCTTCAAGAACAAAAAAGGTAAAAAGCCTTTAGAAAAAAAAGAGAAAGTTCTCTTATGAACAGATCATAGATCTAAAAACAAGATCAATGATCTTTAATAAAACAAAAATAATAATAATAAAAATAGTGCTTTGCACTTTTTATGAACCTTTGGTTCTCTGAGATAAGAAAAACAAGAGAGACTTGTTTTCTTCGATCCAAATTAAATCAAGAAAGCAAACAGTGCTTTGCACTTCTGTTATGAATTTAAAAGATCCTTATATTTATAGTGCCTTGCACTTGCAAACTGCGTTGTTGCGCTCTTGGGAAAGCGCCACGTGTCAACATCTGAACTGCTTGCGCTATGCGCCTTAAGATAGAGCTTTGCTCTCTGTAATTGGCGCAACTCACCAAAGTGCGCCACGTGTCAGCAGCGCAAGCGCAGCGCACTGCGCTTGCGTGACACGTGTCGTCACCACAAGCGCTTGCGCTCTCTGATTGACGCAAAGCGCTTGACAAATGCAATGCATTTCCTAAAGGGCCAGATCCAAATCAAGAAGACCTAGCAGGCCTAAATAAATTGCAAAGCAATAAAAAGGCAGAGCCCAAATAAAATTGATACTCTGCGTCATTCATAAATGAGCAGAGCCCAAAATAAATTGATGCTTTGCATCCTTTATGGGTAGAGCCTAGATAAAAATAAAAATAAAAGAAATGCAATGCAAAAGCAAAAGAAATGTTGATCGTTTTCAACTGGACTTAGCCCAGTCATGGCCATAAGTCCTCAAATTAAATTGAGCACGGCTGCTTTCTAAATCAATTTACAACCGGTTCGAGGACACATCTCCGAACTCCTTTGGCACCTATCGTTGTAATTCCTCAACGACGTCAAAGAGGTGACGGGTCCCAACGACCACACATGAATATGGACTGCGGGGTCCTTAAACTCGTGGACCGAGACGTCCTTAAACTAATACCGGACCGAAACGTCCTTAAACTAATATTCGTCCTTAAATGGGAATAACGGACCGAAACGTCCCTAAACTAATGATGGACCGAAACGTCCTTAAACTAATGATGGACCGAGACGTTCTTAAACTAATATTGGACCGAAACGTCCTTAAACTAATGATGGACCGAGACGTCCTTAAACTAATATTGGACCGAAATGTCCCTAAACTAATGATAGACCGAGACGTCCTTAAACTAATATTGGACCACCACGTCCCTAAACTGGCGATAGACCACCACGTCCCTAAACTGGCGATGGACCACCACGTCTCCAAACTGGCAATAGACCACCACGTCCCTAAACTGGAGCAGTAGAGCCTCCAAATGCTCTTTTGCCGGATCTAAACGGTCTCGTTTAAGTTGATCTTAGCCCTAAACACGGCTAACGTATCCTTAAACATTCAAATGGACTATAAAACTCCAAATCAACTTTGGTTCAAGGGTACATCTCTGAACTCCTCTGACACCTATCGTTGTAATTCTTCAACGACGTCAGAGAGGTGACGAGTCCCGATGGCCATATATTAAATGGATCACCACGTTAAGTCGATCTTAGTCCTAAACAGGACTAACGTATCCTTAACGAATGTTTAAGTTGATCTTAGCCTCAATACGGCTAACATATCCTTAAACTAAAAACACCAAACCCAAATCTAAGTAAATACGGATTTGGACTAATCCACGTCCTACGGGCGACGGCATTACTCAGTCTCCGTATACAATCCACGGGCAACCACAAACAAAACAAACACACACGACACGAAGTGAAATTCTGGAGAAGGAGAAAGTGGCTACCGCGACGCGGTAGCGTAATTAACTGCATGGGCTTGCGCCTACAGGGAAGAGCGTCCCCACAATCAAAAACCCCTCAAATGAGGGGGAATCTGACAAAATCTGCTACATCGGCCGCATCCGTCTAAACCTCCGATATACGGTGCCATAAATCAACTTGGTATCTTCGAAGAGGTAGAAGGATAAAACCATATAGTATCTACCCCGAATCTTAGGCACAGACGTCCTAATGTCTCGGCCGCCATTCGGAGGGGTACAACGGTAGAGAGAAAGAGAGATCAAGAGGAGAGAGATAAAGAGGAAGAGAGAGATCGAGAGGAGAGAGAGAATCAGAAGAAGAAAGAAAGTTGTCTTTTTGCGCCCGCGAGAGAGAGAGAAGAGAGAGAAAGAGAAGGGGAAAGGAGAGAGATAGAGACAGACGTGTGGGGCCCAAGGGGTTTAAAAGAATTGTGATTGGCTCATGGCCAACTAAGGAAAAAGAAAGAGAAAGATTTTTGGGTTGAATAGTTAGGGAAAAAACTTTAAAAGATTTTAAAGGAAAAAAAATGGGAAATATTTTCTGGGGTTAGGGATTTAATTTCGTTGGTTTTTAAAAAATATTAGAAAATAGGATTTGGCGCGAATGCAACATATTTCGGAATTGCGCGCAGGTCGGGTCCAAAAATTTGAATTTGAAATAAGAAAATTATTGGCGGGTTCCAAAAATTAAAATGAAGGATTTTATAATTAAAAAGCATACCGCCAAGAACGAACGCACGTACGTGCGCGTAGCCGTCCAAACACGTCCGTTTCACTGAACGGGACGAGAACACGATGTAAGGACGCTACCACAGGGTTAGGGGTGCTAAGCAGGCCATGACAAGTATTTTAAATTATTTTTAAATGACTTAAATTGTTATATGCAGAAATATGAAATGTTAGTGTAAGCTATAACTAGTGACAGTCAAAACAGTATAAATGAAATAAATACCACACACCGCAAATACGGTAACAGAATTTGTAAAACTGGACTCGGTTGTTACAGTTGTATTTGCGTGTGTGTGGAGGTAGGTCATTACCTCGTGCTCTATTTTAAATGTATAGCAAAGTTAAGGGGGTTAAATGTGAAATCGAAATATTGTGGTATTTAAGTGAAAAATACGATAAATTGAAAAGGCTATCATTTCATGTGATGAAACTTGTTCAAATTATTTGTTAAATATTTAATAGTCAACAATAAGATGTTTAAGCATGAATGTATTGGTGAGAAGTAAGATTTTATAGAAAACTGAATCGGAAATTGGATTTGTTCCGATTCCGTCGGGTTTTGTAATTTCGTATTTTAGAGAATAAGAAAGAGGGATAGAATGGGGACTTACGGTTTTGGACAACACTAGAGAGTGAGAGGGAAGTAGGGGATTCGCCGGTGCATCGATTCGTCGCCAAGAGTTCCTAGCACGATCATCGGAAGTTCGCCGTCGTTTTCGTCGACGCTTCGCCTTTCACTCGTTTCCAAAGTACACAAGGTTTTCTTGAGATTTTGATAGAGTGGGCTCAGAATTTTGGGATGAGAGGGTAGGAGGTAGGGGTGTATTTGTAGGGTTAGGCTAAAGTTAGGGTAGGTGTAGGGTTTTTATTTAAAAAATGTAAAAATAATAGGAAAATGTATTAAAAATATAGTAAATAGGTGTTAATGGGATCTCTGGAGTTGGTCTGAAGAATTAAAGTATGCAGGGGGTATAAGGAGGTGAAGGGGCACAAAATTTATTCAGGGGATTCGGCGGTCCAGCCGAGTGCGGCCGGCGGCGCCGGCCCGAGTCGGCCGATCCCGACCGAGTCCGGTGGTCGGGAAGGGCGCCGTCGGTTGGTGATCTCGCTGGTATATTTAAGTTTTGGGGTGTAGTGCGGTTTTTTTATGAGAAATGCATGTGTAACTGTTGGTATTCTAAAGGTTTTTAAAAAAAAATCAATATTAAAAATAATGTGGGGTATGGGATTTGAACTCTGGTGGCTTGGTTCAGCAGTGCAAGGTATTACCAATGAGCTACAAGCTCCTTCTTTTAATTATGGAGTGAAATAAATACTTAAAGAGATATCAGTAACATTAAATACTCTAAGTATACTTTGAATTTAAATCAATTCTTTGTACATTAAAAATGAAGTTGTTACAGCCGGATTGCAAATCAATGCTGAATTCAAGATCTCGATCGGGAGGCAAACCTGATATATCTTCCGGGAATACATCTTCGAACTCTCGAACTACCTCTGGCTTCGATCCATCTGCTTGCAACACTGTAATCTCTGCCTTCTTTGGTTTTGCTCGATAGATGCTAGGCTCCATGGTCCGGTCTCCACTTTTGAAGTAGAACACTGGATGATCTGGTATTTCAAACACTGGCCTCCTTTGGCGACAGTCGATGGTAGCGAAGAAAGTTCCCAGACAGTCCATTCCCAAGACTACGTCGAAGTTTGGTATGTCCAGCACCTTGAAGTCTGCATAGAATTCTCGATTGCAGACGACCACTGGACACAGATCGTATCCCAAAGTTGCTTTTAGAACGCCATTCCCTGAACTAACATTCCAGCTAGATACGAGCAAATTAACTGGGATCGCATGAGTTCTTACGAACCGTTGCGATATAAAGCAATGTGATGCCCCAGTGTCGAAGAGCACGAGTACAAGTAGGGTGGCTACTAAAATTGTACCTAAGTCATATGGGATATGTTTAGGTATAACAAATATAAGATGGCTATGAATTGAAAGGATTGAAAGAGAGTAGGGGAGAGATTTACCAGTGATAACCTGACCCGTAGTTTCGGCCTCTTCGACCGACATAGTGAATGCTTGGTGTCGCAGCACTTTCCTCTTAAACACTCGGTGCTGGGGTTGAGCGGTCTGGGTGCAGGGAGATGGAGCTAGAAGAGCTAACTGGTTAGGAGGAGCTTGGATCGCCGGTCAAGCTGGAGGGTTGTTAGGTCCTCGGTTCTGGAGGCATGCTCTAAAGGCGTGAGTAAAAGACCCACAGATCAGGCACAAGTTGTCTACCCTGCGACTGTTCTTCACAAGGTGCCTGGTTCTTTTGCAGTAGGTGCAAAAGTTTGGTCTGTTGTTGGTAAACGAACCTACAGGCCTCTGATGTGGTCTATTGAAAGCTGGCTTGGAAGATGCCCCTCCTGTGATCTGGTGCACAGGGCGTTTCACACCGGCAGTCTGCGGCCTGCCCTTCATCTTTACAACTGCCTCATAGCGTCAGGCAGCCTTCAAAGCAAGCTCATGGGTTGGGAAATCCCCTGTAGCGAGTGCATCTTGGATTTCAGAGTCTAACCCTTGCTGAAATTGTAGTGCTCGGATCTCAGCAGTAGGAATAAGGTGTGCAGCGAACCTGTTATGACCTTGTATTAGCAGTGTAGTAAGTGAGGTAGGAAAATTCAACTTAAGAGTATAACTTACCTGCTGAGCATGGTAAACTCAGTATCATATTCATCTACCCACATCGAGCCTTACTATAAATGGATGAATTGCTACTCCATGTCAAAGCGGACAGTCTCTGGGAAGTACTTGGTATCGAAGAGGTCTCGGAATGTTCTCCATTTTATCGGTTGTGCGAGACGACTCTCTTCATCCTTCCACTAAACTCTGGAGTTATCGGTCAGTTGCAACTTAGCAACTCTCACCCGGGCTATATCTAGCACTTGAGCCACTGCCAGATCATCCTCGATCGCTTGAACCTATTCTTCTGCCTCAAGCAGGTTCTCCTTACCTGAGAAGCTCTTTGGGTGCAGTGCCCGAAACTGCTTAACTCCGGGTGCCTCGGTCTCGGGGCGGTTCATAAGGATAGCAGTTTGCTACTGCTGACCCTCCTATAGGTTCTTGATGGCCTCCAGAAGTACCGTTTACTCATTGATAGGAACTACAATGTAGACAGTGGTGTATTGTCGTTAACGTTTGTGCCGGTATTGTTCGAAGATTCCATCACCTTGATATAAAAGATAGGTTAGGATAGATTCAAGAAATTTGAAATGCGAGAAATGTAAATGTTTATTGAATTCATTAATTCTTGTGGTATATTGTTTACGACTTCATGCAGAACTGACATGCATGGGCTACCAACAAAAACCTGTCACGTCCTGTTTCCCAGTAGACGGAAACGGTGACGTGGCAAGCGCGCAACATATTTATTCAGAGAAGATCATTCCTTAAATGTCACGCCCCGCTTCTCAGTGTACGGGTAGAGGACGCGATGGGCCGCTACGTATTTACTCAGAAGTAAACACGCTAAGCGTATCTAAGCAATATAAAATGAAATGTACACAAGAGACAAGATGTAAATTAACAGCAACTTTATTTATTAACATTCTTTTTACAATACATCTGAAAAGTAAATACATGGAATGGAAAGCAATGCCTAAACAGTGGCATAACAGAAATGAAAAATACAGAAATGTAAATATGTACAAGGAATCTAAAGGTCTGGGTCGAAAGCTAGCTGGTCCAAGTCCTCATTGGTGGGCTCGATCTCCTGAAGGTTCGATCCACCTGACAACATTCCAAAGAAGAAAGAAAATGAATGTCGTCAGCGAACAATCGCTCGGTAAGTCCCAAAGATGAGAGAGAAATAGAATAAACAGAGAGAGGGTGCAACTTTTAAAATTGTATTATATTGTTAACGCTATTGTTTGTAGCTTGGTATAGAAGAGGCCAGTGTATACAAGAGAAGTCTCACTATACCAGAGACTACGATATACGGAGTACAAGGAACCATTCGGCCACAGTACAACGACAATGGAGATTCAGGTTAGATGTCCTATGGTTGCAGTCTCGTGCCACTTCTAACACCTTCCTTGCCAATCTACCCTTTATAAAACCCCGCGATGTCTTGGTTTGTATTGATTGTATTGTATTGTATTGTATTGTAAATTGTATAGATGTATGACTTGCCGAAATTATGATATCAGTAATGGAACGGATATAATGGATGATCATGTAAATGGAATATATGCATGGTTCGGTCCAGTCAATATAGATTGAATAGATTGAACAGATTGAATATATGGATTCATGGATTCATGCTGAATTATGATTTTATACTTGAATTATATTCAAGTCAGATTGATTATATTGAGACTCAGTCTGAGTCATACAATTAGAAAAGAAATTGAAGTCCTGAATTATGTTTTGGTGCTATCGGTAACTGCTGCACATGGACGACAGGATTTGTATCTTTTTCAAAGACAATTACCGTGTTGATAAACCGTTTGTTAAGTTGTCTACCTTAAATAGGCAAGCACATATATCTCCAGCTCTCTGAGGCTCAAGAGACTGGTTCCGCTTAAACCTATGTTTACTAGGGTCCTTATTGTAATTTAGTATAACTTGAGAATGTTTTATGTAAAATAGTTTTGTTATACTTTCAAAATGTATGTCAAGTATTTAATTATCGTTTTTAGAGTTTTCATAGATATTTCTTTTATTAAATGTGAAATTTCTAGTGAATATGACCTAGTTTTAAAGTATAAGGTATTTAGTTGAAATATTAGAATTGTATGGTATTTTCTTGTAAATTGAATGTTTTTCTTGAATTTTGGAAATGTGGAATAATATAAATATTAAAAATAGATATTTTGATATTAATTACATATATATTTATTTATTAAAAATATAAGTTTTATTTATAATAGAAATCACATTTTCTAAAGAAAATTGTATTAAAAATCTTTCGAGATCGTATGCTCCTTGCGGAGGTCTGCATCTCACTCTACTAAGCCCGAGGATGTGCGATAATCCGCACCATACCGAACGGGTTCCCCAAAATGGGTTGTAGAGGCGCAATTGCAAAGATTTGTTAAATACACTTCTTATAGAAAAAGGGTTTTATAAGTTGAAGGTAGTTATATGTAAAGTCGTATTTTCTGAATCTATATTCCCAAATTCCATCGTGCTATGTTAGATATGTGTGTTGTGAGGAGATAGGTCATTACCTCGTGAGTTTTCTAAGGTAATACGGTTTTTAAAAATTCAAGCATATCGAAATAAAACATGAAGGTATTTTAATTTAAAAGTGGAATAAAACTTGCTACGGTTATTATTTTGATGTCAAACTTGTTCTATTATCTTTGTTAATGTTTAATGGTCATGACATAAGAGTTTGGTATTATTGTGTTTAAGAAAAATAGAACTTTTTAAGGAAAAACCGAATCGGAAGTCGGATTAACTCCGCTTCCGTCAGGTTTTAGTTTTGAAAGTTTTTAGAATAAAGAAAAGAAGAAGAAATAGGGACTTACTGGTTGTTAGGATAGAGGAGGGAAGGAGGAAGAGGTGGGAGGTGCCGGTGCGTCGTTTCGTCGTCAGAATCTCCTCGGATTGCCGTCGGAAATTCGTCGGAGCTTCACCATTTTGCTAACTCCACTTGTACACAAAAAGAACTTAGAAATTTTGTAGAGTTTTTGGTAGGAAATTTCAGTGTGAAGGGATGTAAAATAGAGTGGGTATTTATAGGACAAATTTGGGTTTGGGGTGTGATAAAAATGCATTTAAATTTGCATTAAAATTGGGATTAAAGGGGTTTTAATATTCTCTGTAAATGTGCAGAAAATAAACAATACTGGAGTTATGGGGGGAGTCCAAGAGTCGCTAGGGTTTAAAAAAATAGGGTTTGGTCCAAGTTAGACCGGCGGGGCCGGCCCAATATCAAGTCTCGCCGGTCGGATTCCTGTGAGGAGGGCTCAGATTGGGGTCACGTGTCCACGACGCTTCAACTAGCCTATTGCACCTGTTAGAGTATTCTGTAACTTACCCTATTACGTGTAGTGCACGTGCAACTCTTGGGCTTCTAAAAGATTAAAAGAACTTAAAATAAAAACGTATTGTGGCTGATGGGATTTGAACTCTGGTGCTTTGGTTCAGCAGTGCAAGGCTTTATCAATGAGCTACAAGCTCCTTCTTGCTGTTCAAAAGTAAATCGGATTCTTATAGTACTCATAGGAATTGTAAATACCCCAAGTATACATTAACTTTTAATCAAATTTATGTACACAAGAATTGGAGTTGTTACACTAAATAAATATACTAAGCATATTGAAACAATAATACACAGTGTAAGAATAAATGAAGACTGTAAAATTTTTCAACAAACATCTTTCTTTACATTCAACTTTCAATATTTACAAGTACATGAGTTTCAACTGGAAAGTAAATACAATAAGGAAATTGCCTAAAAATATGGCATACATAAGCTGAATAAAAGTGAAGCTAGACTAATCCTATAGAGCAATCCTGCTGTAGTCCTCCTCTGTGGCCTCCACTTTCTCCGTCTCGACCGTATCTGACGAACATTCCAAGAGAAGAAAAATGGATGGAATACCCGTCGGCGAACTAGCGCTTGGTAAGTCCCAAGGATAAAGTAAGAGTAAAGAAAATGACAAGTGTAGAATATATAGATGACGAGTAAGAGTATATGTTCATAGGTAAATATGTACTATAGGTCTCTATATGGTCACTATATTAACATTAAGTTCCAAGTGTGAATGTCAACGCAGCCGTAGAAATATTCATGAGTTTAAGAGTGGGGCCCCAAGAGTAAGGAAACACAGTCCCATTTCATGTGTTAGTAACAGGGCTCTAGGCTGTGGATGAGTCAACCCGACTGATATTCGAGTAAAATAAAAAAGAAGTTAATACGGGACTCCTGAAGCTCCGTTGGATTCACACAGGAAACTATCCCAAGCACCCCGAATATAATATATATTATAATTGTATAATATATTTAATTAATTTGATTGATTGATTATAACATGTCTTGATCGAAACCATAGATTGCAAAAGGTATAGAATGAAGTTGAGTGGGTCGAGTAATATACGAGTTATGACAATTGCAATCTTGGTTTGAGTTAAGTTTGTTCAAGTAGATTGGTTCGAGTTCATATTCGAGTTTAGATTAGAGTTTCAAGTTTGGGGTTTGAATTCGAGTTTAGATTTTATTTTGGATTCGGGTTCAGGTCTTTTTCATATGAATTGATTTAACTGTTGAAGATCTTATGTTCGGGAGAAATCAGACAACTGCTGCATATGGACGACAAGATTTGTGTCTTTTTTAAGACAATTGCCATTTGATAACTCCGTTAAGTTGTCTAACCTGAATAGGCAAGCTCTCACTTTCTCCGACTCTCTGGGGCTCAAGAGAATTGATCTCGCTTAAACCTATATTAAACTAGAGTCCTTAAATATTGTTTGCATATCTCGAGAGGGTTTTATGAAAAATACCTTAATATAGTTTAAACATAAAGCTCGAGGGTGATTTGTAATATTTAGGGTTTTCATAAACATATAGTTTAATTGTTATGGTATTTTAGTGATAGACCTAGTTTTTTTTAAAGTTTATGGTATTTTTATGAAAACTAGCTCTTTTGGGAAACTTGATGGTTTTTTATTAAAATTTTAAATTTTTATTTTAAAAAATATAGTTTCATAATATGTTTTTATTGAAAATACGAATTCATAGTTTTATATAATTTTTCCAAAGTTTAGTTTGGTTTAAAAAAGTCGTATTTCTTAAAAACCGTCATTTCGAGACCGAGTACCCTATGAAGAGTTCTGTATCTCGCTCTACTATCCCAAGAATGTGCGATAATCTGCACCATCCACAAGCGGGTCCCCTAACGAGGGTTGTAGAGGCGTAATTGCCAAAAATTACAAAATACCGATTAAAAGAAAAACGGTGTGGTATTTTAATGTAAAACATATTCTTTAAACAAACCGTATATTTGGAATACCATGCTATGAAACTATTGTGTGCGTGTGGGGCAGGTCGTTATCCCGTAAAGTTTTTCTAAAGGTATTTTTAACAATTATTGAAATAAGGGTCATACTAAAGTTCGTGGTATTTTTCTGAAAACTTCGTTTTATGATTATTTCACATGGAATTTTTTTGTTAAACTACAATATAAATGATGTAAGTAAGGTTAAGGTTAGTTTTATAGTGTTGGTGTGGCTTAATTTACTCATCAAGTGGATTAAAAGATTTAAAAGAAACTATTATCGGAGCTAACTCCACTTTTGTCGATATGTTTTAAAAATTATATAAAAGTGAAAAGAGAGAGAGAGATAAAGGGATTTACTCATTGTGTGGCATTGGGAAGAGGTTAAAGAAGAGAGAGGGGGTCTTGGTCTCGTCGGCGATCCTCCGGTCGTCGGAATTTGATCGCTACTTACTTTGCCTTGTCTAACTCCACTTGAATGGCCCTAACCCTTCTTGAACTTAGTGAATTTTGAGGAAATTTTCAGAATAGAGAGAAGTTAGAGCATGGGGTGGTATTTATAGCGAAGAATTTGTAAGTACACGGCGGCGCCCCGGCCGTCAATCCGACGGCCAAATGCGGAAGCGGTGATAAACTTTCATTTTGCGAACTTAGCAAACCGGCACAACCGCGCACTAAACACCCGGATCGAGCCATTAAACTGGTCCTAGCTAACTACAAGATGGGGAAGAGATATACCGAGTGATCCGAGTCCTCCGGTCTTCTCGTCGTCGTCCCGATCTCCCGCGGAAACTCCGATTGTCGCCTTCTTGCCGGAAGGGCACCACATCGCCTGCATCTTTTACGGGCTCCCGCCTCTATACCGAGGCAACTCGGGCGCGAAGTTGGCTAGCCGACGCGTCCAAGATTTGCTGTAGACCAGTGTAGAATAGTTGTCTCTTTGGGGTTTTGTATAGTTGCCATGATGGAGGAATTTGTGCACAAGGATTTTTCCATTGATGCTTGCTGGAAAAGAAGTGGAGCATGCTCTTCAAAAGAGCTTGGCCAAAAACCCATCAGCCCCCCTTAAGCACTCAATGCAACCATATATAAATTAATCCCTCGTCTCATCAATCTCCAACTCCAGCACACTCATTTAGCTCCCTTTTTAAACCTTAGGAAATTAATCCACACTCACAAATTAAACACAGCACACTCAAGGGAGGGGGGGCCCACGAAACATGCAAGAAACATTTACACACCAAAATATAAACATGTCCCCTCATTAACAGTGCACGGCCCCTTCTCAAATGGGTAGGGTAAAAAGAAATGATTAAATCAAGAGGAAAATAATAAGGGGCTGTTTGGTTGCAGGATTATGGAATTTGGATTCCAAAAATAGTACGGTTGAAATTTCTGGATTTGGTAATTTGTTGTTTGGTTGGTTTTGGATTCCTAGTATTGGATTTATAGATCCTTGTAATCTTTGTTTGGTTGGTGGAAAAAAATGGAATTTGGATTTGAGAATTTTAGAGAGAGATAGAGAGGGAGGATTCTTAAATAAATAAAGTACATGGGCCCCATCTAAAAGTACAATAAATAGTGCAAAATCCTTGAGAATTCTTGAAAATTTTTAGGATTCATGAATCCTTCTTTTGTGGTGGGCCCTCCATACAAAACAAAAGAATCCTAGAAATCCTAATCTTGCAACCAAACACAAAATTATGGAATCCTAGGATTCCACAATCCAAAATCCAAATCCAAACTAATAATCCTGCAACCAAACAGGCCCTAAATAGATAATTATCAAAAGGTCACCCTCATCTCACTAATCAATCTCTTTTTCAAACCATCATGAAAAGCAATGAGTAAGACAAGAATGGAATCTCATGATGAAGAGGCTACAATTATGCAAGAAACCCCTCCACTAAATGTTATTTGCAAACTTGCAAATAACACCCTCCATCGGAAAGGTCCGGCCGGGAAAGAACAAAGGAAAACCGGCCGGAACGGAATGCAAACTGGCAACTCCAGAAAACTGGTCCCGTAATAAATTACAGGAAAAACCCCGCTACTGCAAATACATGCCCGCATTTGTATTCCCACTGAACACAAATGCAAAGAGACAAAACTACACTATTTAATACTAGGATCCGGCTTAAGCCAAAGCCGGCTAGTAAAATCCGTCCGATCATGATCCTTGCAATACCGCACGTATCTGATCGAACCCTGCCATATCTCCATACGGCCTCTACAGCGTTTCGCCCGAAAGCTTGAGTAACTGAATGTGTGGTGGACTCTAAAGACTCGTCAATACTATGGCTGTGGATTTAACCACTAGCACGTCAGAGATATTAGCCATACGTGACGGGCCACCAGCTATTGACCAAAAGGGACGTCGATGAGCGAACTCATCCTGACACCCTACTGAGCCTGTCAGTGACAATATCCGTACAGTCCGGTCCGTTCGTCTATGAGCATCGCATGGCGGGCCTAGGGGGTTGGTAAAAGTCAGACCCCCAAAAGCGGTACAAGTCGTGTCGGAGTGCAGCCCAGAACACCCTGAGATACTACTGGAATACCTACCAGTAAATCTCCTGCCTTAGCCAAGGACTTTTCATGTTCCGGCTCTCCTAGACACAGCACGACCTCACCCCCAATACCGGGAGAGACGAACCCCTGAAGATACGCTCACTGCCTCCATGTGGCTCGGGACTGTACCCAACTAAAACCTGTTTGCACGACTCCTTTGAGCCATGGTAGGGTAGTAAATAAAGTACAGTGGGAACTCACACGAGACAAATGACGATCCCCAGGTCGATGAACTAACATGTACACATGTCACCAGGGAACTGCTATCTGACGTCTGGTATAAGACCAACTAGCATGTTCCCGGCGAGTCCTGTCCGGTGTACTCATAACCCAATGAGCACCTGTATACATCTTAGGTTATCCAACTGACACCAATGGCTTGTGAGACCGGCCACCGCCCCTCGTCGGGGTCTCGACTGTATACACTAGTCTACTCTGGAGTATCGATGCCCTGTCTCGAAACTCTCACGACTAGGGACCATTTAAGGATATGCTTATAGACCCTAGCTCCCACTTATATGATCGCCCTCATACTGCTGGTGGTCAAGCAAGAATCCTAGGGGCTCTACCAACGTGTAATAGCGACCTGTCAGGTCACCTAAAGCAGTACACGATGATAAAGGTAAACCAGATAGCATACTATTATCTTGAGTAAGATTGTCCTATCGGGATAGGTCCTCCCTCAATCATTACAATCACGTGCCTGTGATGCAATAATTGACTCTGAGGGCACTATCTCCAACAGAATTAGGGTTTAGGAATTAAAAATTTGGATTAAAAAAATTAAAATGGTGTTAAATGGTGAATTGAAGAGTCTTTGTTTGATTATAGAAAAATCAAACAGTGCAGGGAAGTTGAGGGGAGTCGAAGGGGTGTGTGTGCAAAGCACGGAGTCGTTTGGACTCATCAGGACCGTCTACGCTGGCCAGATCTCAAGAATGGGCAGTCGGATCTCGGGCAATTGCTTCGAGATTCGTGTCACCAGTTTTAATCAATGTTTACTCCTTTTTGCGCATGTTTGATTTTTCTGAAACTTTTTGTTTCTCCGTGAATTGCACGTTAAACTCTTGGGCTTCCGAAAAATTAAAAAGAAAAATCTTAAAAATAATTGGGGCGATGGGATTCGAACGCACAGGCTATTTCATAGCAGTGTAAAGGCTTTACCGGTGAGCTACAAGTTGTTTCTTGCTTTTATTAAACAAATATAACTTATATCTTTACAGCAGGCTGAAATACCCTTTCTATATAATAAACCAGTAATTTTTGTACAGGGATTTCAGAGTCGTTACATATAAGTACATCGAAAGATCTACAAGTTTCTAGTAATTTTTGAAACCTGAAACCCGACGAAAATTAACGCAAATTGTGTTTTAAAAATGTGTGTCGGGGCCGGACAGATTCTGATCTGTTCTGCATCACGATACGAAAATGCGTATATCTCCCAAACTAATAGTCGTATTTAGGCGAGACTTGAACTCATATTTGCATAACACTTAGGGCAATATTTTCCGTTTATATTTTGAATCCAATTGACTTGAGTAATTAGTCGTACATAACACTTTTTTATAGCATTGTTTATGGTTATTACTTGAATAATATACTTGTCTCATTTCATATTCTGTGACTGCTTATGTATTGTATCTACATGACTTGTGTGATAAAACCTATTGCGCTCGACTTGATTTGACTCAAACAATGAATACAACTTGACACGAATACTTGGACTTGACATGAATACATGCAATTGACATGAACTCAACTTGACATTGAACTCGTACACTCTCTTTTGTATTCATGGATTCGATCAAGACTTGTTGCATTAACTATAATCTAATACATGCGAAGTAGTTTGAGTATGAATCCAACAGAATCTCAGGAATCTCATTACTAAAATAACATTGTTATGGTACTGGGCTGAAACAGTACAATTAACGTCGCTGTGGTACCTGACTAAAACGGTACATCAAAAATTCATTAATGAAGGCCCGTGTATCCAAATCTCTGGCGCCCAACTCTTAGGTTTGGAATACTTCAACGACAGTTGGAGTCCTGTTACTTTTAGGCCCATGTTTCTTTGTTCCTAAGGCCCTATCTTTGAGTTTGAGAATACTCTTAAAATTGGTTGACATTCACACTCAAACTCACGTCAGTTAACCACCTTATTAATGACCTCTTTAGGACACATTGACAGTACATTTCATGTTCACTACATCTACACTACACGGCCATACTACACTTGTTTGTCATGCTCATGTTACATTATCATGCTTACATAGTTGCCATTAATATTGCCATATTATACTTGTTCATGTTTCATTTCGATTCATACTATATCACATGTCATCTTTCATTTCATTTATATATGCTCACATCCCACCTTTCTTTAAGACTTACCGAGTGCAAATTAGCTGATGGACATTTGTCACGCCCTGCTTCCCGGTATACGGCGAAGGGGACGCGACGATGCCCACTACGTATATACTCAGAAGTACATACGCTAAGCATATCTAAGCAATATAAAATAAATACACAAGAGTCAAGATATAAAAGAACAGCAACTTTTATTCATTAACATTCTTGTACAATACATGAAAGGAAATACAACTGAAATAAAAAGATGCCTAAACAGTGGCATAACAGGAAATGAAAAGTACAGAAAGAAAAAGTGTACAATGAACTAAAGTGCAGGGTCTTCGGCAAATTCTCCAAGTCTTCTTGAGATGGCTCGATCTCCGCCGGGTCCAAACCACCTGACGACATTCAAAGAAGAGAGAAAAAGAATGTCGTCAGCAAACATGTCGCTCGGTAAGTCCCAAAGATAAGGGAAGGATAGACAGAGAGTAGGAGAGAGAGAGAGTAGGTTTTATAGTTGTATTATATTATTATATTGTTGTATTTCGTGTTAATGCTGTTGTTTTTATCTTGGTACAGAAGGATGCCAGTGTATACGAGAGGAGTCTCACTTGCCCCGGAGACTAAGGTATCAGGAACTCAAGGAACCGTTTATGCCACGGTACAACAACAATTGGATTCACGTTAGGTTTCTTAATCTTACCGTCTCGTGCCACCTTTAACACCTTCCATACCAATCTACCCCTTAAACCCCGCGATGTCTTGTTTGTATTGTTATCTTGTAAATTGTGTTGGTTGTATGATTGACTGACTGACCGAAACCATGATATGAGGAAACGGTTATAACCGTAGAGTCATGTAAATGGAATACTGAGAATCATGTAAAAGGAATATATCTATGGTTCGGTTCAGCCAGATTGTATAAACTGATAATTGTATTCATGGATTCATGTGTTCATATTGAATTGGAAACTTGTAAATTATAGGTTGACTTGAATCATATTCAAGTCAGATTAATCAGACTTAAACCCGAGTCGGACAATCAGAATTGTGAATCGAGGTCTTATAATTGTTAGGGTCCTTAGGCTAATTTATAAAACTTGAGGTGGTTTTATATAAAAATACTTTTATATACTTTTCAAAATACATCTCAAGTATTTATTGTTCGTCTTTAGAGTTGTAATGAGAGTGGATTTTATGTTGTGACATTTCTAGTGAAAATATCCTATTTTTATAAATAAGGGTAGTTATCTGTAATATTGATTTATTTGAAGTTCATGGTGTTTTAGTGTAAAATTTATTCTTGTGATTTTTAGAAAAAGGTGAAATATTTATATTATAATAAAATAGATATTTAAATGATAAATATACATATATTTATACAAAAATAGTTTTAATAAATATTTTATATTCCAAAAATCTCATTTTCTTAAAATGTCGTATTTTAAACCTTCGAGACCGAATGCTCCTTGCGGAGGTCTGAATCTCGCACTACTAGCCCGATGGTGCGCGATAACCCGCACGATCCCGAACGGGTTCCCTAAAGATGGGTTGTAGCGGCGCTTTGCAAAGATTGTAAAATACTAATCTTTTAGAAAACTATTTTATAAAGTAAAAGGTATTTATTTGCAAAGTGTAATTTTCCGTATTTTAGATTCTAGGGTTTCCTAAGCCAACTAGCCTATTTCTAAAAGGTCTAAACGACAAGTCGTTAAAAGCCTCAAATCGCCTCTACACCGTCAATTGCGGTCAGGTAAGTGCCAGGTAAGTGGGAGGCTCTCCACTATAAGTAGTGGCCCTAATTAAGTAACCACTTGCCTTAGACACACTTACCTAGACACCACAAAGTCAGGTTTAGATAAACGATCGATGTGCACAACTTATCGTATTTTCCTAGTAAGAAATATTTACTTAAAAGTGTAACAAATCTAAAACCTTTAAGAATGGTTTTATGAAGATTATGGTATTTTAATGGAAATTCAGTTTTATCGTATTCTAAGTTTTGATGATATCATTTTAGGGTTGTATTTGCATGTGTGTGGAGGCAAGTCATTACCTCGTGCTCTAGTTTAATTGTATAGCAAGTTAAGGCTTAAATGTGAAATTGAAACATGATGGTATTAAAGTGTAAAAATACGGTAAATTGAAAAGGTTATCATTTCATGTGTGAAAACTTATTTAAATTGACTTTTACAAGTTTAATGGTCAAGATAGCGATGTTTAGGAATATTTTAATTGATTAGAAGAAGAAAAAAAACATTATGGTATTAATGTGAAAAAGAATACGATATTATAAAAGTTATCATTTTATGTGAGAAACTTTGTCCAAATTAGTTGTTATATGATTAATAGTCAACATGAATAAGTTTAAGTATTGTGAAATTGGTGACAAGTGAGATTTTATAGAAAACCGAATCTGAAATCGGTTTGTTCCGATTTCCGTCGGGGTTCGTAATTCCGTATTTTGAAGAAGTAGAAAGAAAGAAAGAATGGGACATACGGGTTTCTATCTATACTAAAGAGTATAGGGGACTAGGTGAGTGGCTGAGGCGTTATTTCGTCGCCGGTTGTTCCTCAAAACATCGCCGAAATTTCAGCCGGAATTTCGTCGGAGTTTCGCCGCGAACTTGTTTTCAAAGCACACAACTCTTGGAAAATTTTGAGAGAGTGAGGTTAGGATTTTTGGGATGAGACGGTAGAGGGGAGGGAATGTATTTATACGGTAGGCTAAGAATAGGTTAGGTGAAACGTTTTTAAATGAAAATGTAAAAATATATAAAATCATTAAAAGTTGGAGTAAATAGGGTATATGAAAGGTTTTAATGTAAAAATGTATAAAATTGTTAAAAATTGGAGTAAATAGGGTATATGAAAGGTTTTAATGTAAAAATGTATTAAAAAATCATTAAAATGGAGTAAATAGGGATTTCAAAGGTCTTTGAAACCGATCTAGGAATTTGAAGTGTACATGGGGGTTTAGAAGATGAAGAGACACAATATTGAAGAAAAATTTAAAACAAAATAAATATTAAAAATAATGTGGGGCATGAGATTTGAACTTTGGTGGCTTGGTTCAGCAATGCAAGGTATTACCAATGAACTACAAGCTCTTTCTTATAATTAAATTGCTTATCAATTACTTAAATCTTGTGCTCAGGCAATTAATACCCCTTTATGGATTTTAAAAAATATTTGAAAAAAAATTTATAGGAAAAAGTGTATAAGAAAATTAGGGTTGTTACATTCTACCCTCCTTATAAAATTTCGTCCTCGAAATTTGTAAAAGGAAAGTGTAACAAATCTAAGAAAAGTTTGGTACTGATGTGCTGACAGTATGTGAAAAATAACAAGGTGGTGGAAGGGTTTTAAAAATGTGAAGAATGTGTGAAGGAATGAAATGATGCGAAGGTTTTGGTAAAATTGTAAAAGAGGTGAGGGAATTTTGGGTTAGGACAGATTCAAGATATATGATTCAAAGAATAAGAAATGATGGGGATTTAAGGAATATGATTGTAAAGAATATTTTAGTTGCTGGTTCTTGTGTATTATATTGCTTAGGGTTCCATACAGCTCTGACCTGCATTGGGCCCCCAACAAAACTTGCCACGCCCTGCTTCCCGGTATACGGCGAAGGGGACGCGACGAGGCCCGCTACGTATATACTCAGAAGTACATACGCTAAGCGTATCTAAGCAATATAAAATAAATACACAAGAGACAAGATATAAAAGAACAGCAACTTTTATTCATTAACATTCTTGTACAATACATGAAAGGAAATACAACTGAAATAAAAAGATGCCTAAACAGTGGCATAACAGGAAATGAAAAGTACAGAAAGAAAAAGTGTACAATGAACTAAAGTGCAGGGTCTTCGGCAAATTGCTCCAAGTCTTCTTGAGATGGTTCGATCTCCGCCGGGTCCAAACCACCGACGACATTCAAAGAAGAGAGAAACAGAATGTCGTCAGCGAACATGTCGCTCGGTAAGTCCCAAAGATAAGGGAAGAATAGACAGAGAATAGGAGAGAAAGAGAGTAGCTTTTACAGTTGTATTATATTATTATATTGTTGTATTTCGTATTAACGCTGTTGTTTGTATCTTGGTACAGAAAGATGCCAGTATATACGAGAGGAGACTCACTTGCCCCGGAGACTAAGGTATTAGGAACTCAAGGAACCGTTTATGCCACGGTACAACAGCAATTGGATTCATGTTAGGTGTCTTAATCTTACCGTCTCGTGCCACCTTTATCACCTTCCGTACCAATCTACCCCTTAAACCCCGCGATGTCTTGTTTGTATTGTTATCTTGTAAATTGTGTTGGTTGTATGATTGATTGACTGACCAAAACCATGATATCAGAAAACGGTTATAACCGTAGAGTCATGTAAATGGAATACTGAGAATCATGTAAAAGGAATATATCAATGGTTCGGTTCAGCCAGATTGTATAAACTGATAATTTTATTCATGGATTCATGTGTTCATATTGAATTGGAAACTTGTAGATTATAGGTTGACTTGAATCATATTTGTCGCGCCCCGCTTCCCAGAGTACGCAAGATTGGGCACGTGACATAGCCAACCATGCTACCTGTGGGGAGGAAGTATCCATCCACAGTCACATTACGGTTGTAAGGATATCAAGAACAAGATAATAAGCTAATCTAATACATGTCCAAATCCATAATAACGAGAATCAATGATAAATAAGTGCGGAAGCAAATGATCCAATGCAATAATAGAAAGGTACGTCCCGTAATGCGGGATCACACCTGGAAATAAAATGCAATAAATGAACTGACCACTACAGAACTCACAAATCAGCCTGCTGGCTGAAGTACTCCTGCTCGGTCGACGACAGTGGTACGGAATCTGGGCCATGCAAAACCCAGACGTCAGCGCGTCATGTCAACCAAATAATATAATATAAACATGGTAATAAGCAATGCAAGTATGAACATGAATAGAGCAGTACTAAGAAATAACAGTGCAGGGTAATGTGCAGTGGTAACTAAACTGTCCTATCAGGTTTCTACTCTATAGTCTTTGAAATCAATTGATGAATCGTCGATGTAACTCAATAGTATCCCGTGCGTGCCCGGGACCACGGTCAAGGTCCTCGGGGCTGAATCCGAGACGTGCCGCTAAGCAGTAAAAGGTAGCTGGATGGATGAGTGATGTCAGCATCATCACTCCGGGGCCGGCCAAGCCCGTAAGACTGATCAGAACATGTATCGAACTGTTGAGTTACAAGTCGGTTTCACCTTTGATTTCCCCATACCCCCAAGCTATGTATGTCAGGTCAGGTATTCAGTAGTCAAGGATTAATGCCAACACAAAATCAGGTAAAAATAGGTTTGTCTAGATAGACAGCAGGAATGGTCAGGTTTGTCGGCATTAGGTATGAAATCAGGTAACAGGTCAGGTTCTGTTTCAACAGGTTGAGTCGATATGTACAGGGTGTCATGTCCGGTGTATCAGTATATGTGTCAGGTGTATCAAGATCGGTCAATATGTAATGCAATCAAGTGTATGCTGATAACAGGTATAGTAACGAATAAGGAACAACAGCAGGGACAGCAAATAACAATATTATTCCATGTAAACACAGTGATGCTTTGTATTCTTTTATCAACAGGTTCAAGCACCCTTGGGGTGCAATAGTCACAAAGTGAAACAATATCAACAACATACGTAATGAAGCTACATGAATTTAAACTAAAGCATAATAATTGTCTCATGGGTGATTTAACAAATGAAGTGAGGACGATCTACTTGGTTTAGTTAGTTAAAGTGTGAACTAATAGCAGACCGGTTAATTACAAGCAACTACTATATTAATTTAATGTTACGGATAATTGTGACCATCAATTCTAAGTTATAAAAGATATCGATGTTACAAATAGCTGTGTGGTTATCATATGATGATTAAGTTTGTAGCAAGACTTGATCTTGTGTACTAGCATGTTAAAGCAAGTATTCGGATACTTGCCTCGACGGTTTCGCAAACCGGAAAGCACGGATGCAATGTCGGCAGAAAACACGAGACGGGTGCACGGGCCACGGATCGAGTCCCAACAGAGAACAACGGGATCACACGGACCAGGGTACTTCGCTGGTGCGTCGGGTTCAAAAGACGGCACGGTCGGAAACCGGCAAAAGTCAAAAGTAACAACGTTAGCAAACGCGATAAACATAACAAGGATCAGCGGGGAAAGGGATCTAGCACAAAGGAACGATGAGGAAGGCTTACCGGGAGACACCAGGGGTAACCCCGGCGGGCTCGACGGCGCTGGAACGCCGGCGAGGCAGCGACGGCGGCTGTGAAGGCCTGAACAGCCTCGGGTTCGCTGGAGAGGGGGTGCGACGAGTAGAGGAGGGTGGTGGTCGGCTCTGGTGATCGAGGGGGAAAGGAGGTGGCGCGGGTGACGTCGACGAGGGTCGACGGCGCGGTTCCCGGCGACCCGGGATTGGTACTAGGGTCGGCTCGGGTCTGGTGGTGGTCCGGCGAGGGGAGGAGGAAAGCGACGACGAGGTCGGGACGAGGAGGAAGAGAGGGAGTCGCGGGAGTCGTCGGCGACGGGAGGCGGCGTCGACGGCGAGAGTTGCTGCCGGGTGAAGTCGTCGGGGTTGGGTGCAGGCGTGGGAAGAGGCGAAGGAAGGAGGTAGGTGGGTGCGGCTAGGCTCGTGGTGGCGAGGGCAGCGACGGCGAGGTCTCGGGGAGGTCGACGGCGATGTCCGGAGGTGGCTAGGGTTAGGGTTCGGGGTTCGCTGGGTTTTCTCGTGATGGAGAAGGAACAGGAGGCGGCTGCGTGATAATTATAGAGGAAGAAAGAGAGAGATTGGAGAGAGAGAGTTAGTTATAGGGAGATAGAGAGATTTTAGAGATAGAGAGAGAAGGAGATTAGAGAGAGATAGAGAGAGACGGAGAGAGAGAGAGAGGGAAAGGGGGCCCACGAGGTGATATGCCCACGTGATTGGCTGGGGAGGTTAAGAATAATATTTAAAAGATTGTTTAAAAGATTTTAACGTTTAGAATATAACAGAATGAATATTAAGTGTATATTTTAGTTTTAAAAATATTTAATCAAACGGGCATCTTTGGCGCTAAATGAAACATTTTCAAATCGCGCCCGGGTTGCGCCCAAACGTTCCAAATTCAAATTATAGGATTTTAAGCGAGTTCCAAATTTTGAAAAGAGATGTTTTGTGATTAAAATGCATGCCCCCAAGTCGGACACTTGCACGCGCGCGTAGCCGTCCAAACTTGCCCGTTTCACCGAACGGGACGAAATCTCGACACGCGGATGCTACCACGCGACTAGTGACGACGAGTAGGCCAACATGGATAATTTTAATTTCACTTTAGGTGTTAAAATTTGTTATGTGCCAAAATGATTTAACCGGTTAAAATTTAGAAAAAAGCACCAAACAATCAGGATAATGGGAATGAGCAATATATAACACCCAACTAGCAATAGAAATAGTATTATTGGGCTCGGGTGTTCCATCATACCCAACTACAAAAAGAATTTCGTCCTCGAAATTCCAAGAATACAAGATGGCTAACTATAGGAAAAGGTGAGGAAATTTCTGCCGGATCTCGTCTTCTCGCTCCCAAGTGGTTTCTCCATGCAATCGATTTCCCCAAGAAACTAACACAAGAGGGATAACCTTGTTCTTAAGAACCTTTTCTCTTCGATCCTTGATTTCAACTGGTAGCTCCTCAAAGGTTAGGTCCTCCCGTACAGTCAACTCTGAATGATCCAAGACATGAGTCTCATCACGAACATACCTCCGTAGTTGAGACACAAGAAACACATCGTGCACTCTTGCCAATGACTGTGGTAACACCAAACGGTACGCTACCTCTCCAACACGCTCCAATATCTCGAAGGGTCCAACGAATCGAGGACTAAGCTTTCCCTGACTTCCAAAGCGAACCACCCCTCTAGTCGGTGATATCTTCAGGAATACCAAATCACCCACGGTGAACTCTAGAGGTCTTCTTGACGTGTCGGCCCAACTTTTCTGTCTGTCTTGAGCTGCCTTCATATGCTTCCTGATTGTATTCACCTTCTCGACTGTCTGTACCACCAAATCTGGTCCTAGTAGCCTTCGTTCACCAACATCATCCCAACAAACAGGCGAACGGCACTTACGACCATACAACGCTTCAAACGGAGCCATCTGAATAGTCGCTTGGAAGCTATTGTCGTACGAAAACTCCACCAGGTGTAGATGATCCTCCCAAGAACCTTTGAAGTCCAACATGCAAGCTCTCGACATATCTTCAAGGGTCTGGATCGTTCTCTCCGATTGTCCATCAGTTTGAGGATGATAAGCTGTGCTAAACTTCAATCGAGTCCCCAAACTTTCTTGTAAACTCCTCCAGAAGTGCGACAAGAACCGAGTGTCCCGATCGGACACGATGCTTACCGGTACTCCATGCAATCTCACAATCTCCTGCATGTACCGCTCTGCCAAAGTCTCTGTCGATTGACCAACCCGAAAAGGAATAAAGTGAGCCGCCTTGGTCAACCGATCGACAATCACCCATACTGCATTGTTGCCTTTTGGACTCCGCGGTAAAGCCGTCACGAAATCCATGGTTATATGTTCCCTCTTCCACTGAGGAATTGGAAGTGGTTGCAACAAACCAGCAACCCTTTGGTGTTCAGCCTTGACTTGCTGACACACCAAGCACTTAGCCACGAAACGAGCAATTTCCCGTTTCATACCTTCCCACCAGAAGTGCTGTCGAATATCTCGGTACATCTTTGTCCCTCCTGGATGTACAGAGTAAGCTGAACTGTGTGCCTCCTTCATGAGCTCTTCACGCACATCCCCTTTTGGCACACATACACGGCTACCATATCTCAACGAACCGTCTTCATGGATCAGTAAATCGGTTCGTAGTCCGGCTTCAACCTGCTCTCGAAACTTTTGCAGCCTAGCATCCTGCGATTGCGCCACTTTAATCTTCTCAACTAGGGACGACTGTACTTGCAACTGCATCAACTGTCCTGTAGCATGTGGTAGCACAACCTCCAAGTCAAATCTCTGAAAATCCGCAATGATCTCCCTTTGTGCGGTCAACACCTGAATTGCTGGTAACCGACTCAGCGCATCCGGCACGACGTTGACTTTTCCCGGATGGTACTTAAGATCAAGGTCATAATCGGCCATCAGCTCCAACCATCTGCGTTGCCTCATGTTCAACTCCTTCTGAGTGAACACATACTTTAAACTCTTGTGATCTGTAAAGACTTCAACTCTCTCGCCCAAAAGGTAGTGTCTCCAAATCTTCAGGGCGAAGATCACGGCTGCAAGCTCTAAGTCATGAGTCGGATAGTTCTTCTCATGAGTCTTCAGTTGTCTCGATGCGTAAGCGATGACTTTCCCATTCTGCATCAAAACACATCCCAATCCCTTTCCGGATGCGTCGCTATGAATCACCAGTCCTCCTGAATCATCCGGTACGGTTAGGATAGGGGCGGTTATCAACTTCTGCTTCAACGTCTCGAAGGCCAATGCACATCCATCCGTCCAAACAAACGATACCTCCTTACGCGTAAGCTTGGTTAACGGCTCAGCTAAACGAGCGAAGTTCTCCATAAATCTTCTGTAGTAACCGGCGAGTCCAAGAAAACTTCTTATTTCCGCAACATTCTTTGGAATAGGCCAATCTCGAACTGCTGCAATCTTTTCGGGATCGACGGCGATTCCATCGCCCGACACGACATGCCCCAGAAACTTCACTTCTTCCAGCCAGAATTCGCACTTACTCATCTTCGCGAATAACTTCTCTTGTCTCAGCGTCTGCAGTGCGATCCTTAAATGCTCAGCATGCTCCTCCGGACTCTTCGAGTACACCAGAATATCGTCAATGAATACCACAATAAACTGGTCCAAGAACGGTGAAAAGATCCTGTTCATCAAATCCATAAATATTGCTGGTGCATTAGTCACTCCGAAGGGCATCACTAGATACTCGAAATGCCCATATCGAGTTCGAAACGCCGTCTTGCAAATGTCTTCTGCTTTCACTCGGACCTGATGATATCCCAATCGCAAGTCCAGTTTCGAGAATACCCTCGCGCCACTAAGCTGCTCAAAAAGCTCTCCAATACGAGGGATCGGGTACTTGTTCTTAATAGTCACCCGGTTCAATTCTCGATAATCAATGCACATCCTTCTCGTGCCATCCTTCTTCTTTACTAAAAGAACTGGAGCTCCCCAAGGTGAATTGCTGCTTCGAATCCATCCCTTCTCGAGTAATTCACCAACTTGTTTCTTAACTTCTTCCAATTCCACCGGCGCCATCGGATAATAAGATTTTTGATACTGGCGCTGCACCAGGAATAAGGTCAATCGCAAACTCCACATCTCGCTTCGGCGGTAAGCCTGATATATCTTCAAACACATCCATAAAGTCGCGAACAACTGCCGGCTCTTCATTACTATCAACTTCCATAGCTGCAAGAACACTGTTTGTCGGCCTAGCCCTAAACTCGACTGGCCCGACAGAACTGCTTCCTTACCGCAACTGCTGTCTGCATCGTTGGCCGTGAAAGGTCCAGCGAGACTACTGAGTCTCGTCCACTCCGCTGCATGCACGTCCACGGTTGCTCCATTCTGCCTTATTCCGATGAACTTCTCTTCCATTTCCTCCGCGCAGTCCGCGGAAGGACTTCTCCAGGAAACTCTTAGAGAAATCCGCCCACTGCTTGGCTGGCAACGGCTCCTCCAGACCAGTGAAAATAGACGGACCCAAAAGTCTGAAATCTGCTACAGTCCCTACTCGTTCAACTGGTCTAGTTCCATCGTTGTTTACAGACTGCTGAACGATTTGCAAACCTTCCTGAACGAATCTGCTATTGCTGGATCAGCTCAGTCTTCTCTTTGATTTTCAGCATTCCTCTTATCACTCCAAGCATGGCGGCTTCGTTCACACGCCTCTGGTACGTCTTCAACTTCTTACCTGTCATAATCCTGAACTCAAAACACCCAATATTAGCATGATGATAGATTCTGAATATGGATCGAGGCTAGAACTCCAAGATACTTAAATAGAGTACCGCATTGTAGCTATGCCGCGGTATCATAGCCGCAATTACTTAACTCCACCCAAGTCGCCTAAGTTCTAGAGATAACAAGAAGTTAGGTTTTCGAGTTGACAATGCAAAGTAAGTTTGCATGTCGACATGATCCGGAAGAATGATTCAAGGATGGTAAAACGGTCAAGGTGGCAGGACATGTTTCCTAATCACGGGTATTCTGATTCGTGTATCGGGTGCAATACCCAACTACAAAGAATCGACCCAATTAACCTATGGCTCTGATACCAAAAGAACCATGTCACGCCCCGCTGCCCAGAGTACGCAAGATTGGGCACGTGACATAGCCAACCATGCTACCTGTGGGGAGGAAGTATCCATCCACAGTCACATTATGGTTGTAAGGATATCAAGAACAAGATAATAAGCTAATCTAATACATGTCCAAATCCATAATAACGAGAATCAATGATAAATAAGTGCGGAAGCAAATGATCCAATGCAATAATAGAAAGGTACGTCCCGTAATGCGGGATCACACCTGGAAATAAAATGCAATAAATGAACTGACCACTACAGAACTCACAAATCAGCCTGCTGGCTGAAGTACTCCTGCTCGGTCGACGACAGTGGTACGGAATCTGGGCCATGCAAAACCCAGACGTCAGCGCGTCATGTCAACCAAATAATATAATATAAACATGGTAATAAGCAATGCAAGTATGAACATGAATAGAGCAGTACTAAGAAATAACAGTGCAGGGTAATGTGCAGTGGTAACTAAACTGTCCTATCAGGTTTCTACTCTATAGTCTTTGAAATCAATTGATGAATCGTCGATGTAACTCAATAGTATCCCGTGCGTGCCCGGGACCACGGTCAAGGTCCTCGGGGCTGAATCCGAGACGTGCCGCTAAGCAGTAAAAGGTAGCTGGATGGATGAGTGATGTCAGCATCATCACTCCGGGGCCGGCCAAGCCCGTAAGACTGATCAGAACATGTATCGAACTGTTGAGTTACAAGTCGGTTTCACCTTTGATTTCCCCATACCCCCAAGCTATGTATGTCAGGTCAGGTATTCAGTAGTCAAGGATTAATGCCAACACAAAATCAGGTAAAAATAGGTTTGTCTAGATAGACAGCAGGAATGGTCAGGTTTGTCGGCATTAGGCATGAAATCAGGTAACAGGTCAGGTTCCGTTTCAACAGGTTGAGTCGATATGTACAGGGTGTCATGTCCGGTGTATCAGTATATGTGTCAGGTGTATCAAGATCGGTCAATATGTAATGCAATCAAGTGTATGCTGATAACAGGTATAGTAACGAATAAGGAACAACAGCAGGGACAGCAAATAACAATATTATTCCATGTAAACACAGTGATGCTTTGTATTCTTTTATCAACAGGTTCAAGCACCCTTGGGGTGCAATAGTCACAAAGTGAAACAATATCAACAACATACGTAATGAAGCTACATGAATTTAAACTAAAGCATAATAATTGTCTCATGGGTGATTTAACAAATGAAGTGAGGACGATCTACTTGGTTTAGTTAGTTAAAGTGTGAACTAATAGCAGACCGGTTAATTACAAGCAACTACTATATTAATTTAATGTTACGGATAATTGTGACCATCAATTCTAAGTTATAAAAGATATCGATGTTACAAATAGCTGTGTGGTTATCATATGATGATTAAGTTTGTAGCAAGACTTGATCTTGTGTACTAGCATGTTAAAGCAAGTATTCGGATACTTGCCTCGACGGTTTCGCAAACCGGAAAGCACGGATGCAATGTCGGCAGAAAACACGAGACGGGTGCACGGGCCACGGATCGAGTCCCAACAGAGAACAACGGGATCACACGGACCAGGGTACTTCGCTGGTGCGTCGGGTTCAAAAGACGGCACGGTCGGAAACCGGCAAAAGTCAAAAGTAACAACGTTAGCAAACGCGATAAACATAACAAGGATCAGCGGGGAAAGGGATCTAGCACAAAGGAACGATGAGGAAGGCTTACCGGGAGACACCAGGGGTAACCCCGGCGGGCTCGACGGCGCTGGAACGCCGGCGACGCAGCGACGGCGGCTGTGAAGGCCTGAACAGCCTCGGGTTCGCTGGAGAGGGGGTGCGACGAGTAGAGGAGGGTGGTGGTCGGCTCTGGTGATCAAGGGGGAAAGGAGGTGGCGCGGGTGACGTCGACGAGGGTCGACGGCGCAGTTCCCGGTGACCCGGGATTGGTGCTAGGGTCGGCTCGGGTCTGGTGGTGGTCCGGCGAGGGGAGGAGAAAAGCGACGACGAGGTCGGGACGAGGAGGAAGAGAGGGAGTCGCGGAAGTCGTCGGCGACGGGAGGCGGCGTCGACGGCGAGAGTTGCTGCCGGGTGAAGTCGTCGGGGTTGGGTGCAGGCGTGGGAAGAGGCGAAGGAAGGAGGTAGGTGGGTGCGGCTAGGCTCGTGGTGGCGAGGGCGGCGACGGCGAGGTCTCGGGGAGGTCGACGGCGATGTCCGGAGGTGGCTAGGGTTAGGGTTCGGGGTTCGCTGGGTTTTCTCGTGATGGAGAAGGAACAGGAGGCGGCTGAGTGATAATTATAGAGGAAGAAAGAGAGAGATTGGAGAGAGAGAGTTAGTTAGAGGGAGATAGAGAGATTTTAGTGATAGAGAGAGAAGGAGATTAGAGAGAGATAGAGAGAGACGGAGAGAGAGAGAGAGGGAAAGGGGGCCCACGAGGTGATATGCCCACGTGATTGGCTGGGGAGGTTAAGAATAATATTTAAAAGATTGTTTAAAAGATTTTAACGTTTAGAATATAACAGAATGAATATTAAGTGTATATTTTAGTTTTAAAAATATTTAATCAAACGGGCATCTTTGGCGCTAAATGAAACATTTCCAAATCGCGCCCGGGTTGCGCCCAAACGTTCCAAATTCAAATTATAGGATTTTAAGCGAGTTCCAAATTTTGAAAAGAGATGTTTTGTGATTAAAATGCATGCCCCCAAGTCGGACACTTGCACGCGCGCGTAGCCGTCCAAACTTGCCCGTTTCACCGAACGGGACGAAATCTCGACACGCGGACGCTACCACGCGACTAGTGACGACGAGTAGGCCAACATGGATAATTTTAATTTCACTTTAGGTGTTAAAATTTGTTATGTGCCAAAATGATTTAACCGGTTAAAATTTAGCAAAAAGCACCAAACAATCAGGATAATGGGAATGAGCAATATATAACACTCAACTAGCAATAGAAATAGTATTATTGGGCTCGGGTGTTACAATATTCAAGTCAGATTAATCAGACTCAAATCCAAGTCAGACAATCAGAATTGTGAATCGAGGTCTTATAATTGTTAGGGTCCTTAGGGTAATTTATAAAACTTGAGGGGGTTTTATGTAAAAATACTTTTATATATTTTTCAAAATACACCTCAAGTATTTATTGTTCGTCATTAGAGTTGTAATGAGGGTGGATTTTATGTTGTGACATTTCTAGTGAAAATATCCTATTTTTATAAATAAGGGTAGTTATCTGTAATATTGATTTTTTTGAAGTTCATGGTGTTTTAGTGTAAAATTTATTCTTGTGATTTTTAGAAAAAATTGAAATATTTATATTATAATAAAATAGATATTTAAATGATAAATATATATATATTTATACAAAAATAGTTTTAATAAATATTTTATATTCCAAAAATCTCATTTTCTTAAGATGTCGTATTTTAAACCTTTGAGACCGAATGCTCCTTGCGGAGGTTTGAATCTCGCACTACTAGCCCGAGGGTGCGCGATAACCCGCACGATCCCGAACGGGTTCCCCAAAGATGGGTTGTAGCGGCGCTTTGCAAAGATTGTAAAATACTAAGCTTTTAGAAAACGGTTTTATAAAGTAAAAGGTATTTATTTGCAAAGTGTAATTTTCCGTATTTTAGATTATAGGGTTTCCTAAGCCAACCAGCCTATTTCTAAAAGGTCTAAACGACAAGTCGTTAGAAGTCTCAAATCGCCTCTTCACCGCCAATTGCGGCCAGGTAAGTGGGAGGCTCTCCACTACAAGTAGTGGCCCTAATTAAGTAACCACTTGCCTTAGACACACTTGCCTATACACCACAAAGTCAGGTTTAGATAAACGATCGATGTGCACAACTTATCGTATTTTCCTACTAAGAAATATTTACTTAAAAGTGTAACAAATCTAAAACCTTTAAGAATGGTTTTATGAAGATTATGGTATTTTAATGGAAATTCAGTTTTATCGTATTCTAAGTTTTGATGATATCATTTTAGGGTTGCATTTGCGTGTGTGTGGAGGTAGGTCGTTACCTCGAGCTCTACTTTAAATATATAGCAAGTTAAGGGTTAAATGTGAAATTGAAATATGATGGTATTAAAGTGTAAAAATACGGTAAATTGAAAAGGTTATCATTTCATGTGTGAAAACTTATTTAAATTGACATTTACAAGTTTAATGGTCAAGATAGCGATGTTTAGGAATGTTTTAATTGATTAGAAGAAGAAAATAAACATTATGGTATTAATGTGAAAAAGAATATGATATTGTAAAAGTTATCATTTCATGTGAGAAACTTTGTCCAAATTAGTTGTTATGTGATTAATAGTCAACATGAATAAGTTTAAGTTTGGTGACAAGTGAGATTTTATAGAAAACCGAATCGGAAATCGGTTTGTTCCGATTTCCGTCGGGGTTCGTAATTCCGTATTTTTGAGAAGTAGAAAGAAAGAAAGAATGGGACTTACGGGTTTCGATCTATACTAAAGAGTATAGAGGACTAGGTGAGTGGCCGAGGCGTTATTTCATCGCTGGTTGTTCCTCAAAACTTCGCCGGAATTTCCGCCGGAATTTCGTCGGAGTTTCGCCGCGAACTTGTTTTCAAAGTACACAACTCTTGGAAAATTTTGAGAGAGTGAGGTTAGGATTTTTGGGATGAGACGGTAGAGGGGAGGGAGTGTATTTATAGGGTAGGGTAGGGGTAGGGTAGGTGAAGGGTTTTTAAATGAAAATGTAAAAATATATAAAATCATTAAAAGTTGGAGTAAATAGAGTATATGAAAGGTTTTAATGTAAAAATGTATAAAATCATTAAAAATTGGAGTAAATAGGATATATGAAAGGTTTTAATGTAAAAATGTATTAAAATATCATTAAAATAGAGTAAATGGGGATTTCAAAGGTCTTTGAAACCGATCTAAGAATTTGAAGTGTACATGAGGGTTTAGAAGATGAAGAGACATAATATTGAAGAAAAATTTAAAACAAAATAAATATTAAAAATAATGTAGGGCATGATATTTGAACTTTGGTGGCTTGGTTCAGCAATGCAAGGTATTACCAATGAGCTACAAGCTCCTTCTTGTAATTAAATTGCTAATCAATTACTTAAGTCTTGTTCTCAGGCAATAAATACCCCTTTATGGATTTTAAAAAATATTTGAAAAATTTTTTATAGGAAAAGGTGTATAAGAAAATTAGGATTGTTACAGCATTCCTCCCATCTTTTGTTTCTTTGGAATGTTTGTCAGATGATCTAGAGACTGATAAAGTGGGACCTACTCTGGAGGATTACGACCAGTTCACTTCTGAAGCCGTTCCTTAGTTTTCCTTCCAGTTTTCAATTTCAATATGCTACTTGTTTAGGCATTTTTATTGCACCTTTGTTTTAAAATTATCTTGTATCCAAAACTATATGAAATGATGAAAGTAAATAAATTTGATGTTGAATTTTAAATTTCTCTTGTTAATTCTTGTATGTTGTTTTTATTGCTTATAAACGCTTAGCGTATTTACTGAGAGAAATGATCTTTTTGAAATAAAAACGCCGTGGGTCTCATCACGTGCAGTTACCGTCTTTTGGGAAGTGAGGCGCTGTTTACCGCCGAAAACCGGACTGAGGCGCGAGGAGCGCGTTTAGCCTGAATTTGGGGCAGATATTATATAGAACATATATATCCACCTCTCTGAAAATACCAAGTTGATTTATGACATCGTATATCGGAGATTTGGATGGATACGACCATTGTAGCTGAACTTTTCAGATTCCCCCTCAATGATGAGGAGTTTTTGATTGTGGGAACGCTTTTTCCTGCCAGCACAAGCCTCTACAGTTAATTACGTTATCTCCAAGCGATAACAACTTTCTCTACTCCAGATATATCTTTTCGTGTCGTGTTATATTTTGTTTATTTTGGAGTTGCCCTTAGTTGTATACGGAGACTAATATATATCGTCGCCCGTAGGGCGCAGATTCGTCTAAATCCGTACATATTAGATCCGGCGGTTTAACTTAGGACACATATCTTATATAAATGAGGTCCATCAGTTCATGGGGTATTTGGGTTTGATCTAAGGATCGTTAGTCTTATATGAGACTAAAATCAATTTAGATAATATGGTTAAAGATCGTTAGTCGTATATGAGACTAAGATCAACTTAGAAACAATGAGCATATGAGCTCAATTGATCAATTGATCACATATGAGGCATAAGCTTCTATACTTAGCATATATTGGCTAAGTACCAAGCTTTGGCTTATCATCAGATGCACTTTACTATGGATAGCCCGTGGATAGTATACGTTAGTCAGTATGGAGACAAGCCGCAATGTAGAATGCTAGTTTAATGACATAGCGGTCCATCTTTTAGCTTGTGTGCACGTGTATATCGCGCGGCGAAGCATATGATGTGAACATCTGAAAGGGATGCGTCCAATATTGGGGTGCGATCCAATTTGAAGGCATTTATATTTCCTCTAAAGATACATACATACATATATATGTTTTCATAAAACCAGGGCTCGTTATTATTTATTCTAATGGTGTGCATGTCTGTTGGGGTGCGCATCTATATGAAGTGCGCATCCAGGGTTAAGGAATTCCCTGTCTTGATGAAATTTTATATCTTTCAAGAAGTTGGGACAAGAAAGGAGGGTTCGTTGGTTGTTGGGACCCACCACCTCTCTAAAGACGCTGAGGAATTACAACGCCATATATCAGAGGTGTTGAAGGATGTATCCTTAAACCAAATCTCATTTATGAGGGAAGAGAACATATTAGAGCTTGGCGCACTTATATTTTAACTAAGAATCGTTAGTCTTATATGAGCTAAGATCAATTTAGGTAACATGGTCTAAGGATGTTTAGTCGTATATGTGACTAAGATCAATTTAGATATCATGAGCATGTGTTTGAAGGAACTTTAGTCGTATATGGGACTAAGATCTGCTTAAAAATATGATTAAGAATCGTTAATCTTGTTTTAGATTAAGATTAACTTAAATATTCAGCTAAAGGCCATTAGCCATATTTTAGACTAAGGAAACTTAGGTATCATGAGCATATGGGCTTAATTGATCTTAAGATCAAAAAAGATTAAGCTTCAGGGAATCGGCCAAGGAGTATGGCATGGCGCACTTATATTGGCACATGCCTTATTGGCGAACATCATCATGGACACATGTCCAATGGCGTATGCTTATCGGATCATGGGTTTTTGGCGCATGCCATGTAACGCGTTTATATTGGCGCATACATATTGGCCTATGAAGGAATAGCGCTGCGACATCGGCGAATGTTTAGAATGGCGCATGCCACGTGTTGCTATATCATTGGCACTTGCCCATTGACATTTGGGTTTCTGGCGCATGGGCTTAAATCCTCAGTATATGGATCATTAGTGCATGGGCCATTGGCGCTTGCCTCATGGCACATGCCCATTGGCGCATATGCCTCGTGCACATGCCACGTGGGATTTTTCTTCAGAGATCAATCTCTATCTTTTAGAAAACTTAAGTTTTCTTAAGCTTAAGCTTCTGTTAATGGCTAGTTTAGCTATTAACAACATCATGAAAAGATCTTATATTTTTTTATGCTCTGTTCATATAGGGACTATTTGAAGTATAAACTTCATCATCTTTATATAGGGATCTTTCATATCATTAGGGTTCTGTTCATCATGTTTAAGAAGAAAACTTAAGTTTTCTTTAAACCCTAGATCTTAAAATCAATATCCCTCCATGATAAATGATCTTGACTTAAGGATCTTAAGATCCGAGAAGAACTTAAGTTCTTATGAAGGTTAACCTTCCTCTATATAAAGTTTATATAGGGTCGCTTGTGCCCGCGGCGAAGCGGAACCGCGAATGGCGAACAAAATTTTCAAACAAACACGAACGAACCCCAAACCTAGAATCGATCCAAACGCCTAACCTAGCAAACTAAGCATGCAAAGATATGGAATACTACCTTCGACACGTGTCCACACAATCGTAGAAGACCCCTCCAAGCTCCGTGTGTGCTGTCCAGATCGTGTTTGAGTAGCGACCGCCTTTGCCAAAGAAGATCCACCTTAGGGAAAACGATCCAAGTTTCGGCTTCACCTAGTGAAGCGATCAATGCTCCAAACTCGCTACGAATGGAAAGTGTGGATGTAGGAATATTCTCACTATCTTTTCTCTCTTTTTTAAGCTCAAAAGAGCTACCTAGAAGAAGGAGGAAGAGGTCAAGAAGAAGAAGCCATGGAAAATGGCTAGGTCTTCAAGTGAAGAAAAAACTAGCTAGCATAGAAAATAATGGCTTCATTATTTGCAACCATGCTACAATAGTAAATCCAAATGATTATACAATATAATAACCAAGTCCATCCTTCCCTACCATGCTTTTTAACACCTCATCCTCCACCTCATTCTTGATTTTCTTTTAAAGGAAAATCAAGAAATGAAGTGTCCATCTTCTAGAACAAATTTCGTATAAATACGGAATATAACCCGATATACGTATCGAAATATATATACGCATATTCGTACAAAAAATATAAATAGCCAAGAGAGAAAATGAATAGTGAATAATAATAATAGAATATACATATTAAATATATATATATATATATATATATTATTAAATCAAAACCTGATTTAATAATCCAGCTTAATCCTAAGCCGCTACTATTATCAACCATCCGAAAGTCCATATAGCTTGTACACGTATTTAATCGGACATCCTGTATGTACCAACATATGTCATTTACATCATATCGCCTGAACCGGGAAAACCCTCTGTGTGGGACTTTAAAGACTCGACAATACGCTGGCAGTGATTTACTGGATAAATCCAAAAACCACAAGCACGTTGGTGGCACTAGCTGTACGTAACGACTACCCAGCTATCTGTCAAAAGGGTGGTCAACAATCAAGTTCATCCATACCCTATTGAGCATGAATATGACAATCTCCGTATAGTTCGGTCTCGTCGTCTGAGAGTGTCGCATACCGGGTCTAGGGGTGGAAACGTCGGACCCTTAATAACCCGATAAGTCGTGTTGGAGTCAAGCTCATCACCAACCAAAAAACTACTGAACTTATATCAGTAAATCTTATCTACCGTGGCCATGGATTTAAGGTGATAGCCAACCGAACACAGCACAACATTGACTCCTTATATCAAGAGAGACGAATCCCCGACAATCGCTCACTGCTTCCATGTGGCTCGGAACTGTACCCAACTAAAACATGTTTGCACGCCTCTTTTGAGCCGTGGTAGGGTAGTAATCAAAGTACAGTGGAAACTCATATGAGACAAATGACGATCTCAGGTCAAAAGACCAACATGTATTAATGCTACTCGAGAACTTCCATCTGACGATAGATATAATACTGTTCCCCTCCGAAAGACGCGACGGACACCTTGCCTGAATTTCGGGGTAGATGCCAATTGGTGCTATCCGTCCACCTCTCCGAAAATGCCAAGTTGATTTATGGCACCATGTATCAAAGGTTTAAACAGATGCGGTCGATGTAGCAGACTTCGTCGAATTCCCCCTCGTTTGAGGGGTTTTTGATTGTGGGGACGCTCTTCCCTACAAGCGCAAGCCCCTGCAGTTAATTACGCTACCGCATCGCGGTAACAAATTTCTCCTTCTCCATATATACGGAGACTAAGTTATGTTGTCGCCCGTAGGGTGTAGACTAGTCCAAATCTGTATATTTCTTAGATTTGGGTTTGGGGGTTGGGTTTAAGGTACGTTAGCCTTATTTGAGACTAAGATCAACTTAAACGTAACTTAAGGATACATTAGTCTAATTTTAGACTAAGATCAACTTAACAGGATCGTTTAGATCCAACAAAAGAGTATTTGGACTCTATTGTTCTAGTTTAGGGACTTTGCGGTCAATTTCCAGTTTAAGGACATGGTGGTCCATGGTTAGTTTAAAGACATCACGGTCGAGGTTAAGGACATCATAGTCCATGAGTTTAAAGACCTCACAGTCAAGGTTAAGGACATCATAGTCCGTAAGTTTAAAGACCCCACAGTTAAGGTTAAAGACATCATAGTCCGTGAGTTTAGAGACCCCACAGTTAAGGTTAAGGACATCATAGTCCGTGAGTTTAAAGACCTCACAGTCAAGCTTAAGAACATCATAGTCCATGAGTTTAAAGACCTCACAGTCAAGGTTAAGGACATCATAGTCCGTGAGTTTAAGGACCCCACAGTCCGTTGTTAGTTTTAAGACATCACGGTCGAGGTTAAGGACATCATAGTTCATGAGTTTAAGGACCCCACAGTCCAATGTTTAGAGACGTCATAGTCTATGAAATGTGTGGTTGTCGGGACCCGTCACCTCTTTGAAGACGTTGAGGAATTACAACGATAAATATCAAAGGAGTGAAGAGACGTTGAGGAATTTAATTCTGTTATTTCAAAGGACTAAGGAGCGTCATGTGTCAGCACGTGACCCTTGGTCACGTGTGAGCACGTGATGCCCCATTGGGGTTTTTCCTTAGTTTTTATTATATCTTTTAATTCCTTTTTAGTGGGTTGAAGGGCCTATTACGTGTGGACACATGACTCCCCTGATTGACTGTTTGACTAGAGTTTAACTCTATAAATTAGAGATCACAAGAACCCATCACGTGTCAGCACATGACCCTTAGTCACATGTGAGCACGTGATCCCCTATTGGGGTATTCCTGATTGTTTTATTGCACTTTTAATTTTCTTTTCAGTGGGTTTAAAGGCCCATCATGTGTTGGCGCATGACCCCACTGATTAATTATTTAATTAGAATTTAATTCTATTAATTCAGAGAGCTTAGGAACCCATTACATGTCTGCACGTGACCTTTGGTCACGTGTGGGCATGTGATGCCCCATTGGGGTATTCCATGTTGTTTTACAATATTTTTTAATTCCTTTCAGTGGTTTAAAGGCCCATCACGTGTGGTCACGTGACCCCTTTTAATTATTTATTTTATTAAGTGCCTACAGGCTTTGCCTGTGAATGATCACGTGTGGGCACGTGATGCCCGGTCATGTATGGGCACGTGATGCCTCATAACTTTTGATACCGGATGAATTATAAGGCCCATAATATATCAAATCGAAGGAGTTTTCGAGACGCTTTCGATACCATTAGAATTTAGCTGTTTCTCATTTGGGAGTTTGTCAAAATATAGTCCGGAAAATATTGGTTCACATTTTCTTAAACGTATCGCTGCCATTTGATAGCTTGGGCTCTTTTGCGCAGAATTTTTTTTTGGCGGGATCAAATACCATCTAGAAGTTCTCAGCGAGTCCGTCCAGTGTACTCACCTCCAGTGAGCACCTGTATACTATCTCAGGTGACAAAACACCAATGGCTTGTGAGACCGGCCACCGTCCCTCGTCGGGGTCTCGAAACGTATACACTAGATTACTCTGGAATATCAATGCCTAGTCCCGATACTCTCACGACTAGGGACATTTAAGGATGTGCTTATAGACTATCCAGCTCTCACATATATGATCGCCATCAAAACACATGTCGAGTTATATGTTGTACCCGTTTGGGGGCTAGTATTTATAAGGAGACTCTGCCGAAATTTTTGGGAAAATCTGATGCTGCTTTTAAATGTTTAATGCCGCTTATTTTGTTAAAATCACTTACTTTAAAACAAGTTTTCCTTCACTCTATTTGTTAAACGATTTAGTTTTCTGGGCTTTGGCTTACTTAGATTACGTTGCGCCTTGAGACCAAGGTGGATTAAGTGATCTGTAGTCCAATTTGGAACTAAGATCAATTAATTAAATTATGAGCACATTGGCTTAGTTAAGTCTGAATTGAGGACTTATGGCCAACTTGGGCTAAGTCCAATTAAATTCAAAATGTTGGCTCTTTGTTGGACCATTAGATATTTGTCTGATTTCAGCCAACATTATTTAGCAATGCTAAACAAGAGTTTGAGGGCTTTGGTAGCATTTTTATCTATGATTGAGCAGTAGACATTATAGCTCTGATTTTTACTCAATTTTGAGTGGGAGGCTTTGCCTATGGAAAATTAATCAATTTGGTTAAAACTAGTGTTAAACACTAAATAACAATAATATTAAACACTGGAAATAAAGCTCTCAAATTAGTGTTAAACACTAGAAAATAACAGTGTTAAACACTGGAAATAAGATTCTTAAAGTAGTGTTAAACACTAAAGAAAAAGGGGTCACGTGGGGACACGTGAGGGCGCCCAAAGGTGGGGCCAGATCTCCTCGCTTTGTTCTGCAAACAAGTGTTAAACACTTTGCTCTTTGACCGTCACGTGTTGGCACGTGATGGAGCGTTGTGCCTTAATTATTCAAGCTTTTATCAAGGGGTCACGTGGTAACACATGAGAGCGCCCGAGTTAGATTCTGCCCTTGCTTTTATTCCTTTTGTTAGGAGGTCACGTGGGGACACATGAGGCGTTGCCTCAAAGCTAATTCCCTCTCATTTTGGAGAATCTTTTCAGGGGTTACGTGGGGACACGTGACCTCAGTCTTGTTCGTTCTCTTTTGATCATTGAGGGGGAGGGTCACGTGTGAGCACGTGAGGCATTGCCTCCAAGCTTTTTTCTTCTCATTTTGGGGAGTCTGTTTAAGGGTCACGTGGGAACACGTGACCTAGTTTTGTTCTCTCTTTTCTGCTCATTGAGAATGGGGGTCACGTGTTACCACGTGATCAAGTTCTTTACGTGCATGGAGAGCTTTAAGTCTCTTGTTTTAAGAATTAAATTCTCTGTAGGGTTAAACCCTAATTCTGTTTTAGAGCAATTAAATTCCTATGTATTAAGCAATCTGTAGTCCGATAATATATGTGAGAGCTGGGTAGTCTATAAGAACATCCTTAAATGTCCCTAGTAGTGGGAGTATCGGGACTAGGCATCGATATTCCAGAGTAGACTAGTGTATACATTTCGAGACCCCGACGAGGGGCGGTGGCCGGTCTCACAAGCCATTGGTGTTATGTCACCTGAGATAGTATACAGATGCTCACTGGAGGTGAGTACACTGGACGGACTCGCCGAGAACTTCTAGATGGTATTTGTTCCCGCCAAAAAAAATTCCGAACAAAAGAGCCCAAGGTATCAAATGGCAGCGATACGTTTAAGAAAATGTGAACCAGTATTTTCTTGGCTGTATTTTGACAAACTTCCTAATGAGAAACAGCTAAATTCTGATGGTATCGAAAGCATCTTGAAAAATCCTTCGATTTGATATATTATGGGCCTCATAATTCATCCGGGATCAAAAGTTATGAGGCATCACGTGCCCACACGTGACCATTTACAAGCAAAGCCTGTGGGCACTTAATAAAATAAATAATTAAAAGGGGTCACGTGACCACATGTGATGGCCTTTAAATCCACTGAAAGGAATTTAAAAATATTATAAAACAGCAAGGAATACCCCAATGGGGCATCACGTGCAGACATGTGATGGGTTCCTAAGCTCTCTGAATTAATAGAATTAAATTGTAATTAAATAATTAATCAGTGGAGTCACGTGCCAACACATGATGGGCCTTTAAACCCACTAAAAAGAAAATTAAAAGTGCAATAAAACAATCAGGAATACCCCAATAGGGGATCACGTGCTCACACGTGACCAAGGGTCACGTGCTGACACGTGATGGGTTCCTGTGATCTCTAATTTATAGAGTTAAACTCTAGTCAAACAGTCAATCAGGGGAGTCACGTGTCCACACGTAATAGGCCCTTCAACCCACTAAAAAGGAATTAAAAGATATAATAAAAACTAAGGAAAAACCCCAATAGGGCATCACATGCTCACACGTGACCAAGGGTCACGTGCTGACACGTGACGATCTTTAGTCCTTTGAAACAACAGAATTAAATTCTGGGTAAAGTATCAATCAACAGGAGTTACGTGCCCACACGTGATGGGCCTCTTAAGCTCACTAAAAATCATAATAAAACAGCAGGGAATACCCCAATAGGGCATCACGTGCCCACGCGTGACCAACAGTCACGTGCAGACACGTGATGGGTTCCTAAGTTCTCTGGCTAATAAGAATTAAATTCCAACAATGGGGTCACGTTTCAACACGTGATAGGCCTTTAAACTCACTGAAAAGAATTAAAAGTATAATAAAATAACAAGAAAAAACCCCAATGGGGAATCACGTGCTCATACGTGACCAAGGGTCACGTGTTGACACGTGATAATTCCTGAGTTCTTTAACACAACAGAATTAAATTCCGATCAAATGCTTAATCAGGGGGTCGCGTGCCAACACGTGATGGGTTTCTAAAGATCTATAAAATAATAAAATTAAATTTTAATTAAGAGAAATCAAAAAGCCTAACTGGAAAAATATTTCTTTAAATGTTTCCAAACAAAAAAAATGGTGCTCTGCAAAATGGAGTATCGTTGGATTAAAAATCCAATGGTGATTAAAAAATCACCAATTTATGGAAAGATTTTAGATAAGGAAAGATTTCCCTAAAATTTGAATAACAGATAAAAGATCTTTTGGATTAAAAATCCAATGGTGAATAAAATTCACTGAGTGATCTAAAAGATCATGTTGGTTACGAAAAACAAACAAAATCTTTTAATGAAAGATTGACTAAACAAATTGATTTTTTTCTTTCTCCTATAAATATGAGCCAAGAAGAGAAGAGAAGCGACTAATTTTTTGGGAGATAACAACAACAGAGACAAAAAGAGAGCATAATTTAATTCTCAAGAGGAAAAAAAGATCTCTTCAGAAAAAAGAAACCCTAGGTGAGAAAGGGGAAAGAGATCTCAGTTCCATAAAATAAAGAGAATTTAATTCTCAATCTAAGAGTTTAACTCTTTTGCAAAAAAAACTTAGTTTTTTCTCTGGTTGAAGATCTGCAGAAGCAAATCTCCCCATAAGTTGAGAATTTAATTCTCATCGGGTTGAGATTCTACCATGCAGATCCAAGACTTAGAGGGAGAATTGAGTTTAAAGAATTTAATTCTCCCAAATTCATAGGAATTTAATTCCTCCAAAACAAAACTAGAGTTTAATCCTATATGAGAATTTAATTCTTCCAAATTCATAGGAATTTAATTCCTTTAAAACAGAACTAGGGTTTAACCCTATATGAGAATTTAATTGTCACGCCCCGCTTCCCGGTATACGGCGAAGGGGACGCGACGAGGCCCGCTACGTATATACTCTGAAGTACATACGCTAAGCGTATCTAAGCAATATAAAATAAATACATAAGAGACAAGATATAAAAGAACAACAACTTTTATTCATTAACATTCTTGTACAATACATGAAAGGAAATACAACTGAAATAAAAAGATGCCTAAACAGTGGCATAACAGGAAATGAAAAGTACAGAAAAAAAAAGTGTACAATGAACTAAAGTGCAGGGTCTTCGGCAAATTGCTCCAAGTCTTCTTGAGATGGCTCGATCTCTGCCGGGTCCAAACCACCTGACGACGTTCAAAGAAGAGAGAAACAGAATGTCGTCAGCGAACATATCGCTCGGTAAGTCCCAAAAAAAAGAGAGGAATAGATAGAGAGTAGGAGAGAGAGAGTAGCTTTTACAGTTGTATTATATTATTATATTGTTGTATTTCGTGTTAACGCTGTTGTTTGTATCTTGGTACAGAAGAATGCCAGTGTATACGAGAGGAGTCTCACTTGCCCCGGAGACTAAAGTATCAGGAACTCAAGGAACCGTTTATGCCACGGTAAAACAGCAATTGGATTCATGTTAGGTGTCTTAATCTTACCGTCTCCTGCCACCTTTAATACCTTCCGTACCAATCTACCCCTTAAATCCCGCGATTTCTTGTTTGTATTGTTATCTTTTAAATTGTGTTGGTTGTATGATTGATTGACTGACCGAAACCATGATATCAGGAAACGGTTATAACCGTAGAGTCATGTAAATGGAATACTGAGAATCATGTAAAAGAAATATATCCATGGTTCGGTTCAGCCAGATTGTATAAACTGATAATTTATTCATGGATTCATGTGTTCATATTGAATTGGAAACTTGTAGATTATAGGTTGACTTGAATCATATTCAAGTCAGATTAATCAGACTCAAACCCGAGTCAGACAATCAGAATTGTGAATCGAGGTCTTATAATTGTTAGGGTCCTTAGGGTAATTTATAAAACTTGAAGGGGTTTTATGTAAAAATACTTTTATATACTTTTCAAAATACACCTCAAGTATTTATTGTTCGTCTTTAGAGTTGTAATGAGGGTGGATTTTATGTTGTGACATTTCTAGTGAAAATATCCTATTTTTATAAATAAGGGTAGTTATCTGTAATATTGATTTATTTGAAGTTCATGGTGTTTTAGTGTAAAATTTATTCTTGTGATTTTTAGAAAAAAGGTGAAATATTTATATTATAATAAAATGGATATTTAAATGATAAATATACATATATTTATACAAAATAGTTTTAATAAATATTTTATATTCCAAAAATCTCATTTTCTTAATATGTCGTATTTTAAACCTTTCGAGACCGAATGCTCCTTGCGGAGGTCTGAATCTCGCACTACTAGCCCGAGAGTGCGCGATAACCCGCACGATCCCGAACGGGTTCCCCAAAGATGGGTTGTAGCGGTGCTTTGCAAAGATTGTAAAATACTAATTTTTTAGAAAACGGTTTTATAAAGTAAAAGGTATTTATTTGCAAAGTGTAATTTTCCGTATTTTAGATTCTAGGGTTTCCTAAGCCAACTAGCATATTTCTAAAAGGTCTAAACGACAAGTCGTTAGAAACCTCAAATCGTCTCTTCACCGCCAATTGCGGTCAGGTAAGTGCCAGGTAAGTGGGAGGCTCTCCACTACAAGTAGTGGCCCTAATTAAGTAACCACTTGTCTTAGACACACTTGTCTAGACACCACAAAGTCAGGTTTAGATAAACGATCGATGTGCACAACTTATCGTATTTTCCTAGTAAGAAATATTTACTTAAAAATATAACAAATCTAAAACCTTTAAGAATGGTTTTATGAAGATTATGGTATTTTAATAGAAATTCAGTTTTATCGTATTCTTAAGTTTTGATGATATCATTTTAGGGTTGTATTTGCGTGTGTGTGGAGGTAGGTCGTTACCTCGTGCTCTACTTTAAATGTATAGCAAGTTAAGGGTTAAATGTGAAATTGAAACATGATGGTATTAAAGTGTAAAAATACGGTAAATTGAAAAGATTATCATTTCATGTGTGAAAACTTATTTAAATTGACTTTTACAAGTTTAATGGTCAAGATAACGATGTTTAGGAATGTTTTAATTGATTAGAAGAAGAAAATAAACATTATGGTATTAATGTGAAAAAGAATACGATATTGTAAAAGTTATCATTTCATGTGAGAAACTTTGTCCAAATTAGTTGTTATGTGATTAATAGTCAACATGAATAAGTTTAAGTATTGTGGAATTGGTGACAAGTGAGATTTTATAGAAAACCGAATCGGAAATCGGTTTGTTTCGATTTCCGTCGGGGTTCGTAATTCCATATTTTTGAGAAGTAGAAAGAAAGAATGAATGGGACTTACGGGTTTCGATCTATACTAAAGAGTATAGGGGACTAGGTAAGTGGCCGAGGTGTTATTTCGTCGCCGGTTGTTCCTCAAAACGTCGCCGGAATTTCCGCCGGAATTTCGTCGGAGCTTCGCCGCGAACTTGTTTACAAAGTACACAACTCTTGGAAAATTTTGAGAGAGTGAGGTTAGGATTTTTGGGATGAGACGGTAGAGTGGAGGGGGTGTATTTATAGGGTAGGCTAGGGTAGGGTAGGTGAAGGGTTTTTAAATGAAAATATAAAAATATATAAAATCATTAAAAGTTAGAGTAAATAGGCTATATGAAAAGTTTTAACGTAAAAATATATAAAATCATTAAAAATTGGAGTAAATAGGGTATATGAAAGGTTTTAATGTAAAAATATATTAAAAAATCATTAAAATGGAGTAAATGGGAATTTCAAAGGTCTTTGAAACCGATCTAGGAATTGAAGTGTACATGGGGGTTTAGAAGATGAAGAGACACAATATTGAAGAAAATTTAAAACAAAATAAATATTAAAAATAATGTGGGGCATGAGATTTGAACTTTGGTGGCTTGGTTCAGCAATGCAAGGTATTACCAATGAGCTACAAGCTCCTTCTTGTAATTAAATTGCTAATCAATTACTTAAGTCTTGTGCTCAGGCAATAAATACCCCTTTATGGATTTTAAAAAATATTTGAAAAAAATTTTATAGGAAAAAGTGTATAAGAAAATTAGGGTTGTTACATTAATTCTCTTAAAATCATAAAAATTTAATTCCTCCAAAACAGAACTAGGGTTTAACCCTATATAAGAATTTTATTCTTCCGCATACATAGGAATTTAATTCCTCTAAAACAGAATTAGGGTTTAACCCTACAGAGAATTTAATTCTTAAAACAAGAGACTTAAAACTCTCCATGCACGTAAAGATCTTAATCTCGTGGTAACACGTGACCCTCATTCTCAATGAGCAGAAAAGAGAGAACAAAACTAGGTCACGTGTTCCCACATGACCCTTAAACAGACTCCCTAAAATGAGAAGAAAAAAGCTTGGCCCTTTGTTGAACCAACAACCCACATTATATGTATTTCATATATTGTACTCGTTTGGGGGCCAGTATTTACAAGGAGACTCTGCCGAAATTTTCGCGAAAATCTGATGCCGCTTTTAAATGTTTAATGCCCCTTATTTTGTTAAAACCACTTACTTTAAAACAAGTCTTCCTTCACTCTATTTGTTAAACGGTTTAGTTTTCTGGGCTTTGGCTTGCTTAGATTACGTTGCGCCTTGAGACGTTTCGTAGTTTAAGTGCCAGTCACGTTCCGTACCTTTGGGTCGTGACAAAGTTGGTATCAGAGCATGAAGTTTTACCTTTCTGAGTGTAGGATGACCTTTGGTAGATGGAGTAGGTGACTTAAGCAGAGTGACGTAGTGTGTGTATATTCCGCGGCATACTTACGATACGGTACTCCGCTTAAGTGACTTTAGAATATATATTTGCTTGTATCTCCTTTCTTGATTCCGGAAACCCTTTAATTCGATCGCAATGTTCCTATCAATCTTGTTTCTTGTTCCAGCCACTATGCCGCCGGAGATATCGAGGGCCAGAGGGCTGCCGCCAGGAATGAGATTAGAGCAGGCTTGTTTGAGATGAGGACCGATCAGGGCGGTACGCCTACTCCTCAGGGACAGAGTGATCCGCCTTCTCCAGGACGGATAGCTGCTGGAGTCGAGTATTCAGGACTTGCGACAGATGGTTGGATTGTTATTGAGGTTAGTCGAGCTCCGAGAGCCGATGATGTCCCTCCTATTGCGGGGACTGTGTTTGTACCTAGTGCACAGGCAGCTGTTTCTATTGTTACCAAGATTATTTCCGTATCCTTATAGGAGTTTTTGAGGCTGGGGCCTCCAGTTTGTTTTTACAAGCACAGATGCAGTGAAGGATCTGTAGACAATCCTTGACAGGATGGCTAGGATTTGTCATTCACAGAGATGTTCCGACAAGATATGGATTGAGCTTGCGAGTTTTCTTCTAGAGAGGTCTTGCTTAGACGTGGTGCGAGTCAATTGAGAGAGGCCGAGTTGCAGATCTACTTCCTATGACTTGGGATGAGTCTATAGATATATTTCTTGCTCGTTTCCTTCCGGAAAGCGTTCGAGATGCCCGAGCTCGTAGTTTCGAGCCCTTGCGTAAGACTCCAGGGATGACAGTGTCAGAGTACGACATTCAGTTTATTGAGTTGTTCGATATGCTTCTTACCTGGTGGACACTGAAGAGAAACGGATAAAGAGGTTCGTGTGGAGATTGGACATGTAGTTATTTCTTTCTACTGGTTCCTAACCTTTTGACACGTACGTTGCTGCTATGAACGCAACCTTACTGTTAGAGGAGCGCATTTCTAAGTTTCGGTAGTTTTTGGATCGAAGCGGATTTGTACCGGTATGCTAGCTCAGAGGCGGTTAAGTAGACGTCTTGTCAGGTGTTATTTCAGTGTTTTCTTTCGATGTGCATATTTCTTTTGTTGTTTGACCCGGTATCTATGCATTCTTTTGTATCGAGGTTTAGCTGAGTGTCGTCTTTACTAGATCAGCCGTTAGTTATGATTACTCTGGTAGGTGAGTCCTTATAACTCGACATGTGTTTTGATTGTGTTCTGTTCGTATCGGGGATAGGGATCCTTCTATTGATTTGATCCTCCTCGATATGTTAAACTTTGACGTTATTCTTGGTATGGATTGGTTAGCCGCGTGTTATGCATTCGTAGACTGCCGTAAGAAGGTAGTCAGATTTAGTTTTCCAGGTGAGCCGGTTCTTGTTTGTTTTCGGGGAGACCGTAGCAGCGCCTTCCCCAGTTTGATTTCTCCTTTTCGCGCTAGTCAGCTTTTAAGAAAAGGGAGGTCAGGAATTCTTGACGTATGTTTGTGATGTTAGAGCCGCGGAGGTCCCGTTGGACCAGGTCCCGATTGGGAGAGAATTTCCAGATGTTTTCCTGACGAGTTGCTTGGTTTGTCGTCAGAGCACGATGTTGAGTTCTGCTTTGACTTGATTTCCGGTACGGAGCCTTTTTCTATACCACCGTATTGGATGGACCTGGCGGAACTTAAAGAACTGAAGGATCAGTTGCAAGATTTGTTGGATAAAGGGCTTGTTCGTCCAAGTGCGTCACTTTGGGAAGCTCCTGTTTTGTTCGTCAAGAATAAAGACGGCAGTTGTGTTGTGTTTCGATTTTTTTGTCAGTTGAATCGGGTTACTGTACGGAACAGATATTCCTTACCTCGTACTGAAGATTTGTTCGATTAGCTCCAGGGTGCGGGATATTTCTCGAAGATCGACTTGTGATCAGGTTACCATTAGTTGCGGGTTCGAGAGGATGGTATTCTGAAGACTGCTTTTCGCACGCATTGCGGGCATTATGAGTTCTTGGTGATGTCGTTCGAGCACACCAATGCCCCAGCAGCGTTTATGGACTTGATGAACCGCATATTCAGGCCGTTTCTTGATCAGTTATTATCGTGTTCGTTGATGACATTTTAGTATACTTTTGGAACCGAGAAGAGCCTGGGTAGTAATTGAGGATTTCGTTGCAGACCTCGAGGGAGCACCAGCTATTCGCTAAATTATCCATGTGTGTTTTCTGGTTGGATAGTGTGGACTTCTTGGGACACGTAGTTACGAGAGATGATAAGTATGGAACCGAAAAAGATCGATGTCGTTCAGCACTGGCCCAGACTTGTATTAGCGACGAAGGTTCGCAGCATTTTGGATTTTGGGCGGATACTATTGATATTTCGTACAGGATTTTTCGCATATAGCTGCAACGTTGATTGAGTGACCCAGAAGGGCGTTTCTTTTCGTTGGGATAAGGTATGCGAGCAGAGCTTTCAGCAGTTGATGACTCGTTTGATTACGGCGCCAGTATTATCTTTGCCTTAAGGATTAGGCGTATTTGTTGCTTATTGCGATGTTTCTCGGCAGTCGAAGAAGCACGAGCAGAACTATTCCACGCGTGACTTAGAAATGGTTGCGGTGGTTTTTACACTTAAGGATATGGAGACACTATAACTTTCAACGGCGAGATTTGAAATTGAGATAGCACAGTTGGATGGAGCTAGTGAAAGACTATGACTGCAAGATTCTTTATCATCCGAGCAAGGTGATAGTTGTGGCAGATGCTTGAGTTGGAGGCCGGAGATAGCTTTTCTTGTTTGAGCACAGTTCAGAGACTGTCAACGGCAGATTAGCAGATTCCTTGTGATAGCTGAGTGCAGTTCAAGTTACGTCGACCAGAGGATAACTTTTCGGTGTCCGTATACATCAACAGTTATTTGATCATATCCGTGAGGCATAGTCCGATGACGTTTTTTTGTCAGAGATCATGGAGCAGGTTTGACAGGGCAAAGATCCAGAGTTCGTGATTGACGATCAGGGAATGCTATGAATTAGGACTCAACTATGTGTGCCAGATTCCGAGGGATTGAGATGCGAGATCTTAGAAGAGGCGCATCAGTTAGTATATAGTGTTCATCCGGATTCCACCAAGATGTATCATGATCTGAAAGAAGTCTACTAGTACAAAAGGATGAAGAAAGATGTCACCGATTTTTTTTCGGGATGCTGCCTTGTTAGCAAAGTCAAGGCTGAGCATCAGAGGCCAGTAGGAGAGTTACAACTTTTACCCATTCCGGAGTAGAAATAAGAGCATATTTCTATGGAATTTATTGTGGGTCTATCTAGGACCAGTCGAGAGTATGGCTCTATTTGAGTGATCGTAGACCGATTGACGGAAGCAGCTCATTTTCTGCCAGTCAAGACCATTTTCTGATTCGTTCAGTATGCTCAGGTATATGTTGATGAGATTGTAAGACCACATGGAGTTCCAACTTGTATTCTGTCCGACAGAGGCACCCGGTTCACCAGCCGACTATTGTAGAAACATTAAGAGACTTTAGACACCCGATTGAGTTTCAGTACAGCTTTCTATCCGCAAACCGATGGTCAATCAGAGCGGACAATTCAGATTCTTGAGGACATGCTTCGAACTTGCGTTTTAGATTTCGTGGTAGTTGGGATCGCCCCTTGCCCTTGATAGAGTTTTCGTATAATAGCAGCTTCAAGGAGGAGATTCAGATAGCACCCTTCTAGATATTATATAGGAGGAAATGTCGATCATCAGTTTGTTGGACAGAGCTCGGTAAGAACAGTATTTTGGGGTCACAGATTGTGTAGGAGATGACCGAAAAGATTCAGATGATTTGGGATAGGATGAGAGCGGACCAGTGCAGGAAGAAATCTTATATAGACTGACGTCGGTGCAAACTTAAGCTTATAGTAGGCAATCTTGTTTTCTTGAAGGTCTCTCCGATGAAGGGCATATGGAGTTTCTGAAAGAAAGGGAAGCTTAGTTCCAGATTGTGGGTCTTTTCGAGATTCTCGAGCGTGTTGGCGCAATTGTTTATCGTTTGGCTCGTCCACCCAGCTTTCCAGATATCACCCCGTGTTTTATGTACCAATACTCCGCAAGTACCTTCATGATCCCTCTCACGCGATACAGTGTCAGACGATCCAGCTGGAGCGCGATCTTTCTTTCACCGAGCAGCCAATAGTCATTCTGGATCGGCAGGTGAAGAAACAGAGATCCGAGGCCATACCGTCCGTATAGGTTCTTTGACGTGGCCGAACGGCGAAAAAAGTCACGTCGGAAACCAAGGACGAGATGCGGAAGAAATATTCCCATCTCTTCGAGGGTACGCGTAGTTAAATTTTAAATTCGGGGACCGAATTTCTTTAAGGGGGGAAGACTGTAACGTTCTAAAAATTGTTTAGGGGAATTTTCCGATAATCAGTAAAATAACTGGTGTTTTCCGTAAAAACCAAAATATAATTATTTTGCAACATAGACTTAATTATACCTATTTTAGATATGTAATGACAAGTATTGGTATTTATTTAGTCACTTATAAAATTGCTAGTTTACTAAAATATTTTCCGTAATTAATTATTTTAAATATTATTATAAGCTTTCACTAATACATTTAATTGGTGATAATTACAAATTAGAATGGGTTAATACAAGTTTTGTACATCATGACACATTAAACCAAAATGTAACATATTGTTTTTGAAATGAAAAGAAGTTGTCAAGATGGTTTTAGAAAATATAAAAGAAAAATGCTTAAATTGTGAAAATAAATTAAATAGAAGTGAGGTATGGGTTTGTGACTTGAGTTATGGGTTTTCTTTACTTGGAAATCTCCACACACACGGGCGCGCGCGTGCGCGCACACGCACACCATCTGGCCGAAACTTGGGTAGCCCATTCCCAAATTCCCCACTTCTTTTCTTCACAAAAAGAAAAAAGAAATAAAATGAAAAGATTAAAGAAATATGGCATGGGGCTTAATTATTGAGGCATGGCCTTTTCTTTACTTGGCATTATACACTCACCTCACTCTCTCTCCCTCTCCTAAGCTTAGCCGAGCCCCTCCCCCCCATTTCCAGCAGCCTCCTCTCCATGTTTCTCCCTTTCTTTTCACCACAAAAAAATCCACAAAATTCCATTAAAAATCAACAAAAACCTCACTAATTCTTCAATTAAACCCTTACCCATTTCTCCTTGTCCTAATCTACCATGGATCTTGGAGCATGAAGCCATTTTGGGAGGTCAAGTTGCTAGCTAGATCTACAAAATTGTGAGGTATAAATCTTAACCCAATATTTAAATTGTTGGTTAATTGCTTAAAACTAACTTGTTTAGATATCATTCTTGGTTTTAATTACAAATTTGTGATTCTCAAGAGAGGGTTTTCAAATTCAAGTTAGGCTTTTATCACTTGATTATGATTATATTGTGTAGTTTAACATTTTAAGAATTTGCTAAACCTAACCTAGTTGCTAAATTGTTAATTGTTAATTTTAAATTGTCCTAATTACATAATTTTGCAAACTAATTTCATGGTAAATGTTGATAAATGAGATTAAAAATTTATTTAAGAGTTGTAAAACCTAATTATGTTATTAGATGAACATTGTGGCCACCTTAAACATCTAGATTTATACTAAAATGGTTAAAAAAATGCTTACTAGGTTTTTGGAATAAATCGATTTGATTAAATTTGAGATTTTGTTGATATACAACCTATTTCATATAAAATTTAGTGTGTTGTGAACACGCGATTGTTGCGATTGGGTTTTTGGTTTGGTAGTTGCCACGTATCACGACCCTAGTTGTGGTCTGTGGCGTTGTCGCGAGCGTTTTGTGTACCAAGTGCGTGCGCGTTTAGTTAGTGCGCGTGGTTGACTTGTATTGTTTGTGTCCGCGACTATTTATTTATTTATTCTCTTATTTACTTGTGTACGTTTCTAGGATCGGGTGCAGAGGCGTTGGATGTGGCGCGGAAATGGCAGAACTGAAATCGGATCAGATTAGCCGAGGCGTCCCGGTGAGTAGATGTACACATCTACGGGGGAATAGTCTGGATGGCGCAAGGCGCCCGATAGTCAGGATTAGTAGTAGTGTTTGTACTTATATACGTAGTCTCCTAGTCATTCATCTCATTGCATTGCATCATCATAAATATATGTGATATCATCTCATAAGACACTTGCACCATTACCATTGGTTCATACTGCACGGGCACTATTTATGCGAACACACACGCCTTGGTAATTGCTATGCCACGAACACTATAGAACTTGCTTAAATCAAAATCTAAAACATTTGAACCATATATGATCTGTAAAACCGGTACTTGTATATTCATTTTATCAGGATGGATACGTAGGATTGCTAGTCGTATGTATATGACACGACCCAAATGTGGCACGTGACCGGCACTTAAATCACGTGACATCTAAAGACATCGACGCGGTTCAAGTAAGCCAAAACCCGGAATCTAAACCCTTTTTGAAAATAGTTGAGGTGAGGTTTAAATAATCATCCTACAAAATCCATTTAAAATAACATCTATATTTAACTAAGTATATTAAAAAAAACATTTATGACGTTTTGAAACTTAACATCACTTCCTTTGTATTTTAAAAACCCGATACAACATAACAACATAGCATCCCAATGGGAGCTAGTCTCCACATCCAAACAATGGAGCAACCAACAATTTATAACAAAAGTCGACTCTAAAGAGTGCGACATCACCACACATAAACTCTAAGTCTCGCTTCTAAATCCATAATATATCATTTCTAAGTTGATAGAATTTCCGCTAGATATAAGAATATATGAATAATCAAGAGTGAGTAGGATACAATAATAACTCACTTACGCATCAATCCCTAAAAGAATATGTGCCCAAGCCGCCGATAATCCAAGCGATAAAGCCTGCACGAAACTGTGGCACAACGGGGATGAGTTGCCAACTCAGTGAATAAAAGTATATCTAAAAGTAGAAATCGAAATGCATGACGATACCTAGGTCATAAGTATAGTCTTATCATAATCAGTACCAATATACTATATGATCCGCATATGTGCAATACTAACTATCATGCAATCCCAAGTAAAATATCTCAATGTCATATGAGTCAAAAATCATGAATCTATAGTTCGTATTTAAATCCCTTTTTGTATATGAATGTATATACCAATATATGCAGGTGCTGTCCTCCGGATCAGTCCTGATTGAATCCACTAATAATATCTAAAGGTGTACCTCATGATAATGATCATATCAATGTATACCAATATATATAGATGTCCAGTATCGACATCGAAATCCGAAATCTCTCGTGTCCATCATCGACACGTAAATACAGATATCGTCGACACCACCTCAATAGATGATCACCACCCGATATCCTGGCTACGATCAGTATCCCCTGGATATCTGCCGTACCCCATTGAACCCCGATCAATATCCCCTGGATAGCTGTCGTGCTCAATTCTATCTCCGGAATCGAGTATCCTCGTTAGGCTTCCCTGCCTCAATGCGGCTATCCTGCCCCTCGGTCTAGATCCGGGTCCACCATGTATCCGACTGTATATCTCCACCACTCAGTCCGGATATTTCAAAAATCCGGAACCGTATAGCTACCCCACCCAGTCCGGAATCAAAATCAGCAAACACAAAACACGTGGTGGACGCTTAACTCATCATATCAAAATATCAAGTAAGAAATAAGAGTACTTGCATAGATTATATTGATGATATATTATATATATACATATATAACAGTGTGCCATACCACCGATATATATCATCAGGAGTAAAATATTCAGAAAATCCATAAGAACCAAATACAACATCTATAATACTAATATTCATAATTTACAATAGAAATAAAGAAAGACTACGTAATTATATCATATATGCATAGATTTCAATTCTACTGTGACACGGTACTACTAATAATGTGTAGTGTAGCATATGCGTCTGTGCTCGTGCATAGCAATCATTAGTGTTTGTGCAAGTGTTCTACGATGTAACAACCTATTTATTTTAATACATATATAATAGCACGGTTCTATAGTGACATGGCAGTACCAATGAAGTGTAGTGTAACATATATTCACGTGTTTGTGCAGAAAAGTATAATATGGATAATATAATGCAACATGTAAATTAATCTAAATATAACTATTGTAATTACTTGCTATGAGCTATACCATTATCTTTAGAAATGGTCAAAACGTTATGTTAAAAATAAGGAAGCTGCTCTAGATTTAAAATAAATATTCGTTTTAGAAACTGACATGCATCCTGATATTTTATTTAAAGACAGCTAACTCTACGAGTCAAAGGATAAATTGGCCGTAATCGGCACACAAATTTCATCATTTCCAATACGTATAATTCCTTATATTATAGCTCATCATATCGCTATATCCATATCATCTCAAGTACGACATGATCTCTTATGCAAACTCATCAAATCATACCAATGTCGTACGGGTGCAACATTATATACCTGTCTCACTTAAAACTATGTAAGAATTCTATGCAAATGCAAGACATATAAGATGTGATACTATATCAATATCCTCAATAACTACTATACTAACTAGAATCATAATACTATTTATAAGGTTGCGGGGGTGCTATACGCCATCCACCCGACTTCCCCAGTAGATGTAAATCTATTTACCAACTTGAGAACTCGCTGAATCCACGCTGCTACATCGCCCATTCCGTCTCGAAATCCTCGAATCGTACCTATAGTCGTATTTAAATTGCATAGAAGTAAATATCAAATCGGAAATCAAAACAACAAGTTAAACACCCGTAGGTTAGAACCTACAGCATACTTAACCCAAAAACGACCATATAACTCTGTCGTTAACATATAAACGTTAACAATTCAACTGCAACATCAAAATACGAAAACTTCGTATTGTAAATATCTGAATTTTTTATAAAATTATTTTAAAAGATTCCTAGATTTCTCTGTATGAATAATTAGACAAAACAAACAATACAAAGATTTATAAATTACCAAAACAAAATTACAGGAGATAAACCAACACAAACTCTCAAGGGGGGCCGGCGTCGCCGGAATTTTTAAGGTGGTCGCCGGATTTTTGTGGTGAGTTTGGGCTCTGGTTTTAAGTGTAGTCTTATAGTTTGCGCATTATATTTTTGATCTTTCTAGTTTTTCTAGTGTTTAGACTTACTAGTTCAAGATTCACTTCCTGTAGTTAAATTACCACAACCACTAAACATGATACGTGTCGTATATATAGTTTCATTTTTAAACTGATATTAGCTCACAGATCTAACCCACTGAAAAACTAAATTGTTTAAACAATACCAAACACATTAATTCATACCCATAGACCTACCCTAAAAGCCACATAAGCAAATTCTCTAAGTAATCCGGCGAGATCGGATTTTGGGTGTTGGTCGCCGGCCAAAATCCGAGATCATGGGCTCGTATTCCTATGGTTTATTCTAGTTCTAGTATATAAGATTTTGTAGTTGTTTGATTAGTTTATTTATCAACTAAACTACAGCAGATTCAAACAGAGGCTAATCTTAGCAAAATACGATATCCAATTTCAGACAAAACTGAATTGAACAGAACTGAATAATTTGAAGGAAGTGGAAGATACACCTACAGCAAGATCATTGAAAAAACTTCCTCTAAGATGCACAAGCTCAAGGTCCTAGCTAGAGGGTGATGGTGAAGCCTTAGCACTTGCTCTTCTTCTCTTCTCTCTTTCCTTATTTTTCTTTGTGTTTTCTTAAATTTTTCTTTTTCTCTCCTTCTCTTTAAAATTTCTGATCTTATAAACTGAATAAAGGGGGTGAGATAAAGAAAAGAGTGAGGGTTTGTTGTAGAGAAAGGAGGAGGTGGCATGGAGGAAGGAGGTTGTGTCACTTAAAGAAGCATGAGTGATTCATGCAAGGATGAGGTGTTGGATTTGAAGAAGGAGGTGTAAAGGAAATGAAGGAGGAGGTGTCAACTTATAATTAAGGGTGAAATGAGGTGTTTTGAGTGAGTGTTAACACATAATGATATATGCCAACCATAATAGAATATAACAATAAGTAATAACCTTCATATCATAATTCAATTTCATATAACATAAAGGATATGAAATGATAAATCTATTACTCAATTATTACTAACTTAGTGACAAATACCATGTCATGATAAAATATAATTAAAATATCATTTTCTTGATATCACCCACTTTATTCATATTTATCAAAATAATTACATTTTTCGGATAAAATTCCGATACCCCTAATTCATAAGCGATATTATTTCGCATAAACTTATCGATTTTATTATTTTTATAATAAAATGAAATTAAATACTCTTAATTTTCCAAAACGTTACAGTATATGCCTCATTGCTTCATCGTTCATGCATAGTTTTCTAGTCACACATCGTATTTCATATTATGGATACCATAGGCATTCATCATTGCCGACATGTTCATGTATTGTGATTTTCTTGGAGATTTTCGTGTTTAAGAGATTTATGGATTTTGGGAGAAACCGAAAGAATTTAATAAACCTGTTATCGCATTAAAAATGCAAGTTGCGGTTTTCTCGTGATATGATGTATAGGTCGTCCACCATGAGTTTTCCTGATTTCTGTTGGTTTTCGAGACCCGATTCGAAGAGGAGGATGAACCGTTTCGGGTACATGGTGGACCCGGTATACTACCCCCGGGCGAGAGTGTTTTTGTGGGGATGACGATGAGCCCGGCAGGGACGGACTACCTACCGGTGATGTCTGACGCGGCGGATATTCGAAGGATACCGACGTGGTCATGAGATTTGATGATATGGGTCGATCCGGATTGACAGAGCCCTAGACATTGAGATATTGAGATATCGAGCCATTGAGATATTGAAATATTGAGACATTGAGATATTGGGATTTATATATATCGTGTCGATACTTGACACGGATTTTTCTGGTGATTTCATTATTGATACTTCAGTTTATTGCATAGAGGTTTTCTAAGATAAGAATCAAGATTTTCTCATACCAGGCATTTTCAGGTTTCGTGTTTGATGGTTGTTTCGCCCAATCAGAGCAAAGCTCTGTTTGAATTCAAAATTTAAATATTTGAAGCAACGCTTCAGATCCTTTGCGCTGCGCGCTCTGCGCCACGTGTCCAGCGCAGATACATTAGCGCAGCGCACCCAATCAGAGCAAAGCTCTGTTTAAAGGAAGCAACGCTTCAGATCCTTTGCGCTGCGCGCTCTGCGCCACGTGTCCAGCGCAGATACATTAGCGCAGCGCACCTAATCAGAGCAAAGCTCTGTTTAAAGGAAGCAACGCTTCAGATCCTTTGCGCTAGCGCTCTGCGCCACGTGTCCAACGCAGATACATTAGCGCAGCGCGCCCAATTAGAGCAAAGCTCTGTTAAAGGAAGCGCCGCGCTGCGCTCTACGCTGTGCGACACGTGGCAACACAGTTGCGCTGCGCGACACGTGTCAGCGCAGGTGCGCTAGCGCAGAAAAAGGGGCTAAATGCCAAAGGCAATTTAGCCATGCAAAATTACATGCACTTGATAACAACAAATTAAAATACGATGCACAAGCACAACAAAGAGTTCAAATAAAGGAACACTTAACAGATAATAGAATACTTAATCAAAACATTTATTTATTATTAAATCTAAAAAAGATCACCGAATACGGGATCAGAGAGACAAGGGTTCACAAAAAGAAAAAGAAAATTATTCAGCTCCCTCTCCGCCTTCTCCATCGCGTCGAAGCGGCGATCTTCCCGATGGGTAGCCATCCAACGGTCGACGCCACATTCCTGGGAGAAAGTGGCGATGACGACTCGACGAGCCCGTATCTGGCTCAGCAAGTGGAAAGAACAGTCCCTCAAGGGTTTGGTGATCAAGTGCGCTTCGAGAAAGCACTCGATCTTATCCTCGGCGGCATCCAGCATCGCTGAGGACATCTCTGCTGGAGGAGGGGGAATGTCGGCGAGCGCCGAGGCAAGGATCATCCGAAGCCAAATGGAATTCGGAGGGAGAGGAGACCCCACACGAGTCAAAAGCTCGTGCATTGCAGCGTCGCATTGCTCGTCCGAGAGAGAAGGGTCCACCAAACGTGCAGCAAAACGGGGAACGATGTCCCGGATCGGCACCTCCCATGGTTGTCGGCGGGCATGAGGGCGGTTGCAAGCCATGATCGAAGAAGTTCTCTGAAAATGAGAGAAGAAAAGGCTCAGCCTTGAGTTATATATATAGACCCAAACACAGAAAATTCTGTGCACAATGAAATCGTTGCCAAGGCCCGGGAAATCAGAATTTTGGGAATACAAGTTTGACTTGAAAAGAGGAGATGAAGCGGCGCTTCTGATTCTCAAAAATTTAATAAATGAAGCAACGCTTCAGATCCTCTGCGCTGAGCGCAACGCGCTACGTGTCAGGCGCAAATGTATCAGCGCTGCGCCCAAGAAGACGCGCCCAATCAGAGCAAAGCTCTGTTTAAAGGAAGCAACGCTTCAGATCCTTCGCGCTAGCGCTCTGCGCTCTGCGCTGCGCGACACGTGTCAGCGCAGATGCGCTAGCGCAGTTGCGCTGCGCTCTGCGCTGCTGACACGTGTCACGCGCTGGGGAATCTGCGCCAAACTAAATTAAGATTTTTAATAAATCTTTTCTGTTCTTGTTGGAACAAGAAGATTTCCTTCTGCAAAGCAGAAGCCCTTGGATCAAAGATCCAACGGTGGAGAAAATTCCCCGAATCACTCAGAGGATGATCTCTTTAACAAATTTAACTAATTTGTGAGCACTATAAAAAGGACCTTAGGCCTCAATTCAAAGGCATCGAGATTTCTCTTGAGAATTCAAGAACTTTAAACAGAAAGAACTCCGAGAAAATTTCAAGAAAAAGGTAAAGAACCTTCATGGATTAGAAGAAATTCCTTCTAAAAAGACCATTAGTCTAAAAATATAAAAAAATATAAGATCAATGATCTTTATATAAAAAAAAAAAAACAGTGCTTTGCACTTCTTGTGAACCTGCGGTTCTTTAAAAACGATAAAAAAAAATATAATAATAAAAGAATAGTGCTTTGCACTTTTATGAACCTCTGGTTCTTCGAATAAAGAAGAAATTTATTTTTCTTTGATCTAACTTAGATCAAGAACTTAAACAGTGCTTTGCACTTCCCTTCTTGAATCTAAAAAGATTCTTAGTGCTTTGCACTTCCAAGTTGCGCCGCTGCGCTCTTAAGAGAGCGCCACGTGTCGGCCATAAAACCACTTGCGCTAAGCGCCCCTTAAGATAGAGCTTTGCTCTCTGGAATTGGCGCAACTCGCTGAGAGCGCGTCACGTGTCAGCAGCGTAACAGTGCATTGCACTGCGCTAGTGCGCTTGCGCTCATCAGAGCACGACACGTGTCACCACCATATGGACTTGCGCTTATTACTTAGCGCAAAGCGCAGATGCTTTAAAAAGGGCCAAGCCCAATTAAGAGAAGGCCTAACAGGCTCAATAAAGCGCAAATGCATTATTTTAAGGGGCAGAGCCCAAACAAGAACAGATGCTTTGCATCATTTATAAATGGGCAGAGCCCAAATAAAATATTCAGAATGCTATGCATTTTAAAAAAGGGACAAAGCCTAAACGAAGTAGATGCTTTTGCAAATGGGCAGAGCCCAAAATAAACTGATACTATATATCTTTTGTGAGTAGAGCCTAAATAAAAAATGCAATGCAAATAAAGTGTTGAAATGGACTTAGCCCAATCGTGGCCATAAGTCCTTAAATTAAATCGACTGAGCAAAATGGCTCTCCTAAATCAATCTACATCCGGTTCGAGGGTACATCTCTGAACTCCTCTGACACCCATCGTTGTAATCCTTCAACGACGTCAGAGAGGTGACGGGTCCCGACGACTAAACATTCAAATGGACTGCGGGGTCCTTAAACTCGTGGACCGAAACGTCCTTAAACTAATGTTGGACCGAAACGTCGTTAAACTAATGTTGGACCGGAACGTCCTTAAACTAATGTTGGACCGGAACGTCCTTAAACTAATATCGGACCAAAACGTCCCTAAACTAATATCGGACCGAAACGTCCTTAAACTAATATTGGACCGAAACGTCCCTAAACTAATATCGGACCACTAGGTCCTTAAACTGGCGATGGACCACTACGTCCTTAAACTGGCGATGGACCGAAACGTCCTTAAACTAATGATGGACCACTACGTCCTTAAACTGGCGACGGACCGAAACGTCCCTAAACTAATATTGGACCACCACGTCCGTAAACTGGCGCAATCGAGCCCGAACGCTCTTTTGCCGGATCTAAACGGTCCAGTCTAAGTTGATCTTAGCCCCAAATGTGGTTAATGTGTCCTTAGATATTTAAATAAACAATAAAACTCCAAATCAATTTTGTTTCAAGGGTACATCTCTGAACTCCTCTGACGCTTGTCGTTGTAATCCCTCAACGACGTCAGGGAGGTGACGAGCCCCGACGGCCAGACAATTAAATCAATCACTACGTCAAGTCGATCTTAGTCCAAAACAGGACTAACGTATCCTTGACGAACGTTTAAGTTGATCTTAGCCGCAACGCGACTAATGTATCCTTAAACCAAAAAACACCAAACCCAAATCTAAGTAAATACGGATTTGGACTAATCCACGTCCTACGGGCGACGGCATTACTCAGTCTCCGTATACAATCCACGGGCAACCACAAACAAAACAAACACACACGACACGAAGTGAAATTCTGGAGAAGGAGAAAGTTGTTACCGCGATGCGGTAGCGTAATTAACTGCAGGGGCTTGCGCCTGCAGGGAAGAGCGTCCCCACAATCAAAAACCCCTCACCCTGAGGGGGAATCTGACGAAGTCTGCTACATCGGTCGCATCCTTCTAAACCTCCGATATACGGTGCCGTAAATCAACTCGGCATCTTCGGAGAGATAGACGGATAAAACCAAATAGCATCTGCCCCGAACTTCAGGCAAGACGTCTTCACGTCGTCGCCGTCTTTCGGAGGGGAACAGATTCTGGCACGCCCGGTGGGACCTTTTCCTCTTTCCACTCCACACTTCGTGTGTCGTCTTCGCGAACCCATCGCGGTTTGTAAATGGTTGCCTTCGGATTTCAAATTGCTAAGATTTGGTCTTTTGTCTGGCGCAGAACTCAAGCATCCATGGATTCTCACTGCACCAAATGCGCGAAGCACCACTGCAACGGACGCTCCACCTCACCGAGAGGTGTAACATATGGGCCCCAAGCGGCCTCTTTCCTTACTCTGCCGGTAGAGCAGGTGACCCAGGCAACCACCGGCCTATTTTTCGGGACCATGGTCCCCCCTGCAAGCTTCTCTATGCCGATATCCGCACCAGAAGCGAACAAGAAGTCGGTATTTGACCGGCTCACTGCTACCACGACCTCTGTCAACGGGTCGCCCGCTACTAAGCTGACAGCCTCTGTTTTCACCAGGCTAGGTCAGGATCATAAAGTGGTTATCCCAAAGAGGGCAACGGCCACTGCTTCGGAAGTCGCTGAAGCGGCTTCTCCTATCAGAAAGTCGGTCTTCACAAGATTGACGGTTCCTACTCCTCCTCCAGCTGGTCAAAAAGTATCAGTCTTTGATAGGCTGACATCGGCAGTTACCCCACACCCAAACAGGGGGCAACAAGAAACTATCCCGAGTTCCGAGCCAGTCCCAAAGGCTCGTCGTGCGCGACGCCGCCATTGGCAGCGAGTAAGGAAAGCAGGGGGCAACTCCCCCTCAGGGCTAACCCCACCTGCTCCAGCAGTGGAGGTCAATGCTGCTGTTCCAACCGGGAACAGCTTCGAATTGCTGAGGAAGGTGAGAAAGAACTCTCCGGTGGCTACATTGAAAAGGTCTCCTCCGCCCATGGAAAAAGCTCCGGAGACGAAGCAGGAACAGCCCCCTCAACGGCTATCCTCAAAAGTTCATAAAGTATGGCGCAGGGTTCAAGACTCTGTGATCGATCCAGACCACTTGCGTCACCAGAAAAGGGCGAAGGTGGAAAATAACAAAAACTGCCCCATTAAACAGCAGGGGGTAACAAATGCTAGAATGCCCGCTTCAACGGCTCCTTCAACCTCAAAGGTCCATAAAAGGAAGAGGCCAGAAAAAGCTCCCATGACACCGGCAAAGTTTGAAAGCGGCGAACCTAAATGCCTCAAGTCAGGGGGCATAATTGTTCATACAGTTTATATGGCTTCTGGAAAAGAAGAAAGCCGTATATCTACGGGTCACCGACCGCTCACCCGATCAGTGACCAAGGCTCAGGAGCAGCAACAAAAGCTCCAGGAGATGATGACCACAATGGCTGCACTCACTGGGCCGAAAGAAACCCCAGAAACAACCTCAGAGGAACGTCAAGAACAAGAGACGGACGCCGAATTCCTTCGGCGCGTGCTAGAGAAGAAAGATAAAGAGGCTGCGGAACAGGCAGCCAACATAAAGAAAATGGCCCTCCTGTTCTAGGATATGGTGGGTATGATGATTCAACCAGATCCACCTGCTGGAGATCCCCCGATAATTCTTGAAGATGATAGAGGAGAGACATCGAATCCTCCACCGGCTCTATCCGCAGCTAAAGAGGATACCATATCAAAAGCTGATTTGGATGAATATATTGCCCAACAAATACGGGTGCATCAGGCGACTGAAGCAGCCGGTCAGATCGTGAAAACGGGGCGGCCATATCCGGGCTGGTATGACCAAATCAAGTACCCGCCAGGTTACACAATTCCTAAGTTTCATGTCTACAAGGGGACCGGCAATCCCCATCAACATGTTGCCCAATTCAGGGCGCTTTGTGGTAACACTGGAGGCGACGACAAGCTCTTGCTGCGCCAATTTGTTGGAAGCTTATCAGATACGGCTTTCGAGTGGTATTCCGAGCTCCCCAACGACTCTATTAAAACCTTTGCGGAGATGGAGCTGCTCTTCACCCAACGTTTTGCAAGTGCCAGCGAGCGTACCCCAATGACGGCATTGATTAACGCCAGGGTAAAACCCGGCGAGACGTGGGTTCAGTACGCTATACGGTGGCGTAATCTATGGTCTAAATGTGAACAGCGCATAGAAGAAGCCCCTGCGGTGGGAATGTTTGTTGGAACCCTTGATCCACAAGCAACTATTTCACAATTTATGATGTTCTTCAAGCCGACTTCCTTCCAGGCTTTGATCGACAAATTGGCGCAGATGGACCAGATGGGCCATAAACCCCCTCTCCCGAAGCCGGATTCCCGAAACGACAAAGGAAAGGGAAAAGCGATCGTCGTCGCTAATGCCCAACAACAACCGAACGATTCGAAGCCGGTTGCTCGTCCAAATAATACGCGCCCATACGTACCCCTTGAGGACAGGATGGGACGTGCTTACTCCTTCCCCCGTGATAAAACAAGGAGGTTATTCGAGCTGGCATTGCGCAACAGGCTCATAAATCTGCCAGATCCAAAACGTCCGTCGCAACCAAGTGACGTCAACGATCCTAATTACTGCCCTTATCATTGAGTATTGGGACATCCAATCGAAGACTGTTACGTTTTCAAAAATTGGCTTGAGAATCAATACCGTCAGGGCAAATTTGCGCTGTCTGACAAATGGAAGGTGAACCCTCCGCAGCCCCACACCTATAAGGGGACGAATACGCCGGGGGCAACATGCTCCGTTATTGAAGAAACTCCCTGGGAGGTTGTATTTTCAGCCAAAACGAGGAGAATGCTAAATGATCTTCAGACCTGTCCGGCGGTCAAGTGGAAGAACCCCTTGGAACCGCAGGTTATTGAAGGGATGTTGAAGCCACGACCGATTCCGAAGACCGATGGTGGCAGTTCAAGCGTTCATAGCCAGCCGTCAAAATCTTCGAAAAAGAAGAAGAAGAAATCTAAGAAGCCCGTGAAGCCTGGCGACAAGCGCACGGACTTACAAAAGCAAATCGACGCGCTGGATGAATATAACCAAAAGGCGCGAACTCCCATTACGCTCCAAGATTTCCTTGATCACGTCTTCCAAAAAGAAGATGAAGGAGAAAGTTCATCGGATGAATCTGACGAATATGTGGCAAGCTGTCATATGATCTCTTATTCGACCACGAACGATAAAGGAACTTCTGGCACTGAAACGCTGGGGGCAAATGCCGAATCAGGAAACCTAGGGTTACCGGTTGAAATGATTAGCGCGTTTCTTAATGAAGCTCGGTTGAAAAGCAAAGCTGATCGAGAACGCGAGACGGCTATATTCGAAAGGGCTAAGCGTCAGCGACTTGAGGAAGGAGCTGAAATGATCCCGTTGGAGCAAAATGCCTCCACCACTGACAAAAGCCAATTCAAGATAAAAAAGAAATTTGCTAAGGCCACATCGATGGGCATGAAGCTACCACCCTCTGAGGAAAAAGTTACTGGCGCGGTAGAAATGCACCCCTCTTATTGCTTATACCATCAGAAGGTCTCGCATTCCACCCAAGATTGCAGAGCTTTCAATGGATGGTGGCAAGGATACGTCGCTAACCGACAACGATTTAAACGAGAAAAACGTAGAATTCTCCGAGAGCAAAGAAATACGACTAAAGAACTTGAAAGAACTGCCGGCAATTGTCACATGGTTAACACTACTGGGTCACAAGTGCCTACATTTGGGAGCGACTCCGATGAAGAGCTAGAGCTTGGCCCCCTCTTCGGAGAATCCACTTCAGGAAAAGAAAAAGAACCGAAGGCCTGCGAGAATATACAGCTGCGCAATCGAACATTACCCGAAAAGAACCTCGGACCCTTGAATAAGAAAAACAAAGGGAAAGAGAAGGTCTCTGAAGACATCACTTTGGATGACCAAGTTGCGGAAGAGTTAACCGCCAAGAATCCCCCAAAAAGGAATAAAGTAGATTACAATGTCTTGGCGCATCTGAGAAAGCTACCCTCACAACTCAGCATTCTCGATACCCTATTGCTATCAAAAGAGGCGAGGGATTCTTTGATTAAGGCCCTACAAGATCCGGACCAGTTCCAAGCCTTCCTAGCCGAACAAAAGATGAAGGATGAATTGGAAGAGGTGCACACAGCCGACGTTGCTTTTGGTGATGAAGACCTTCTCCTCGGAACGTGTGAACACAATCGCCCACTTTATGTCTCAGGATACTGCCATGACATAAAGATAGGAAAAATCTTAGTCGATAACGGATCGTCTGTCAATTTACTCAATGTGCGAGTGTTAAAAGAGATTTGCATGAGTGTCCAACACCTCGCCCGAGACAAAATCACCATTTCCGGTTTCGACTCTCAATCCTCAAAGACTCTTGGATCTGTGATATTGACGCTACGCTTCGGGGTGCTCATCACAGACATCAAATTCCACGTTATAGACGCCAAGACGTGCTACAATGCTCTGCTCGGCCGACCATGGCTACACGAATACAATATCATCCCTTCTACACAGCATCAGTGCATGAAGTATTCTAGGGACGGCCTCGAGTACACAGTAGCAGGAGAGTTGAATCCGTTTTCCGTGAACGAAGTTCGCAAGTATGAAGATGCCAAATACTTCTTACCGAGTTTCGAAGACACGGAAAGGTGTCACAAACCGGAGAACAAAACTAACGCAACCATCCCTGTCTTCGGCAGTGACACCGAGGAGGAGGAGGATATAATTTATTCAGGTCCATCCCAGTCCACCAGGCCAGGACCATCTGTTCCTTCATTGATCTTCGGTAGTGATTCGGAGGATGAAGTTCATGCTGTATTTCCCGCTCGGCCCTCAATACAGATTTCCACTGATGAAGAGCGAAGTCTGCAGGTAAGCATGGTGCCGCTTGAACATTACAAAGAACTGGATGCACTCGACACCAACAGCGTAGAAGAATTGCAGACGTTCTATATCCCTCCCGGAAGAAAAAGCGAGAAGGCAATCCTATTCTACCGTTCTGAAGAAAACAAGGTAGAAAAGGAAATTTGGCATGGCGCGGATCCCATGCTCGACAGGCTTCAGCCTATCCGTCTTCCCAGATATTATACCGAAGGTTTGAAGAAACTGCTGAAACGCCAAGGGATGTCCTTCACACAGACCGTCAGAAAAGCTAAATTCTATGACAAGGTCTGGAACGTTCCTGGAACTCAATGCAAACTGCCTAACGGGAGAACGGAAACGAAAGGGCTCGGGTATGTTCGCTCAAAGAAACGGGAGCTAATAAACAGCTGTTATGCCATGTATAACTTTGATGAAGAAGCGGACGCTCAATGGGAAGACGCTAATCCTGAATCAGCAAGAGTTCCTGATGCAAGACCTCCCAGTCCATCGTCTGAAGACCAAACGAGCAAACTTATAAAGGATGCAAGTCAAAAAGCCCGAGATGATCACGATCGTGAAATGGCAATCTATGAGAAAGCCAAGACACAGCGTCTCCTTCGACAGACAGTAAAAAACGAAGATGTTGCCCCACGTCAGCCTGCTACAAAAAGGGTTCGATGCGAAAGCAAAAACAAGTCGAGGGGCCGAAAAGGTGCTCGACAACCACAAGACAGAGCTAAGAAGCCACGCATCCGAGAGTCGAGCGTTATTGACCTAGCCCTTATGAAGAAAATGGGCCGAGCATACTCATTTCCTCGGAACAAAACAGGAAAAATACTTGATCTTGCTCTAAAACATCAAATGCTCACTCTGCCAGAGTCTAAACACCTTGAGCAAGCGGGCGAAGTCTCCAACCCAAATTATTGCTCTTACCATCGAGTAGTAGGGCATCCGCTTGAAGATTGTTTCACCTTTAAGAATTGGGTTGAGGACCAATATCAGCTTGGCAAATTCGCATTGTCTGACAGTTGGAAGGTAGCGCCGCAGCAAAAGCACGAACCCAAAAACACAAGAATAAAACCAACCCCGCATTGGGATTGGCAGGAAACTCGTACCTGCCATGTGATAACAATATTAAAAGAAGGGTCCGAGGATATGAACAACCTCCCTTGGTGCTTTGAAAACGACAGCGATGAGGTAATCTCAGAATTCCCCCCAGCTCCGAAAGAACTAGAGGATGGAATCCACACTACTGCAGATAACCTCAAGAAAATCGAGTTGGGGATGGCAAATGACCCGCGACCGACATTCATCAGCGAGCTGCTATCTGAAGAAAGGGTGGCCGCGTTAAAGGATGTGCTTCTACAGCACAAAGATTGCTTCGCGTGGAACTATTCCGAAATGCCGGGATTAGATCCAGAAATTGCTGTACACAAATTGGCGATATCCCCGGACATCAAGCCAGTCAAACAGGCGCCAAGAAGAATGCGACTCGAGCTTGAGATGAGCATAAACACCGAAGTCAAAAAGTTAATCGACTCTGGCTTCATTCAGGAAGTTCAGTACCCTGAATGGATCGCCAACATCGTCCCAGTGATGAAGAAAAATGGGACAGTGCGCATATGCGTAGATTTTCGGGATCTTAATAAAGCCTGCCCAAAAGATGATTTCCCAGTGCCATTCACTGAACTTATGATAGACAATACATCCACTCATGAGGTTTTCTCCTTCATGGACGGCTCGTCGGGGTATAACCAGATAAAAATGCATCCCGAAGACCAGAAGCACACAGCCTTCAGGACTCCTCTTGGTATATTTTGTTATAAAGTGATGCCCTTCGGTTTGAAGAACGCCGGTGCTACTTATCAGAGGGCCATGACAAAGATCTTCGACGACCTTATACACGAAATCGTTGAATGCTATATCGACGATCTCGTGGTTAAAAGCAAATCATACGAGGAACATCTCGAGCATCTGAAGACTGTATTTCAACGCCTTCGGCAGTACAACCTGAAGATGAATCCTCTTAAATGTGCGTTCGGGGTTTCCTCGGGCAAATTCCTGGGATTCGTTGTTCGACACCGAGGTATTGAAATAGATCCGTCAAAGATTAAAGCAATCATGGAAATGCCTCCGCCGAGGACTCTCAAACAGCTGCGGTCTCTCCAAGGGAAACTCGCATACATACGGCGATTTATAGCCAACCTCTCAGGAAAATGCCGGCCATATAGTCACCTGATGAAGAAAGGAACCCCATTCGTTTGGGATCAAAAATGCCAAAGCGCACTGGATGAGATCAAGCAATACCTGCAGAACCCACCAGTGCTGGCTGCTCCGGTTAAGGGGAAGCCTCTCATTCTTTATACAACCGCCCTCGAAGGTTCCTTAGGCGCATTATGGGCACAAGAGAACGATCAAGGGAAAGAAAGAGCACTCTACTACCTAAGTCGAGTTCTGCTGGGGGCAGAAAGCAATTACTCTCCCATTGAAAAACACTGCCTAGCGTTGATCTTCGCAATAACAAAGCTTAGGCACTATGCATTAGCACACGAGGTCCGTCTGATTTCAAAAGTGGACCCCCTTAAATACCTAATGTCAAAGGCCATATTGACGGGACGACTCGCTAAATGGGCTCTGCTATTGATGGAATTTTCGATAACATATCAACCTCTCAGGGCAGTAAAAGGCCAGGCCATCGCCGACTTCCTTGCTGAGCATCCCATCCCTGCCGATTCTCCTTTAAATTGCGATTTGCCAGACAGACATGCGTTTGATGCAATCGACAGTGGTGATACCCGGTGGGAGCTTTATTTCGATGGAGCATCTTCCATGAAAAAGCACAAACAAAGTATGCCAACGATCAAATCGGGGGTGGGACTCATCTTTGTGACTCCCCAAGGAGGAATAATGCGCTTCGCCTTCTCCTTAACGGAGCCGAGGACGAATAATGAAGCTGAATATGAAGCTCTGATAGCAGGCCTGGAGATCGCCATTGATATGGGAATTGAGAGCCTCCTCATATACGGGGACTCCCAACTGGTCATCAGTCAAGTGAACGGCGATTACCAAACATGTAAACCGGAATTGGTAAAATACGGTGAAAAAGTGCAACAACTGCTAACCCAAATTCCCTCCTACACGTTGGAAAGCATACCACGCGCGGAAAACAGCAAAGCAGATGCACTAGCCAAACTTGCTAAAGAACTGGCTGACGAGAACCTCGACGACGTTAGAATCGTAGTACAAAGCCGTCGAGTGCTCGCCCCAACTGAAATATCTCCGGAATCGTCTGAAGAAAAAGGAGCGAAAGAGGAGACAACCCTGCAAATAAAAGACTGGGAAAATACAGGGGACTGGAGAGAAGTCTTCATAGATTACTTCAAGTTCCACCGAATACCTGAAGAAGCGTCCACAAGACATCAGCTCACGAAACGAGCTCTGTCTTTCGCCTTCGTCAATGATACTTTGTACAAAAGGTCATTCGATTCTCTGTGGTTGAGATGCTTAGGACCTGACGAAGCGAGAAGGGTCATCCAAGAAGTTCACGACGGACTCTGTGGTTCCCACCAAGCAGGCCCTAAGATGAAGTTAAAGATAAAGCGGATGGGCTACTACTGGCCCACGATGATGCAGGATTGCCTAGAATACGCGAGGCAATGTCATTCATGCCAAATTCATGGAGACTTCATCCATCAGCATCCCAATCCACTACATCCAACAGTGGCTAGTTGGCCTTTCGAAATGTGGGGAACTGACATAGTCGGTCCCATCGAACCAGCATCGTCAAAGGGACATCGTTTCATCTTGGCGACGACTGATTACTTCTCCAAATGGGCAGAAGCGGTACCGTTGAGGGAAGTGAAAACGGAAAACATCCTCCATTTCTTCAGAACGCACGTCATATATCGGTTTGGAACCCCGAGAAGAATCATCTCTGATAATGGGCCAGCCTACCGAAGTCATAAGATTAGCCGCTTCGCACAGCAGCACAATATAGACTGGAGATATTCCTCAGTTTATAATCCGCGAGCTAACGGTCTAGCTGAGGCCTTCAACAAGACCTTGACGAAGATCATGAAGAAAACAGTGTCACGAAATAAGAGAGACTGGCACGAAAGATTGCAAGAGGCTCTTTGGGCATATCGAACTACATTTAAAACAGCCACAAACACAACGCCGTACGCGTTGGTATTTGGGATGGAAGCAGCACTCCCCCTCGAGATAGAATTACCCTCTCTACGAGTGGCAGTCCATTACGAGCTGACGGACGAAGAAAACGCTCACCTTCGGTTCGAAGAGCTTGACGCCCTTGATGAAATCCGGCTTCTAGCACAGCAAAATCTGGAAGCTTATAAAGCAAAGATGACGCGCTCATATGAAAGATTGAGCCGCCCGAGGACATTCCACCAAGGCGAACTCGTGCTAGTGGTCAAAAGGCCCATGATCCCCAATCGCGCCAAGCGGGGAAAGTTTGAGCCAAACTATGAAGGACCGTACATTATTGATAAGGTCTACCAGGGTGGGGCCTATCTACTCATGGACATGCACGGTGAAAGGCCTTTTAGACCGATAAACGGTCGCTTCCTAAAGAAATACTACGCTTAACTAGTCTTAGTTTAGGTCAATGATAGATGACGACGACTATGTCCGCTCGCTATCTTCCTAAGCTCAAGCTTTATAAGCAGTAGCCAGTCCTCTCAAGTGACGGACCACAATGTCCTAAAACTTGCAAATGACCGAAACGTCGTTAAACTACTCCCAACCCGCAGTATCTTCAGGCTGACGTTAAAAAAAAAACAAAAAAAAAAAAAACGGTATGTCCATAAGCAAAAAGGGCACGGATGAAAACCCGAAAGGGCTCCGTGAGTAAAAACAGCAGGACTGCCGGCGAGTGTTTGTGAAAACCTGAAAAGGCGCAACCTCGTTAAAAGACGCTTATAGGGTCCTCTCGACCTTGTAAGGAGAGACCACCTTCATGAGATCCTTACGACTCACAAAGGAGCAACACACTTAGGGATCCCCACGATGCCTAAGGAGAAAACACACTTGCGAGATCCTCACGACTCGTAAGGAGAACTCTCTTATGGGACCCTCACGGCTCATAGGATTTGAAAGTCTTAAGTCACAGAGACCTAAACCTGTGCTTAAGCAAACCCCCACAAACTTCCAATACTGCCCTACAAGCGGCTCATAATGACCCTTGTATACAATCCACGGGCACGAATAAATATTTCCCTAACAAAGTCCCATCCGTGACTAGGGATATGCTTGTACAGCAAACAACACTTGTAAGTCCTCTCGACTTAAAAGGAGAAAATCCTTTTGTAAGATCCTTACGACTTACATGGGAACATACACTTAGGAATCCTCACGATCCCTAAGGAGAAGACACACCTACAAGATCCTCACGACTTGTAGGGAGAAATACCTTTGTGAGACCCTTACGGCCCATGAAGTCAAAAGCCTTAGCCGACAGGACCCTTAACCCTGTTTACTAAGCCACCTTTGTTCAACATCGACAGAGGCAAATGATGATTCGCTCCTGGCAATATCCCAGTTGCAGCGATGCTGATGCCTAAACCGGTATCAAATTCCAAGTCCTTTCACGGCAAATGATGATTCGCTCCTGACAATATTCCAGTCACAGCGATGCTGATGCCAAGATTGGTATCAGATCCCAAATCCCCTACTAAAAAAAATGCATACGAAATAGCCGAAATGATGGGGCAACTTGCAAACAAAATCAGCAAGTAAAAATGTATGCACGAGTAAAAAGAAAAATAGCCGAAATGATTGGGCACCGCGAAAAATAGCCGAAATGTTTGGGCAATCGCGACCTTCGCGATATAAAAGCTGAAATGATAGAGCATCGCGGAAATACAAAAAAAAAATAATAATAATAATGATAAAATTCTGGCCCTACAGTTAAGATCACATCGATCCCTGTATACAATCCAAGGGCGTAAACAAAGAAGGAACTATACTTCCCCAACGGATTCCGTCAAACGACGAAGCCAAACCCCAACGGTTCATTTCAACCGAAGAAACTAACGACTTCAGCAAAACTTCTCAACTCACGGATACAAACACTCCGTGACGAGAGCCTTCTGATCCGCGTCGACTCGCAGAGCCACCAGCGCCTCCGTGGGAACCATCGACTCGTTTCAAACCCCAAGGACACAAATAATCCTTGGCGCTCGGGAAACAAATAATCCCTCGCAAAACTTCTCAACTCACGGATACAAACACTCCTTGACGAGAGCCTTCTGATCCGCGTCGACTCGCAGAGCCACCAGCGCCTCCGTGGGAACCATCGACTCGTTTCAAACCCCAAGGACACAAATAATCCTTGGCGCTCGGGAAACAAATAATCCCTCGCAAAACTTCTCAACTCACGGATACAAACACTCCTTGACGAGAGCCTTCTGATCCGCGTCGACTCGCAGAGCCACCAGCGCCTCCGTGGGAACCATCGACTCGTTTCAAACCCCAAGGACACAAATAATCCTTGGCGCTCGGGAAACAAATAATCCCTCGCAAAACTTCTCAACTCACGGATACAAACACTCCTTGACGAGAGCCTTCTGATCCGCGTCGACTCGCAGAGCCACCAGCGCCTCCGTGGGAACAATCGACTCGCTTCAAACCCCAAGGACACAAATAATCCTTGGCGCTCGAGAAACAAATAATCCCTCGCAAAACTTCTCAACTCACGGATACAAACACTCCTTGACGAGAGCCTTCTGATCCGCGTCGACTCGCAGAGCCACCAGCGCCTCCGTGGGAACCATCGACTCGTTTCAAACCCCAAGGACACAAATAATCCTTGGCGCTTGGGAAACAAATAATCCCTCGCAAAACTTCTCAACTCGCGGATACAAACACTCCGTGACGAGATCTTCTTTGACTCACATTTCGGGCAGTAAGGATTCAAAAACCTGCTTCCTGAACAATGGGATCCTGCAAGTTAATCATAAATGGTCTCTTGCATACTATTCACGGATCTCACTCTCTGAAGTCGATTCTCGACAAAGAGGGAAACAACCACTTACGAGTCCTCTCGACTCGTAAGAGGGAGAAACGCTCTTATAGGATCCTTACGACTTATAAGAGAAAACCACACTTAGAAATCCTCACGATTCCTAAGGAGAAAATCCACCTATGAGATCCTCTCGATCCGTAGGGAGAAAAATCTCTATGAGACCCTCACGGCTCATAGAATTGAAAAGTCTTAGGCGGCAGATCTGAACCTGCGGCCTAAGCCATCGCTGCCTCTTGGAGAAATTAAGTTGTATGCCAATAAAGTTCATCGACAACATCATGGTGTAAAGGCAGAAAACAAAAGAACATACAAGATATTGCAAAAGAAAGTGTGTATCTTTATTCATTGACCTCAATCAAATACATGGTGAATCATACAAAAGAGCGAAGAAAGGGTACACGTTACTCAGAAAAGAAAATTTTTACAAATACATTGATACAAAGGCAGCTATTGGGAAGGAAGCGTCTTAAATAGCTCTATCAGTTGTTCGTACACCTCCTTCCATGCCTTTTCCCGATTGGATGCGATTGCCAGCTCCGCCTCCACCTGGGCCCGTTGCTGTGCGACGGAGGTAAGCTGATCCCTAACGGCTTGATAAGCAGCTTCACGGCCTGGAGTGTCATGCTCGGCGACATCAAGTGCCCGCTTTAGTCTCAGCCCATTCGACATGCGCTCCAGAAGACCCTCGAACACGGTCTTTACCTCAGCAGCGTTCGCCTCAACTTCGGCACGCAAGCGAGCAGTTCTGCTCGAAGAATCTTGGCACTCCTTCAGCCTCAAAGCCACTTCTTGTTCCAGATGACGGAAACGAGAAGCGCTTTGCTCGAGCCATACTCCCCGTTGAGTGCTCAAGGCCAAAGTCTCGGGGGACGGGCGCATTGACTCCAGCTGATGAAGGCGAGCCTCGACCTCCCGACAATAGTTAACCCAGGAGGCAACAATACCCTCGTCATGGAAAGTAGCAAATATCGCCAACATTGGGTTAACCGTCGTGGCGAAGTCCTCAGCAGATACAGGAGCCTCGATGTCGAGTTCCTCAATGTAGTCGCTCAACATGCGCAAACTATTCGCGGCACCTTTTGAGGACGGACGCCGCTGGGAAGGGCCGCCCGGTATTGTAATGCGAGACTCGAAAGGCACCGAGACTGGAATGACGGCTGGAAAAAGACGAAACGCGATTAGATGATGATTCAATAGATATGAAGGAAGTCATTGATAAGATGGTTTACTATACCAGTGGAGACAGGTGGCAAGTCCGGAAGGGCTGGTGGCACAGCCGATCTTCCTGCTCCCCCTTCGATTTGCAACGCTGCAGTCACAACAAGAGAGAGTTGGAAATAATTCTACCGCTAAAAAGACAAAGCTACCAATCGGGAACAAGTACTCACCAGCGCCACCAGACGGGGAGGCGAATTCAGATGGGAAGGAGAAGTGTGGGAGCAACACTTGATAGAGATGATCAAAAAGCACTCCTGAAAGATACAACAGTGTGACTTCAGTACATAAACTGTATATCTCAAAAATAGGATTAATAAGTTATAAGCCCATACCTTCCAACATCTTTGACGGTGTAAGAGAAGGCTGAGGGGTAACCATCGCCAAGGCAGTCGTGGAAGGAGCTCCCTCAAGTAGTGGGGCATCAACACTAGCTGCACCTGCATTACGAAAAATGAACTTGTCAGAAAAGATTGTAAAGCAAATAAAAAACAACAACTTGAGGTGTACCTGAGGAGCTCCCGGCGGAAACAGAGACGACTCCCTCCTCTATCGACATGAGACCACCGCCTGTGGCCTCATCGCCCGATTCAATAGGGACCGTCGTCGTGCTCGCAAGCCCGGGAGACGGCGGAGGACCGTAGACGGGAAGAGCTATGACTGGAGTATTGCCAGATTCCAGAGAAGGAGCGGTTGGCTTGTCTTCAGGAATCGTGGCCATCTCGCCCACTACCATCTCAGGCTCAATAGTGGCGGTTGTATCGTCCACCATCGCCGGGGGATCACCGGTCTCGAGCGCCTCATTCACCGCCACTCTGGGCTCAGTTATAATGATCACGTCATCTGCCACCACTTCGGGTTCGGCATCCGTGACCTTATCGGCTGCAGGACCCTCAACCTCTACCCCAAGCTCCAAAGCCACAACGACGTTGCCTACCGTCGGCTCGAGTTCGGCAGGTACTGCCCCCTCTGTCCCTTCGAGATTGACGGTTTCCGCCTCCCCCTCGATCGGACTTGGTCCTGCAAGATGAGAGATGTAAGGACAAACGACATTAAGATACTTATAACAAAAACTCCAAGAGAAACGTTACCTGAGGCGGATTTACCATTCGCGCTCCGAGCTGCACGTGCCACCTCTCTGCGGGCAGTGGACAGGGCGACAGGGGCCTCTTCAGAGGGAGTATCAGCTCGAGGAACGGTGCTAGGGCCCGCTCCCATAGCCAAGGCAGCCCTGCGCGCCTTCGCCTCACGCCTCAACCGTTTCCTCTCCTCCCGAGCGGTCATGAAGGACCTCCGTGATGCTTCCTTCAAGGCATCATCGTCTTCATTCAGGGATGCCTCCAGAGCCTTTAAGGCATCTCTCATCGGCTCTCCGAGATGAGCCTCCTGCGGTGTCCCAAAGGAAACAGGAACATCGGCCGCTGGTAGAACATCTACGTCGCTAGGAGGGAGCGGTATTGAGGTCCCTGCAATTAAAATGGAAAGGTTAGATCGACCATAACGCAAGGAAAATGAAAAATTCGATGAGTTGAAACTTACTAAGGCCCACAGATGCCCTGGCACGTTCTTCCTCCTGAAAGGTCTTCAGAGAAGCGGCAATGGCTTCTTCATCGGTGATGCCTGTTGAAAGAAAAGAAAGAAAAGCGTTAGTCAAAAAATAATGAAATAATGAAGAAAATACGTTGCAATAAAGAAAAAGTGACTGGTAGTTACCTGATTGCGCAAGCTTAGCCAGCCACGCGTCACGCTTCACCAGCCATGCCGAAGCTCTGAGAGCAGCCTCCAAGTCTGTATCGTCCGGCGGCGGCCTCACCAACCCAGCATTAGTCCCATATTCGAACAGACCCTCGGAATAGGGAGCGTGGGGTTCCTGGCCAAATGCAACGTCCGCTGCAAAGAGCGACTTCTTTTTCTTTTGCCCTCCGACCCTGGGCCCGCGAGGGATCGACTTCCGTTTAGCAGCTACTCTGGGACGACGAGTCCCGATGTCCGCACCCACGCCAGACTCCGGCGAGGGTACAACCACTGCTTCCACCTGAGCACAGGGTGCAGGAGGTACATCCGCGATATCAGGAAGTGATAGTTCACGTGGAGGACTTTGCGCACGTGAGAGTCTGCCCCCGGCATCTTTTAAAGGAGCGATTACTGGGGTCCTAGGAACCAAGGGAGCGGTGCGATCGGTACCTGGAGGTGCACCCTTACGATCGACCAACAGTCGCCTTTCCTCCTTTATGACTGCTCCTGTCGCATGATTGTACCAGTCTTTGTACACATTAAGGAGTCTCGAAGCGTAAGTCGGCGCATTAATAAAAAAACGAGAGGTCGTATTCACGCGCATGAAATGGTGCAAGGCGTTCTCCATCCCCTCTTCAGTGGCAGCTGGTTCCACCAAAAAGGCTTCCAAGGGGACCCCTTGATCGTAGCCCAGTTGTTGAGCAAAACGATGTGGGTTATACCTCATAAAAATTGCCACATCATTCTGCCTAAAAACTAAAAAGCCCGGTCTAATGGAATATAGGTGGAGGGTCTCCCGGGCCGTTAATACAGAAGCTCCGTCCTTAAAGATATCCTGTAATGGCCGCGTCACGGTGGTAGACACCTTTCCAACGGTCAACACCTTATCGACAAAGGACATCCCGGCTTCGACGGTATGGGGGCGAAGGAGCAAGCCCCTAGCGTTCCGTTGTGAGGGGTTTACAATTGATGCACCGATCAGTTGTATAATGCGAGGAAAACCGCTCTTGTCAAAGAACGAGGGCCTCTTATGCATCCCGAAGACACCCGCTGTGTGTAACTCGAGCCACGACGCGAAGTAATGCATCGGGAAGACCACATGCAAAACCCCGGGCTCACTGGCATCCGCCGCTCGACTGAGACCATGGTATAAGTGTGCCAGGCCGGCGATCCCAACAGCTACCTTCACCCCGATGACCATCCGATGTGCTGGATAAAAGACAGAGGGTCGCATTCGATGAGAGTGCATCGGGATAGCGAACCAACTCAACCATAACCCGAGAAACCCCAAGAAAAAGGTCTCCTCATCCATCCCAGGGGCCGCTACTTCTGCAAGAGACACGGTTGGAAAGTTAGGAAGAAAAAAATCCTTTTGACCTATTTCGCTCGCCGGCAGGTTATCCAAACCTAAACCGAAAGGATCCTCAAGGGTGGCGGACTTGGCAGTGGCCGCAGAGAGGGCGTTGGGATGAAGGAACCGAGCAACGAAATCCTCAAAGTTAACTCCTCGACTCCCATGTTCAACGAAGAGAGACTCATATATGTTCAACACGTTAATTAAGCTTGGGAACTGGTGTTGAACAGCAGTATCCGGAGTGACCCCCCTTACCATTGGCCTAGCTCCGAAAACGTACACGTCTGTTGGGAGCAGCTCCTCATAATGTTCCCCCATCACCGGTAAGCCAGATACTTCCGCAAATTCCTCCAGAGAAATCGACACTTCCCGATCCATGGCAAGGAAAGTGTGGGTGGGAATATTCCATTGCTCCAAGAAGGCCTTGAGCCACCAGGTGGGGAGCGTAGGATATTGGAAGAGAGAGACGTAGACTGCGGTGTACAATCCTAGTCTTATCAACTGTGACTTCTTCGTCGACAGGATATACCGGGCCCACGGCAGATAGCCAATCGGGTGGCGGGGAATCAGACCAAGGTTATACGATTGCCCCCAAGGCCGCGCTTCACCTTGACAGATACGACGTCCTAGGATGTCCAAAACCATAGGACGCTGAACCGGTATCGCATCTATAGCGGGATGTAGAAAACCTTTTGATGTCCAGTCTGCCAGCTCCACGGCATACTGCACCGAGGGTGGGGTAGCATAATGAATCGCCGTTATGGGTTCCGACGGCACCGCGCATGTGAAGCTCCGTCGGCCCATAATGATCTGATTGTACCACGACCCCCAAAGGTGGAGACTCTTATGCTCAGGGTCGTATGCCTTGATCATGGTCAGGACCTCATGATCCAAAGGCGCCTCTGGGAATCCTTCCTCCGAGCGGACAAACGGGAATGAAGTGTCTTCAGACATGATCGCTGCAAAAAGAGCAATGCAGCCGTCAGTGTTGTAATCCCAACGTTTCACATTAAAAAAAAAAGAAAAAAAAGGAAAATGCATTAATTAAATTAAAATCAAAATTAATTAATTACACCGCACCCCAGTGCAGTGAGTAGGGGACCAAAGAAGGACCCACAAAATCTAAATGACAATGCGTCAATTAAGGAGACAAACTCATCATTGGATGAGATTGTCAGTTGGCCCTTAGGGAGAACATTCCCATAATAAAAAGGGGGGAAAGAATCCCTAGAGACAAGGAGAGAATCTCCTCTTTCAGAGCAAAGCTCTGTCACAGAGTGACACTTGTCAAAATCTGGTCTCAAAAGAATTAAAATTCCTTAAGAAAGAGCTTAGCTCTATAATATTCCATCAAAAAGAAAGTCTTTGAAAAGAAATTTAAAATTAAAATTTCTGAAATAAAAAAAAAAGAAGATCCATGAAAGTTTATAGAAAAATTCTTCATTTGTTTCAGATCTAAAAGATCTACATTTGATTCAAAGAGCAAAGCTCTGTTCATGGGTTAGAACCCATGAATAAGATCTCTGTAGATCTATGAATTTGTGAGAGCAAAGCTCTGTTAATGAAACCCTAAAGGGAATTTCTTCAGATCAAAAGATCCATGAGAGCAGAGCTCTATTGGTTAAAATTAATTTAAATTAACTTAACTTAATTTTAAAATTAATTATTACCTAAAGTTTTCTAAACTTTGGGAAATAAGAGCAAAGCTCTAGAGTTCTGAAAACAAGAGCAAAGCTCTGAAATTCTTAAGCAAAGAGCAGAGCTCTGAAAATCTAAATCCAAGAAAAATGGTGAGATTTTCTAAGGGTTAAAAGGCCCTATTTATAAGGCGCTTGCGCCTCTTGGAATTCCCCCTCAATCCAACGGTCAGGAGGGGTTGCCACCGTTGCACTCACGTGTGCGCCACGTGAGCGCAACGGCGGGGGGGCATTTGTTTCGTCCAATCAGAGCAAAGCTCTGTTTGAATTCAAAATTTAAATATTTGAAGCAACGCTTCAGATCCTTTGCGCTGCGCGCTCTGCGCCACGTGTCCAGCGCAGATACATTAGCGCAGCGCACCCAATCAGAGCAAAGCTCTGTTTAAAGGAAGCAACGCTTCAGATCCTTTGCGCTACGCGCTCTGCGCCACGTGTCCAGCGCAGATACATTAGCGCAGCGCACCTAATCAGAGCAAAGCTCTGTTTAAAGGAAGCAACGCTTCAGATCCTTTGCGCTAGCGCTCTGCGCCACGTGTCCAGCGCAGATACATTAGCGCAGCGCGCCCAATTAGAGCAAAGCTCTGTTAAAGGAAGCGCCGCGCTGCGCTCTACGCTGTGCGACACGTGGCAACACAGTTGCGCTGCGCGACACGTGTCAGCGCAGGTGCGCTAGCGCAGAAAAAGGGGCTAAATGCCAAAGGCAATTTAGCCATGCAAAATTACATGCACTTGATAACAACAAATTAAAATACGATGCACAAGCACAACAAAGAGTTCAAATAAAGGAACACTTAACAGATAATAGAATACTTAATCAAAACATTTATTTATTATTAAATCTAAAAAAGATCACCGAATACGGGATCAGAGAGACAAGGGTTCACAAAAAGAAAAAGAAAATTATTCAGCTCCCTCTCCGCCTTCTCCATCGCGTCGAAGCGGCGATCTTCCCGATGGGTAGCCATCCAACGGTCGACGCCACATTCCTGGGAGAAAGTGGCGATGACGACTCGACGAGCCCGTATCTGGCTCAGCAAGTGGAAAGAACAGTCCCTCAAGGGTTTGGTGATCAAGTGCGCTTCGAGAAAGCACTCGATCTTATCCTCGGCGGCATCCAGCATCGCTGAGGACATCTCTGCTAGAGGAGGGGGAATGTCGGCGAGCGCCGAGGCAAGGATCATCCGAAGCCAAATGGAATTCGGAGGGAGAGGAGACCCCACACGAGTCAAAAGCTCGTGCATTGCAGCGTCGCATTGCTCGTCCGAGAGAGAAGGGTCCACCAAACGTGCAGCAAAACGGGGAACGATGTCCCGGATCGGCACCTCCCATGGTTGTCGGCGGGCATGAGGGCGGTTGCAAGCCATGATCGAAGAAGTTCTCTGAAAATGAGAGAAGAAAAGGCTCAGCCTTGAGTTATATATATAGACCCAAACACAGAAAATTCTGTGCACAATGAAATCGTTGCCAAGGCCCGGGAAATCAGAATTTTGGGAATACAAGTTTGACTTGAAAAGAGGAGATGAAGCGGCGCTTCTGATTCTCAAAAATTTAATAAATGAAGCAACGCTTCAGATCCTCTGCGCTGAGCGCAACGCGCTACGTGTCAGGCGCAAATGTATCAGCGCTGCGCCCAAGAAGACGCGCCCAATCAGAGCAAAGCTCTGTTTAAAGGAAGCAACGCTTCAGATCCTTCGCGCTAGCGCTCTGCGCTCTGCGCTGCGCGACACGTGTCAGCGCAGATGCGCTAGCGCAGTTGCGCTGCGCTCTGCGCTGCTGACACGTGTCACGCGCTGGGGAATCTGCGCCAAACTAAATTAAGATTTTTAATAAATCTTTTCTGTTCTTGTTGGAACAAGAAGATTTCCTTCTGCAAAGCAGAAGCCCTTGGATCAAAGATCCAACGGTGGAGAAAATTCCCCGAATCACTCAGAGGATGATCTCTTTAACAAATTTAACTAATTTGTGAGCACTATAAAAAGGACCTTAGGCCTCAATTCAAAGGCATCGAGATTTCTCTTGAGAATTCAAGAACTTTAAACAGAAAGAACTCCGAGAAAATTTCAAGAAAAAGGTAAAGAACCTTCATGGATTAGAAGAAATTCCTTCTAAAAAGACCATTAGTCTAAAAATATAAAAAAATATAAGATCAATGATCTTTATATAAAAAAAAAAAACAGTGCTTTGCACTTCTTGTGAACCTGCGGTTCTTTAAAAACGATAAAAAAAAATATAATAATAAAAGAATAGTGCTTTGCACTTTTATGAACCTCTGGTTCTTCGAATAAAGAAGAAATTTATTTTTCTTTGATCTAACTTAGATCAAGAACTTAAACAGTGCTTTGCACTTCCCTTCTTGAATCTAAAAAGATTCTTAGTGCTTTGCACTTCCAAGTTGCGCCGCTGCGCTCTTAAGAGAGCGCCACGTGTCGGCCATAAAACCACTTGCGCTAAGCGCCCCTTAAGATAGAGCTTTGCTCTCTGGAATTGGCGCAACTCGCTGAGAGCGCGTCACGTGTCAGCAGCGTAACAGTGCATTGCACTGCGCTAGTGCGCTTGCGCTCATCAGAGCACGACACGTGTCACCACCATATGGACTTGCGCTTATTACTTAGCGCAAAGCGCAGATGCTTTAAAAAGGGCCAAGCCCAATTAAGAGAAGGCCTAACAGGCTCAATAAAGCGCAAATGCATTATTTTAAGGGGCAGAGCCCAAACAAGAACAGATGCTTTGCATCATTTATAAATGGGCAGAGCCCAAACAAAATATTCAGAATGCTATGCATTTTAAAAAAGGGACAAAGCCTAAACGAAGTAGATGCTTTTGCAAATGGGCAGAGCCCAAAATAAACTGATACTATATATCTTTTGTGAGTAGAGCCTAAATAAAAAATGCAATGCAAATAAAGTGTTGAAATGGACTTAGCCCAATCGTGGCCATAAGTCCTTAAATTAAATCGACTGAGCAAAATGGCTCTCCTAAATCAATCTACATCCGGTTCGAGGGTACATCTCTGAACTCCTCTGACACCCATCGTTGTAATCCTTCAACGACGTCAGAGAGGTGACGGGTCCCGACGACTAAACATTCAAATGGACTGCGGGGTCCTTAAACTCGTGGACCGAAACGTCCTTAAACTAATGTTGGACCGAAACGTCGTTAAACTAATGTTGGACCGGAACGTCCTTAAACTAATGTTGGACCGGAACGTCCTTAAACTAATATCGGACCAAAACGTCCCTAAACTAATATCGGACCGAAACGTCCTTAAACTAATATTGGACCGAAACGTCCCTAAACTAATATCGGACCACTAGGTCCTTAAACTGGCGATGGACCACTACGTCCTTAAACTGGCGATGGACCGAAACGTACTTAAACTAATGATGGACCACTACGTCCTTAAACTGGCGACGGACCGAAACGTCCCTAAACTAATATTGGACCACCACGTCCGTAAACTGGCGCAATCGAGCCCGAACGCTCTTTTGCCGGATCTAAACGGTCCAGTCTAAGTTGATCTTAGCCCCAAATGTGGTTAATGTGTCCTTAGATATTTAAATAAACAATAAAACTCCAAATCAATTTTGGTTCAAGGGTACATCTCTGAACTCCTCTGACGCTTGTCGTTGTAATCCCTCAACGACGTCAGGGAGGTGACGAGTCCCGACGGCCAGACAATTAAATCAATCACTACGTCAAGTCGATCTTAGTCCAAAACAGGACTAACGTATCCTTGACGAACGTTTAAGTTGATCTTAGCCGCAACGCGACTAATGTATCCTTAAACCAAAAAACACCAAACCCAAATCTAAGTAAATACGGATTTGGACTAATCCACGTCCTACGGGCGACGGCATTACTCAGTCTCCGTATACAATCCACGGGCAACCACAAACAAAACAAACACACACGACACGAAGTGAAATTCTGGAGAAGGAGAAAGTTGTTACCGCGATGCGGTAGCGTAATTAACTGCAGGGGCTTGCGCCTGCAGGGAAGAGCGTCCCCACAATCAAAAACCCCTCACCCTGAGGGGGAATCTGACGAAGTCTGCTACATCGGTCGCATCCGTCTAAACCTCCGATATACGGTGCCGTAAATCAACTCGGCATCTTCGGAGAGATAGACGGATAAAACCAAATAGCATCTGCCCCGAACTTCAGGCAAGACGTCTTCACGTCGTCGCCGTCTTTCGGAGGGGAACAATGGTGCATTCATATTGCATTCATGCTAGTACATCGTGTTATATTGAAATGCATAGGTTGTGACGCATTCGCGTGCATGCTTACGATAACCTTATTAGATGTTATTTACTACTCACGAGTTTGCAACTCACCCCCGTTGTGCCACAGTATCTTACAGGTCTGACCCGTCAGCGCAGTAGCGGTGGGCGTACTTCCTCTTTTGCTTCATTGCATCGTTTGGCAACTTTGCTTATAGGTGGGTTTTGGAGGATTTTTCTTTTTCCCCACCATGTACATTAGTTTGTATCTAGTATACTCCATCTACCCTTATATATTTGACTAAACAGTGAGACTCCTAAAACTTGTATTTGTGGTGTTTGGTGTCGATGCCCACTTGAGCCAACGTGATATTTTCTCATTTCTTGCTTTCAGATGCTTATTTCACACTTTGATATACATATTGCATGTGGTTGTGATTCCGCCTTTGGCGAAGAGCTAGCTCCTGCTTGGGGATGCCTTATTCATTATTTATATGTATTTCATGTGTTGTACCCGTTTGGGGGCCAGTATTTATAAGGAGACTCTGCCGAAATTTTCGGAAAAATCTGATGTTGCTTTTAAATATTTAATGCCACTTATTTTGTTAAAACCACTTGCTTTAAAACAAGTTTTCCTTCACTCTATTTGTTAAACGGTTTAGTTTTTTGTGCTTTGGCTTACTTAGATTATGTTGCGCCTTGAGACGTTTCGTAGTTTAAGTGCCAGTCACGTTCCGTACCTTCGGGTCGTGACAACATAAGAGTTTGGTATTATTGTGTTTAAGAAAAATAGAATTTTTTAAGGAAAAACCGAATCGGAAGTCGGATTAACTCCGCTTCCGTCGGGTTTTAGTTTTGAATGATTTTAGAATAAAGAAAAGAGGAAAAAGTAGGGACTTACAGGTTATTAGACTAGAAGAGAGAAGAAGGAAGAGATAGGAGGTGCCGGTGCGTCGTTTTGTCATCGGAATCTCCTCGGATCGTCGTCGGAAGTTCATCAGAGCTTCGCCCTTTTGCTAACTCCACTTGCACACAAAAGTCTTGGGAATTTTCTTGAGAGTTTGGGCAGAGTTGTGAGTGAAGGGGGTGATATGAGGGTGGTATTTATAGGAAAAATCTAGGGTTTAGGGTAATGAAAGGGTGTATTAAAATTTTGTATTAAAATGGATTAAATATGTGTTTTAATTTGCTCTGTAAATATGCAGGGAATTTAAATAATACAGGGGTTATGGGGGGAGTTCAAAGGTAACAACAGGTAAAGAAAATTGGGGTTTGGGCTGAGTCGGACCGGCGGTGCCGGCCGATTCGAGCGAATCGCCTACCCAAGTCGACCGAGTCGGGCCGCGTCTCCTTTCCACATGTCCCCATCGCTTCGTCTTGACTCATGGACCCATTTTTTTATTCTGTAACTTACCCTATTATGTGTAGTGCACGTGTAGACTCTTGGGCTTCTAAAAGATTAAAATAAATTAAAATAAAAATAATGTGTGGCTGATGGAATTTGAACTCTGGTACTTTGATTCAGCAGTGCAAGGTCTTACCAATGAGCTATAAGCTCCTTCTTGTTGTTCAAAAGCAAATCAAATTTATAACTTGTGCTCAGGCTCAAGTACCCCTTTCTATATTTTTTTTTTAAAAAGTTGTACAGAAAGTTTAGGGTTGTTACATTCTATCTTCCTTATAAAAATTTCGTCCTCGAAATTTGTAAAAGGAAAGTGTAACGGATTCAAGGAAAGTTTGGTGGTATAACTATTTGTAGTGTATAAAAAATGTGTGAGAGAACGAAAGAATGCAAGAGATTTGAAAAGGGTTGAGGAAATTACCAGGTTTACCTTGGTTTACGGCCTCTGCTTCTTCGCCGGCTAAAAGGAAATCCCGACGCCGTGGTACATTCCTCCTAGATGGGGGCACAATCCTCTGTCCTTGGGGCATGTTCCTCAATACTTGTTGGAATTTGCGAGTAGGCTGTGCAGGTGGTGGAGCTATAAGTGCAAGACGAGATGCAGGAGCCTGGATAGCTGACCGCTGCGGGTAGTTGGTGGGTGTGTGAGCTAGGTTGCGTCTATAAGGACAGTTTCTAATTCCGTGATTGGATGCACCATAAACTAAGCACAGGCCTTTTGCGCGCCTACAGTCCTTCCACAAGTGTCCATCCTTGTTGCAGTAGAAACAAAAACCTGGACTTGACTGGTTAATTTTTTTTTGTCTCTTGGGTTTAGAAAGTTGTATAAGGTAGGCTCCTCCTGTTATCTAGGTGGCAGAGCGCTTTATACCGGTTGCTTCTGCTTCTGGTCGGTTCAATAATATAGCAGTCTGCTGCAGCAGTCCCTCCAGGAGGCTGCGGACTGCCTCAAGCAGAACCGTCTGCTCGTTGATCGGAGCAGCGACGGCAGGTGTGAGTGGTAGCGGTGGGGGAGTGTTGTTGACATTTGCGTCGGTGTTGTTTGGAGAATCCATAACCTTGAAAGAAAATTTTGGTTTAGGATAGATTCAAAATATATGAAATGATAAGATTCAAGGAATATGAATTGTAAAGAATGTTTTCAGTTGCTGGTTCTTGTGTTATATTGCTTAGGTTGTCTACGCAGAACTGAACTGCATGGTAGCGTTCCATACAACTCTGACCTGCATGGGCCACCAACAAAACCTGTCACGCCCCGCTTCCCGGTATACGGCGAAGGGGACACGACGAGGCCGCTACGTATTTACTCTGAAGTAAACACGCTAAGCGTATCTAAGCAATATAAGTAAAATTCACAAGAGACAGTGACAATATATATAATTGAACAACAACTTTATTTATTAACATTCTTTTTACAATATATCTGAAAAGTAAATACACGGAATGGAAAGCAATGCCTAAACAGTGGCATAACAGAAATAGAAAATACAGAATGTAAATGTGTACAAGTAACTAGAGTTCCGGGTCGAAGGCCAGCTGATCCAAGTCCTCGAAGGTGGGCTCGATATCCTGAAAGTCCGAATCACCTGACGACATTCCAAAGAAAAGAAAGAGAATGTCGTCGGTAAACAAATCGCTCGGTAAGTCCCGTAAATAGACAAGAATGGAATAAACAGAATAGAGAGTATATTGTTATAATGTTGTATTTAATGTTAACACTGTTGTTTGTAGCTTGGTACAGAAGAGGCCAGTGTATACGAGAGGAGTCTAACTAGACCAGAGACTACGGTATATGGAGTACAAGGAACCGTTCATCCACGGTACAATGGCAATTGAATTCAGGTTAGTCTTTATGCTTGCTGTCTCGTGCCGCTTATAACACCTTCTGTACCAATCTACCCCTTATAAACCCCGCGATGTCTTGATTATATTGTTTGTATTGTTTGAATTGTATACTGTATATAGATGGATGACTTGCCGAAACCATGATATCAGTAATGGAACGGATATAATAGATGATCATGTAGATAGAATATATCCATGATTCGGTTCAGCCAATATAAATTGATATAGATTGAAAAGATGGATTCATAGATCCATGTTGTATTATAGTTTTAATACTTGGATCATATTCAAGTCAGATTGATTATATCGAGACTCGGTCTGAGTCAGAAAAATAAAAAAATAAAAATTGAATCCCGAATTATGTTTTGGTGCTATCGGTAACTGCTGCACATGGACGTCAGAATTTGTGTCTTTTTCAAAGATAATTACCGTATTGATAACACCGTTTGTTAAGTTGATTACCTTAAATAGGCAAACACCCATATCTCCGGCTCTCTGAGGCTCAAGAGACTGGTCCCGCTTAAACCTATGTATACTAGGGTCCTTATTGTAATTTAGTATAACTTGAGGGGGTTTTATGTAAAAATAATATTGTATAATTTTTAAAATACATCTTAAGTATTTTATTATCGTCTTTTGAGTTTTCATGGATGTATATTTTATCGATGTGACATTTCTAGTGAATAAAACCTAATTTCATACTATATGGTATTTATTTGTAATATTGGTCTTGTATGGTATTTTCTTGTAAATGAGATATTTTTCTTGAATTTTGGAAATGTGGAATATTATAAATATTAAAAATAGATATTTTGATATTAATTACATATATATATATTTATTAAAAATATAAGTTTTATTTATAATAGAAATCACATTTTCTAAAGAAAATTGTATTTTAAATCTTTCGAGATCGTATGCTCCTTGCGGAGGTCTGCATCTCACTCTCTAGACCCGAGGATGTGCGATAATCCGCACCATACCAAACAGGTTCCCCAAAATGGGTTGTAGGGACGCATTTGCAAACATTTGTTAAAATACACATCTTGTAGAAAAATGTTTTTATAAGTCGGAGGCAGTTATGTGTAAAATTGTATTTTCCCGAATCTATATTCCTAAATTTCATCGTGCTATGTTACATATGAATGTTATGAGAAAGTAGGTCATTATCTCGTGAGCTTTCTAAGATAATACGGTTTAAAAAGTTCAAGTCTGTCGAAATGAAACATGAAGGTATTTTAATGTAAAAATGGAATAAAACTTGCTACAATTATTATTTTGATGCCAAACTTGTTCTATTGTCTTCGTTAATGTTTAATGGTCATGTCATAAGAGTTTGGTATTATTGTGTTTAAGAAAAATAGAATTTTTTAAGGAAAACCGAATCGGAAGTCGGATTAACTCCGCTTCCGTTGGGTTTTAGTTTTGAATGTTTTTAGAATAGAGAAAAGAGAAAGAAGTAAGGACTTACAGGTTATTAGACTAGAAGAGAGAAGAAGGAAGAGATAGGAGGTGCCGGTGCGTCGTTTCGTCGTCGGAATCTTCTCGGATAGTCGTCGGAAGTTCGTCGGAGCTTCGCGTTTTTGCTAACTCTACTTGCACACAAATCTTGGGAATTTTCTAGAGAGTTTGGGCAGGGATTTGTGAATGAAAGGGGTGATTTGAGGGTGGTATTTATAGGAAAAATCTAGGGTTGATGGTAATGAAATGGTGTATAAAATTTTGTATTAAAATGGATTAAATGTGTGTTTTAATTTGCTCTGTAAATGTGCAGGGAATTTAAATAATATAGAGATTATGGGGGGAGTTCAAAAGTCACAACAGGTAAAGAAAATTAGGGTTTGGTCTGAGTTGGACCGGCGGCGCCGGCCGATTAGAGCGAGTCGCCAGCCCGAGTCGACCGAGTCGGGCTGCGTCTCCTTGCCACGTGTCCCCGTCGCTTCGTCTTGACTAGTGGACCCGTTTGTTTATTCTATAACTTACTCTATTACGTGTAGTGCACGTGTAGACTCTTAGGCTTCTAAAAGATTAAAAGAAATTAAAATAAAAATAATGTGTGGCTGATGGGTTTTGAACTCTGGTACTTTGATTCAGCAATGCAAGGTCTTACCAATGAGCTACAAACTCCTTCTTGTTGTTCAAAAGCAAATCAAAGTTATAACTTGTGCCCAGGCTAAAGTACCCCTTTCTATATTTTGTTCAAGAAAAAATTGTACAGAAAGTTTAAGGTTGTTATAATATTTCATATATATGCATTTATCAGTATTATTATGATGAAAACCGTTCGATATTATAACCGAATCAAAATTCTCATGCCACTATTTCGATGCCTGCTTTAAGCGATAAAGAGGCTTAACTAATTTATAGACTTTGTTTTCATTTTCCGAAAGAAAAAACCCTTCCGGTTGCTCTATATATACCTCTTCTTTTAACTCACAATTTAAGAACACAGTTTTAACGTTCATTTGATGAATATGCAAATCATATATAGAGGACAAAACAAATAATATCCTAATAGATGTTATCCTTACTACAGGCGCATAAATGTCGAAATAATCAACACCATATCTCTTTCTAAATTCTTTCGCCACCAATCTGGCCTTAAACGTTTGCAATGATCCATCATAATTTTACTTTCTCTTAAATATCTAATCACATCCTATAGTCTTAGACTCTTAAGGTAAATTGGTGAGAACCCAAGTGTTATTGGACATAATTGAGTCCATCTCATCATTAATGGCTTCTCTCTAAAATGCGGAGTCTCTTGAGACTGTTGCCTCACTATAGGTTTTAGGACTTCTTCTATATTCAGAACAATGGGTATCTTAGTTATCTCATCATCTCTATCACCTTCTACTAAAAAGATAATAGAGTTAGGATCGACAAAGTCAGAACCTAATGTTTTCTCTTTTCTGATTCTTTGACTTTTCCTAGGTTCCATTAAAGGGTTAACAGATTTCTCCTTTGCGGTTGTTTTCTTTATAGATGATATAGGTTCATTCGAATATGTTTTGAATTTTGTTTCCAAAATTTCAACGTCTTAAGATTTGACTATTACATTACCATTCAAGTCTAAAATTTTATAAGCTTTACTGTGTTCGGTATATTCTATAAATAAACTTTTTAGTGCTCTAGGACCTAATTTGGTCCGTTTAGATTCGGGAACTCTATAATATGCCAAACACCCCTATAATTTCAAATATGTCAAATTAGACTATCCATTTTTTTATAATTCATAGGGGCTGATTTTAGACTTCTTTGACGAAATTATGTTCTGTAAATGACAAGCAGTTAATAAAAATTCTCTCCATAAGTTTAAAGGCCATTTTGCATGAAACAACATAGAGTTAACTATTTCTACAAGAGAATGATTTTTCCTTTCGACTAAAATGTCACGACCCGCTTTCCAAAAGATGGAAGCAGGTACGTGACAAGGCCCGCGACGTATTTATTTTGAGAAGGTCATCTCCCGGAATAAATACGCTAAGCGTATTTGAGCAATATAAAATGACAAAAAATAATATGAGATTTAAACTTCAACAACTTTGTTTGCATTCAACATGATATATTTACAATACATGAGTTCAACTGAAAGAAAATACAAGAAAAGAAATGCCTAAATAGGTGGTATACATAAATAAAAAGAAAATGATAACTAGTATATGCTTGAGTTGCGTTCCGATCGTGCTCCTTCTCTGTGGTGTCCATCTCCTTAATCTCCACAGTATCTGACAAATATTCCAAGAAACAAAGGTGGGTGGAATGCCCGTCACCGAACTTTCGCTCGGTAAGTCCTCAAGAAAAAGGGTGTGAAGTATAAAAGTAAAATGACAAAGAAAAATGGATATCATGAAACAATGGACTATGAGATATGGTGTTTAAACATGTTATTTAATGTAAGCATGGCAATTCTATTTAACATGCAGTTCTATATATATCATGACAAAGTAACATGAGCATAGTATAGCATATCCGTGTAGTGTAAGTATAGTGAACATGAAGTGCATGTAAGTGTTTTAAAAGATCTTTATATGGGTAAACTAATTTAACGTAAGTTCAAGGGTAAATGTCAACCAATATCAAGAGTGTTCTTGAACCCAACAGGCTGTAATACAGGGGTAAGGAACCACGGGCCCGAATCAAATGTTAATACCGAGACTTCAACCTAGTGTTGAAGTATTCCAAATTCAACAAGCTATAATCCAGGAGTAAGGAAACACGGGCCCTCATAATAACTTGCTTGTATTAGTGGACATAGATTCATGATCTAGGGGGACTCCTGAGATTTCATTGGATTTGCACTTGAACTACCCCAACACCCCGTGTAACAGTTAAAATTACCAGCCTTGCTTGAATCCATAAATACATCAAGTTGCAAGATTGAGTTCATGTCAATATCAAGTATTCGTGTCAAGTGTTCATGTATTCATATCAAGTTGTATTCATGGTTCAAGTCAAGTTAGTTTTAATAGCAGCCATTGTGTTCTGGTATTCATGTTAAGTTCATGTTAAGTCATAGTATTCTAGTATTCAAGTTTTGGAATATTCAAGTTCAAGTGTTCTGGTTCATGATCAAAGGTTCAAATTTATGTTAAAATTTGGATCCTGGTTGAGTTTGTATTCAGGTTAGAGTAAATATCTTATGAAATGATTTAGCTCTTGAATTTCTTAAGTTCTGGAGTAATCGGACAACTGCTACACATGGACGATAGAATTTGTGTTTTTTTCCAAGACAATTGTCATTTGATAACTCCGTTAAATTGTCTAACTTAAATAGGTAAGCACTCACTTTCTCCGGCTCTCCGGGACTCAAGAGAAATGATACTGCTTAAGCCTATATTAATCTAGAGTTCTTAAATATTTATTATAAATTGTTTACATTATATTTATAATGTTTGCATTTCTCAAGGGGGTTTTGTGAAAAATATTTTAATATGGTTTAAAAATAAATCTCGAGAATAATTTATAACATTTAGGGTTTTTATGAACATGTATTTTAATTGTTGGGGTGTTTTAGTGATAAAAACCTATCTTTTAAAAATTTATGGTAATTTTATGAAAACTATTTCTTTTGGAAACTTGATGGTATTTTATTAAAAATTCTAATCTTCCTTTCAAAAATATATTTTCACAAGTTGTTTTTATTGAAAATACGGATTGGTAGTTTTATATAAATTTTTCAAAGATTGTTTGGTTTAGAAAAAATCGTATTTCTTAAAAACTGTATTTTTATTTCTTTTCGAGACTGAATTCTCCGTGAGGAGCTCTGTATCTCACTCAACTATCACAAAGACGTGCGATAACCCGTACCATCCATAGATGGGTTCCCCTAAAAGGGTTGTAGAGGCGCAATTGCAAAGAATTTAAAAATAGTGATAAAACATTTTATAAAAATGATAGTATTTTAATGTAAATTGTTTCTTTTAAATAAAACTTAACCAAATCATCGTGCTATGAAACCATAGTGTTGTGAGTGGGGTAGGTCGTTACCCCGTGAATTTTCTATAGGTACATATTCTAAATATCGATAAAAAGGTAGTTTTTAAAGTTCATGCTATTTATTCGTTATTTGTAATCTACCGATTATTCAAAATAATAAACATCATATAAAAAATTGTGAGACATGGATAGAGTTGTAAATTCGTATTTTCTTGATATCATGATGAACACGTCGAATTACAATGAATATATTAGTTTTTTTTATTAAACTTATATATAATACCGTATTCTTTCGTATCGATATATGAGAAGAAGCAAAAAGCGAAAGAAGTAGAGGGGGAGTTAGCGTAGTTATAGGTGATGCGGAGTGGCAACATGTAAAAGTAGAAGTGAGTATACAAGAGAGAAAGAAAAGAGGATAAGAGGACTTACGGTTGCGCGTTCGTACTCGTACGAACGAGAAAGAAAGTAGAGGCCTTGGTTTGTAGAACCGAGACCGTGAATGCGACTAGGGGCGAGTTCGATCTACAGATGTCACTTGAGCGAGTTGTGGAGCAACGGAGAGGGATGAAAGATTTTGAGAGAACGACGACGCGAGAGAGAAGAAACGTGCTCGACTCTTTGAGGAAACTTGAGTGCTTGAGAATTTTGAGAGAGAAAATAGATTTGAGAGAGTGGCATGCCTAAGGGAAGAGTTAGGACTGGTCTAGGTATTTATAGAAGAAAAAATGAAGGTGTGTGAATTTAAAGAATTGAATTTAAAGAATTGAAATAGTGTTAATGGGGGAATTGAAGAGTCTCTGGCTAAAATCAGAGAAATTAAACAAGAAAATAGAATAGAGGGGAGCTGAAGGGGTGCACTGGCAAAGAATGGAAGAGTTTAGGGCTATTCCACCCGCCGGTAGCGGTTTTTGAGCGAAAACCGGAGGTTAAAAATGAGGCAATTGCCTCGTGGTCCGTGCATTGCCTTCATTTGAGTATTTATGTCTCGTTTTTATTGTTTGATTTATTTGCAACTCTTCGTTTCTCCGTGTAATGCACGTGCAACCCTTGGGCTTCCGAAAAAATTAAAATGAAAAATATTAAAATTAATTGGAACTAATAAGATTCAAACTTGCAGGCTATGGGACAGTAGAGGAAAGACTTAACCAGTGAACTATAAGGAGTTTCTTGTACATAAGTTATCAAATATAACTTATAACTCGAAATCAGAACAGAAATACACTGTTTTATTAATATTGAATCAATAAAAATGTATAGGACTTTTAGGGTCATTACATAAACCATTCTATTGTGAAGTATATGGCGTTGTCATTTCATGCATAATACTATGTTCTTCGCAGAAACTTATAAATTCATTTAATAAATATTCTCCTCCTCTATCGCTGTGAATCACTATAATTTTCTTGCTAAGTTGATTTTCAACTTCAGCCTTATAAATTTTAAATATAGAGAATACTTCATCTTTATTTTTCATTAAATATATACACATATATTTAGAGTGGTCATCTATAAAAGTAATAAAACACTTTCTCCCTACTCTAGAAACCATTCCATTAAGTTCACATATACCATAATGGATTATGTCTAAAAGTTCAGAATTTCTTTCAACACTTGGAAAAGGACTTTTAGACATTTTTGACTGTATACATGTCTTACTTTCATAATCACAACTAAGATTATAAGAAATTAAGCCAAGTTTATGCATATTCTTTAAATAACGAAAGTTTAAATGTCCTAATCTATGATGCCATAAATTAAAAGATTTCGAGACATAAGCAGAAGTCACTTTATTTTCATTAATACTAAATGCAAACATTCTATTACAAGAATAGCCCTTTCCTACAAAGGTCACATTCTTGGACAAAATTAATTTGTCGGATTCAATTACAATTTTACAGCCCCTTTTACATAACAAATCAGCGGACACTAAATTCTTTCTCATATCAGGAACATAGAGAACATTCAATGGTGTCAATTTCTTTCTAGAGGTGAAGTGAAGATCAATAGAATCCTTTCCTCATACAGGTGCATGGTTTTGTTTGCCTATTAAGACTTCCTGACCATCGGTTACTTCGTTAAAATCCTTGAACATTGACTCATATTTACAAATGTGGACTGTTGCGCCAGAGTCGAGCCACCACCCAGAATCTGAGTCCGTCATATTCACTTCAGTGATCATACTACTGTTTACAACAGTGATCATGGCATAGTATGGCTCCTCAACATTGTCGCATTGTTCGCATACTTGATCTCCTGATTTTCTCCTTTATTGAAACCAGTTTTGTGGTACCTGGATTTACGAGCAAAATGCCCTTCGTTACCACAATATAACAACCTTTATTCTTTTTCAAGATTTTATTGAATTTTCCTTTGCAGCGCTTGGAATAGTTTGGCTTAACCTTCTTCTGAACAGCACCCTCTATATGGTTAACGCTAGAATCGTTCTCGATCTCATCTTCTTGTCCCATAAACATGCTTCCTTTCAATTCGCGGATTTCTTTGAATTTGCTCGAGAGTGAAGTTTTATGTTTTATGAAGCAATTTTTTGGTAAACTTTCCATATATGGAGTAGTTTCGATATGATTGCTCCAACTTGTAAGGTTTCAGATAATTTTATATCCAGAGCATTCATTTGATTGACAAGTAATTCAAGTTCATGACATTGGTTTAAAATAGACTTTTTGTCAACTATACGACACCCAAAATATTTTGAAATTAAATACCTGTTTGTTTCTTGCTCCTCCATTTTGTATTTGAACTCCAGAGACTTTCAAATTTCTTTTGCCGAAGTTGTCTTGGTGTAGTTATCAAAGAGGCGATCCGACAGTGTAACGATCCTAAAATTCCTATACCTTCGTGTATCATTTCTTTAATAAAATATTACAATTATTTATTTTTGGTATATTTTATTTTCTAGTAAATATATTATTTTATCATTTCATCTATTTTATCCATTCTATAATTTTTCAAAGCCCAAAACCCAAGGCAAGGAAATTCTATTTGATTTCTTTCTTTTCTTTTCCTAAGACCATTTTTTTTCAAGCAACAGTATATATTTATTTCTTATTAAATATGTGTATAAACAATCTTGTAGCTCATTGGTTAACTTCTTGCATTGCTATTTCATAGGTCACAAGTTCAAATCCACATTCTTCCAATTAATTTTTATCCTTCTTATAACCTACAAATGAGACCATTCATTTCATCTTCCATTTAACTCCCAAAATAATTAGAATGGTTATGAGTTATAATTTATTAGAATTATGATGGCCATAAACCTTTTTTTTATATGTCATTCATCTTTCTTTTTTTCATCACACATTTCTATTATTTCACATCTTTCTCTTCATCTAGATTTCTCGAAGAAGAAAATGAAGAAGTTCTCAAGAAGGTTTCGCTAGTAACGCGAGATTATCGGCGGATAGACAAGCCCGGTGACAATACCGGCTTGTGCATGTAAGTCCCCTTCGTTTCTTCTCCTTCCCTTATTGAATTATCCTCATCTTGTCATGTCTCCACCGATTTCCATACTTGCTCACTTCATCTGTAAACTTCTTGTTTAGAAAACACACATAAAATAAATAGACAAACTAATAATTAATTGTTCTATAAACTTATTTACCTTCATGAATAGGATACATTTTTAACTAGCAGTGATTATCTTGTTTCATGTTTTAGTAGTTATGAAAATACGTGAATCATATCATCCTATATTGCATACCATCACATAACGCGATCGTTTATTCAAAACAAAAGAAAAATATTTAATAATTTTTGTGTAGAATCTTTATTAATGTTTTATATCGATTTTAGTACATATATCATGACCGGTTCGTATGCTTGTCCGTATGCCTTTCATAATTTATTACTCGTTATTTTTATTTTATTTTATTTATATTTAGTTTTAAAAGAAAACGAGGTTTCAAATAAATACTATGACCTTGTCAATCTCAAATACCATCTTGAAGAAATACCTTTACCTTCAAAATAATTTTTAGAAAATCAATATTGACTTCTAGACATTCTAGGAAAACTAGATTATATGCTAGATAGAATTTCAGATTTACAGTAAAAATTTCATATCAAACCGAATAACGGTTTAGGAGTTACATAGTTTTTTATTCATTGTTTTTAAAACCAGAAAACTGCCAATAAGGGTCTCCGAGATAGACCATAACTCTATAATCATTGATCCAAATTAAGTGTTTTCAGATGTTTTAAACATCTACATCAAAAGATCTAGATTTTCTTAGTTTTAAATTTTTACTGAAAACCGACGTAAAATATAGAAAACCGCGTTACAATATTTAGTAACGAATCTGGACAGGACTATTTTTAAATAGGACGTAACTCGAACTCTCGATATCCGTTCGTGACAAACTTTAGATATGTAGATGCAAAATTGATAGAACTATAATTTTCTGTATACTAGATTACTTAGAAATGCATGAAACAACCCGATATAAGTTTTGCAATACAATATATAGTTGCTGTTCAGAAATCTGAATTTCTGTTTTGAACGCTGATACTAAAATGGTCATAAGTAAAGCTTCAGAAATCCAAATCGCGTGAATCTTGGTGTTTTGGATAACTATATCGAAAGGCCTACAATTTTCTAATAATTTTTGTTACCTGAAACCTGATAGAAATTAACTCAAACTGTGTTTTAAAAATGTGTGACGGTGCTGAACAGATTCAGATCTGTTTTGAGCGACGATACGAAAACATGTATATCTCCCAAACCAGTAGTCGTATTTAGGCGTGACTGGAACTCACGTGTGCATAACACTTAAGGCTATATTTTAGTTTATATTCTGACTTTAAATTACTTGATTAACTAGTCGTACATATCATATATTTACAACATTGTTTTTGGACGTTACTTAAACCCACCGTTGCCGGTCCCAAGTCCGGATGAGAAAGGGTGAGGGTTGTGGTAGACTTATGACAGCCAACGTAAAACTTTGTCACATTCTATGACATGAACCATAATAAGAATATCATTGGGGCGTCCCCTACTCAGCGACGCGCTACATCGGATCCCGGGTGTAGTGTTAAATATGCAAGGGCTTGGTCGTCGTCCAGATGCGGCGCGCTACATCGGACCCCGGGTGTAGTGACAAATAAGCAAGGGTCGTCGTCCAGAGACGGCGCGCTACATCGGACCCCGGGTGTAGTGACAAATAAGCAAGGGTCATCGTCTACAGACGGCGCGCTACATCGGACCCCGGGTGTAGTGACAAATAAGCAAGGGTCGTCGTCCAGAGACGGCGCGCTACATCGGACCCCGGGTGTAGTGACAAATAAGTAAGGGTTTCATAGGATCCGTCTAGCTTCCTGGAACATAGGTTCCCTTACGGGTAGATTAATAGAATTAGTGGAGGTGATGATTAGGAGGAGAGTTGGTATTATGTGTTTGCAAGAAACTAAGTGGGTAGGTGAAAAGAGTAGAGTCATAGAGCCTTGGGGTTATAAGCTTTGGTATACGGGTAGAGATAAAAATCGTAATGGGGTAGGTATAATCATAGATAGACGGTTGCTTGAGGATGTAGTTGAGATTAGGAGAAAAGGTGATAGAATTTTACTGGTTAAGCTTATTCTAGGTGGAGAGATCTTTAATGTTATTAGTGCTTATGCACCACAGATAGGTCTTGATGACGCTAGTAAGCGTCTATTCTGGGAGGATTTAGACGAGGTGGTGCAAAGTATACCTAGTGGAGAGAAGTTATTTATTGGTGGTGATCTTAATGGACATGTAGGTACTAGTCGTAGTGGATTTGATACTATCCATGGAGATTTTGGTTTCGGACAAAGGAATGAAGTAGATGACTCGATTCTAGATTTTGCTTTATCTTATGACTTGATCCTAGCAAACACCTGGTTTAGGAAAAGAGAGTCCCACCTTATCACTTTTACGAGCGGATCAAATGCTAGTCAAATAGACTTTTTTCTGACGAGAAAAATAGATAGAGGTTGTTGTATCGACTGTAAGGTAGTGCCAGGTGAGAGTGTAACTACTCAACATAGACTTTTAGTTCTAGATTTTCGATTTAGAAGAGAACCTAGGAAGATTAGACGTAAGGTAGAGCCTAAAATTAAATGGTGGCGATTGAAAGAAGGTAATCAAAAGGCTTTTATAGATCGTGTAGTACAAGAAGCGGATTGGCAGTCGGAAGATGATCCAAACAAAACATGGAACAAAATGGCTAGTTGTATCAAGAAAGTAGCTGGAGATCTACTTGGTGAGTCGAGAGGTGGTGCTCCACCATCTAAGGACATATCATGGTGGAATGAAGATGTAAAGGCTGCTATTAAAATTAAAAGAGATTCTTATAAAGATTTGAAGAAAAGTAGAGATGTGGAGAGATTTGAGAAGTACAAAATGGCTAAAAAGGAAGTTAAGAAAGCTGTTCGGGAAGCTAAATCTAAGGTCTACAAGGAGGTGTACGAGAAATTAGACACTAAAGAGGCTGCAAATGATATATACCGGATTGCTCGAATGCGGGAAAGGAAGACTAGAGACTTATGTGCGGTGAAGTGTGTCAAAAATGAAAATCAGAAGGTTTTAGTTCGAGATGAGGATATCAAGGAAAGATGGAGAGATTATTTTGACAAATTGTTCAATGAGAGCTTTACTAAGAATTTGGATGGACTTGTCATTCAATCTCAAGATATAAATCGTGATTTCATGCGTAAAATAAGACTTACTGAGGTTAAAGAAGCTTTGAACAGAATGGGTTTAAGAAAAGCGGTTGGTCCTGACGGGATTCCTATCGAGATTTGGAGATGCTTAGGAGAAATAGGCGTTAAATGGCTGACAGATCTGTTTAATAAGATTTGGCAGACAAAAAAGATGCCAAATGAATGGAGGAAAAGTATCCTTGTACCTATCTACAAGAATAAGGGTGACATTCAAAGTTGCTCAAACTACCGTGGAATAAAACTAATGTGTCACACCATGAAACTTTAGGAGAGAGTGATTGAACACAGGCTAAGGAAAGATATTAAGATAACAGAGAACCAATTTGGGTTCATGCCTGGACGATCGACGACAGAGGCGATTCATTTGCTTCGTCAACTTGTCGAGCGCTTTCGAGAGAGGAGAAGAGATTTGCATATGATATTTATTGATTTAGAAAAAGCGTACGACAAGGTACCTAGAGAGGTATTATGGGGGACAATGATGAAAAAGGGGGTCTCCGTCAAGTATATTGACATAATCAAGGATATGTACGACGGAGTAGTGGCAAATGTCAGAACTTGCGGTGGCTTAACAAGTGATTTTCCGATTACTATTAGTTTACATCAAGGATCTACATTAAGTCCTTTCCTGTTTACCATCGTGATGGATGAGCTTACTAGAACTATCCAAGATGAGGTCCCTTGGTGTATGCTATTCGCTGATGATATTGTTTTAGTAAATGAGACGAAAGCAGGGGTTAATGCCAAATTGGAATTATGGAGACAAACATTGGAATCTCGGGGATTCAGATTGAGCAGGTTCAAGACAGCATATATGCACTGCAAATTTAGTAGCCAGAGAAGTCAAAACCATATTGGTATAACATTGGAAGGGCAAGAGATATCACCGAGCGACCAGTTTAGATATCTAGGTTCCATCATCCAAAGGAATGGGGAGATCGATAGTGATGTTAATCAAAGGATCCAAGCTGGTTGGTTGAAATGAAGGAGTGCAACAGGGATTTTATGTGATCGTAACTTTCCGTTAAAATTGAAAGGGAAGTTTTATCGGAGCGCTATTCGGCCTGCCTTATTATATGGTACAGAATGCTGGGCTCCTAAGAAGCATCATACACAGAAGATGCACGTAGCGGAGATGCGCATGCTTCGTTGGATGTGCGGTAACACTAGAAAAGACAAGGTGCGAAATGAGGATATTCGTGCAAAAGTTGGTGTAGCACCCGTGGAGGAGAAGATGCGGGAAAATCGGCTTAGATGGTTTGGTCATGTGCGACGCAGACCTATGGAAGCACCGGTTCGACGAATAGATACTCTCGATATGGGTAATGGCAAAAGGGCAAAAGGGAGACCGAAGAAAACATGGATGGAGGTGATACGAAACGATATGGTTGCCAAAGGACTCAATGAAAGTATATTGTTCGATAGAAGTGAGTGGAGACAGAGGATTCATGTGCTGGACCCGGCGTGATTCTCATGTTGGTTCATGTAGCCTACCCCATATGCTTGGGATAAAAGGCTCAGTTGTTGTTGTTGTTGTTGTTGTGTTTTTGGACGTTACTTGTATACTTATCTCATATTATGTTCTGTGATTGCATATAATGTTCTGTGATTGCTTATTTATTTTTATCTATATGACTTGTGATTAAACCATTACATGCTACAATTGACTTGATCTTGACACGACCTAATCATGAATACTTGAACCCAATAGGTCTACTTGAATCGACTTAACATGAACCATGAATACGTAATGACCTGACATGAACACTTGACATGAATACATGAGCAATTGACTTGAATACTTGAACTCAAATTGATACTTGAATTGCACTCTTTTATGTATTCATGAATTTGGGCAAGAGTTGTAACTTTAATCATAGACTAATATACACGGGGTGTTGAGGTAATTTGAGTATGAATCCAACGGAATCTCATGAGTCTCATAATACAAATCATGTTATTGTGGTACTGGGCTGAAACGGTAGAAATTATGTTGCTGTGGTACCGGGCTGAAACGATACAAATCATGAATTCACGAATGAGGGCACGTGTTTCCAAGCCTCTAGATAATAGCCTATTGGGTTTGGAATACTTTAATAACAATTGAAGTCCCGCTATTTTGGGCCCGTGATTCCTTGCCCCTGGACGATAGTCTTGGGTTCGAGAATACTCTTGAAATTGATTGATATTCACACTTGAACTGACGTTACGATATATTACCTTTTAGAGATCTTTTAGGACACTTATATTCCCTTCATGTTCACTATACCTACACTCCACGGCCATATTATACTTGTTTGACATATTGATATAGTTGACATATATATTACCATACACGATACTATACTTGTTTACATGTTCATAATCTATATCCATGCTATACCATATATCACATTACACCTTAAATTTCATTTATATACATCACATCATCCTTTTGGGCACTTACCGAGCGTTAGTTCGCTGACGGGCATTCCACCTATTTTTCTTTCTTTCTTGGAATGTTTGTCAGGTAGTATTGAGACCGATGAGATTTAAACGGTCGAAGAGAAGTACAACCAGTTCGCATCACAACCGGACGTCTAGTTTCATTCAGCATTTCATTTCATTTCAGCATATTTATATCTCCTTGTTAAGGCTTATCATGTTATCGTATATTGTATTCAGATATTTTGTCAATTGTGAATTTTGAATGTAATAAATCAAAGTTAGATTTCATACTTTTGTTTATTCTTGTTATTTTATGTTGCTCATAGACGTTCAGCGTATTTATTTCGAGAAATGACTTTTTCGGAATAAATACGTTGCGGGTCTCGCCACGTGTCGTTACCACTCTTTTAGAAAGTGGGGCGTGACACACATGGTGTTCAGAATGTGACTTCTGCAGAGACATTCATCCTCTTCTCATTTCTTTCTGGTGTTCGCAACCGTTTCCCTGTCGATATCCGTAGGCGCTGGAATCGGTATAAGATCGTCGTCGAGTGCATAAAATATCTTCAGCGCCGTCAGACGGAAGTGCTTTTGTCTGTCCATCGAGTGTAGTTTGTCCCGTCAAACCGATCAAGTTTGACAAGATCTTGGCTCATAATTTTGACCGAGGTTAAGTTAGATTCGGACTCCATTGTAGACGAAGTTAAATCCTTGAAATTGTTTGAAAATTTGGTATAGGAATAAGAAAAACAATGGGGAACAAGTAAATTAAATTATAACTCTGAGACGCAAATGACTTTCTTCAAGGATTTACTTGTCCCCACTCGAAGAATTTGCTAATATGTTTTCAGATAAGTATCAAAGTCCAAAGTTTCCATGATTAACAAAAATCGAAGGAACTCCGACATTCTTATTTGAATACCTAGAAAAATCAGAGAAGAAAAAGTTGTATTTTATTAATGGGTAAAGTGTTCTTTTTATAGGCTTCAAAGGTCGCAATTATTTGAATAATTGTGACTGTTGGTAATAAACTGCCAAAGCAGTTTTCAGATAACTTTTGAGAATTTCTAAATTCAAAAATTAGGAAAAGCAAAATTTTTGAAATTCAAAAAAAAAATTTGAATTCTGAATTTCAAATCAAGCAAAATCAAGCCCAAGATGCCCCAAATGTCCAATCTTGACATATATTATAAGCCCAAAAATGAGCACTATAACCCATTTAACCTTAATAGGATGAGAAATAATATGAAGTATTAGATTTTCCCTTACCCTATCTAATGTGGGACTAAAATACTAACAATGGGGAACCTTAGAATGTAATATGTGCAACCCCTCGCTTTTAAAGAAAACCATTTGAGGAAAATTGCATTTGGTATTCTTTACTAGTTTTTATCCACCAAACAAGCCACTGGATCCGACTGTTTATTGTTTAAATATACAGACTTTTAGAAAATTTGGTATAGGAATTGAAAAAATAATGGGGAAAAATAAATTAAATTATAACTCTAAGACGCAAACGGTTTTCTTCAAGGATTTGCTTGTCCCCACTTGAAGAGTTTGCTAATGGGTTTTCAAATAAGTGTCCATCAGAATACAACAGAGTCTAAAATTCCTGCGATTAGCAAAAATCGAAGAAACTCTGAAATTCTTATTTGAATACCAAGAAAAATCAAAGAAGAAGAAGAAGTATTTTATTAGTGGGTCAAGTGTTCTTTTTATAGGCTTCAAAGATCACAATTGTCTGAATAATTATGATTGTTGGTAATAAATCGCCAAAACATTTGTTAGACAACTTTCAAATTCCTAAATTCAAAAATGCAAAGAAGATATCTAATTCCAATCAAGCACAAGATGGGCCAAATGTTTAATCTTGCGTTTTAAATGATATATTATAAGCCTAAGAATGAACCCATTTAGTGTCCGTAAACCCATTTAATTTTATTAGGATGATATCAAATATAAAGTATTAGATTTTACCTTACCAATCCAATGTGGCACTAAAAACTAATATAGAAGCTTAAAAACTCCAACACGGACAGGTTAGGGTATCATAGACGCCTGAGTCGAAGAGAGGAGATAGGTGGGGAGAGATCTTATCCATGGAGATACAAGCTAGCAAGCATGTGTAATGGGACCCTACATACATCTATAGCCATCACAAGTCAAAAATAAGAGTATCAAAAGTAGGAGATCAAAAAATAATAATGCCAGCTCTCGATCTCGATCACGGGCCGGCCAAGAGACAACAACATGCATGTATAAATCATTTGGGGTGCAATTTGTAAATTTGAGTTAGTTTAGTGGCTTCATGACACATACTCGATCTCTTTGTTCTTTTGCATTCAACAACAGCATCTCTTCAACTGCATGCACCTTCAAGCTGGCTGCTTCTTCTCTTTGTCATCTTTGGTTTCATTTCCTCTTTTTGTTTGGAGTATATATATATAGCATCACATCATATGCCTCTTATAGTGGATCAGCTTTGATAATTTCCCTTTAAGATCTAGGATTAGTTGTTTATGTGCTTCTGAAATATTTTACTTTGAGGTTCCTGCGAAGAACATATATGTTGAGTCTGTATCAGTTATATTGATGTGATTGTTGATAGCTAGGTGACAGCATCTGTGGAGAAAGCGCATTTGCAGTCCATGCCAGTCTGATCTCAATTACAGGCTTAATTACATAAAAAATATTAGCATCAGGTCATTTGCACTTGCATGGAATATATATGAGCGTGCCACGATTTGGTTTCCCGTCGATCGTGAATTATTCGGTGTTTCAGATGCAAAAAATTTGATGTAAAAAAGGGATGGCGTGATGCAAGTAGGAAATCTGTATGCAACATTATCCGTACCATTATCTTATTTTTCTCTTTCGTCTAACTAGACACATGGTAATTTTTCCTTTGGGAAAGAAACTCTGCTATGTACAATCAGCATAGATTTCGAGAGGTCTAGTCTAATTAAGCCCACGAATTTAGTCTATCCAGCCCATCAAATAATAGCACAACTATATATAGGGGCCCAACAATATTGGGCCTTACAAAAACACATCCAAGGAACCAAAATTATTGATATCAATTAATCAATTGGACAAGCCCTTTTTGGACTAGAAAGTCTTTACTCACATTTGTTTGGTCGCCTGTTCTAACCCCATAACGTTCTTATCTAATTCTGCGAACCAACTCTCTCACGCTCATCCATATGCATTCATCCCAATAGTTGTAATATCCTAATGATGTGTTTATCTGTCTCACATAGGAGATATGTTCGGATCAAGAGCGCACATCGGTCTTGATCGATTTTATGCCGGCCCATTGTTGCATATCTAGATGTGTCTCTCTTCTATAGACTTGCAAGTTTACACTTCTAAAATCTTCTCTAAGTACCATTTGAGTAATGTAAGGTCTTTTAGCTTCCCTCCAGATTGCAGATTGTAGACTGATGCATGCACCTTGCATGCCATGCAGCAGTGTAGGAGGCAGCAGAGGCATATCATGTGAGCATCATGACCACATACATATACATATTAAAGACATTCATGCACCAAGGTAAGGCTTGCATTCTTAATGTTGTTAGTGTCAAATCACCTGGCCTACGGATTTTGTCGGTTGGTTTATTATCAAAATAATGTCATTCGGATAAAAAAAAACAGCCAATTCTTGCTAAGCCGGTGGCCTTGCTCCTTCGAATGAGAGTTCGGTACATGCCATTCAGTTTGAGTTTTGGTAAAATTCATATTCTGGCTTTTTATTGCTATTGAAATTGAAAAGGTTGATCGTCTTTTTAACAGACAAAAAAGTTGGTAAACCGTAGAAATTGCCAATTTGGGTGAAGGGGGATGCGGGGATAGACCATTAATTTTGCTAATAAAACTAGTTTTGTTTTTATGTACAGGTACCGATGGAGGTTGAGATCTCCCTCAGATGCTGTCCTCCGTCGATCTGGTAGCGAGCATACTTGGATGGTCGATATTTGGTGTGGTAATTGTTGAGCGTGTGGATCTAAATGGGTTGAGATTGGTGTTGAAGCCGAGCTACCTGCGAGGGAAGTCCCGAGGTGGGTGACCACCGTAGGACCCTCCGAAGATCAAATTAATGCCGAGGAATATGAGCAGAGTAGCGGCATATTGGAATCAATTCCAATTACATGAGTCGTCTGGAAGAGGGGTTTTTTATAGCGGTCGCATGGAGCGAGCAGGCACGAGATCCCCGTCGTTCGTTACGCCCCTTACGTTATGCCCGCGTGATGACGGGATACGCTCATTAATAGGGGAACACATCAGTGAGGGACACGGGACGTGGGGCGGCGGATATCTCGCTTTAGCGAGATACACGGAGCCGATGCGGAGGCGTTTAGGTTACGCGCTCTCGGTTAATCGGGAGAGCCGAGAAAGCTCAGCTCGGTGAATGGCTCGGAGGCGAGCCAGGAGGCCGAGGAAGCCCAGCTCTACAATAGCTCAGAGACAAGTAAAAAGGGAGGTGCAAATTCGGCTGCTAGATTGTTCGGGGGCAAGAAGCGTGAGTAAGCTCGGAGACCATCCGAGAAAAGTCACCAATGCTCCACACTGATTTTACCTCGGCAGCCCTCAAGAGTCCACCAGGCTGACGCAGATAACACGTCATTCGCCACGTGTCGTGATTTGAGAAATTCCCACTTGTGAACTTGTGAGCATGTTCAGGTGCTTACATAAGGTGAATCACAAATCTCTCTCCACAAAGTCAGGGCCTGTGCACAAGCAAATGCAGCACGCAAGTGCTGTAAATGGTGGCAGGGCTCTTTTAATTGGATTCCACTCTTTCCCTTTTTCCTTCTTTTAGCAAATTCTTAGACATTGGATTTTTCATATTTAATATGTTCTTAATTAATAATCCTAAAATTAAATAAAAGTAGAAATAATCTAAATTTGATTTGTAAACACTCTTCTGCCTCAACCAACGGTAACGTATGAACCAAAACTCCATGTATCAATGGTCTGATATAAGCCACTCTTACTCTAAGTTTTGGTTCAAGAAGACTACGATGTGGACATCTCTGCAGAAGACGTCGGTGGAGATCACAAGTCATGGCAATCGGGAATTTTCCCACTTGACTTTGCAGGAAAAGTTGCAACATAACAAAACCATCATAATATTAATTTAAATAACCTTAGAGAATGTATTAAACCTAGAAAGTCGAATCAAGCTGTGTGGGAAATGGGGATATGGTTGCTGTGACAAAAAGCAGATGAATGGCCTATTCTTGCGCCTTAACTTACGCTATCAAGCCCAAATTGAAGAGACTAGTTATTTCTCAAGTCTTAACTCCTACTTCATCAGCTGACTTCATATTGTGACCATCATCATGGTGGCATGCAACTTATCAGCATTATCGTCCACCTATCATGGTGTTACTGTACCTATTGAATTTTCCTTTCTGTTTACACTTTTTCGATGCAAAATCTCTGCCTCTCTGTACATCCTTTGATTAATACAATAACGACTTTTAGTAAACGGCTATGAGCCAAATCATGATAAGCACCGGATGAGATTAAAGCAAAAGAGTAATTCAAAATTCAAAATTCAAAATTTAGAGGTGAAACGGTCAAACTCAGGGTGACTTTATGAGAAGCCTAAAAATAGAGTAAAAAGAGGAGCAGCACCGACAAGTGAGAAACAGCCAATCGTGGATAAGGCAGCAAGCAGACAAGGCCATTGATGGCAGCAACGTGATTTTCGCCAACTTTTCATTAACTCCAACAACACAAAAATGAGCAAGGCTTCAAAATTCTCAGTCAAAGCTCCTCTTTCGAGTAATAATTTTACTACCAGTGCGGCGGAATCCATATACATTCCCATTGGATACATATGGTTCACCTTGTATCCAATAGGAATTCATGTAAGCTATACGGATTCCACCGCAGCGGTATGAAAAGTATCACTCTTATTTTAATTTATTACCACCTCTGCAAACAGCTACTGCTTAGAATGATCAAGTGTTCTGCAGGAGCAGTAGAAGCAGCTCAAGTATCCAATAAATAATCACTCACAAGCTGCTTCAAGCTCTAAAGCTGCTCAAAGTTCAAGAACAGATCAACAACAATGGGAGCCATGGCTCTGTTTTTGCTCTGCTGCGCCTCCTTGTTCTCGGGTTCTCTTGCTGTTCCTGCTCAGGATCTTGATGGTATTTGCTTAAAAATCATACTTTTATTTTTGTGATATGCATTATAGCACAAGGGTTTTGGTTTAAGATTGTAGGAGATTGAACCTGATAATTTTTCCCATTTGTCCAAATGCAAATGTTAGGCTTTTCATCCCAGCAAAAAATATAATCTTGGGAAAGTTAGGATTTTTATCTCTTCTGAAAATAGAATAGTGTATATCAACTCATCCAAACAAAGTACAAGTGTATGTATGCATCTTACTAGCATTTAACTACAATATAATAAACTATCTTGATTTGCTTATCAAAAAAAGAAAAGAAAAGATTTTCCCCCCCTACATTTTATGCTATCACATCCCTTTCCCAAGACCTTGAATGCGCTATATCAATTAAAATCTAGTACTAATGAAACCAAAAGGCGTTAAAAAGAACCAAACCAATTTCTATAGTCAAATTGGTTGCAGTAAAAGCTTCATTAATTAGATCAAGCAAAGAAAGATGCATTTTTTCAGCATGCAATCTATGGTTCTACAAGTTTTCAAATGGTTTATGTAGTCATCAAATCGCTCTTGTAGTCATAAATGCTGTGGCAGGTCAGCTAGCTTTATATATTTTCAATAAAGCTAAGATAGCAACTGTTGCCTGAAGCAAATTAAGTATTAGATTTAAAGTTCATTTATTGTATGCAATATTCATTGCACTCACATTGTATCAAATCAAACAGCTCATCGTGCTACCTATGACCTTCAACCTTAGTTCATCTACCAAATTCCTCACACGCGCTTGAAATTCTACTATCGATAACACAAAAAACATTAGAAAATCTATTCGAGTTATTTTTAAGGGTTTTGGTGGATGAGCAAATGAAATGCTTGCGCTAATAAATTATCTGAAGTGCATAAGTGCTATATGGGGGTAAACTACAAAGTGTTTTGTGCAGTTTACCCTGAAAACCAAGCAGCATTTGGTTTTGCACATTTCTCAACTCTTTTGCCCAACAAATTTTTCATAAAATTAATCAATCTATTGATATCTGTATACCAGCACTCCTCCCTAATGGAAACTTCGAAATCAGCCCACACCCGTCTAAGCTCAACAAAACAGTCATCGTGGGCAGGCACTCCCTCCCCAACTGGACCATCCACGGCCTGGTTGAGTACATCTCCGGCGGGCCCCAGCCCGGCGGCATGTTCTTCGCTGTCCCCCATGGGGTCCATGCCATCCGATTAGGCAACGATGCCATGATTTCTCAAAACATCACCAACCTCAAGATCGGCTCTCTATATTCCCTCACATTTAGTGCATCAAGGACCTGTGCACAAGATGAGAAGTTGAGGGTATCGGTGCCACCGCTCACTGGGGATTTGCCGCTTCAGACATTGTACAGTAGCTATGGGGCTGATACTTATGCATGGGGGTTTTATGCAAGGAATAGTACTGTGCAGGTGATATTTCATAACACCGGCGTGCAAGAGGATCCTGCTTGTGGGCCTCTTTTGGATGCTGTGGCTATTAAGGAGCTTAGACCTCCAATGCCAACAAGAGGTGATATTTTACACCAAATTTATCTTTTTTTAAATCAATTTGTAGATTTGAGAATAAATTGATCACTAAAATTGATATAAATTGCCCATCATAGAAGTTGGATCGAGTTACAAAATTCAGATTTTAAAAGTTTCTATAAAATTAATTTAGCCTAAATTTTGTAACTTATGACTTGTATATATATAGCTATTTATATAATAATCTTACAAAAAAATTATCTTCACTTGTTCTTCTTGCTGCAGCTAACCTAGTAAAGAACGGAGGCTTCGAAGAGGGCCCTCACGTGTTCAAAAATGCCACATCAGGCATCCTCCTCCCTCCAAAACAAGAAGACTCCACGTCCCCTCTCCCCGGTTGGATCGTCGAGTCCCTCAAAGCCATACGGTTCGTCGACAAGGCCCATTTCTCAATCCCATACGGCCAATACGCAGTCGAGCTCGTAGCAGGGAGAGAGAGCGCTGTCGCCCAAGTAATAAGAACAATCCCTAACAAGTCCTACAACCTCACATTTGTGATTGGAGATGCCAGAAATGGCTGCCATGGAGCTATGTTGGTTGAAGCCTTTGCAAGCAATGCAACGGCGAAAGTACAGTTTTTTTCTAAAGGGAATGGGGGGTTTATAGGTGCGAGCTTGCAGTTTAAGGCGATTGGTGCGAGGACAAGGATTACTTTCTTTAGTTCTTACTATCATGTGAAGGCTGGTGATACCGGGTCTATGTGTGGTCCTATCTTGGATCAAGTTAGGGTTTATCCTATCTCCGTTTCTTCCTAGTTTGAGCTGAAGAGTTGAATCTGAGTGTGAAATTGGGTGAGAGTGCTGGATATTCTACTTGATCAATAATGTTTTCTCTACCTCTAGTATGCTGTTCGTCTGGACACTGTACTTCAATCCCTAATGAAACCACTCTCTACTCTACAATTGTCTTTTTTTCAGGACTTTATGCTATATGCCCAATGTTGTATGTACATTTGCTTGCGATGATATATTGGTTGCGGCTAACTACTCCATGATTTTAGGTGCTTTTAGTGTGGTTCTCATTCACTATTCAGCTTCCTCAAAACTACAAATCGTTTTCTTCGAATTTATGAAAGCTGCTGTTCATGTTAATATTGCTGGAGAAGTTCCAGATAAAATGAGAGGAACTCCGTTCAATGCAGCTAGTCGACTTGGATCTATTTGGCAATTTATGATGTTTTGATATTTTATATGGATGTAATTTTCTATGGCCTTCTAGCTTCTACTTTTCATATTATTTACCTTGTCCCAGTAAATATTGATGCACCATGGGAAGATATTTTCCAACTGTTTATTTTGAGAAAAAAGTACAACAAGAAAAGGCCGTACTTGTTCTCTGTTAAGCGATAAAAGAGAAAATATTTTGATACTTTATTATGTAACCAATGGTCTCGTTATATAGAGATTACAATCACTTGATGTCCAAATATCATGGTACGGCGTACCCTAATAATAATATATTCTAAACTATTCCAACACTCCCCCTTAAACTGGAGTATAGATATCAGTGATGCATAACTTGGACAATAGATGAACGAATGCGGGTTTTGGAAGAGCTTCCGTCAAAATATCTGCAATTCGTGCATGAGTAGAAACATAATGGAGATTGACTTTCTTTTCAACTACTTTTTCCCGGATAAATTGGCAATCCACTTCAATGTGTTTTGTGCGTTCGTGAAACACTGGATTCTCTGAAATATGAATTGCAGCTTTATTGTCACAATACATGTATGCTGGTGTTGTAGAACTAACACCGAGATTTTGAACCAATATGGAGAACCACATCAATTCTGAGACGGCATGGGTCATAGCCCTATATTTAGTCTCGGCTGATGAGCATGCAACATATTGCTTCTTACTGTGCCAAGTAGCCAAATTCCCCGCAAAAAACAAAATTCACCCGTGGAGCGACGGTCATCCACGGATCCGGAAAAATCGGTATCAGGATAGATTATAAGAGACAGACAGATTAGAACATGGTTTATACAGAAAACCTTACCCAAGTGCACACTTTAAATAGCGGAGAATGCACCCAACGGACCGATGATGGGAAACTAAAGACGCCTGCATAAACCGGCTCGCTGTGCCGACTATAAAGGATATGTCTAGACGAGTAACCGTGAGATAGATCAGCTTCCCCACTAATCGTCGATACCGACCTGGATCAAAAAGTGGTTGGCCATCAGATGAGCTAACGTGAGAGCTTTACTGTTGTATCCAAAGGTATGTCGGCAGGGCGATAGCCAAGAAATCGTGTTTTTTTTAGAAGATCGAGAGTATACTTCCGCTGTGAGAGAAATAATGATCTCTTATTTCGAGGTACCTCTATACCAAGAAAGTATCGTGGAGGACCAAAATCTTTGGTGTGAAAATGTAAGACCAAATGAGTTTTGACCATAGATATACCCTCAAAATCATCTCCAACGATGATTATGTCATCAACATAAATAAGGAGAATAATCATTCCTTCTTTCTGTCTAATGTATAAAACGAGATGGATCTACCGAGCTTCTTGCGAAATTTATATTTTTTAGGACCATACTGAGTTTATCGAACCATACCCGAGGAGATTGTTTTAGGCTATAGATAGATTTTTTAAGATGACATACAAGAGACTCCTCCTTACGCTCAAAGTCAGGAAGCTGCTGCGTATAAAATGTCTTGGAAAGGTCGCCATTGAGGAAGGCATTCTTGACGTCTAACTGATGTAGAGGCCAATCGTGGATAACCGCAAGAGAGATCAAAACACGAACAGTAGTGAGTTTGGCCACTGGAGAAAAAGTCTCGGCATAATCGACATCATATTACTGAGTATAACTTTTGGCAATAAGACGGGCTTTCAAACGAGATACACTGCATCAGAATTATGTTTGACAACAAAGACCCACCGGCAACCAACCAACTTTTTCTGTGAAGGGAGGCTGGCCCGATCCCAAGTGTGATTAGACCTCAGTGACTGCAACTCTTCTATCATAGCCCTATGCCAACATGGATGACTCAATATTTTCTGAACAGAGTTAGGAAAGAAAAAAGCAGACAAGGAAGAGACAAACTGACATAGAGCTGAAGTAGGTGAAATGAAAAAATGAAGAGAATGAGAGGTAGTGAATGTTCGTTTACCTTTACGAAGAGCAATTGGTAAGTTGTCAGACAAACCATCAGAAGGAGGGAGAGGTGAAGGCTCATCAGTTTCTGGCTGTATACATAGATGAGGAGGTTCAGTATTTGTTGTTGAATCTATCACTGCTTTCGGTCGACATCTATAGACCCGCGTAACCGGAGGAGGATGAGTAATTTCGACAATAGTAGATTCGGTTTGAATTGGTTGGTTATCTGAATGTGTAGGAAGTGGCGGCAGCGGCGCTGTGTAACGTTTTAAAATTCGTTTAGGTAAATTGTTTGATAATTAGTATTATAACACGTGTTTTCCGTAAAACCTAATTATAATTATTTTTTTCCACATAGATATAATTATACCTATTTTAATTATGTAATGGTTTATATATGGGTGTTTTATTAGTTACTTATTTAATTGCTAGTTTATTTAATTATTTTCCTTAAGTATTTATTTTAAATATTATTGTAATCATGCACTTACACATTTAATTAGTGTTAATTACAAATTAATATGGGTTAATTACATGTTAGTGCACCATGACAACTAAACACAATTTGTAACATGTTTTTTTGTTTGGAAATGAATGTTTGACATGGTTCTAGATATTTCAAGAAAGCTAGATAAAATAAAATAAAATAAAAATAAAATGAGAATTGAAGTATGGGGCATGTTGACTTGAGGTATGGTGTTCATTGTTTCCCCTCACCACCACCACCCCCACACACACACACCTTCCTTGGGCTCGACCAGCAGCTGTAGCAGCAGCCCCCCCTTTTGTCTTCTCCATTTCATTGCAAAAACCCTGATTTTCCTCATCAAAAATCTATAAAAATTAACTCTAATTCCTATCAAAATTATCACAAGCATTCCTTGTTCAAATCTGAGCTTGGATTTTGAAGCAAGATAGCATTTTGAGTGGCCAAAACTAGTAAGTTTGATCTTCCAAATTCTTGAGGTATAAAACCAAACCCTAGCTGCTTTGTAAATTAATTGCTTTAATCTAATTTTAATTAGGTGTTAATATAGTTTTAATTTCAAATTTGAGTTTTAAAGAGAAGGGTTTGGAGTTAAAATTAAGGTTTTATCACTTAATTAGGTTAGCTAAATGTAGTTAACATCTAATGGTTTTATCAAATATAATCTAGTTGTTAAACTTTCTAATCTTTACTTTTAAATTGTTTAAATTAAGTGTTTATGCAATTTAATTGCATGCTTAGAGTGTTTAGGTGAGATTAAAATTAGTTAATATTTATGTGGCTTAATTAAGATATTTAAGTATGATTGTGGCTACTAAATTTGCTAAAACACCTAGTTTTGCACTAAAATACCCTATTGTTGCTTACTAGGTTTTTGGAAGAAATAGGTTTAAGTTAATTTGGAGGTTGTGACGATCTACAACTATTTTCCTAAGATTAGTTAGCGTTATGCCTTGTGCGATTAGTACGATTGGATTCTAGGACTGGTGTTTGCTATGCATAGCAACCCCTAGTTGTGGTTTGAGACTATGCCGCGCTCGTTTTGTGCACTAAGTGCACGCACGTCTTGCTTGTGCACTAAGTGCACGCACGTCTTGCTTGTGCGCGTTGGTTGTCTTTTATCGTTGTGTGTCCGCGTCTATTTAAATGTCTATCCTCTTATATACTATTTGTGCGATTCTAGGATCGGTTGCGGAGACGACGGACACGGCAAGAAAAGGCAAGGCAGTGATCGGATTCGATTAGTCGAAGTATCCAGGTGAGTAGATGTACACATCTATAGAGGGATCGTCTGGATGGCGCAAGGCGCCCGATAGTTAGGATTATTAGTAGTTCTTGTATTCATATACGTAGTCTCCAATCATTCATAGCATGGTATTGTATCTTCTTACACATAATGTTATTACTTAGGACACTTGCACCATTACCATTGGTTCATGCTGCACGTGCACTATTTATGCGAACATACACGCCATTGGTAATTGCTATGTCACGAACACTATAGAACTTGCTTAAATCAGTATCTGAGCATTTGCATTATATATGATATATAACTTGTAGTGTATATTCATTTCATCAGGATAGATACGTAGGATTGCTAGTCATATATATATATACCTCATTGCATCATCATTCATATATAGTTTTCTACTCATACATCGCATCCCATATTATCGATATCATAGACGTCCATCGTTACTGAAATGTTCATATATTATGATTCTTCTTGGAGATTTCAGTATTGATGAGATTTCTGGATTTTGGGGAAAATCGCAAGAATTTTATAAACCTATTATCATTTTAAAAATAGAAATTTACGGTTTTCTCGTGATATGATGTGTGTGGCATCCACCATGAGTTTTCTCGGTTCTTGAATTGTATCATATACCCGATTCGAGGAGGGGGATGCACCGTCTACGGGTACATGGTGGACCCAGTGAGGTACCCTGGGGCAAGATGGACGTATTGAGAAGACGTTGAGCCCGGCAGGGGAGCATTACCTTGTTCCCCGGCGAAAACACGGAGACGCGATCGCGTGGGTCCGTCTTGCCTGAATTTCGGGGCAGATGCTAATTGGTGCTATCCGTCCACCTCTCCGAAGATACCAAGTTGATTTATGGCACCATGTATCGAAGGTTTAAACGGATGCGGCTGATATAGCAGACTTCGTCAGATTCCCCCTCGTTGATGAGAGGTTTTTGATTGTGGGGACGCTCTTCCCTGCAGACGCAAGCCCCTGCAGTTAATTACGCTACCGCATCACGGTAACCACTTTCTCCTTCTCCAGATGGTCACTTCGTGTCGTGGGTGTTTGTTTTATTTTTGGTTGTCCGTGGATTGTATACGGAGACTAATTTATGTTGTCGCCCATAGGGCATGGATTAGTCCAAATCCGTATCTTCTTAGATTTGGGTTTGGGGTTGGGTTTAAGGATACGTTAGCCTCATTTGGAACTAAGATCAACTTAAACGTATGTTAAGGATACGTTAGTCTAATTTTTAGACTAAGATCAACTTAACAGGATCGTTTAGATCCAACAAGAGAGCAATTGGGCTCTATTGTTTAGTTTAGGGACATTGCGGTCGATTAGTTTAAGGACATTACGGTCCAATGTTAGTTTAAGGACATCTCGGTCCAAGGCTAAGGACGTCATAGTCCGTGAGTTTAAAGACATCACAGTCAAGGTTAAGGACATCATAGTCCGTAAGTTTAAAGACCTCACAATCAAGGTTAAGGACATCATAGTGGTGTCCTGACAGCAGGGTTTCGTAATCACTAAAGTACACATTAAACATGCAATGCGATGATAACAACATGAATAAACGGAGTATCAATAGTAAACGCGACAATAAGGAATATACATTTCTATATACGAGTCATACAGTTTTTTGGGCTATTGAAATAACACGAATCATGGTTTTTAGAAAATAGGGCTTGTCTTTAAAATACCCACGATTCGTCAGTTTTGAAAATAAGTATGACTCGAGCCCAGTCTAACATCTACCTAATAAACTACAGGACTGATCGAAAGGGTAAGGAAATCCACCTGTCTGAGTCGATATATCTAGTAGTCGGTGATCCCGTCTCAATAGCGTCACGTACGATAAAATATATAATACGACATTCTCGAGTCGAGAGTGCGGATCAATCATCATATTTATACTTCATACGGTAAAATCCATCGTACGGCATCCCAAATCGGGGTACGGGTCAAATATCACATCTATCTATTATTTATCGGGTATCATTATCATCATATCCTGAATTTGGGATACTGATCTAAAGTCTAGTACATTCCGATACCATCATACATATATATCCGCGTGTGTATGAAAACACATCGCTCAACGATCCGCTATAATACCATATCGTGTCTCATAGCACGACCTAAATCACGTCACCGATCTCACGGCATCATGCCCAATCACATCGACTCATCTCCAAGTATCATATACTATCCTCATCATCCGTGTATACGTATACATATATATATATATACATACTCGCATACATATATGTGTGTGTATATATATATCCTCATATACGCACAAGAAAAGCAAATGCATGCTTGTGTGTGCGCGTGTGTGCCAAACTTTACTCTAGGGTTTCGCGACTAAAAAACTAAACTAAAGGCTTGAGGGGCGACGAGAAGCTTTGATACCACCTCACGCGGCAAGGTATTCGAAAGGTGTACTGAACCACGTATTGGGATGCGGAGAATTGTGAAGTTCTGCAAGTCCGGATAAGTGGACGCGCCGCTGCTAAGGGCAAGACAACGAGACCGTTGAGTTTGGTCGAATTCACAACCGTGCTGAATCGACTGGTACAAGAGAAACTCAATTTTTTATTAATTTTCAAGATAACCTTTACAAGACGCCATATACTTTATTTATAGCTAAATACCGTCTTGAGAAGCAAATCGATTTAAAGGCTAAGAGGTGACTGGGAATAAAAGCAATCCTAATCTAGTATGGAAAAGATTCAAAAACAAATCTAGCAATCAAACCAATCAATTATGATATATCCAAATATGAAAATATAGATAAATCCTAATTGATTGAAAAAATCCTTGATTTGCCTTCCAGCTGGTCGATCTCGAGCCGGTCGCACTCGTACGTGATGTACGCATTAAGATGTGCTACATCAACATATGTTAAATATTATCCAGACCAAAATCCTAAAGGGCAAACTTAACCAATTAAACCCAAAATACAAACCCAAATACCCAGAATACAAACCCAAATCCCAACACAAAACCAAATATATAATTTTTAATCAAAATTTCCCTATTTTTGGCTGGAAACTTTATAAAACCGGCTAAGAGTATCGAAAACTGGCAAAAAGTTCCCAAACATGCTCAAAATCTCTGCTGTTTTTTTTTTGTTTTTTTTTAAATTTTTTTTATTAAAAAAGCTTATCGCAATTGTCTTGCAATTTTTATCTAAGATCCCAAATTTTCCCGCTCACATCTTTTGATCCCATTATTCCCGCCCATCAAAGCATTAAGCTTAGGGCATGTTTGGATGTTCCGAATTAAAATCCAATAGATTGAGTTTTGGATAATAATGTCCCGGAATGCACATACATTCTTTCGAGCAAAAAAATGCTAGAAAGTTTCATGTCAAATGAATGTTTGGTTAATCTAGGACAAGAATTTCCACTTCATAACTATATTAAAAATATTAGGAGTTGAAAATTAAAAAAATAGATTGTTCGTTTGTTATAATTAAAGAAGATAAGGAAAAATGAAAGAAAGATATAACGAATGGTTCAAATTCCAAGAAAAAAGCAAGCATTAAAGCATAAGATTAGAAAAATTAGCTTTGAGCTAATTTTTTTAATCCGGAGGAATGTACTATTTGGAGGCTTTTTTCTTCCGGATTACTTTTAAGCAACCATATCCAAACAAACAATTCCGCCGGATTAGCCTAATCCGGAGTAAAAATAGAATCTACAAGTTTAATCCAATAGAAAGTGTATATCCAAACATGCCCTTAGTGTGTGTCACACACACAAACCATCTCATAAGCAGCAGCAGGGTGCCGTCAAATCTCTACTGTTAGAACTGACCAAAACATCCCAATGTGGACCGAAATTTCTAAAAACTGACCGAAACATATCAATTTTTTGACCAAGTTTCAAATCAAAACTATCCAATACCAATCTGAAACATCTGAAACTTAATGGTTCGGCCGAAGCTTCAACACATGATCCTATCATACTTGAAAGAGATGGACCAAAACACATTTATGGGGGCCTGACCAAACACAATAAGGCGGTTCATACTTCAACACTCCCTCTCAAGTCGCAAGCTCATACATATATACTATAGAACGTATTAACCAATAGGATTTCATCAAAGCTTATTACACTCAAAATGCACAATAACAAGCATGATATTGGTAGATCATTTATTAAGTAGAGAAATGATTAGATAAAGTATTTTTTGTAGTATAAACTTAGAGATACAAAACTACTTGTAGACACCATCTACTGGCAGTAATGGGTTGCAATAGATAGGCTTGTGATATGATTGACCCCAACAAGCAGGATTTGGTTCGCTCGGCCTCGCCCATAGAACTCATATAATCCAAAAGGAAAACACACATTAGATTCGTAATCCAAACATATTTATGCATCTAACCATATGCTTTGTAGTTTCAATCCTATATGAATAGAGTTGGTTATCGAGATTGTAGTCACAATTGTTGGTCTCATACCATTACATTTTGATTACTGTCAAATGGTTATTTCATATTAGAGGTGTGTGATTTAGGCCTTCCCAGAATGGGAAAATCTCATTAACTGTTCTGAAATTCAATAGTGCTTACTTCAATACCGTGTAATCTAGATTAAAATGTTTCCTCAGTCGCCGTCTTTCTCTTGGTTGAAGCTATGGGCCTCAAGTTCAGCCTTTTTCTAATCGTGATTTTGAACTCTTCTGCTTTATAAAACCCTGCTTATATGATAACTTCTGAATTCCATTCCATACATCTTGGCATAGTTCCAACAAAATCTTCTGCGGAAGAGTTTCAGTTTCACCAAAAGACAAATACACACATTCTTCAACAACTAAATATCATACATCATTACACACTTTATACATTGCTAATTGTGGAATTGCCTAAAAATACTTATTCATCTAATTTTGATCTGAATTGTACAAAATGAGGCCCGCCTGGATACTCATTGATTGTAAATTTCTTTTAATTTGCAAGAATAACCATGATGGCCTTACAAAGTGCTTTGCATTGGTTTATTTGATGTGTTTCTTTCTACAAGAATATATACTTTCTTTATGCTTATATTAAGGAATTTGCTAAAATGGCAACCTTTTAACAGGAATTAGATGAGGATGGTGAAATCTATGACTTAGAAGAGGGTGAAATTTTTGACTATGGTCTCTCCATTGGTTTCCTTACAAAACGGTATAGAATGGGGAAAAGCTTTTACAATTGTCTTTGAACAATCACACATGTCTTCCGTGCTAATTACGGCCTAACACGTTCATAAAATTTAGGGAAATTACAAGTGACTATGGAAATGAAAAGACTGCAAAGATTGTGCAGCCTCCTCTTCCTCCGTATCACCGAGGTATGTACAGAGAGTTATGAATGTTCTACTGTGATCTATTTCTTTGTATCTAAGCGGTTGAATGTAGTGACGGGTACAGAGAGTTATGAAGATGAATTATCAAACAAAGAAGCATGTATTGAAGTGATGCAGTAAGACAAGAGTGAAGAGACATGGGGGGGAGAAACAACAGATGGAAAAGGATTTGGTTCGATCCCAAGGATCGACAGAAACAAGTTTGTTAAATGAAGCAGATTTCAAAAGAATCGTAGATGAAGAAATTACACGAAGTGGTGCACTTGATGTAACCTGTTTCCAGAGAGGAAGAGATGAGCCCAAATTCTTCAGCACTGAGCTATGGAGCCCCGGGGCGAGAAACGAGCATGAAATGCTCAACCTCCATCTCCATAGATTCTAGAAGAAAATTGTCAGGAATTTTTGTGATGCAATAAATACTGCAAAACAAATATTGAATTGGTTAGTAACTTACTGAATTATGAATAATAAGCAAGCAGCATTATTGAGCAGAAAGAAGAATTTACAAGAAAAAGAATTTTAATAGCTAGCTTTCTTGAAAATATTACTTTATAATGGTAGTTGCAAGGAAACCAATAGAACTAGAAAACCAATTGTAGCATCGGAAAATGTGCCAAATTTTACACAAAACCCAGATTTGAAATAAATATTTCAAGTTATATATTCTATTAATTAAAATGAGACCCAACATAGCACCTTCATCGGTTTACTTCTGTAAATGTAAGCTATTAGGCAACTAAAACACTCTATGGTTTGAAGTTATTAAAAGGTACCGATTTTACTTCCTATTCCACAATTAAATTCTCTGCAGCCTTAACACATCATCATCACAATTATCCAATCCACTGACAATCTGATATCAACATCTCTTTAATAGTAACAAATCCTTATCCAAGATCAACTCTGAACAAGAAAATACATTCCAACCAAATTAAATGGCATCATCATGTGTGATGGGCAAAACACATGATTCCAAATTGATCCCATTCAGCAACAGCTAAGATTCTTTGTTTTCCTGATAAAAACGAATCCTGGAGTAGCTAAAACCATATATCTGACAAAATGACTGATCTAAAAACTTATCCAAATACAACTCATAAGAACCACATAGATAACGTAGACTGAAGACTGAAGGTAAATCCCCTAGAATCATGATTTAGAAAATCTTAAGAGCCAGCAGATAGGTCCAGTAAAGAAATGGATAACACGGGGCACCCTATATAAAGCACACAACTCAATAGAGAACTCCAGAATTAGAGAAGTAGTTCAAAACATAATTATGAAAAGACAAATGTGGAGTGAGAAACAGACAGGCGCAAAGGATTTGGCTCCACCGCGAGGATTGGGAGAAAAGAGTTTGAATGAAGCATCTTTGAAGAGAATTGCAGATGAAGAGATAACAAGAGGTAATGCACTTTATGTTGCCTGTCACCAGAGAGGAAAAGATGAGCCCAAGTTCTTAAGCGCTGAGCCATGGAGATATGGAGCGAGAAATGAGCATGAAATACTCAACCTCCATCTCCAGAGATTCTAGTGGGGAATCATCGGGCTTTTTTGTAAATACATTTTACACTGTAATAGAAATTGTTTGTATATTATTGATTTATGAATATTAAGCAAGCAGAATTATCAGGTAGAAATTATCAGGTAGAAAGAAGATTGTTAAGGTTCAATATTTGCTTCGAAACCTTGTTTACGCCCCGAGATTATTGATACAAATAAAAGAGGTCATTACAAATGGTTCTGCAGGCTGCAGCTATACCTACTTGGGTTATGTGGTTGGGAATTTAAAACAATTTAGCAGCCATAACCATCAAATATGACCATTTTAGTATACGAGTGCAATTGATCTTCAGAGAATTTAATCAAAAACAAGAAAGCATCACAATATTTTGACAATGTTGTCAAATGTATGTGATAATTATTCTGCGATGGAAAAGATAATTGCTATGCTATTCATTTTTTGTCTAAGAAAGCCAACCATATGTTATTGATACAGTTTCCTTCTATGACCATTTCTCACAATTCAATCTAAATTTCTCCTAATCCTTTAATTTTTCTGATAGCTAGAATCACTAACCATCAAGTTCTCCATCATATCATTGACATAGCTAAATTGTCCGTAATTAACTGTAGCATCCACCATGAGATGCTTACCTGCTTGCACATTTATATGTTGTAGCAACTAGCAAGGGCCTATCAGTACGTAAAGTTGCTAAAGTGCTTGGATATAATGCTACCACATGCTTGAGCTAACTCATTATGCTTCACTATGTGTCTGATACCATGTGTAGCGACAAAGGCCCGCTTGCTTTGATGGATATTTAATATTTGGCCATTACGCTAGGAACTTGATGATGGTAAAGCCTTTATTAAGCAGAAAAGACACTGGAGAAGGAAGCTGATAGAGGGCGTGGATCTCCTTCAGATGTTGTCCTCCGTCGATCTGTCGCGAGCGTTGATGAACGGCTGAGATTGGTGTTCAGGGTTGTTGTAATGCCCCAGGTGGAGTTGGTATCGAAGTGAGGTGTTATCCGGTATCGAAGTGGGGATGTAACCGATACGGATACACACGAGGAACCACTATAGAGCAATGGGGAGTATCGAATTTCATTCCGAAAGAGGGCACAATCTGAACTATAAATGGAATTATACCCCTCTTCAATACAGAGGCGTCTTTTGGATGAATCGGAACTCCGGAGTTTGAAGAACTCCGTAGTTAAGCGTGCTCGAGCCAGGGAAGTCCTGGGATGGGTGACCTCCTGGGAAGTGGCCCTTGGTCGGGTCCGATTCACTCCGAATCCGATTCACTCCGAAGGACAAAACCGTGCGGCTTCGACCAGAGCGGACAATACTCTCTGTATTGGGGGCGGGTCGTGACAGAATGGTATCAGAGACGGTCCCTCAAAAGTAGGTATGTGGTTCGAGGACGAACCATTGTTCTAAGTGGGGGGATGTAATATTACCCCAGGTGGAGTTGGGGCTGAATACCACCCTACCCCGTGAAGAAGTGAGGTGAGGTGTTATCCGGTATCGAGGTGGGGGATGTAACCGATACGGATACACACGAGAAACCACTATAGAACAATGGAGAGTATCGAATTTTATTCCGAAAGAGGGCACAATCTGAACTATAAATGGAATTATACCCCTCTTCAATACAGAGGCGTCTTTTGGATGAATCGGAACTCCGGAGTTTGAAGAACTCCGTAGTTAAGCGTGCTCGGGCCAGGGAAGTCCTGGGATGGGTGACCTCCTGAGAAGTGGCCCCTGGTCGGGTCCGATTCACTCCGAAGGACAAAACTGTGCGGCTTCGGCCAGAGCGGACAATACTCTCTGTATTGGGGGCGGGTCGTGACAGTTGTCTTCTTGAACGTGTGGATCTCAGTGGGCTTGTTTTGAGGTGAAGCCGAGCTATCTGTAAAAGAAGTCCCGAGGTGGTTATACCACTGTGGACCCTCCGACGATCAAGTTAGCCGAGGAATTTGGACAGAGTAGCGGCTTATTGGAATAAAATTGTGTTACCTGAGTCGTCTGAGAGGAGGGTTTTTATAATGGTCGTATGGAGCGAGCTGGCACGAGATCTCCGCCGTTGGTTATGCCCCTGACGTTATGCCTGCGTGAATGACGGGATCCTCCCACTAATGACGAGATACGCTCGTTAATGGAGGATACGGCGGCGTGGAACGCGGGATCGTGGAGTGGCAGATATCTCGCGTCTGGTGAGATCCGCGGAGCCGTGGCGGAGGCGCTTGGGCTCTGCGTTCTTGGTTGCTCGGTTGAACCAGGAAGGCTCAACTTAGTGGGAGGCTCAGGCAGAGCGGGATGCCGAGGAAGCTCGGTTCTGTGAGGCGAGTTGGGTGGGCTAAGGAAGCTCAACATGTAGGATGGCTCGGAGGCGAGCCCATGGTCATTTATAAGGCGTGCATAGGAGTGTTCAGGGACCCATCGAAGATCGGGTCAAACCTCGGGACGAAAGCCCGGGGAATGCCTCCAACGTATAGTGCATGCCCTTGTTTCCGTGAGCCCCGGGACAATCATCTGCCATGTGTCATGATCTGGGGAGTTCCCACTTATGACCATTATCATTAGCCCCACACTCTCGTCCTGACCTATTTATGGGTCGGGTCGAGAGTGGTCTGATCGATCTCCCGGCTCAGTTTGTTGTCAAGAATCTATCAGCGCGGATATCCAGGACGACTCGGTATAGAGCAGTTGCGTCGTTCAGATCTTTGAGCCCGCATGGCGTATCCCGGGTGCTTGGATCTTTGAGTATATTTTTGATAACGTCAGCGGATCAGGAAAAAGGATCGTGTATTAAAGGGGAGGCGTTGATTCGCTTGTACGTCAATTAAGGCGCAGGCCACGTGTCTGACGTGGATTAGTGAACGTGATAGGTTGTCGCTGTCGTCTGCGACCGAAGGGACGTCTCCAATGGTCGTACGACACGTGGGGGCTTCGACGGCTGGCAGACGCGAGATTTCGTTTTGGCGGGAAATGATCTGAACCGTTGGATGCTCCCTTCAACCAGTATAAATAGGAGTGGGATCCTCCTAGGGTTCACACTTTCGCCATTATTTTCCTTTGCTGTGAAAGATTGCTCGACGCTCCATTCTTTAGATCGGATCCTTCGTGCTCTTTCTTCGGAGAACTCCTTCCTTTGAATCAGATTAGATGTCTTCTTCCGAGAAGTCTGTAGAAATAGTTAGGATAGAGTCTAGGGAGTCTTCCACCCCTTCGGCTGCTGACGGCCAATAGGGTTCCCTCGTTGCTTCCTCATCGTTGGGCCAGCCCCATAGAATCAGGGCTACCTGCGTCGTTAGCCGCCCGGCTGCGATGAGGGCCCCTAAGGTGCGTATCGGGAATGCCCACGATGCGCCCTCCGTCTTGAGGGATCTGGACGAGCTTGCCGAGATTCGGGCTCGTTTCCATATCCCCTCTAACTATTCGCTCCGTTTGGCAAAAAGGGGCGAATGGGCGGACCAGGTGCAAGGGAAGGAAGTTGCCCTGTACTTGGAGGTGTTCTCAGCGAGAATGCGTCTGTCCTTTCCAACCGAAATATGTGGGATACTTTGTTGTTTCCAACTCTCACCGGGCCAGCTAGCGTCGAACTCGTGGAGAATCCTCATCGGGTTTCTGGTCCGGTTGAAACTTGAGGACATCCCCTTCGGCTTGATCCTTCTTACTTTCTTTCTCTGCTATAAAAATCATCCCGGCACCAGCAAGAACGAGCCGAGCTGGGTGTATTTTTCCTTTAAAAAACGTAAGGATGGGATGGCCGGATCGGGTATGGTGGTCGTTCCTTCTTCCATCCTTGACTGGAAGGAGAAGTTTGTATTCGTCGGACCACCCGAGGGTGAGGACTGGCATGTGCCTGTACAGTAGCACATGGTCGACTGCCAGCGGCCGAAACAGTCGTCCTCTTCCGAGATGAGGGCGATATCAATGTGGGAGCCGATCCAGCGGGCTGACGTCTTGTTTTTCGAGCAGGTCCTTAGCTGGGCTGGGCTCAGCCCCGCACACTTCGTGTGTAAGTTAGGAAATTGGACGACCTGTTTAGACTTGAGTAATTTACTTTTTGCCCTTTTTGCATCACTAACTTTTCTGTGCTTTCTCCTTTTGCAGGACACATGGACCGGTCCAAGATACTAGCTGCCATATCCGCTACAGCCCAGAAGAAGGCCGAGGGCGTGGTGTTGTCCTGAGCAGGCCCGAGCTCGGCCCTGAAACCATCCCCTCCGGCGAAGTCATCCGCAGCGCCCCGGGCCCCCGATTACCGTCACGGGGGCAGCCAGAAGCATAGTCACAAATTCGTCGTTCGGGAATAATTCGGCGAGGTCGAAAATTCGGATTCGGAGAACTATTCGGAAATAATCGGCAGGTATTCGGAAAAGATTCGGTAAGTGTTCGGGAAATGTTCGGGAAGGATTTCGAGCAATAAATTAATATATGAGCCGCTAGGTTTTGATTTTGTGAATTATTTGCTGTTTTTTGAATTATTCGCTGTTTTTTCACATAATTCGGGAATAATTCGCGAATTATTCGCGAATAATTCGCGAATTATTCGGCCAGTTCGGCAATAGCGATTAATTCGGAGATTAATTCGTTTGATCAAAAATTCGCGAATTATTCGCGAATTCGACGAATAATTCGCGAATTATGTGACTATGGCCAGAAGCAGGCGCAAGACCCGAAACCCCGGGCGAAGGAGGAGGAGGAGGTGGCTGAGGTTCCCCTCAAGAAGAAAAGGACGGTCTCCCGCACGCCGTCGACTGATATCCCCGAGGGGATTCCGGTGCAGGAGGGGGACGTCTGCTTCGTGGTCCCCTCGGGGCTTTCCGTTGCCGACAGCTTGCTCCCGGACATGGAGCAGTCGGCCGGGGGAAAGATTCTGCGGGGACCCTGAAGGCCCAAGTGGCCGCCATTGCTCAGGAGCCAGTTCAGGTCGGTATTCGTTTAAGTGTTGTCTTAATTGCCCTCTCCTGGCCCGGACACCTCTATATCCGTCCGTTGCTTCCCTTATGTCCTCCAACATTGTGCTCTCACCGTCAACATAGAAGCCGAAAAGATCGCCCCGGCCATGAGGAAGGTGGAGGAATCGTCTTCGGAGGCGGAGGATCTACGCCTTCAGCTACGGCAGGAGAAGAAGAACACGGACGCCCTTTGTCACGCCCCTCTTCCCAGAGTACGCTAAGATGGGCACGTGACATAGCCAACCATGCTACCTGTGGGTAGGAAGTATCCATCCACAGTCACATTACGGTTGTAGAGATATCAAGAACAAAAATAAAACTATCTAGCATGTCCATAAGCCAAAATAAAATGAGTCAAGAATAATAATAATGCGGAAGCAACAGATCCAATACAAGAATAACTGGAATGTATGTCCCATGTTTCCTGATTTAAAATCAGGAAAGCCCACGGAAGAGGCTTCAGAAAAGGGTCACGTGCTCACACGTGACCAGCAGTCACGTGTTGGCACATGACATCTAAATGCCATCGGCAAGGCAAATTCAGTTTCCCAACTACATCGAAGAAAAAGGCTTCAGAAAGGGTCACGTGCTCCCACGTGACCAGGGTCACGTGTTGGCACGTGACACTCAAAAGCGGCAGACTCAATTCCCTGATTGAATCAAGAAAAAGGCTCCAGACGAGGGTCACGTGCTCACACGTGACCAGGGGTCACGTGCTCACACGTGACCAGGGGTCACGTGGTGGCACGTGACAGCTAAGCAGCGACCAGAAAGCAGAGCGCAGAAAGAAAGAAGAGGGCTCGTTCCAAGGAGGTCACATGCCCACACGTGACCAAGGGTCACGTGGCCACACGTGACCAGCTTTCAAAGCCTATCTGTTAACAGAATTAAATTCTGAGAAAAGACCTCTTAAATCTTTCCAAAGCAACCGATTGAATTAAAGATTTAAAGGTGATTAAATATCATCTATCTATGGGAAAATCTCGAATTTGGAAAGATTTCCCCGTAAAATCTAACCGAAATAACAAAGGAGAATCTCTGGATTTAAAATCCAATGGTGAATAAAATTCACCTAATAATCCAAAGGTCCAAAACGAATGATGGATACAAATCAAATCTCTCAATGAAAGATTCATCAAAAACTAATTGACTCGGCTGCTTCTCCTATAAATAGGAGCCAAGAGACACACAAAGAGGATATATATGCAGAGGGAAGAAAAGAGAGAGAGCCTTGATACTTTGGAGGAATTTGGATCTTCTGCAAAAGAAAACCCTAGGTAAGAAAGAGAAGGTTTTTTTGAAAGAAAAGAGAATTTAATTCTCAACAGAGTTTAACTCTGATATAAAAACAGAAGAACATATGTTTCCCCCAATCAGAGCAAGGCTCTACTGAATTTTGAAAATTCAAAATTTGAAGCAACGCTTCGGTTTCCGTGCGCAGTGCGCAATTTGCCACATGGCAGAAGCCAATTCGGCAGCGTAACGCCCGAGACGGTGCGTCCCATCAGAGCAAGGCTCTTCAGAAAACATAATTAAGACTTAACTGCGCAAATGCATGGCAGCGCGATACGTGTCTGCGCAAGCGCACAGATGCGTGACACGTGTCTGCGCAGTTGCGCAATCGCAACTGCGCAAGCACACGGATGCGCGACACGTGTCTGCGCAAGCGCACGGATGCGTAACACGTGTCTGCGCAGTTGCGCAATCGCAACTGCGCAAGCGCACGGATGCGGGACACGTGTCTGCGCAGTTGCGCAATCGCAACTGCGCAAGCGCACGGATGCGCGACACGTGTCACGCGCCGGTGAGTTGCGCAGCAACTGAATGAAAATTTAAGTGAATCTTTTCTGTTCTTCTGTAAAACAGGGACCCTTGGATCAGATATCCAATGGTGGGAAAATTCCCAAAATTATTCAGGAAAGATCTTGGTAACAAATTTAACAAATTTATGAGCACTATAAATAAGAGCCCAGACCTCATTCAAAAAAAGAAGGAGAATCATCAAGAGAAGGATAAACTTCTGAAAAGAAAGAATTCTTGAAGATTGATCAAGAACAAAAAAAAAGAGAAGGTAAAAATTTCTGAAGAAAAGAATATTAAAAAGTTAATAATAAAAAAAAAAGAAATAGTGCCTTGCACTTGATATGAACCCTTGGTTCTGTATGATCAGGAAAAAACAAGAAGAACTTGTTTTCCTTTGATCCAAATTCAGATCAAAAGTGCCATGCACTTGTGTTCTCAAACCTGAAGATTTCTAGGGTTTCTGCAACCCCTTATTTTGGGCCTGGCCCAAATTAAATTGCAATAATAAAAGGGCAAAGCCCTGTTTGGAAAATTCCTGAGTTTCTGCAAACTCATTATTTAAAAGGGCCTGGCCCAAACTAAATTGCAGAACAATAAAAGGGCAAAGCCCTGTTTGTAAAAATTCTCGAGTTCCTGCAACTCATTATTCAAAAGGGCCTGGCCCAAACTAAATTGCAATAATAAAAGGGCAGAGCCCTGTTTGGACCGATTCTTTCAGTCAGGCAGAGCCTAAAATAAATAAAAAATTGGACTTAACCCAATCCTGGCTGTAAGTCCTTAAATTAAATTGATTGAGCGAAATGGCTCTCCCAAACCAATTTACAACTGGTTCGAGGGTACATCTCCGAACCCCTTTGACACCTGTCGTTGTAATTCCTCAATGACGTCAAAGAGGCGACGGGTCCCAACGACCACTTATCTAAAATCGGACCGAAACGTCCCTAAACTAAAATCGGACCGAAACGTCCCTAAACTAATGACGGACCACCACGTCCCTAAACTGGCGACGGACCGAAACGTCCCTAAACTAATAATAGACCACCACGTCCCTAAACTGGAACATGGACCACTATGTTCCTAAACTGGCGATGGACCATCACGTCCTTAAACTGGCACAATAGGGCCCACACGCTCTTCCGTTGGATCTAAACGGTCCCGTCTAAGTTGATCTTAACCCCAAATACGGTTAATGTGTCCTTAGATATTTAATTAAATGATAAAACCCCAACTCAACTTTGGTTCGAGGGTACATCTCTGAACTCCTCAGACACCTGTCGTTGTAATCCCTCAACGACGTCAGAGAGGTGACGAGTCCCGACGGCCAGATAATTAAATCAATCACCACGTTAAGTTGATCTTAGTCTAAAATAGGACTGATGTATCCTTAACGAACGTTTAAGTTGATCTTAGCCGCAATGCGACTAATGCATCCTTAAACTAAAAAGCACCAAACCCAAATCTAAGCAAACACGGATTTGGACTAATCCACGTCCTACGGGCGACGACATCACTAAGTCTCCGTATACAATCCACGGGCAACCACAAACAAAACAAACACACACGACACGAAGTGAAATTCTGGAGAAGGAGAAAGTTGTTACCGCGATGCGGTAGCGTAATTAACTGCAGGGGCTTGCGCCTGCAGGGAAGAGTGTCCCCACAATCAAAAACCCCTCACCCTGAGGGGGAATCTGACGAAGTCTGCTACATCGGCCGCATTCGTCTAAACCTTCGATACACGGTGCCATAAATCAACTTGGCATCTTCGAAGAGGTGGACGGATAAAAACCAAATAGCATCTGCCCCGAACCTCAGGCACGTGACGTCCTAACGTCGCAGGCCGCCGTTCGGAGGGGAACAGATTCTGGCACGCCCGGTGGGACCTTTTCCTCTTTCCACTCCACACTTCGTGTGTCGTCTTCGCGAACCCATCGCGGTTTGTTAAATGGTTGCCTTCGAATTTCAAATTGCTAAGATTTGGTTTCTTGTCTGGCGCAGAACTCAAGTATCCATGGATTCCCACTGCACCAAATGCGCGAAGCACCACTGCAACGGACGCTCCACCTCACCGAGAGGTGTAACATATGGGCCCCAAGCGGCCTCTTTCCTTACTCTGCCGGTAGAGCAGGTGACCCAGGCCACCACCGGTCTATTTTTCGGGACCATGGTCCCCCCTGCAAGCTTCTCTATGCCGATATCCGTACCAGAAGCGAACAAGAAGTCGGTATTTGACCGGCTCACTGCTACCACGACCCCTATCAACGGGTCGCCTGCTACTAAACCGACAGCCTCTGTTTTTACCAGGCTAGGTCAGGATCATAAAGTGGCTGTCCCAAAGAGGGCAACGGCCACAGCTTCGGAAGTCGTTGAAGCGGCTTCTCCTATCAGAAAGTCAGTCTTCACAAGATTGACGGTTCCTACTCCTCCTTCAGCTGGTCAAAAAGCATCAGTCTTTGATAGGCTGACACCGGCAGTTACCCCACACCCAAACAGGGGGCAACAAGAAACTATCCCGATTTCCGAGCCAGTCCCAATGGCTCATCGTGCGCGACGTCGTCATTGACAACGAATAAGGAAAGCAGGGGGCAACTCCCCTTCAGGGCTAACCCCGCCTGCTCCAGTGGCGGAGGTCAACGCTGCTGTTCCAACTGGGAACAGCTTTGAATTACTGAGGAAAGTGAGAAAGAACTCCCCAATCGCCGTATTGAAAAGATCTCCTCCGCCCGTGGAGAAAGCTCCGGAGGCAAAACAAGAACAGCCCTCTCAACGGCTGTCGTCCAAAATTTATAAAGTCTGGCGGAGAGTTCAAGACTCCGTGATTGACTCAAACCACTTCCGTCGCCAGAAAAGGGCGAAGGTGGAAAAAGACAAGAACCCCCCCATTAAATGGCAGGGGGCAACAAATGCTAGGATGCCCACTTCAGCGGCTCCTTCAACCTCAAAGGTCCATAAAAGGAAAAGACCAGAGAAAGCTCCCGCAACAGCAGCAAGGGTTAACAATGGTGAACCTAAACGCCCCAAGTCAGGGGGCATAATTGTTCATACGGTTTACATGACTTCTGGAAAGGAAGAGAGCCGAACTTCTACGGGTCACCGACCACTCACCCGATCAGTGACCAAGGCTCAGGAGCAACAACAAAAGCTCCAGGAGATGATGACCACAATGGATGCACTCACTGGGCCGAAAGAAACCCCGGAAACATCCTCAGAAGAACGTCAAGAACAAGAGACGGACGCCGAGTTCTTTCGGCGCGTGCTAGAGAAGAAAGATAAAGAGGCTGCAGAACAGGCAGCCAACATAAAGAAAATGGCCCTCCTGTTCCAGGATATGGTGGGTATGATGATTCAACCAGATCCACCTGCTGGAGATCCCCCGATCATTCTTGAAGATGATAGGGGAGAGACATCGAATCCTCCACCGGCTCTATCCGCAGCTAAAGAGGATACCATATCAAAAGCTGACTTGGATGAATATATTGCCCAACAAATACGGGTGCATCAGGCGACTAAAGCAGCCGGTCAGATCGTGAAAACGGGACGGCCATATCCGGGCTGGTATGATCAAATTAAGTACCCGCCGGGTTACACGATTCCCAAGTTTCATGTTTACAAAGGGACCGGCAATCCCCATCAACATGTTGCCCAGTTCAGGGCGCTTTGCGGTAATACAGGCGGCGACGACAAGTTGTTACTTCGCCAGTTTGTTGGAAGCTTTTCAGACACGGCGTTTGAATGGTATTCTGAGCTTCCCAATGACTCTATTAAAACCTTTGCGGAGATGGAGCTGCTCTTCACCCAACGTTTTGCAAGTGCCAGTGAGCGTACTCCAATGACGGCACTGATTAACGCCAGGGTAAAACCCGGTGAGACGTGGGTTCAGTACGCTATACGGTGGCGTAATCTATGGTCTAAATATGAACAGCGCATAGAAGAAGCCCCTGCGGTGGGAATGTTTGTTGGAACCCTTGATCCACAAGCAACTATTTCACAATTTATGATGTTCTTCAAGCCGACTTCCTTCCAGGCTTTGATCGACAAATTGGCGCAAATGGACCAGATGGGCCATAAACCCCCTCTCCCGAAGCCGGATCCCCGAAACGACAAAGGAAAGGGAAAAGCGATCGTCGTCGCTAATGCCCAACAACAACCGAACGATTCGAAGCCGGTTGCTCGTCCAAACAATACGCGCCCATAGGTACCCCTTGAGGACAGGATGGGACGTGCTTACTCCTTCCCCCGTGATAAAACAAGGAGGTTATTCGAGCTGGCATTGCGCAACAGGCTCATAAATCTGCCAGATCCAAAACGTCCGTCGCAATCAAGTGACGTCAACGATCCTAATTACTGCCCTTATCATAGAGTGTTGGGACATCCAATCGAAGACTGTTACGTTTTCAAAAATTGGCTTGAGAATCAATACCGTCAGGGCAAATTTGCGCTGTCTGACAAATGGAAGGTGAACCCTCCGCAGCCCCACACCTATAAGGGGACGAATACGCCAGGGGCAACATGCTCCATCATTGAAGAGGCTCCCTGGGAGGTTGTATTATCAGCCAAAACGAGGAGAATGCTAAATGATCTTCAAACCTGCCCAGCGGTCAAGTGGAAGAACCCCTTGGAACCACAGGTTATTGAGGGGATGTTGAAGCCACGACCGACTCCGAAGACCGATGGTGGTAGTTCAAGCGTTCATAGCCAGCCGTCAAAATCTTCGAAAAAGAAGAAGAAGAAATCTAAGAAGCCCGTGAAGCCTGGCGACAAGCGCACGGACTTACAAAAGCAAATCGATGCGCTGGATGAATATAACCAAAAGGCGCGAACTCCCATCACGCTCCAAGATTTCCTTGATCACGTCTTCCAAAAAGAAGATGAAGGAGAAAGTTCATCGGATGAATCTGACGAATATGTAGCAAGCTGTCATATGATCTCCCATTCGACAACGAACGATGAAGGAACTTCTGGCACTGAAACGCTGGGGGCAAATGCCGAATCAAGAACCCCAGGGTTACCAGTTGAAATGATTAGCGCGTTTCTTAATGAAGCACGGTTGAAAAGCAAGGCTGATCGAGAACGCGAGACGGCTATATTCGAAAGGGCCAAGCGTCAGCGACTTGAGGAAGGAGCCGAAATGATCCCGTTGGAGCAAAATGCCTCCACCACTGACAAAAGCCAATTCAAGATAAAAAAGAAATTTGCTAAGGCCATATCGATGGGCATGAAGCTACCACCCTCTGAAGAAAAAGTTACTGGCGCGGTAGAAATGCACCCCTCTTATTGCTTATACCATCAGAAGGTCTCACATTCCACCCAAGATTGCAAAGCTTTCAATGGATGGTGGCAAGGATACGTCGCTAATCGACAACGATTTAAACGGGAAAAACGTAAAATTCGCCGAGAGCAAAGAAATACGACTAAAGAACTTGAAAGAACTGCCGGCAATTGTCACATGGTTAACACTACCGGGTCACAAGTGCCTACATTTGGGAGCGACTCCGATGAAGAGCTAGAGCTTGGTCCCCTCTTCGAAGAATCCACTTCGGGAAAAGAAAAAGAACCAAAGGCCTGCGAGAATATACAGCTGCGCAATCGAACATTATCCGAAAAGAACCTCGGACCCTTGAACAAGAAAAACAAAGGGAAAGAGAAGGTCTCTGAAGACATCGCTTTGGATGACCAAGTTGCGAAAGAGTTAACCGCCAAGAATCCCCCAAAAAGGAATAAAGTAGATTACAATGTCTTGGCGCATCTGAGAAAGCTACCCTCACAACTCAGCATTCTCGATGCCCTATTGCTATCAAAAGAGGCGAGGGATTCTTTGATTAAGGCCCTACAGGATCCGGACCAGTTCCAAGCCTTCTTAGCCGAACAAAAGATGAAGGATGGATTGGAAGAGGTGCACACAGCCGACGTTGCTTTTGGTGATGAAGACCTTCTCCTCGGGACGTGTGAACACAATCGCCCCCTTTATGTCTCAGGATACTGCCATGACATAAAGATAGGAAAAATCTTGGTCGATAACGGATCGTCTGTCAATTTACTCAATGTGCGAGTGTTAAAGGAGATTTGCATGAGTGTCCAACACCTCGCCCGGGACAAAATCACCATCTCCGGTTTCGACTCTCAATCCTCAAAGACTCTTGGATCTGTGATATTGACGCTGCGCTTCGGGTTGCTCGTCACAGATATCAAATTCCATGTTATAGACGCCAAGACGTGTTACAATGCTCTGCTCGGCCGACCATGGCTACACGAGTACAATATCATCCCCTCTACACAGCATCAGTGCATGAAGTATTCTAGGGACGGCCTCGAGTACACAGTGGCAGGAGAGTTGAATCCGTTTTCCGTGAACGAAGTTCGCAAGTATGAAGATGCCAAATACTTCTTACCGAGTTTCGAAGACACGGAAAGGTGTCACAAACCGGAGAACAAAACTAACGCAACCATCCCTGTCTTCGGCAGTGACACCGAGGAGGAGGAGGATATAATCTATTCAGGTCCATCCCAATCCACCAGGCCAGGACCATCCGTTCCTTCATTGATCTTCGGTAGTGATTCAGAGGATGAAGTTCATGCTGTATTCCCTGCTCGGCCTTCAATACGAGTCTCCGCTGATGAAGGGCGAAGTCTACAGATAACCATGGTGCCGCTTGAACATTACAAAGAACTGGATGCACTCGACACCAACAGCGTAGAAGAATTGCAGATATTCTATATCCCTCCCAGACGAAAAGGCGAGAAGGCGATCTTATTCTACCGCTCAGAAGAAAACAAGGCGGAAAAAGAAATTTGGCATGGCACAGATCCCACGCTCGACGGGCTTCAGCCTATCCGTCTTCCCAGATATTATACCGAAGGTTTGAAGAAACTACTGAAGCGCCAGGGGATGTCCTTCACACAGACCGTTAGAAAAGCCAAATTCTATGACAAGGTCTGGAACGTTCCCGGGACTCAATGCAAACTGCCTAACGGGAGAACGGAAACAAAAGGGCTTGGGTACATCCGGCCAAAGAAACGGGAGCTAGTAAACAGCTGTTATGCCATGTATGACTTCGATGAAGAGGCTGACGCTCAATGGGAGGACGCTAATCCTGAATCAGCAAAAGTTCCTGACACAAAACCGCCCAGTCCATCGTCTGAAAACCAGATGAGCAAACTTATAAAGGATGCGAGTCAAAAAGCCCGAGATGATCACGATCGTGAAATGGCAATCTATGAGAAAGCCAAGACACAGCGTCTCCTTCGACAGGCAGTAAAGAATGAAGATGTTGCCCCACGTCAGCCTGCTACAAAAAGGGTTCGACGCGAAAGCAAAAACAAGTCGAAAGGCAAGAGAGGCGCTCGACAACCACAAAGCAGAGCTAAGAAGCCACGCATCCGAGAGTCGAGCGTTATTGACTTAGCCCTCAGAAAGAAAATGGGTCGAGCATACTCATTTCCTCGGAACAAAACAAGGAAAATATTCGATCTCGCTCTAAAACATCAAATGCTTACGTTGCCAGAGTCTAAACACCCTGAGCACGCGGGCGAAGTATTCAACCCAAATTATTGCTTTTACCATCGAGTGGTAGGACATCCGCTTGAAGATTGCTTTACCTTCAAGAATTGGGTTGAGGACCAATATCAGTTAGGCAAATTCGCGCTTTCTGACAACTGGAGGGTAGCACCACCACAGAAGCACGAACCCGAGGCTGCAAAAGAAAAACCAACTCCGCATTGGGATTGGCAGAAAATTCGCACTTGCCACGTGGTAACAATATTAAAAGAAGAATCCGAGGACATGAACGACTTCCCTTGGTGCTTTGAAAACAGCAGCGATGAGGTAATCACAGAATTTCCCCCAGCTCCGAAAGAACTGGAGGATGGAATCCACACCACTGCAGATAATCTCAAGAAAATTGAGTTGGGGACGGAAAATGACCCGCGACCAACATTCATCAGCGAGCTGTTATCTGAAGAAAGGGTGACTGCGTTGAAGGATGTGCTTCTACAACACAAAGATTGCTTCGCGTGGAACTATTCCGAAATGCCGGGACTAGATCCAGAAATTGCTGTACATAAATTGGCGATATCTCCGGACATCAAGCCCGTCAAACAAGCGCTGAGGAGAATGCGACTCGAGCTTGAGATGAGCATCAACGCCGAAGTCAAAAAGCTTATAGACTCTGGCTTCATCCAGGAAGTTCAATACCCTGAATGGATTGCCAACATTGTCCCGGTGATGAAGAAAAATGGGACGGTGCGTATATGCGTAGATTTCCGGGATCTTAATAAAGCCTGCCCAAAAGATGATTTCCCAGTACCAGTCACCGAGCTGATGATAGACAACACGTCTACTCATGAAGTTTTCTCCTTCATGGACGGCTCATCGGGGTATAATCAAATAAAAATGCATCCTGAAGATCAGAAACACACAGCTTTCAGGACCCCTCTTGGGATATTTTGTTATAAAGTGATGCCCTTCGGTTTGAAGAACGCCGGTGCTACTTATCAGAGAGCCATGACAAAAATCTTCGACGACCTCATACATGAAATCGTTGAATGCTATATCGACGATCTTGTGGTTAAAAGCAAATCATACGAGGAACATCTCGAGCATTTGAAGATCGTGTTTCAACGCCTTCGGCAATACAACTTGAAGATGAATCCTCTTAAATGTGCGTTCGGGGTTTCCTCGGGTAAATTCCTAGGATTCGTCGTTCGACACCGAGGTATTGAAATAGATCCGTCAAAGATCAAAGCGATCATGGAAATGCCTCCGCCGAGGACTCTCAAACAGTTGCGGTCTCTCCAAGGGAAACTCGCATACATACGGCGATTTATAGCCAACCTTTCAGGAAAGTGCCGCCCTTATAGTCACCTGATGAAGAAGGGAACCCCATTCGTTTGGGATCAAAAATGCCAAGGCGCACTGGATGAGATCAAGCAATACCTGCAGAACCCGCCGGTGTTGGCTGCTCCGGTTAAGGGGAAGCCTCTTATTCTTTATACAACCGCCCTCGAAGGTTCCTTAGGCGCATTATGGGCACAAGAGAACGATCAAGGGAAAGAAAGGGCGCTCTACTACTTAAGTCGAGTGCTGCTGGGGGCAGAAAGCAACCATTCTCCCATTGAAAAACACTGCCTGGCATTGATCTTCGCAATAACAAAGCTTAGGCACTATGCGTTGGCGCACGAGGTCCGTCTGATTTCAAAAGTGGACCCTCTCAAATATTTAATGTCAAAAGCCATATTGACAGGACGACTCGCTAAATGGGCCCTGCTCTTGATGGAATTTTCCATAACATATCAACCTCTCAAAGCAGTAAAAGGCCAGGCCATCGCTGACTTCCTTGCTGAGCATCCCATACCTGCCGACTCTCCTTTAAACTGCGATTTGCCAGACAGACATGCATTTGACGCAATCGACAGTGGTGATACCCGTTGGGAGCTTTACTTCGATGGAGCGTCTTCTATGAAAAAGCACAAACAAAGTATGCCAACGATCAAATCGGGGGTGGGACTCATCTTTGTGACTCCCCAAGGAGGAATAATGCGCTTCGCCTTCTCCTTAGCGGAGCCGAGGACGAATAATGAAGCTGAATATGAAGCTCTGATAGCAGGCCTTGAGATCGCCATTGATATGGGAATTGAGAGCCTCCTCATATACGGGGACTCCCAACTGGTCGTCAGTCAAGTAAACGGCGATTACCAAACATGTAAACCGGAATTGGTAAAATACGGTGAAAAAGTGCAACAACTGCTAACCCAAATTCCCTCTTACACGTTGGAAAGCATACCGCGCGCGGAAAACAGCAAAGCAGACGCACTAGCCAAACTTGCTAAAGAACTGGCTGACGAGAACCTCGACGACGTTAGAATCGTGGTGCAAAGCCGTCGAGTGCTCGCCCCAACAGAAATATCTCCGGAATCGTCTGAAGAAAAAGGAGCGAAAGAGGAGACAACCCTGCAAGTAAAAGACTGGGAAAATACCGGGGACTGGAGAGAAGTCTTCATAGATTACTTCAAGTTCCACCGAATACCTGAAGAAGCGTCCACAAGACATCAGCTCACGAAACGAGCTCTGTCTTTCGCCTTCGTCAATGATACTCTGTACAAGAGGTCATTCGATTCTCTGTGGTTGAGATGCTTAGGACCTGACGAAGCGAGAAGGGTCGTCCAAGAAGTTCACGACGGACTCTGCGGTTCCCACCAAGCAGGCCCTAAGATGAAGTTAAAGATAAAGCGGATGGGCTACTACTGGCCCACGATGATGCAGGATTGCCTAGAATACGCGAGGCAATGTCATTCATGCCAAATTCATGGAGACTTCATCCATCAGCATCCCAATCCACTGCATCCAACAGTGGCTAGTTGGCCATTTGAAATGTGGGGAACTGACATAGTCGGTCCCATCGAACCAGCATCGTCAAAGGGACATCGTTTCATCTTGGCGACGACTGATTACTTCTCCAAATGGGCAGAAGCGGTACCGTTGAGGGAAGTGAAAACGGAAAACATCCTCCATTTCTTCAAAACGCATGTCATATACCGGTTTGGAACCCCAAGAAGGATCATCTCTGACAATGGGCCAGCCTACCGAAGTCATAAGATTAGCCGCTTCACACAGCAGCACAATATAGACTGGAGATATTCCTCAGTTTATAACCCGCGAGCTAACGGTCTAGCTGAGGCCTTCAACAAGACCTTGACGAAGATCATGAAGAAAACAGTGTCACGAAATAAGAGAGATTGGCACGAAAGATTGCAAGAGGCTCTTTGGGCGTATCGAACTACATTTAAAACGGCCACAAACACAACGCCATACGCGTTGGTATTTGGGACGGAAGCAGTACTCCCCCTCGAGATAGAATTACCCTCTCTACGAGTGGCAGTCCATTACGAGTTGACGGACGAAGAAAATGCTCACCTTCGGTTTGAAGAGCTTGACGCCCTTGACGAAATCCGGCTTCTAGCACAGCAAAATCTGGAAGCTTATAAAGCAAAGATGACGCGCTCATATGAAAGATTGAGCCGCCCGAGGACATTCCACCAAGGCGAACTCGTGCTAGTCGTCAAAAGGCCCATGATCCCCAATCGCGCCAAGCGGGGAAAGTTTGAGCCAAACTATGAAGGACCGTACATCATTGATAAGGTCTACCAGGGCGGGGCCTATCTACTCATGGACATGCACGGTGAAAGACCTTTCAGGCCAATAAACGGTCGCTTCCTAAAGAAATACTACGCTTAACGAGCCTTAGTTTAGGTCAATGATAGATGACGACGACTATGTCCGCTCGCTATCTTCCTAAGCTCAAGCTTTATAAGCAGTAGCCAGCCCTCTCAACGGCGGACCGAAATGTCCTTAAACTAATAGCAGACCGAAACGTCTTTAGACTACTACCGCAGCATCTTTAGGCTGACGAGATATATAAAAAAAAAACATATAAAAATAAAATAAAAAAAAACGGTATGTCCATAAGCAAAAAAGGGCACGGATGAAAACCCGAAAGGGCTCCATGAGTAAAAACAGCAGGACTACCGGCGAGTGTTCGTGAGAACCCGAAAGGGTGCGACCTCGTAAAAAAAAAAAAAAAATATATATATATATATATATATATATATATATATATATAATAAATAAAAACGGTATGTCCATAAGCAAAATGGGCACGGATGAAAACCCGAAAGGGCTCCGTGAGTAAAAACAGCAGGACTACCGACGAATGTTTGTGAAAACCCGAAAGGGCGCAACTTCGTTAAAGAACCCTTACAGAGTCCTCTCGACCCTGTAAGGAGAAACCACCCGCGTGAGATCCTTACGACTCATAAGGGAACAACACACTTAGGAATCCCCACGATTCCTAAGGAGAAAATACACTTGCGAGATCCTCACGACTCGTAAGGAGAACTCTCGTATGGGACCCTCACGGCTCATGAGATTTGAAAGTCTTAAGTTACAGAAACCTAAACCTGTGCTTAAGCAAGCCCCCACAAACTTCCAATATTGCCCTACAAGTGGCTCAATATTGACCCTTGTATACAATCCACGGGCGCGAATAAACATTTCCCTCGCCAAATTTCATCCATAACTGGGAATACGTTCGCATGGTAAACAACCCTTATAAATCCCCTCGATTTATGAGGAGAAAACCCTCCTGTAGGATCCTTACGACTTACAGAAGAACAAAACACTTAGGAACCCTCACGGTTCCTAAGGAGAAAATACACCTACAAGATCCTCACGACTTGTAGGGAGAAATACCTTTATGAGACCCTTACGGCTCATGAAATCGAAAGCCTTAGTCGACAGGTCCCTAACCCTGATCGCTAAGCCCCCTTTATTCGACAATAACGGAGGCAAATGATGATTCGCTCCTGGCAATATTCCAGTTGCAGCGGTGCTGATGCCGAAATCGGTGTCCAATTTCAGGTTTATGGCGAAAGCCAGTAGGCCGCTCATGCATACAAAATAGCCGAAATGATAGGGCAACTTGCAATAAAAAGCAGCAAGTAAAATGTATGCATGCAAAATAGCCGAAATGATCGGGCAACTCGTAATAAAAAGCAACGAGTAAAGATAAAATAAAAAAGCCGAAATGATTGGGCACCGCGAAAAATAGCCGAAATGATTGGGCAATCGCGACCTTCGCGATATAAAAGCTGAAATGATAGAGCATCGCGGAAATAAAATAAAACAAAAATAAGAAATGATGAAACTTCGGCCCTACAGTTAAGATCACATCGATCCCTGTATACAATCCAAGGGCGCAAACAGAGAAGAAACCATACTTCCCCAGCGGATTCCGTCAAACGACGAAGCTAAACCCCAACGGTTCATTTCAACCGAAGAAACCAACGACTTCAGCAAAACTTCTCAACTCACGGATACAAACACTCCTTGACGAGAGCCTTCTGATCCGCGTCGACTCGCAGAGCCACCAGCGCCTCCGTGGGAACCATCGACTCGTTTCAAACCCCAAGGACACAAATAATCCTTGGCGCTTGGGAAACAAATAATCCCTCGCAAAACTTCTCAACTCACGGATACAAACACTCCTTGACGAGAGCCTTCTGATCCGCGTCGACTTGCAGAGCCACCAGCGCCTCCGTGGGAACCATCGACTCGTTTCAAACCCCAAGGACACAAATAATCCTTGGCGCTTGGGAAACAAATAATCCCTCGCAAAACTTCTCAACTCACGGATACAAACACTCCTTGACGAGAGCCTTCTGATCCGCGTCGACTCGCAGAGCCACCAGCGCCTCCGTGGGAACCATCGACTCGTTTCAAACCCCAAGGACACAAATAATCCTTGGCGCTTGGGAAACAAATAATCCCTCGCAAAACTTCTCAACTCACGGATACAAACACTCCGTGACGAGAGCTTTTCTGACTCACATCTCGGGCAATAAGGATTCAAAAACTTGCTTCCTGAACAATGGGACCCTGCAAGTCAATCCTAAATGGTCTCTTGCATACTATTCACGGGTCTCACTCTCTGAAGTCGATTCTCGACAAAGAGGGAAACAACTGCTTACGAGCTCTCTCGACTCGTAAGAAGGGCAATGGGACCCTGCAAGTCAATCCTAAATGGTCTCTTGCATACTATTCACGGATCTCACTCTCTGAAGTCGATTCTCGACAAAGAGGGAAACAACCGCTTACGAGCCCTCTCGACTCGTAAGAAGGGCAATGGGATCCTGCAAGTCAATCCTAAATGGTCTCTTGCATACTATTCACGGGTCTCACTCTCTGAAGTCGATTCTCGACAAAGAGGGAAACAACCGCTCACGAGCCCTCTCGACTCGTAAGAGGGAGAAATTCTCTCATAAGATCCTTTCGACCTATGAGAGAAAACTACACTTGGGAATCCTCACGATTCCTAAGGAGAAAATCCACTTACGAGATCATCTCGATCCGTAGGGAGAAAAGTCTCTATGAGACCCTCACGGCTCATAGAGTTGAAAAGTCTTAGGCAGCAGATCCGAACCTGCGGCCTAAGCCATCGTTATATCTTGAAGAAACCAAAATGCTTACTCTGTTACCTGTCAATCATGTTTATCAAGACAGCATGCTGATAATAAGAGAAGGGAGAAAGCAAAGAAATGATACAAGACATTGCAAAAAAAAAATGTGTATCTTTATTTATTAACTCAATCAAGTACATGGCGAATCGTATAAAAGAATAAAGAATGTATACATCTTATTCAAAAAAAGAAAATTACAAGTATATTGATACAATGGCAGCTACTGGGAAGGGAGCGTCTTGCACAGATGTAGCAATCGCTCGCATATCTCCTTCCACGCCTTCTCCTGCTCGGCTACCGCCGTCAACTCTGCCTCCACTTGGGCTCGTCGCCGCAAGACCAGTGCAAGCTGCTCCCTCACGCCCTGATAAGCAGCCTCCCGACTTGGGATATGGCGCTCAGCCACGTCAAGCTTCCTCTTTAAATTTAGCCCATGGGAGATGCGCTCCAAGAGACCCTCAAAGATAGTCTTCACTTGGGCAGCATTTGCCTCAACCTCAGCGCGCAGATGGGCCGTTTCATTTGAGGTCTTTTGGCATTCCCTTAGTCTCCGAGCTGCTTCTTGCTCCAAGTGGCGGGAGTGCGAAGTGCTTTGCTCGAGCCAAGTTGTGCGTTGGGCGCTCAGAGCTAAAACTTCGGGAGCAGGGCGCGTCAACTCCAGCCGGTACAAGCAAGCCTCAATCTCCCTGCAGTGATTAACCCAAGATTCAACGACGCCTTCGCTGTGAAAAGTTACGAGCGCCGCTAACATGGGGTTAACATCCACAGCGAAATCTGCAGCGGAAGGGAGAGCGTCCATGCTGAGCTCGTCGATATACCCGCTCAGCATGCCTAGACTCATCACCGCACCCTTTGAAGACGGACGTCTCAAAAAGGGGCCTGCCGGTAAAAGGACGCGAGCCTCGAAGGGGACCGAAGCCGGAACAATAGCTGCAAAACAAAACAGGTTTAAACGACGGTTCAAAAGATGTTGAAGGATTACCAAAAGGAAATTTACCATACCAGGTACAGCGGACGGCAAAGCCGGGAGGGCCGGTAGCGCGACAGGGCTTGCATCCCCTCCTTCGATTTGTGGCACTGCAATAAAGAAAAGGAAAAGTCAGAAATCGTCCCATTGCTAGAAAAAAGGGGTAAACAAAGATATTACCGGCGCCACTAGAGGGAGAAGCGAGTTCGGATGGGAAAGAGAAGTGCGGGAGCAACACTTGATATAGGTGATCAAAAAGCACTCCTGCAAAGGCACAATAGTGTAACGTTAGTACAAAAGCCGCATTTTTGAAAGATTAATGCATGAGTCGTGAACCCATACCTTCCAACATCCGTGACGGTACAAGGGAAGACGGGGAGGTGACTACTGCCAAAGCAGTAGTTGACGGTGCCCCCTCGAGCAATGGAGCATCGGTACTGGCCGCACCTGCAAGAACAAGCTTGTTAGAAGAGATCACAAGATATACAAAAAAAAAAAGGGAAACGCTGGTGACAAAAAATTTTTACCTGACGAGCTGCCAGCAGAAACTGAGGCAGTCCCTTCCTCCACTGACGGAAGACCACCGCCTGTAGCTTCATCACCCGACTCAAGGGGAACCGTTGTTATGCTCTCAAGCTCTGCAGGCGGCGGGGAACCATAGACAGGGAGGGCCAAGATAGGAACATTGCCAGATTCCTGAGAAGGAGCGCCTAGCTCGTCCTCAGGAATCATGGCCGCCTCACCTGCTGCTCCCTCAGGATCAGCGATTACAGCTGCCCCGTCCATCGGCACAACGAGGTCCCCAGCCTCAAGTACCTCGCCCTCTACCGCCTTCGGCTCGGTCGAGACAATCATCTCATCTGCCGCCACTTCGGGTACGGCATCAATGACTTTCTCCGCGGTAGGTTCCTCAATCTCGGCTCCAGGCCCCATGGCCTCGACAAAGTTGTCCACTGTCGGTTCGGGTTCGGCGAGTACCGCTTCTTCCGCTCCCTTGGGTTCGACGGTCGTCTCCGCCTCCCCCTCAGTTGGACTTGACCCTGCAAGATGAGATATGTATAAGCCAATAGTTTTACAAGTCATACAACAAGGCTCTGAAAGGAGTACTACCTGAAGCGGATTTATCATTGGCGTTCCGAACCGCACGCGCAACTTGCCGATGAGCGGTAGACAGAGCCACAGGGGGCTCTTCAGAAGGAGTACTAGCGTGAGGAACAGTGCTAGGGCCCGCTCCTGCGGCCAGAGCAGCTCTGCGCGCCTTAGCTTCGCGTCTGGACCGCTTCCGCTCCTCTTGAACCGATGAGACAGATGCCATCAGAGCTTCCTTGAGCGAAGCCTCCTCATCCGTGTAGAGGGATGCCTCCAGATTTTTCAGAGCATCCCTCGTTGTTGCATCAAGCCGAGGCTCTTGCGGCAGCTTCGACGGAGCTGGGACTTCGATGACGGGCTTGGGAAGGGTCCTTGCGCCGATTAATACAACCCCTGTAAAGAAACAAGAGAAGGTCAGGTCGACTATCATAAAAAGATAACGAACTTTCCGTATAAAAGAGAAAGGGATAAAACATACCGACGCTCGCTAGGGTACGCTTCTTCTCCTCCTCCTGGAAGGTCTTCAGAGAGGCAGCAATGGCCTCTTCAGTGGATACACCTGTTGAAAATGAGGCAAATATTAGCTAAAGATAATAATAAAAAGTGGGATAAAATGACAAATAAGGAGGCTGAGGATTACCTGACTCAGCGAGTCTGCTTAACATTGCTTCGAGCCTCGCCGATCGCTCCGAAGCTGCAATGGCGGCGGCTAGGTTGGTGTCCTCAGGGTCCACCACGAAACCCTCGTTGCTGCCATACTCACATATAGTCTCGGCAGGATGAGCCGCGGACTCTAAGTTAAGAATCGCGTCGAGGGATAAAGTGGACTTCTTCTTCTTTTGCCCGCCAGCCTTGGACCCACTGGGAGCAGCTTTGCGCTTGCCAGTTTTGGCAGTCACTTTCGGGCGGCGAGTCCCGATGTCCGCTCCTGCACCCGACTCCGGCGATGCCGCTTTAACCGTCTTTGTCGGAGCACGGGGCGCCGTTGGGGCATCCACCGTAGTAGGCAGTGGCAGTCCACGCGGAGGGGCCAACACCCGTGGTCGATCAGCTCCGGCCTCTTTCGTCGGAGGGATAACCTGAACCCTGGGCTGCAATGGAGCCTTGCGATTGCCGCCGGGAGGCGCAGCCCTACGATCGACCAATAGACGTTTCTCCATCAAGATGATTGGGCCCATCGCGTGCGCGTACCAGGCCACATACGAATTGAGTATCTTAGGGGTACAGCTGGGCTCACTGATAAAAAAGTAGGAGCCTGTATTGAGCCGGATGAAGTGATGCATCGCATTCCGTACTCCCTCTGGACCGACTGCAGGTGTTCTCAAGAAGGCTTCCAACGGGACTCCTTGGTTATAACTCGATTGCCGGGCAAATCGATGCGGGTTATACCTCATGAAGAGGGCCGTGTCATTCTGCCTAAATACCAAGTAGCCCGGCCGAATGGAATAAAGATGGAGGATTTCCCGAGCCTTCAACACGGAGACACCGCCCTTAAAGTCATCACGCAGCGGCACCACCGACTTAGTGGTCTCGGAACCCATGGTGATGACCTTATCCACAAAAGAGGTCTTCGCCCCGACTAGATGCGAACGCAGAAGCAGTCCCCTAGACTCCCGCGGAGGCGCAAACACGATGGAAGCCCCGACCAATCGCATGATTCTTGGAAGTGTGAATCTCTCAAAGAAGGGAGGAGTTTTGTGGGCACCAAACACTCCTCGAACATGCAGCTCCATCCAAGAAGTGAAGTAGTGCATCGGGAAGTTAGCAAGCTGTACCCCAGGCTCATTAGCGTCCGCCGCTACGCTAAGTCCATTGTAGAGGTGAGCCAACCCGGCGATCCCCACTGATAACTGCAGACCGGCCACCATTCGATGCGCCGGGTAAAAGACAGAAGACCGCATGAGGCGTGGGTGCATGGGAAGCGCAAAGCTGCACAGCCACAGACCTAAGAACCCGATGAAGAAGGTCTCCTCATCCATGCCAAGAACGGCGATCTCTGAGAAAGGGACGCTAGCAGTGCCGGGAAGGTAAAAACTTCGCTGATCAATTTCCGATGAAGGTCGGCGGTCCAGGCCGAAACCAAAAGGATCAGCAAGTTGGGCGAACTTCTCACCTTGCTCTGATAAAAATTCCGGGCGAATAAAACGAGCAATGAAGTCCGCGAAACTAACGCCTCGGTCGCCCAATTCCAAATGAAGCTCCTCGTAAATCTCCAACACCTTCACCAAGCCCGGATGCTGATGCTGGATGGCATTTTCCGGAGTCAAGTCGAGTACCACCTGCTTGGTGGCAAAGACGTACTCATCAGGAGGAAGCAGCTCTTCGTAGTGCTCCCCCCTCGCCGGTAAACCTGAAAGCTCAACGAATTCCTCTAGAGAAATGGAAACTTCCCTATCCGCTGCCAGGAAAGTATGTGTGGGGATATTCCATTGTTCAATGAAGGCCTTTGTCCACCACGTTGGAGGAGTAGGATACTCGAAAAGCGAGACGTAGACGGCGGAGTATAGACCAATCTTCGTCAGGTGAGCTCTTTTCGCCGCTAAAATGTATCGGGCCCATGGCAGGTATCCAGCAAGTGGCCGCGGATTCAATCCAATATTGTAAGCCTGTCCCCAAGGGCGTGCTTCACCCTGACAGATTCGCCTTCCCAAGATATCTATGGCCGGCGGCGGCTGTACCGGAATAGCGCCGATTGCAGGCTGGAGAAGGTCGTCTGAATTCCAATTTTTAACCTCCACGGCATACTCCACCGGGGGTTTGTCCGCATAGGGGATCGTAACTATGGGTTCGGAAGGCGAGGCGGAACTAAAACTGCGGCGGCCTTGGATAATTTGGCTATACCACCTTCCCCATAGGTGGAGATGTTTGCACTCAGGATCACGATCTTTAATCAAGGCAAACACTACCCGGTCCACTGGTGCGTGTGGGAACCCTCCTTCTGCGCGAACGAAGGGAAAAGACAAGTCGTCAGACATCCTTCCTGCATAAAATATATATATATATCATTAGTGGCCAGACACTTAACATTTAATAAAAATAATATATAAAATAAAAAAAATAATAATAATAATAAATAAAAAGCTGGCTCCACACTGTGATGCAGTGGGTAGGGGACCAAAGGGGGACCCACAAAATCAAGATGACGGCGCATCATTTGATGAGACAATCCCACCATTGAATGAGACTATCAGTCAATAAAAAAGACCCCCAAGAGAATATCCTCATTGGGGGGGACCCTTAGAGACAAGGAGAAGATCTCCTCTTTTCAGAGCAAAGCTCTGTCACAGAGTGACATTTGTCAAACTCCTGTTTCAAAAGAATAAAACTTCTAAAAAAAAAAAAAGAGCCTAGCTCTGTAGCAGTAATAAGAAATTTATAACTCCTAAGAATTAAAATTTTGGGACCTTAAAGATCCATGGAAACCTTTACAAAGTTTTCTAATTGATCTGTGAGCAGGGCTCTGTTCATGGGTTAAAACCTAAGAATAGGGTCTCTGCAAAGTTTAAGAGCAAGGCTCTGTTGTAGAAACCCCAAAGGGGTTTCCTTTAGATCAAAGATCTATAAGAGCAAGGCTCTGTTAATTAAGTTTAATTTAAATTAAATTAATTTAATTTTACCTATAATGGTTCTGAAGTTAGAACTTGGAAGTTCTTAAGGAAATCACAAGAGCAAGGCTCTGGAAGTTCTCAAGTAAGAGCAAGGCTCTGAAATTCAATTTCTTGAGAATGGTAAAAAATTACCAAGGACCAAGGGTCCTATTTATAGGCGCCTGCGCCTGTTCAGATGACCCCTAGATCCGACGGTCAGGATGTTGCCACCGCTGCACTCACGCGCGCGCCACGTGAGCGCAACGGTGGGGGGGCATCTGTTTCCCCCAATCAGAGCAAGGCTCTACTGAATTTTGAAAATTCAAAATTTGAAGCAACGCTTCGGTTTCCGTGCGCAGTGCGCAATTTGCCACATGGCAGAAGCCAATTCGGCAGCGTAACGCCCGAGACGGTGCGTCCCATCAGAGCAAGGCTCTTCAGAAAACATAATTAAGACTTAACTGCGCAAATGCATGGCAGCGCGACACGTGTCTGCGCAAGCGCACAGATGCGTGACACGTGTCTGCGCAGTTGCGCAAGCGCAACTGCGCAAGCGCACGGATGCGCGACACGTGTCTGCGCAAGCGCACAGATGCGTGACACGTGTCTGCGCAGTTGCGCAATCGCAACTGCGCAAGCGCACAGATGCGGGACACGTGTCTGCGCAGTTGCGCAATCGCAACTGCGCAAGCGCACGGATGCGCGACACGTGTCACGCGCCGGTGAGTTGCGCAGCAACTGAATGAAAATTTAAGTGAATCTTTTCTGTTCTTCTGTAAAACAGGGACCCTTGGATCAGAGATCCAATGGTGGGAAAATTCCTAAAATTATTCAGGAAAGATCTTGGTAACAAATTTAACAAATTTGTGAGCACTATAAATAAGAGCCCAGACCTCATTCAAAAAAAGAAGGAGAATCATCAAGAGAAGGATAAACTTCTGAAAAGAAAGAATTCTTGAAGATTGATCAAGAACAAAAAAAAAGAAAAGGTAAAAATTTCTGAAGAAAAGAATATTAAAAAGTTAATAATAATAATAAAAGAAATAGTGCCTTGCACTTGATATGAACCCTTGGTTCTGTATGATCAGGAAAAAACAAGAAGAACTTGTTTTCCTTTGATCCAAATTCAGATCAAAAGTGCCATGCACTTGTGTTCTCAAACCTGAAGATTTCTAGGGTTTCTGCAACCCCTTATTTTGGGCCTGGCCCAAATTAAATTGCAATAATAAAAGGGCAAAGCCCTGTTTGGAAAATTCCTGAGTTTCTGCAAACTCATTATTTAAAAGGGCCTGGCCCAAACTAAATTGCAGAACAATAAAAGGGCAAAGCCCTGTTTGTAAAAATTCTCGAGTTCCTGCAACTCACTATTCAAAAGGGCCTGGCCCAAACTAAATTGCAATAATAAAAGGGCAGAGCCCTGTTTGGACCGATTCTTTCAGTCAGGCAGAGCCTAAAATAAATAAAAAATTGGACTTAACCCAATCCTGGCTGTAAGTCCTTAAATTAAATTGATTGAGCGAAATGGCTCTCCCAAACCAATTTACAACTGGTTCGAGGGTACATCTCCGAACCCCTTTGACACCTGTCGTTGTAATTCCTCAATGACGTCAAAGAGGCGACGGGTCCCAACGACCACTTATCTAAAATCGGACCGAAACGTCCCTAAACTAAAATCGGACCGAAACGTCCCTAAACTAAAATCGGACCGAAACGTCCCTAAACTAATGACGGACCACCACGTCCCTAAACTGGCGACGGACCGAAACGTCCCTAAACTAATAATAGACCACCACGTCCCTAAACTGGAACATGGACCACTATGTCCCTAAACTGGCGATGGACCATCACGTCCTTAAACTGGCACAATAGGGCCCACACGCTCTTCCGTCGGATCTAAACGGTCCCGTCTAAGTTGATCTTAACCCCAAATACGGTTAATGTGTCCTTAGATATTTAATTAAACGATAAAACCCAAACTCAACTTTGGTTCGAGGGTACATCTCTGAACTCCTCAGACACCTGTCGTTGTAATCCCTCAACGACGTCAGAGAGGTGACGAGTCCCGACGGCCAGATAATTAAATCAATCACCACGTTAAGTTGATCTTAGTCTAAAATAGGACTGATGTATCCTTAACGAACGTTTAAGTTGATCTTAGCCGCAATGCGACTAATGCATCCTTAAACTAAAAAGCACCAAACCCAAATCTAAGCAAACACGGATTTGGACTAATCCACGTCTTACGGGCGACGACATCACTAAGTCTCCGTATACAATCCACGGGCAACCACAAACAAAACAAACACACACGACACGAAGTGAAATTCTGGAGAAGGAGAAAGTTGTTACCGCGATGCGGTAGCGTAATTAACTGCAGGGGCTTGCGCCTGCAGGGAAGAGTGTCCCCACAATCAAAAACCCCTCACCCTGAGGGGGAATCTGACGAAGTCTGCTATATCGGCCGCATCCGTCTAAACCTTCGATACACGGTGCCATAAATCAACTTGGCATCTTCGAAGAGGTGGACGGATAAAAACCAAATAGCATCTGCCCCGAACCTCAGGCACGTGACGTCCTAACGTCGCAGGCCGCCGTTCGGAGGGGAACAACATAGTTCTCTCTTTGGTGAAGGATCTGTAAAGTGCACATCTCCCCTTGAGTTGAGAATTTAATTCTCAATGGGTTGAGATCCTGCCATGCAGATCCAAAGTATAGAGAGGGAATGGAAGCACGAGAATTTAATTCTCACAGAACTATAGGAATTTAATTCCTTTAAAATAAGATTAGGGTTGACCCTGTGTTATGGGAATTTAATTCCTTCAGAATGAAAAGAATCAGGGTTTAACCCTGGTTAAGAACTTAGTTCTGTTAAAACAACAGGAATTTAATTCCCTTAATCTCATTCCCCAGAATAATTCTTTAACAGAGAGTAGGAGTTTAACTCCTTAAAGCTTTTATTAGGGTTTAACCCTATTCAGTTCTTCACATATATGAGGAATTTAATTCCTACAGAAAATTCAGAGTTCAACTATATTCCAGAATATGAACCTTCAAAGGAAGTAGGAATTTAATTCCTCTGAAATTATTGCCAGGATTCAACCCTATGAGGAATTTAATTCCCGAAAGGGATTAACAGATCTTCTAAAAAAACATACATAGAGGCAGGGTCACGTGTCACCACGTGACCCCCAAAAAGATCTACAGAAAAGCCCCTTTGAGGCAGTGCCTCACGTGACCCACGTGACCCTTGGCAGAGGCTTTAACATACTCCATTTAAACACCCGTCACGTGATGGCACGTGATGCTCCAAAAGATACGATATTCTCAGCAGAACAAATGAAGGGAGGGCGCCCTCACGTACTACCACGTGACCCCTCTTGCCTTAGCGTCTAACGCTAAATTGTAACCCCTGAATCCAGTGTTAAAACACTGTTTGGCCTTAGTGTTCAACACTAATCAAAGAGCTTTATTTGCAATGTTCAACACTGATTACCTTAGTGTTTAACACTAATTTGAGATCTCTGCTGCCAGTGTTTTGATCTGTTTTAGTGTTTAACACTAATTTGAAAGCCTTGTTGCTGGTGTTTAACACCAACTATCTTTTAGTGTTAAACACTAACTTATCAATCTCATTCCCAGTGTTCAACACTGATTGGTCTTTAGTGTTTAACACTAGGCATTGGCCCAATTGGCTAAATGGCCAGAGGCAAAGCCTCTCCTTCAATGGACCAACAAAGGGCCAATATTTTGGACTTAGCCCAAACTGGCCATAAGTCCTCAAATCATCTTGAACTGAGCACATCTGCTCTTTCAACCCACTCATTGGTTCAAGGGTACATCTCTGAACTCCTCTGATATTTGTCGTTGTAATCCTTCAACGTCTTCAGAGAGGTGACGGGTCCCGACAACCACACATCAACATGGACTGTGGGGTCCTTAAACCCATGGACCACCACGTCCTTAAACTGGCGACTAAACTGGCGATGGACCACCACGTCCCTAAACTGGCGATGGACCACTACGTCCCTAAACTGGAAGTGGACCACTATGTCCCTAAACTGGAACAATAGAGCCCAAACGCTCTTTTTTCGGATCTAAACGATCCCGTTAAGTCGATCTTAGTCCCAAACTGGACTAACGTATCCTTAACAACCGTTTAAGTTGATCTTAGCTTCAAATATGGCTAACGTATCCTTAAACCTTCAAACAGACTGGACTATGAATCCCTCCAATCAACTTCGGTTCAAAGGTACATCTCTGAACTCCTCTGACATCTGTCGTTGTAATCCTTCAACGACGTCAGAGAGGTGACGGGTCCCGACGGCCATACATACAATGGACCACTATGTCCCTAAACTGGAATAATAGAGCCCAAATGCTCTTTTGTCGGATCTAAACAATCCCGTTAAGTTGATCTTAGTCTCAAACTGGACTAACGTATCCTTAACAAACATTTGAGTTGATCTTAGCCTCAAATATGGCTAACGTATCCTCAAACCAAAACCCCAAACCCAAATCTAAGAAAACACGGATTTGGACTAATCCACGTCCTACGGGCGACGACATAAATTGGTCTCCGTATACAATCCACGGGAAACCACAAACAAAACAAACACCCACGACATGAAGTGAAATTCTGGAGAAGGAGAAAGTTGTTACCGCGAAGCGGTAGCGTAATTAACTGCAGGGGCTTGCGCCTGCAGGGAAGAGCGTCCCCACAATCAAAACCCCCTCAAGCGAGGCGGAATCTGACGAAGTCTGCTACATCGGCCGCATCCGTTCAAACCTTCGATGTACGGTGCCATAAATCAACTTGGCATCTTCGGAGAGGTGAACGGATAGCACCAATTAGCATCTGCCCCGAATCTCAGTGCCAAGACATCGCAGTCTTGCGCGCCGTCTTTCAGAGGGGAACAGATTCTGGCACGCCCGGTGGGACCTTTTCCTCTTTCCACTCCACACTTCGTGTGTCGTGATTCGCGAACCAATCGCGGTTCGCTAATGGTTGCCCTTGGGTTTCAAGATACTAAGACTCGGCGTCTGGCTTATTGCAGAAAGAAAAGAATCGATGGCTTCTACTTGTGTGAAATGCTCCAACTGCTTGAACTGCAAATGCAACCGACGCTCCGCCTCACCTGGAGGTGTAGCATATGGACCGCAGGCTGCTTCCCTATTCACTATGCCTGTGGAGCAAGTGACCCAAGCTACTACCGGTCTATTCTTTGGGACCATGATCCCGCCAACAAGCTTCACCGCGCCGGTGCTAACAGAGGAAGCTCCCAAGAAGTCGGTCTTTGATCGTCTTACCCCTGCCGTGGCCCCTCTCAACGGGTCGCCCAACACCAGCGCCTCGGTCTTCTCTAGATTAGGCCAAGACTCCTGTGGACCCACAATAAGGCCTACAATCCCAGAGAAGGCTGCTTCTAAGAAAGTGACCGGTCCTGCTCCTGAAGTCGTCAAAGCGGCTTCCCCTGCCACAAAGTCGGTCTTTACAAGATTGACGGCTCCAGCTCCCGCTCCTGCTATCCAAAGGACATCAGTCTTTGACAGGCTAACACCAGCAACGACCCCCCACCTACACAGGGGGCAAGACGAAACTATTCTCACCGCTGAACCAACGCCGTCCGCTCGACACGCTCGACGTCGCCACTGGTGCCGAGTAAGGAAGGCTGGGGGCAACTCCCCCTCTGGGCTAACTCCACCAGCCCCGATGGCAGAAGTTAATGCTGCTGTTCCAACTGGGAACAGCTTTGAGATGCTAAATAAGGTGTGTAGGAATTCTCCTACCGCGATGCTAAAGAGGCCTCCTCCTCCACTAAAAAAGGTTGCGGAAATAAAGCCAGAACAGCCCCGATCCCCACAACGGCTGTCTTCCAGAATCTATAAGGTTTGGCGGCAGGCCCGAGACTCGATGATCGATCCGAACTTCTCCCGCCAACACAAGAAGCTGAAAATCCAACAGGAAGCCAGTCATCAGGCTAAACCACAAAACACTGTCTGGGTGCCTGCCTCAACGGCCCCCTCAACTGCCACTGCTCATAAAAGGAGGAAGCCAGAGAAGATCCCCCAGCCTGCAACGACAGCTAAAGGCACTAAGCCCAGACGCCCTAAGTTTGGGGGCATGATGGTCCATACCGTATACATGGCGTCAGGAAAGGAAGACAGCCTTTCGTCTACGGGTCATAGACCGCTTACACGATCGGTGACCAAAGCTCAGGAGCAATAGCAAAAGCTCCAGGAAATGATGAACGCTATGGCCGCACTTACCGGGCCAAAAGAAAACCCAGAAACGTCCTCAGACGAACGCCAGGAGGAAGAAATCGACGCTGAGTTCCTTCGCCGAATATTGGAGAAGAAGGACAAAGAGGCTGCTGAACAAGCAGCCAACATACAGCGTATGGGCCTTCTCTTCCAAGATATGATAGGAATGATGATCCAACAAGACCCACCCGCTGAGGATCCCCCGATCGTAACGTCAAATCTACCACCGGCCCTCTCAACGGCCAAGGAGGAGACAATCTCTAAGGCTGATTTGGTCGACTATATAGCCCAGCAAATCCGGGTTCATCATGCGACTGAGGCAGCTGGTCAAGTCGTAAAAACGGGCCGGTCGTATCCAAGCTGGTACGACCAAATCAGGTACCAACCGGGTTACACAATTCCCAAGTTCCACGTTTACAAAGGGACCGGCAATCCCCACCAACATGTCGCCCAGTTCAGGGCCCTTTGCGGTAACACCGGCGGTGATGATAAACTGTTGCTTCGCCAGTTCGTGGGCAGCCTATCAGAAACAGCGTTCGAATGGTATTCGGAACTCCCGAACGATTCTATCAAGACGTTCGCTGAAATGGAGTTGCTATTCACTCAGCGATTCGCAAGCGCCAGCGAACGCACTCCAATAACGACATTGATTAACGCCAGGGTAAAACCAGGCGAAACTTGGTCCAGTATGCTATACGCTGGCGGAATTTGTGGTCGAAATGCGAGCAGCGCATTGAGGAAGCGCCCGCGGTGGGCATGTTCGTAGGAACCCTAGACCCTCACGCAACTATCTCCCAGTTCATGATGTTCTTTAAGCCAACCACATTCCAGGCTTTAATCGACAAGTTGGCTCAGATGGACCAAATGGGTCATAGACCGTCTCCCCCGAAGCCAGAACCTCGGAATGACAAGGGTAAGGGAAAGGCCACCTTCGTCGTGAATGCTCAGCAGCAACCCAATGCCCCAAAGCTGACGGATCAACTGGAAGAAAGACGCCGGTATTATAATGAGAAGATGAAGCGTCCCTACTCGTTCCCACGGGACAAGACGAAGCGGCTATTCGAGCTGGCAGTACGCAACAGACTTATAAACCTACCAAATCCAAGGCGACCGCCACAACCCACTGAGGTGAATAACCCTAATTATTGCCCTTACTATCAAACGGTAAGTCATCCGATTGAGGATTGCTTCGTCTTCAAAGGGTGGATTGAAGATCAATACCTCCAGGGGAAGTTTGCACTGTCCGAAAAGTGGAAGGTGAACCCACCACAGCCGCATACTCCTAAGAAAGCAGATACACCGGGGGCAACCTGTTCCTTTATTGAAGAAGCTCCATGGGAGGTCGTGCTGTCAACTAAAACCAAAAGAATGCCGAGGGACCTTCATGCGTGCCCTGCGATCGAATGGAAGGGCCCTCTTGAACCTTAAATTATTGAAGGAATGCTAAGGCCGCGCCCAACTACAAAAAGCGGTGATGATGGCCCAAATACTCACGCCCCACCGTCAAAATCTTCGAAGAAAAAGAAGAAGAAATCCAAGAAGCCCGTGAAGCCTGAAGACAAGCGCACGAACTTGCAGAAGCAAATCGACGCGATGGAAGAGTACAATCAAAAGGCGCGAACTCCTGTCACGCTGCAAGAGTTCCTCAACCACATCTTTCAAGAGGAAGATGATGGAAAAAGCTCGTCGGATGAATCCGAGGGATACGTGGCGAGTTGTAACGTAATCTCCCACTCGTTTGCCGACGATGAAAAAACCCCTGGCACTAAGAAACCGGGGACAAAGCCTGAACCAGAGCGTGTGTGGCCAACAGATGAAATGATCGACACCTTTTTAGACGAGATTCGTCTAAAGAGTAAAGCGGATCAGGAGCGTGAGATGGCCGCATCGGAAGGAGCCAAATGCAGGCGACTGAACGAAAGAGTTGAAGTACCCCCGCCACATCGAAAGGCATCCGAGGCAGACAAAAAGATATTCAAGACGAGGAAAAGGTTTGCCAAAGCCATGTCAATGGGAATGAAGCTACCACCCTCGGAAGAAAACACGCTCAATGGGGCGGAGAGGCACCCTGATTATTGCGCATATCATCGGAAAATTTCACACCCCACGGAGGAGTGCGACGCCTTTAGGATATGGTGGCAAGGATATGTTGCTCATCGGCAACATTTTAAGCGCATGAAACGCAAGACTTGTCGAGAACGAAGAAGTACTGCCGACGGGCACAACAGGACCACTGGCAACTGTTACATGGTTAACGCCGGAGGGTCACGAGTTCTCACCTTTGGGAGCGACTCTGACGAAGAAATGGCTCTGGGCCCTCTTTTTAAAGAATCCGTTTTAGGGAAAGTGGAGGAATCGGAGGCCTGCGAGAACATTCAGCTGCGCAATCGCACGCTCCCAGAAAAGAATCTCGGGTCCGCAAATAGAAAAGATAAGGGAAAGGAAAAGGTCACTGAAGATATCGCTTTAGATGACCAAGTCATGAAAGAGCTGACTACCAAAGACCCTCCCAGGAAGGGTAAGGTGGACTACAATATCCTGGCACACCTAAGGAAGCTACCTTCTCAGCTTAGCATTCTCGATGCCCTCCTATTATCAAAAGAAGCGCGAGAATCACTGATTAAGGCGTTACAACAACCTGAGCAATTCCAAGCCTTCCTCGCCACTGAAAGGATGAAGGATGAACTGGAGGAAGTGCATACGGCCGATATCACTTTCGGTGACGAAGACCTCCTTCTCGGGACGTGCGACCACAACCGTCCCCTATATGTCTCTGGATACTGCCATGATATCAAGATAGACAAGATCTTAGTGGATAATGGATCCTCCGTCAATCTCCTTAACGTTCGGATGTTAAAGGAAATTTGCATGAGTGTGCAACACCTCGCTCGTGACAAAATTACCATCTCCGGTTTCGATTCACAATCGTCACGGACTCTCGGATCCGTGATACTAACATTACGCTTTGGCCTACTCGTCACAGACATCAAATTCCATGTCATTGACGCCAAGACCTGCTACAACACCTTGCTCGGTCGTCCTTGGCTACACGAGTACAACATCATCCCTTCTACAAAACATCAGTGTATGAAGTACTTTAAGGATGGTTTCGAGTATACCGTAACAGATGAGCTGAACCCATTTTCCGTGAACGAAGTCCGCAAATACGAAGAAGCGAAGTACTTTTTGCCAGATTTCGAGGATACAGAAAGGTGTCGCAAGCCGGAGAACAAAGCCGCCGCCACCATCCCTATTTTCGGGAGCGACACCGAAGAAGAAGAAGAAGAGATAGTTTATGCTGGGCCATCTCAACGCAACAACCCGGGGACGTCCGCCCCCATGTTGGTCTTCGGAAGTGACTCGGAAGATGAGGTTAATGCCGTGTTCTCCAATCGGTTGTCAATACAAGCACCCCCTAGCGATGATCAGAGTTTGCAAATCACCATGGTGCCGCGAGAACACTACAAGGATCTCGACACACTTCAAGCTTACAATGTGCAGGACCTGCAAACGTTTTACGTCCCTCCCAAGCAAAAGGGTGAGAAGGTGATCCTATTCTACCGATCCTCAGATTCGAAAGTAAAGAAAGAGATTTGGCATGGGGCGGATGCTACACTCGACAGGCTCCAACCCATCCGTCTGCCCAGATACTATACAAATGGATTAAAGAGGCTATTGAAGCGCCAAGGAGTACCCTTAAAACAGACTGTTCGACAAGCTCGGTTCTACAACAGGATTTGGGATGTCCCTGGGACTCAACGCAAATTGCCCAACGGGAAAATGGAAACACTTGGGCTTGGATACGTGAGAGCCGGAAAACGGGAACGGGCCCACAGTAGCTACGCTATATATACCTTTGATGAAGAAGAGGACGCCCTGACAAGAAATGCCAACCCCTCATCAAAACTAGATCCCGCGATTGAAGTGCCGAGTCCGTCGTTTGAAGAACGAATGGACAAGCTTATCAGGAAAGTGGGTCAAAAAGCTCGGGAAGACCACAACCGCGAGATGGCCATCTACGAGAAGGCCAGGACGCAACGTCTGTTTCAACATGCTGCAAAAGACAAAGATGCTCATCCTTGTCAACCCGTTGTACGAAAGGCCCGACGCAGAGGCAAAAATAAATCAAGAAGCGGAAAGAGGAGCCGACAACAACGACACAGGATTAGAGAGTTACGTGATCGGGTATTGCGCGGCTCGGATTTGTCCCTCATGAAGAAGATGAGTCGAGCGTACTCCTTCCCCTGAGACAAGACGGAGAGGTTACTCAAGCTCGCTATAAAACATCAACTGATCGCGCTTCCAGAGTCTAGACACCCTGATCAAGCTAACAAGGCTTCTCATCTGAGCTATTGCTCTTATCACCGAGCCATAGGACATCCTACCGAAGATTGCTTCACCTTCAAGAACTGGGTCGAGGACCAGTACCAACAGGACAAATTCGCTTTATCCGACGGCTGGAGGGTAACGCCGCCACAAAAGCATGAACCCAAAGCCGCAAAAGCAGAACCAGATCCACCTCAGCCCTGGAAGAGGATTCGCACCTGTTACACGGTTACGATATTAAAAGAAGAGCCCGAGAACATGGATGACCTTTCCTGGTGCTTTGAGAACAGCGATGATGAGGTGATCTCAGAATTTCCGCCAGCTCTGAAAGAACTGGAAGACGACATATATACTACTGCAGATAACCTCAAGAAGATTGAGTTGGGATCGGCAGATGACCCGTGACCGACATTTATCAGCGAGCTGCTATCTGAAGAAAGGGTGGCTGCGTTAAAGAACGTGCTTCTACGGCATAAAGACTGCTTCGCGTGGAGCTATGCCGAAATGCCAGGATTGGATCCGGAGATTGCTGTGCATAAATTAGCAATATCCCCAGATATCAAGCCAGTCAAGCAGGCGCCAAGAAGGATGCGACTCGAGCTTGAAATGAGCATCAACACCGAAGTCAAGAAGCTGATCGATTCTGGATTTATCCAAGAAGTCCAGTATCCCGACTGGATCGCCAATATCGTCCCGGTAATGAAGAAAAATAGGACAGTACGCATATGCGTGGATTTCAGGGATCTCAATAAAGCCTGTCCAAAGGACGATTTCCTAGTACCAGTAACCGAGCTAATGATAGATAACATGTCCACTCACGAGGTTTTCTCCTTTATGGACGGTTCATCGGGATACAATCAAATAAAGATGCATCCCGAAGACCAGAAGCACACCGCTTTCCGGACCCCTTTGGGTATATTCCGCTACAGGGTTATGCCCTTTGGTCTAAAGAACGCCGGCGCTACCTATCAAAGGGCCATGTTCCCGCCAAAATTTCTACGCAAAGGAGCCCAAGGTATCAAATGGCAGCGATACGCTTAAGGAAATGTGAACCAGTATCTTCCGGGCTGTTTTTTGAAAAACTCCCGAATGAGAAACAGATAAATTCTGATGTTATCGAAAGCGGCTCGAAAATCCCTTCGATTTGATATATTATGGGCCTCGTAATTCATTCGGGATCAAAAGTTATGAGGTATTACGTGTCCGCACGTAATGGACCTTTAAAAACCCGCTGGAGGAGTTAAAAGATATAATAAAAACTCGGAAAAGACCCCAATGGGGCATCACGTGCTTACACGTGACTATGGGTCACATGCAGACACGTGATGGGCTTTTAAAGCCTCTAAAATAATGAATAGAATTTAATTCGAAAAGTCAGAAATTACCTCAACGAGGTATCACGTGTTTACACGTGACCAATGGTCACGTGTTGACACGTGATGGTTAAAACTGAAACATAAATAAGCGGCTGAGAAAGGAACCCAATTGGGGGTCACGTGCTCACACGTGACCAAAGGTCACGTGCCAGCACGTGACTGGATTTAAAATCCTTATAATTTAATAGAATTAAATTCTAAAAGTTCTGAATCTTTCCAAATGAAAAAGAATTATAGGAACCGTTGGATTAAAGATCCAAGGGTGATTAAAAATCACCAATTTATGGAAGAATCCCAAATAAGGAAAGATTCCTCCTAAATCTAACCGAGATAACAAATAGAATATCTTTTGGATTTAAAATCCACGGTGAATAAAATTCACTGAATGATCTAAAGGCCCAGAATTAAGGATAAATATAAATCAAATCTCTCAACAATCAAATCAAATCTCTTAATGAGAGATTTGCTAAACAAATTGATTCTCTTCCTTCTCCTATAAATAGGAGCCAAGAAGAGAAGAGAGGAGAACTACCTTGGAAAGGGAAGAAACAGAGAGAGGAGAATTTAATTCTCTGCAAAAGAAAAACCCTAGGTGAGAAAAGGGAAAAGATTAACTTCAAAAAGAGAATTTAATTCTCAAAATTCAAGAGTTTAACTCTTATAAAAAAATAAAGAAGAACTTAGTTCTTCTTCTGGTTGAAGATCTGTACAGAGCACATCTCCCCATAGGATGAGAATTTAATTCTCATCGGGTTGAGATCCTGCCATGCAGATCCTAAACTTAGAAGGGGAATTGAGTTTTGAGAATTTAATTCTCCTAAAACAAAACTAGGGTTTAACCCTAATAAAGAATTTAATTCTTTTACATATCTGGGAATTTAATTCCTTTAAAAAGAAATCAGGGTTTTATCCTAAATAAGAATTTAATTCTTTCACGATAGGAATTTAATTCCTCCAAAATCATAATTAGGGTTTAACCCTACAAAGAATTCAATTCTTAAAAGATCTCTGTTCATGAAAAGAACTAGGGTCACGTGCCCCCACGTGACCCTTGAAAAGATCCCCCAAAAATGAGAAGAGGAAAGCTTTGAGGCAATGCCTCACGTGCTCCCACGTGACCCTCATTATATATGGAACAAAAGCAAAGGCAGAAACAATTCTGGGCGCTCTCACGTGTTACCACGTGACCCCTAATAAATGTTCTAATAAATCAGAGCATGAGTGTATGTCACGTGCCCACACGTGATGGCTATGAAAATTAAAAGTGTTGAACACTTGTTTGCAGAACAAAATAAAGGAGATCTGGCCCCACTTTTTGATGTCATCACGTGCTCCTCGTGACTTCCAAAACGCAGAAAGAAAAAGCGAAGGAAATGAAAGCTTTGGGCGCTCTCACGTGTTATCACGTGACCCCTCAGCAAATGTTTTAACAATTGACGCGCAGATCCCCATCACATGCCAACACGTGATGCTCTAAAATAAAAATAAAAGTGTTTAACACTTATTAGCAGATTTGAGGATAAAACAAAAGAGATCTGGCTCCACATTTAGGGCGCCCTCACGTGTCACCACGTGACCCCTAATGAGCATTCTAACAGACCAGAGCGGGGGCCTCCATCACGTGCTCACACGTGATGGCCGTCAGAATTAAAAGAGTTAAACACTGATCTGCAGAATAAAATAAAGGGAATCAGGGTACTCTCACGTGTCCATACGTGACCCCTCTCTTCTTAGTGTTTAACACTAATTTGAAGACTTTGTCCTCAGTGTTTAACACTGGTTTTCTTAGTGTTTAACACTAGTTTGGAAAACTCTATTTGCAGTGTTTAACACTGATTTGCTTTGTGTTTAACACTAATTTGAAAACTCTGTTCCTAGTGTTTAACACTGATTATCTTTTAGTGTTTAACACTAACTTGTTAATCTTATTCCCAGTGTTCAACACTGTTGACCTTTAGTGTTTAACACTAGCTTTAGCCCAATTGGCTAAGTTTCTAGAGGCAAAGCCTCTCCTTCAATGGACCAGCAGAGAGCCAATATTTCAAACACAATTGGACTTAGCCCAAATTGGCCATAAGTCCTCAAATCATCTTGAACTGAGCACATCTGCTCTTTCAACCAACTCATTGGTTCAAGGGTACATCTCGGAACTCCTCTGATATTTGTCGTTGTAATCCTTCAACGTCTTCAGAGAGGTAACGGGTCCCGACAACCACACATCAACACGGACTGTGGGGTCCTTAAACTCATGGACTTATGCGTCCTTAAAACACGGACTGTGGGGTCCTTAAACTCATGGACTTATGCGTCCTTAAACCAAGATACGGACGGTGGGGTCCTTAAACCTATGGACTTATGCGTCCTTAAACTACCGATGGACCACCATGTCCCTAAACTGGAAGTGGACCACCATGTCCCTAAACTGGCAATGGACCACCACGTCCCTAAACTGGAACATGGACCACCATGTCCCTGAACTGGTAATGGACCACCATGTCCCTAAACTGGCATTGGACCCCTATGTCCCTAAACTGGAACAATAGAGCCAATTGCTCTTTTGTCGGATCTAAACGATCCCGTTAAGTCGATCTTAGTCCTAAACTGGACTAACGTATCCTTAACAACCGTTTAAATTGATCTTAGCCTCAAAAATGGCTAACGTATCCTTAAACTTTCAAACAGACTCTAGTCCCAAATCGGACTATAAACCCCTAATCAACTCTGGCTCAAGGGTACATCTCTGAACTCCTCTGACATCTATCGTTGTAATCCTTCAACGTCGTCAGAGAGGTGATGGGTCCCGACGACCATACATTTAATGGACCACTAGGTCCCTAAACTGGAACATTAAAGCCAATTGCTCTTTTGTCGGATCTAAACGATCCCGTTAAGTTGATCTTAGTCTCAAACTGGACTAACGTATCCTTAACAAACGTTTGAGTTGATCTTAGCCTCCAATATGGCTAACGTATCCTCAAACCAAAACTCCAAACCCAAATCTAAGAAAACATGGATTTGGACTAATCCACGTCCTACGGGCGACGACATAAATCAGTCTCCGTATACAATCCACGGGCAACCACAAACAAAACAAACACCCACGACACGAAGTGACCAGCTGGAGAAGGAGAAAGTTGTTACCGCGATGCGGTAGCGTAATTAACTGCAGGGGCTTGCGCCTGCAGGGAAGAGCGTCCCCACAATCAAAAACCCCTCAAGCGAGGGGGAATCTGACGAAGTCTGCTACATCGGCCGCATCCTTCTAAACCTCCGATACACGGTGCCATAAATCAACTTGGCATCTTCGGAGAGGTGGACGGATGAAACCAATTAGCATCTGCCCCGAACCTCAGGCAAGACTGTCCATGTCTCGGCCGCCGTTCGGAGGGGAACAGGCCATGACAAAGATCTTCGACGACCTCATACATGACATCGTCGAGTGCTATATCGATGACCTTGTAGTAAAGAGCATGTCATATGAAGAGCATTTAAAGCATATGGAGACTGTATTTCAATGCCTTCGGCAATATAATTTGAAGATGAATCCCCTCAAATGCGCGTTTGCAGTCTCCTCGGGTAAATTCCTGGGATTCATCATCCGACACCGAGGTATCGAAATAGATCCATCTAAGATCAAGGCGATCATGGAAATGCCTCCGCCAAGAACCCTCAAACAGTTGCGGTCTCTCCAAGGGAAGCTCGCATACATCCGGCGGTTTATCGCCAATCTTTCAGGCAAATGCCGTCCTTACAGCCACCTGATGAAGAAGGGAACTCCATTCGTTTGGGATCACAAATGCCAAGGTGCACTAGACGAGATCAAGCAGTACCTACAGAACCCTCCGGTGTTGGCTGCGCCGGTCAAGGGAAAACCCCTCATTCTTTATACAACCGCCCTCGAAGGTTCCTTAGGCGCATTGTGGGCACAAGAGAACGATCAAGGAAAAGAGAGAGCACTCTACTACTTAAGTCGAGTTCTGCTGGGGGCAGAAAACAACTACTCTCCCATTGAAAAACACTGCTTGGCGTTAATCTTCGCGATAACAAAACTCAGGCACTATGCGTTGGCGCACGAAGTCCGTCTCATCTCGAAGGTGGACCCTCTTAAATATCTGATGTCAAAGGCTATATTGATGGGTCGACTCGCTAAATGGGCTCTACTCCTGATGGAGTTCTCGATAACATATCGACTTCTCAAGGCAGTGAAAGGCCAGGCCATTGCTGACTTCCTTGCTGAGCATCCAGTACCTGCCGGCTCTCCTCTGAACTGCGATTTGCCGGATGAACATGCATTCGATGCGATCGGCGGCGGTGATACCCGATGGGAACTCTATTTTGACAGGGCATCTTCCATGAAGAAGCGCAAACAATGTACCCCCATAATCAAATCGGGAGTAGGCCTCATCTTCGTAACCCCACAAGGAGGGATAATGCGCTTTGCTTTCTCCTTAACGGAATCGAGGACGAACAATGAAGCCGAATACGAAGCTCTGATAGTGGGCCTCGAGATCGCCATTGACATGGGAATTGAAGACCTCTCTATATACGGGGATTCTCAACTGGTCGTTAGTCAAGTAAACGGCGACTACCAAACGTGCAAACCGAAGTTGGTGAGGTACGGCGAAAAGGTGCAACAATTGTTAACCCAAATTCCCTCTTATTCTTTGGAGAACATACCGCGCGCAGAAAACAGCAAAGCAGACGCGCTGGCCAAACTTGCTAAAGAACTAGCTGATGAGAACCTCGATGACGTCAAAATCATGGTGCAAAGCCGTCGAGTGCTCGCCCCGGCAGAAATATCTCCGGAATCATGCGAAGAAAAGGTAGCGGCTGAGCAGACAATCCTACAAATAAAAGACCGTAAGAAGGCTGAGGACTGGAGGGAAGTCTTCATAGACTACTTTAAGTCCCACCGAATGCCCAAAGGAGCGTCCTCAAGACATCAGCTCATAAAACGAGCTCTATCTTTCGCTTTCGTCAATGATACTCTGTATAAGAGGTCGTTTGATTCTCTGTGGCTGAGATGCTTAGGACCTGACGAAGCAGAAAGAGTCGTTCAGGAAGTTCACGACGGACTCTGCGGTTCTCACTAAGCAGGCCCGAAGATGAAATTGAAGATCAAACGAATGGGCTATTATTGGCCCACGATGGTCCAGGACTGCCTCGAGTATGCGAAGCAATGCCACTCGTGCCAGATTCATGGAGACTTTATCCACCAACATCCAAATCCACTACACCCAACGGTGGCTAGCTGGCCATTCGAAATGTGGGGGACTGACATAGTCGGCCCCATCGAGCCAGTATCGTCCCGGGGACATCGTTTCATCCTGGCGACAACTAACTACTTCTCCAAATGGGCAGAAGCAGTACCGCTGAGGGAAGCGAAGACGGAGAATATCCTCCACTTCTTCAAGACGCACGTCATCTATCGGTTTGGAACTCCACGGCGGATTATCTCCGATAACGGGCCAGCCTACAGAAGCCATAAGATTAGCCGCTTCGTGCAGCAGCACAATATAGACTGGAGATATTCTTCAGTTTACAATCCGCGAGCTAACGGTCTGGCCGAGGCCTTCAATAAGACCTTGACAAAGATCATAAAAAAGACGGTGTCCCGAAATAAGAAGGACTGGCATGAGAGACTGCAAGAGGCTCTTTGGGCATATCGAACTACGTGCAAGACGGCCACGAACACGACGCCATACGCACTGGTATTCGGTACGGAAGTGGTACTCCCCCTCGAGATAGAGCTGCCTTCTCTACGAGTGGTAGTCCACCACGGATTGACAAACGAAGAAAATGCTCACCTTCGGCTTGAGGAGCTTGATGCCCTCGATGAAATCCGGCTCATAGCGCAACAAAATCTGGAGGCCTATAAAGCAAACATGACGCGCTCGTATGAAAGATTGACCAGGCCGAGAACATTCCGCCAAGGCGAACTCGTGCTAGTGGTCAAAAGACCGATGATCCCCAATCGCGCCAAGCGGGGAAAATTCGAACCAAACTATGAAGGCCCGTACATCATAGATAAGGTCTACCAGGGTGGGGCCTATCTACTCATGGACATGCATGGTGAAAGGCCTTTCAGGCCAATAAACGGCCGCTTCCTAAAGAAATACTACGCTTAAGGAGCCACAGCCTAGGTCAATGATAGATGACGACGACTATGTCCGCTCGCTATCTTCCTAAAGCTCAAAGCTCTATAAGTAGTAGCCGGCTCTCTCCACGACGGACCGAAATGTCCTTAAACTAACGACAGACCGAAATGTCCTTAAACTAATAGCGGACCGAAACGTCCTTAAACTAATACCGCAGCATCCTTAGGCTGACGAGATAAAAAAAATAAAAAAAATATATATAATAAATAAAAACGGTATGTCCATAAGCAAAATGGGCACGGATGAAAACCCGAAAGGGCTCCGTGAGTAAAAACAGCAGGGCTACCGGCGAGTGTTCGTGAAAACCCGAAAGGGCGCGACCTTGTAAAAAAAAAGAGAGAGAAAAAGAATAAAAAAAAAAGGTATGTCCACAAGCAAAAAGGGCACGGATGAAAACCCGAAAGGGCTCCGTGAGTAAAAACAGCAGGGCTACCGGCGAGTGTTTGTGAAAACCCGAAAGGGCGCAACCTCGTTAAAGGACACTTGCGGGATCCCCACGACCTAGCAAGGAGAAACCACCCGCGTGAGATTCTTACGACTCACAAGAGAGCAACACACTTAGGAGTCCCCACGATTCCTAAGGAGAAAATACACTTGCGAGATCCTCACGACTCGTAAGGAGAACTCTCTTATGGGACCCTCACGGCTCATAAGATTTGAAAGTCTTAAGTCACGGAGACCTAAACCTGTGCTTAAGCAAAATCCCCCATACCCTTCGACATTGCCCTACAAGCGGCTCAATACTGACCCTTGTATACAATCCACGGGCGCAAATAAACATTTCCCCAGCAAAGTCACACCCGTGACTAGGGATATGTTCATATAATGAGCAACCCTTGTAGGCCATAAGGAGAAAACCCTCTTGTAGGATCCTTACGACTTACAGAGGAACATACACTTAGGGATCCTCACGATTCCTAGGGAGAAAATACACCTACGAGATCCTCACGACTTGTAGGGAGAAATACCTTGGTGGGACCCTTACGGCTCATGAAGTCAAAAGCCTTGGTCGACAGGACCCTTAACCATGTTTGCTAAGCCACCTTTGTTCAACATCGACAGAGGCAAATGATGATTCGCTCCTGGCAACATCCCAGTTGTAGCGGTGCTGATGCTGAAATCGGTGTCTAAAATCCAAGATTGCGGCGAAAAAGCTAGCAAGCCACGCATGCATACGAAATAGCCGAAATGATAGGGCAACTTGCAATAAAAAGCAGCAAGTAAAAATGTATGCATGAAAAATAGCCGAAATGATGGGGCAACTCGCAATAAAAAGCAACGAGTAGAAAATAAATAAATAGCCAAAATGATTGGGCACCGCGAAAAATAGCCGAAATGATGGGGCAATCGCGACCTTCGCGATATAAAAGCTGAAACGATAGAGCATCGCGGAAAAAGAAATAAAATAAAAATAAAATTTATGCCCTACAGGTGATGTTCCATCACACCCTGTACACAATCCAAGGGCGTAAACAAAAGGGAACATACCTCCCCCCCAGGTTTCACCAAAGAAAGAAGCTAAATCTCGACGGGTCACAAGCGACCTAGAGATCATCCCAACACTCGTCCCGTAACGACGGACACAACTTCAAGCTAAGCGGAACAGCGGCAACTCCCAGTTCCATGGCTCGGTGGTTTACATATCGCCAACAGTCAGACCTCCATCCCGTGAAATGCGGATACAATCAGCAAAATTCCTGGTTACGTGGAACGCGGATAACGTCACTCTTTGACCCCGTGGAAAACGTCCAGAGCGGAGCCTAGTCCTCGCCGAGCACGGCAGTGAACCCGTGTGAAGCATCTAGTGCAAAATTTTTGGTTACGTGGAACGCGGATAACGTCACTCTTTGACCCCGTGGAAAACGTCCAGAGCGAATCCTGGTCCTCGCAAAGCACGGTAGTGAACCCGTGTAAAGCATCCAGAGCGGAGCCTAGTCCTCGCCGAGCACGAAAGTGAACCCGTGTGAAGCATCTAGTGCAAAATTCCTGGTTACGTGGAACGCGGATAACGTCACTCTTTGACCCTGTGGAAAACGTCCAGAGCAGAGCCTAGTCCTCGCCGAGCACGGCAGTGAACCCGTGTGAAGCATCTAGTGCAAAATTCCTGGTTACGTGGAACGCGGATAACATCACTCTTTGACCCCGTGGAAAACGTCCAGAGCGGATCCTGGTCCTCGCAAAGCACGGTAGTGAACCCGTGTGAAGCATCCAGAGCGGAGCCTAGTCCTCGCCGAGCACGGCAGTGAACCCGTGTGAAACATCTAGTGCAAAATTCCTGGTTACGTGAAACGCGGATAACGTCACTCTTTGACCCCGTGGAAAACGTCCAGAGCGGATCCTGGTACTCGCAAAGCACGGCAGTGAACCCGTGTGAAGCATCCAGAGCGGAGCCTAGTCCTCGCCGAGCACGGCAGTGAACCCGTGTGAAGCATCTAGTGCAAAATTCCTGGTTACGTGGAACGCGGATAACGTCACTCTTTGACCCCGTGGAAAACGTCCAGAGCGGATCCTGGTCCTCGCAGAGCACGGCAGTGAACCCATGTGAAGCATCCAGAGCGGAGCCTAGTCCTCGCCGAGCACGGCAGTGAACCCGTGTGAAGCATCTAGTGCAAAATTCCTGGTTACGTGGAACACGGATAACGTCACTCTTTGACCCCGCGGAAAACGCCCAGAGCGGAGCCTGGTCCTCGCCAAGCACGGCAGTGAACCCGTGTGAAGCATCCAAAGCAAATACCGGACTGTGGAGTCCTTAAAATCCACGGACTATGATGTCCTTAACATCGACCGTGATGTCTTAAAACTAACGATCAACCACCCCGATTCCCTACAGATTCTGCCTTGGTTTAAGGGTACATCTCTTCACTCCTTTGATACCTGGCGTTGTAATTCCTCAACGTCTTCAAAGAGGTGACGGGTCCCTGCAACCAAACATCGGACTGTGGAGTCCCTAAATCCACGCTCGAGCTCTTTCTCGGTGGCTTTATGAGCCTCGACCCTCTCAGGAGTGAACGTGGCAGCTTTATCGAGAGCCACCACCTCTTTTATGGACCCCTGAAGCACCCGCCAGAGTTCGTACGCTTTGTTGGCCTTAGCGGTGAGATTAGCTCGAAGCTCACTCAGCGCCTTAGAAGCCAACTCCCTCTCCGAGAATTTACGACCGACCTCTTTCCTCGCACAACAATGTGTTCGCCACGTGTCACCTTGTCAGGCCAATTAAGCCCACTGTAAGTCCACGTTGCGACCCCCGGTTCTTACGGGGAGGCGGAAACGGTATAAAAATCAAATTTTTGGCGCATGGGGCAACATGGACTAAACAAGGTCGGGATCGTGTCTAAACTAAACTAGCAAACATGCAAAGGAGAGTTAACTACTCGGCAAAGTGGTTATACCTAACTTGAACTCCTTCTTCTTGAAACCTAGTAGAGGTTGATGGTTCTTTCCTCGTAGCCTTCTTCCGTCAAAGATGGATCCACCTGAGGGTTCAACCTTCGGGCTCTTTCTCGAACTTAGAGTGAACTAGGATCTCCGGCTTGCTAAACCTTGAACCCTAGAGAGAGTAGAGAGTATCTAAGGGGTCTTTCTCTTTCAAGGAGAGGGATTCTCAACACATGAGAAGGATTCTCCTTGAGCTTGAGGAAGAAGAAGATGAAGTGAGGAGAGAGAATGAATATGATAGAATGAGCTCATTTTCCTTTTGCAACCATAACAAAAGGAAAAAGATATATCTAATTAATAATAATAATTCAAAATGAAATAGTTGATGGTTGTATTTGGAATGACCACTATCATCACTTCATTAAATGAATGTAAGCTAGAATCAAGGAGTATCCTTGCAAAGTAATGATGATGGTCAAACATTCAACCATGGTCAACAAGTCAACCATGGTCAACAAGTCAACAAAATCAACCATGACACAATTTCATTTAATTACTATTATTAATTTATATTTCATAAATCCATTAGGGTTTGGAAAAAGACGACTGTCAACTGTGCATACGCACCCGTTCCGAAAACCCTAATGAAAAACCTCTTCCTCCGCCTCAAACAACTGTGCATACACACCTGCATTCTCGTTCCGAGGAACAAGAATACTGAGAGATAAAAGCAACCCCAAAATATATACCAGTATCTGGCTCAAACCAGAGCCTGCTAGTATAAACCGTCCGGACTCCAAACGTGCACAAGTGCGCGGATGAGAACGAACCCTGCCGCAAAACCATGCGACCTCTACTCAGTTTTGCCCAGAGGCGAATAGCCCTCTGTGTGGGACTCTAAAGACTCGACACTACGCTAGCAGTGGGTTTAACCACAGACCACAAGCGGCACTAGCTGTGCGTAACGGTCCCCAGGTAGATGCCGATAAGAAGACTGACGAGGTAAAACCCATCTGAACTCCTACTGAGTCTGAATGTGACATTCTCCGTACAGTCCGGTCTGTTCGTCTAATACATCGCATGGCGGGCCTAGGGGGCGGTAAACGTCAGTCCCCTAATAGCGGTACAAGTCGTGTCGGAGTGAAGCCCAAAACACCCTGAGATAACACTGGAAGCCTACCAGTATATCTCGCTTGCCCTGGCCAGGGACTACTCGTGTAATGGCTTTCCTAGACACAGCGCGATGTCAACCCCCAATACCGGGAGAGACGAATCCTGTCTAACCGTCACTGCCTCCAAGTGCTTCGGGACTGCACCCAACCATTACCTGTTTGCACGACTCCTTTGAGCCGTGGTAGGGTAGTGATCAAAATGCAGTGGGAACACACTTGAGGCGAAGTGCCAGTGTCAAGTCAGCGGACTAAGCTGTACTCATGTCACCTGGGAACTGATAACTGACGATAGGTATAATACCAACCTTTCAGTTCCCGACGAGTCCTGTCCAGTGTACTCGTAACCTAACGAGCACCCGCATACTATCTCAAGTACGACGTACTGACGGCTGTGGGGCAGACCGTCTCCCACACTGGGATGAGAAGCGCATGCGCTAGTCTACTCCGGAGTATCGATGCCCTGTCTCGATAGTCCTGCGACTAGGGACCTACATAAGGATGTGCTTATAGATTACCCAGCCCCCACTAGTGTGACTGCCATCACAACGCTGGTAATCAAGCAAAGATCCTAAGGGCTCCACTAATGTGTATAGGTGATATCGCAAAATAAACACATGTACACATTGAAGTAGAAACAAACCAAGTAGCATACTACCATTTTGAGCAAGATTGTACAGTAAAACCTCCGTATAGGAATACTCTATATAGGAATAACCTCCCTATAGTGATAAAAAGTCCCGGTCCCGACTCGGGACCAGTTATAAATAAGAATAACCTCCACAGTGTGATATTCCATACTTTTTCCAAGTCCCGCCTGTACTAATTTACCTCTATATAGTAATAAATTGGCATTAAATTTTAAATAATTTTTTATATATATAAAAAATACATAAAATTACTTGGCTATTACAATTGAACTTAAGATGACATAAATTACTTAACTACACAATTGAACTTAAGATGACATAAAGTACTTTGACTTGTTAATAAGTTTGAAGGTCTATATGAATTTTGAAGGTCTAAGAATTTTGACTTGTTAATAAGTTTGAAGGTCTATATGAATTTTGAAGGTCTAAGAATTTTGACTACTATTTTTTCAAAAAAAAATCTAATTTTTATATACAGTAAAACCTCCGTATAGGAATACTCTATATAGGAATAACCTCCCTATAGTGATAAAAAGTCCCGGTCCCGACTCGGGACCAGTTATAAATAAGAATAACCTCCACAGTGTGATATTCCATACTTTTTCCAAGTCCCGCCTGTACTAATTTACCTCTATATAGTAATAAATTGGCATTAAATTTTAAATAATTTTTTATATATATAAAAAATACATAAAATTACTTGGCTATTACAATTGAACTTAAGATGACATAAATTACTTAACTACACAATTGAACTTAAGATGACATAAAGTACTTTGACTTGTTAATAAGTTTGAAGGTCTATATGAATTTTGAAGGTCTAAGAATTTTGACTTGTTAATAAGTTTGAAGGTCTATATGAATTTTGAAGGTCTAAGAATTTTGACTACTATTTTTTCAAAAAAAAATCTAATTTTTATATATAAAACTCTACTTAAGAATAACCCCCCTATAGTAATATTTTTCCCCGGTCCCAAGGATATTACTGTATAGAGGTTTTACTGTATAAAACTCTACTTAAGAATAACCCCCCTATAGTAATATTTTTCCCCGGTCCCAAGGATATTACTGTATAGAGGTTTTACTGTATATACAAGGTGAATATCCCAAGCTTCCATTAAGTAATATACAAACCAGTATGATACAGTAATGGCCTCTAGGGCATATACACTAACAATCTCCCACTTGCACTAAGGCCATGAACTGGCGTATCGAAGACCTATCATCTCGATCAGCCGCTCGAACTGAGTCTGGGGCAGGGCCTTGGTGAATGGATCTGCAGTGTTTTCTTCTGAAGCAACCCTCCGAACCTCGATCTCCTTGCGATCCACGATCTCCCTGATCAGGTGATACCGCCTCAAGATGTGCCTGGATCTCTGATGGGACCTGGGTTCCTTCGCTAAAGCTATAGCCCCGTTGTTGTCGCAATACAGAGGTATTGGGTCAACAATGGACGGAACCACCTGAAGTTCTTTCAAGAACTTCCTCATCCAGACAGCTTCTTTTGCGGCATCAGATGCAGCGATGTATTCCGCTTCCATCGTCGAGTCTGCAACGGTTTCCTGTTTGGAACTTTTCCAACACACCGCCCCTCCATTGAGGGTAAAGACAAAACCCGACATGGATTTGGAATCATCCTTGTCACTCTGGAAGCTGGAGTCAGCAAAGGCCTCGATCTGGAGGTCTTTTCCGCCATACACCAAGAACATCTCCTTAGTCCTTCTCAGGTACTTGAGAATGTTCTTTACCGCTATCGAGTGTTTCTCCCCAGGGTTTGACTGATACCTGCTTACCACACTCAGTGCATAAGCTACATCCGGTCTGGTACACAACATCGCATACATTATAGAGCCTACCGCAGAAGCGTAGGGTATAATAGACATGCGATCCCTCTCCAAATCAGTCTTGGGGGACATCTCTTTAGAGAGGGTGATCCCGTGACAAGCCGGTAGATTACCGCGCTTGGAATCTTCCATACTGAACCTTTTCAGTACGGTGTCGATGTACCTGGACTGTGAAAGTCCTAATATCCTCTTGGATCTATCACGATGGATCCGGATCCCCATGATGTATGACGCATCACCCAGGTCTTTCATGGAGAACCTGTGTGAAAAGAACCCCTTGACAGATTGTAGCATAGGAATGTCATTTCCTATTAAGAGAATGTCATCCACGTATAAAACGAGGAATACTACAGTTCTCGCTACAAATCTACTATAGATGCATGGTTCATCTGGATTTTTGATAAAGCCAAAATCTTTGACCGTCTCATCAAAGCAGATGTTCCAACTCCGCGATGCCTGCTTTAGTCCATAGATGGACTTAAGCAACTTGCACACCTTTCCGCTGCTCCCACTCTGAATGAAACCCTCTGGCTGGTCCATATAGATACACTCCTCTAAATTTCCATTTAGAAAAGCGGTTTTTACGTCCATCTGCCAAATCTCATAATCGTGGAAGGCAGCAATGGCAAGAAGGATCCGAATGGATTTCAGCATAGCCACTGGAGAAAAGGTTTCGTCATAGTCCAAGCCAGGTCTTTGACGGAAACCCTTTGCTACAAGTCTAGCTTTATAGGTCTCAACCTGTCCATCTACACCAATCTTCCTTTTGAAGATCCACTTGCATCCTACGGGTTTTACCCCGTCTGGAGCAATGTCCAACGTCCATACTTTGTTGGTGTACATGGACTCCATTTCGGTCCGCATTGCATCCAGCCATTTTACCGAGTCAACGCTCTGAACGGCCTGCTGGAAGCTAGTAGGCTCATCATAATCTATGATGCAATCCTTTCTATCCCCGTCTATGAGAAAACCGTAGTATCTCTCGGGCGGATGAGACTGCCTACTACTCCTGCGGAACGGCGTAGGAATGTCCTGTTCTTTTGAACTTACTGGCTCTTCCAAGCTTTCAGTAATAGCTTGTGGTTCTGGAATTTCTTCCAGTTCTATTGCGTTCCCACTTATCTGGGTTTCCAAAAACTCAGTTTCCAAGAAACGGGCATGTTGAGAAACAAAAACCTTTTGTTCCTCAGCGGAATAGAACAGATACCCCCTTGAGTTCTTTGGGTATCCCACAAACTTACACTGTACTGAACGTGCCTCGAGCTTGTCCGCATGCTGCTTTTTTTCAAAAGCTGGACATCCCCATATCTTAAGGTACTTAAGACAGGGTTTCTTCCCACTCCACATCTGATATGGAGTGGTAGGCACAGTCTTGGTGGGAGCCTTGTTCAAGAGATATGCAGCTGCTTCTAGTGCATAGCCCCAGAAAGATCGCGGTAACTCAGCCTTACTCATCATAGAACGAACCATATCCAATAGGGTTCGATTCCTCCTTTCCGATACACCGTTATGTTGCGGAGTGTATGGAGGAGTACGCTGAGAGAGAATCCCATTCTCTTTTAAATAGTCCAGGAACTCGGCACTCAAGTATTCACCACCTCGATCTGATCTTAGAATCTTAATACTTTTGCCTGTTTGTTTTTCAACTTCATTCTTGTAATCCCGAAATTTCTCAAAGGCCTCGGATTTGTGCTTCATTAAGAAGACATGTCCATACCTAGAGAAATCGTCTGTGAAAGTAATGAAGTATGAATAACCGCTTCGCGCATGTGTAGACATTGGACCACACACGTCACTGTGTATGAGTCCCAAGAGCTCGCTCGCTCTTTCTCCGTGTCCAGTGAACGGAGTCTTTGTCATCTTTCCCATGAGACAAGATTCACAAGTGGCATAAGACTGATACTCGAACGGATCCAAGTATCCTTCTTTATGTAACTTAGTCAACCGTGTCTCATTGATGTGACCCAGTCTACAATGCCATAAGAAAGCCTGATTGATATCTGGAGACTTTCTTTTGTGTGTATTCTGGACATTGAAAATCTGTGGTTGGTTTAATACGTATATACCATTGCTCAATGTACCTGACCCAATCAGAACTTGATTAAGGTGAATGTTTACAACATTACTTACAAACGCAAATTCATAACCTTCTTTAGAAACCAAAGATACAGAAATGATATTACAAGTTGCGTTGGGTACAAAAAAGCAATTACGCAAAACCAAAACATGCCCATCTGTCATTCCCAGGTGATAGTCCCCCACGGCTTTAGCATTCATGCTAGCTCCGTTCGCAACTCTGAGGGTCATGTCACCTGCCTTCAAAAACCTACGGTTTCTCAACGCCTGAAGCTGAAGCCGCAACCTGCTTCAGTTCCTGTGTCCTGGCCTTCCAAGCCCTGCAATCTTTCTTCCAGTGTCCACTCTTATGACAATAGAAGCATTCTTCCTTTCCCAGTAGCTTCCCCGCAATCTTTGTTGCCTTTTCCTTTCCCTTCGTACCCACTTTACTAACACCGCCCCTTGGTTTGGCGGGGGCTTTCTTCCTCTTTCCCTTGGCTTTCGCCTTGGACCTAGAAGAAGAAGATCCTCCTACAAACAAAGCGGGTGTTTCCCTACCTTTCTGTAGGGTGCCCTCTGCGCTCCTCAGCATGTTGAGGAGTTCTGAAAGTTCAACTTCTTTTTCTTGTAAGTTGAAGTTCAGTATAAACTGGGCGTAAGTGGATGGCAGGGACTGGAGAATTAAATCCGTATAGAGTTCACTTTCCAACGTGGTCCCAAGTTCCGCGAGCTCCTCAGTGTAGCCAATCATCTTAAGCACGTGGTCCGCTACCGATGATCCGACGGCCAACTTTGCCGAAAATAACTTCTTCGACACTTCGTATCTTGCGATACGAGACTGCTCTCCATACAGTTCTTTTGTATGAAGAAATATGGATTCCAAGTCCATATTCTCGTGCCTCCTCTGATGTTCGTTGTCCATAGAGGCAAGCACGAGGCACCTGGCCTTCGTGCAGTCAATCTCCCAAGTCTTACGGATTTCCTTATCCGCGACGCTGGAGGTGGGACCTGGGACGGGGGGAGCTTTGGTGGTAAGAAGATACCCCAGCTTGTCGTAAGTGATTGCCATTTTGACATTCCTGAGCCAATCTTTGTAGTTTGGCCCTGTCAGTATGTTTTTATCTAGAAGTAACTTAAGTCCAGTCATTTCGATTTGGTCGCTGCAGGGGGAGAGAGAAGAAACACTTTAGCATGATGCTCTTGCAAGTTTAGAGTGGTTTTTAATTTGTCTAAACAGGATGGCTTCCACTGTCTCTCGAATCCCTTCTCAAACCATAAAGGAAGAATCAGTCGGGATCAATCCCACCGCACAATACTTGCTTAACCGTTCAGCCAGGCCAGTGTCGGTACTTCGAGGGAGGTTTTCCAACGCTTTCGCGAAGTTCCTTAATTTAAGAACCTCTTTTCCTTGGGGGCGTAGCCCCGCTAACACCTTTCTAGGCACCTACTAGGTTTATAGCATTGATTGTTTAGTGAGAAATTTCCCGAGGAGTAGCATATACTCACAGTAGGATCGGGATCCAAATATCATCGCGTGACGAAACTGAAGGAATCCTACCAGAATCATCACACTCCAAATGGTATGCAACTCTAGCAAGTTTCAGTACTTATGAAACTCCCGATGTGGATTTTTGCCCCATGCTCTTATGACCTTGACAAAGGTCAACAAATCATAAGTCACATGTCAAGTTCTGCCCGTCATTATCCAGGTTAATTTGAACCCACCCGTATATACCCTTGACGAAGGTCAACAAGGCAATACGACTGTCCCAAACCAACGCATCTATCTATGCTACATATGAACACCCAACAGCTACCAATCTCTATGCCTTGACGAAGGTCAACAAACATAGCTTGAATACTATTGAATATTCATACGAAACGACGGAGGGCTACGAATGGTTTTGGCGAAACCGTGAACGTAGTGAACTTGATATAATCGATGGAACGATATAGCTTTTAGAAGGAGTGGCTCAAACTCCGCATTTAAAAGTTAGTTTTGAAAAGAACCGAGTGGTTTTTCGAAAGTGTTCCAACGACTTTAACTTGGTTTATTATCTTGCATTAGTTCTTTTAATGCGTGATATTCTTGCATTAGTTCTTTTAATGCGTCCCATCATTTAATCCTACCATTGCAGAAAACAACCAAAATATGACGTACGCTTATGCCATTCGCATTCGCCACGGGGTCCCGTCATCACCCGTTAGGTTACTTAACTAACGACAGAGCGGGGGCTGGGCTAGCGCGGCTGTAAAACATAAGCAACGCCTAAATATAAAGCAATGATAGACATTACAGATTACAGATGAATACATTGGATATACTAGGAATCCGCAATCCGTTCGAGCCTGCAACGAAAAGCGGATTACACGGTCGCGGTGAATAGCCAAAACCCCACCCAAGACCCCTACGGGTGCGGCAAACTACCCGCCAAGTACCCGGTAGTTTGTGCACCCCTCCATGGGTCAATCCTAGGAGCAAAAACAGTAAAAAGAATTATACAATGACGGCTACAACCCCGACCCGGTTGTGCGGCCATACAAATAATAATATTACATCAATTTACATATCACAAATGAATGAAAGAAAAACAACACTCATCTCACATCCATCCCGGCTATTCACCCGCGACAATCCAATCCATTCATATACACAAACTATCAACAAACACAGATCACAGATATGTATAACCCCGACTAATCGACATATAGCGATTAGCCGACGTTCAATACATTCAAACATCACAGATATAACCAATATAGCCAAAGTGTAGCGAAGTTCGAAAAAAATACGGATTTATAGGACCCCAAAAGTAAATTTCTTTTCTGGAAAATCTGGGCACAAATAACATATTTGAAAAATCCCAAAACCCTACCAGAAGAACACTGCACAAAACACGATCACATGAAGAGCCCAAACGGCGGCGGATCCACGGCAACAAGAATAGCAATGGCCGCGGATCCGCGGCGGTTTGAAGGATTCATGGGATCGTTTTTGGTGGGTGTTCTCACAAAACCCTGAGCCGATTTTAGGAGTAAAACTTTTTACTTTTAGAGCACAAAAAAATTCAACAGAAACTTAGGGTTTTTGATTTTCCGGTTTTGCGATTTTTCCGTTTCGAACTTCCATACACTTCGCTACCAAGCTAGTTTAAGTTTAGTTAGGCTCTGATACCACTGTAAGTCCACGTTGCGACCCCCGGTTCTTACGGGGAGGCGGAAACGGTATAAAAATCAAATTTTTGGCGCATGGGGCAACATGGACTAAACAAGGTCGGAATCGTGTCTAAACTAAACTAGTAAACATGCAAAGGAGAGTTAACTACTCGGCAAAGTGGTTATACCTAACTTGAACTCCTTCTTCTTGAAACCTAGTAGAGGTTGATGGTTCTTTCCTCGTAGCCTTCTTCCGTCAAAGATGGATCCACCCGAGGGTTCAACCTTCGGGCTCTTTCTCGAACTTAGAGTGAACTAGGATCTCCGGCTTGCTAAACCTTGAACCCTAGAGAGAGTAGAGAGTATCTAAGGGGTGTTTCTCTTTCAAGGAGAGGGATTCTCAACACATGAGAAGGATTCTCCTTGAGCTTGAAGAAGAAGAAGATGAAGTGAGAAGAGAGAATGAATATGATAGAATGAGCTCATTTTCCTTTTGCAATCATAACAAAAGGAAAAAGATATATCTAATTAATAATAATAATTCAAAATGAAATAGTTGATGGTTGTATTTGGAATGACCACTATCATCACTTCATTAAATGAATGTAAGCTAGAATCAAGGAGTATCCTTGCAAAGTAATGATGATGGTCAAACATTCAACCATGGTCAACAAGTCAACCATGGTCAACAAGTCAACAAAACCAACCATGAAACAATTTCATTTAATTACTATTATTAATTGATATTTCATAAATCCATTAGGGTTTGGAAAAAGACGACTGTCAACTGTGCATACGCACCCGTTCCGAAAACCCTAATGAAAAACCTCTTCCTCCGCCTCAAACAACTGTGCATACACACCTGCATTCTCGTTCCGAGGAACAAGAATACTGAGAGATAAAAGCAACCCCAAAACATATACCAGTATCTGGCTCAAACCAGAGCCTGCTAGTATAAACCGTCCGGACTCCAAACGTGCACAAGTGCGCGGATGAGAACGAACCCTGCCGCAAAACCATGCGAGCTCTACTCAGTTTTGCCCAGAGGCGAATAGCCCTCTGTGTGGGACTCTAAAGACTCGACACTACGCTGGCAGTGGGTTTAACCACAGACCGCAAGCGGCACTAGCTGTGCGTAACGGTCCCCAGGTAGATGCCGATAAGAAGACTGACGAGGTAAAACCCATCTGAACTCCTACTGAGTCTGAATGTGACATTCTCCGTACAGTCCGGTCTGTTCGTCTAATACATCGCATGGCGGGCCTAGGGGGCGGTAAATGTCAGTCCCCTAATAGCGGTACAAGTCGTGTCGGAGTGAAGCCCAAAACACCCTGAGATAACACTGGAAGCCTACCAGTATATCTCGCTTGCCCTGGCCAGGGACTACTCGTGTAATGGCTCTCCTAGACACAGCGCGATGTCAACCCCCAATACCGGGAGAGACGAATCCTGTCTAACCATCACTGCCTCCAAGTGCTTCGGGACTGCACCCAACCATTACCTGTTTGCACGACTCCTTTGAGCCGTGGTAGGGTAGTGATCAAAATGCAGTGGGAACACACTCGAGGCGAAGTGCCAGTGTCAAGTCAGCGGACTAAGCTGTACTCATGTCACCTAGGAACTGATAACTGACGATAGGTATAATACCAACCTTTCAGTTCCCGACGAGTCCTGTCCAGTGTACTCGTAACCTAACGAGCACCCGCATACTATCTCAAGTACGACGTACTGACGGCTGTGGGGCAGACCGTCTCCCACACTGGGATGAGAAGCGCATGCGCTAGTCTACTCCGGAGTATCGATGCCCTGTCTCGATAGTCCTGCGACTAGGGACCCACATAAGGATGTGCTTATAGATTACCCAGCCCCTACTAGTGTGACTGCCATCACAACGCTGGTAATCAAGCAAAGATCCTAAGGGCTCCACTAATGTGTATAGGTGATATCGCAAAATAAACACATGTACACATTGAAGTAGAAACACACCAAGTAGCATACTACCATTTTGAGCAAGATTGTATATACAAGGTGAATATCCCAAGCTTCCATTAAGTAATATACAAACCAGTATGATACAGTAATGGCCTCTAGGGCATATACACTAACACCCACTGTCACGACTGCAGCCTCTGAAACAGGATAGGAACGCTCTGGACTGTATAAATAAGCTCCGGTTGATAGTAGTAGTCGGGCTAAAGAACGCGTACATCATCGGGTATGGGAAGCAATAAGAAAATTTCTGACTTTATCCTGTCAGGCATGCGTTCGCAATTATAAAAAAAAAGGAAACAATATGCGAAGCTCTGATGTGCATGCGACGTGATGATAATATTGGCGACTAAATAAAGTCTTCATAAGAAGAACACAAAGTTCATTTATGCAAGCGAAAACATACATACGAGTACCAAGCCTACATGCAGGTTCAACATAAAGCATACAAAAAAAAAGATACTAATTTAAATATTCTACGCTAGCGGGAAAAGGTCACCAAACACGGGATCAGTAGCACAAGGGTTAGCAAAGCAAAGAACGAAATTCTCCATCTCTCTCTCCGCTCTCTCCAATACGTCAAAGCGACGGTTCTCGCGAGGAGTCGCTCCCCATCAATTGGTGCCATGTTCGTCCGCGAAAGCAAACATAATAGCTCGCCGGGCCCTTATTTGGCTCAGCAGGTGAATCGAGCAGTCCTTCAAAGCCTGAGTAATCAGGCACGCTTCATGAAAGCCCTCGAGCTTCTCTTCAGCCGCATCAAGTATCGCCAGGGTCATCTCTGCCTGGTGAGGAGGAATGTCGGCAAGCACGGCCGTGAGGATCATCCGGAGCCAGAGGAACCCATTGGGAGGGGAGATCCCCTACGGATCGAGAGTTCATACATCGCCGAGTCGCATTCATCATCGGTAAGGAGTGGATCCACCAACCGAGCGGCGAAGCGGGGGATCATCTCCTCAATAGGAACTTCCCATGGCTGTCGACGAGCGTGCGGACGGTTGCAGGCCATGGCACTTAGTTTTCGAATTAAATCGCGTTAAAATGGGAATAAAAGTTCTCTGTGAAGAGAAAAGGAAAACCATTGCCTCAGATATAAAGGGGAGCATTAAGTGCTGTGCGCGGAAAATCTTGCATGGTAAAGCTATTTCCAAAGCCCAAAAAAAGGAGGGGCATCGAAAATCTAGGAGATGGAACTATTTCCAAGGCCCTCTTTCTGCATCTGATATTGTGCACTGAAAATATGGCATGGAAATTTTTTTTGAACAGCCCCATCAAGGGACCCAACGTGCAGAACACGTGAGGCCCAAATTTGATGTACAAAAAATGGATGGAGTAGCACCCTGCATATTAAAAGCATCAACAACAACAGTAGCAAAATGATGAAATCCCAGAGAAAGGCATGCAAGCAGGAAAAGACATAATAAAACTTGTCACTCATACTTCAAGAAGTTCATACAAAATAAAGAGGACACGTTTACAACGGTAAAACTTCAGACGCGGGGCATGGGTTGAGAAACTCAAGATTAACTTTGTCCAAGATTCTCCAAGCATTTCGAACCTCCCGAGTATGCTTCCTCTCGCGATCGCAAGTGTCGGGGTCCTCACGAATATCCTCCACCCTCCGATAGGCGGCAAGTATGGCTGACTGCTGAAAGGCTTGGTGCAAGAGATCAATAAGGTGATCTCGCCTCCTCTTTGAGATCAAGCCCATCAGGTACACCGAATGTACCTTATCCTCAGCAGTGTCCAAGGCCCTGAGCGGTATGCCGGTGCAAAAAAGAGGAAGTGCCTCCCGGATCTCCAGCACGATCAGCCTCAGAAGAGAAGAGCGACGGGGGAGTAGCCGATGGTTGTACTCGTCAAAGCGGCTCATGATCTCGGCACACTGAGCATCGGTGAACTCCTGGTTCTGACTGCGGCCCAGTGCACGAATATTCCCATAGGAAATAATCTCGTCAAGACCATACAGATGGGCATCCATGATACCTGAAATAAAGGTCATGAGAATCATTACAAAGCTCCTATTTCATTAATTGCAGAAGGACAACCTCGGGTCAAGAGACCCCAAGAAGCCTCCATGTGAAGAAACTGAGTTCTTCATTGAAATTAAATTCCTTATTAAGAGAAGGAAATTAAATTCCCAGAAACATTTTTGGATGGAATTAAATTCCATGAAGTTGAAACGCCATCATCATCTCCCCAAAGATCATCTAAACCCTAAGAGATCTACAGTTCGAAGGTTAGGTGGTTTCCTGTTCTTATGGAAAAACTTGAAGAAAAATGGGTTCCTTGTTGAAAAAAAGTAAAAACCCTTGTTTTGGATTTAAAATCCAAAGGAATGTGAAAATTTACTGTTTGTCCAAGAACATCACCAGAGGAAAAAGGGTCACCTGAACAGAGTTAAACTCTGAAGATTGTTTCAAGACAGAGAACTAAGCTCTGGAAGCGAGAATTAAATTCTCAAGGGAAAAAGTTCTCAAAAGAAGAAGATGAACAAAGTGAAGGCTCTTCTGAAGAAACATGAGTATTTATAGGAGGTGATGAAAACGTTTCATCTCCCCAAATCCCTAGAGGAATCCAACGGTCACAAAAGGTGACAGCGTTGCACTCACGTGCGGACACGTGAGAACAACGCTGTGGGGGCATTTGTTTCCTAATTTAAAATCAGGAAAGCCCACGGAAGAGGCTTCAGAAAAGGGTCACGTGCTCACACGTGACCAGCAATCACGTGTTGGCACGTGACATCTAAATGCCATCGGCAAGGAAAATTCAGTTTCCCAACTATATCGAAGAAAAAGGCTTCAGAAAGGGTCACGTGCTCCCACGTGACCAGGGTCACGTGTTGGCACATGACACTCAAAAGCGGCAGACTCAATTCCCTGATTGAATCAAGAAAAAGCCTCCAGACGAGGGTCACGTGCTCACACGTGACCAGGGGTCACGTGGTGGCACGTGACAGCTAAGCAGCAACCAGAAAGCAGAGCGCAGAAAGAAAGAAGAGGGCTCGTTCCAAGGAGGTCACGTGCCCATACGTAACCAAGGGTCACGTGGCCACACGTGACCAGCTTTCAAAGCCTATCTGTTAACAAAATTAAATTCTGAGAAAAGACCTCTTAAATCTTTCCAAAGCAACCAATTGAATTAAAGATTTAAAGGTGATTAAATATCATCTATCTATGGGAAAATCTCGAATTTGGAAAGATTTCCCCGTAAAATCTAACCGAAATAACAAAGGAGAATCTCTGGATTTAAAATCCAATGGTGAATAAAATTCACCTAATAATCCAAAGGTCCAAAACGAATGATGGATACAAATCAAATCTCTCAATGAAAGATTCATCAAAAACTAATTGACTCGGCTGCTTCTCCTATAAATAGGAGCCAAGAGACACACAAAGAGGATATATATGCAGAGGGAAGAAAAGAGAGAGAGCCTTGATACTTTGGAGGAATTTGGATCTTCTGCAAAAGAAAACCCTAGGTAAGAAAGGGAAGGCTTTTTTGAAAGAAAAGAGAATTTAATTCTCAACAGAGTTTAACTCTGATATAAAAACAGAAGAACATTGTTCTCTCTTTGATGGAGGATCTGTAAAGTGCACATCTCCCCTTGAGTTGAGAATTTAATTCTCAATGGGTTGAGATCCTGCCATGCAGATCCAAAGTATAGAGAGGGAATGGAAGCACGAGAATTTAATTCTCACAGAACTATAGGAATTTAATTCCTTTAAAATAAAATTAGGGTTGACCCTGTGTTATGGGAATTTAATTCCTTCAGAATGAAAAGAATCAGGGTTTAACCCTGGTTAAGAACTTAGTTCTGTTAAAACAACAGGAATTTAATTCCCTTAATCTCATTCCCCAGAATAATTCTTTAACAGAGAGTGGGAGTTTAACTCCTTAAAGCTTTTATTAGGGTTTAACCCTATTCAGTTCTTCACATATATGAGGAATTTAATTCCTACAGAAAATTCAGAGTTCAACTCTATTCTAGAATATGAACCTTCAAAGGAAGTAGGAATTTAATTCCTCTGAAATTATTGCCAGGGTTCAACCCTACGAGGAATTTAATTCCCGAAAGGGATTAACAGATCTTCTAAAAAAACATACATAGAGGCAGGGTCACGTGTCACCGCGTGACCCCCAAAAAGATCTACAGAAAAGCCCCTTTGAGGCAGTGCCTCACGTGACCCACGTGACCCTTAGCAGAGGCTTTAACATACTCCATTTAAACACCCGTCACGTGATGACACGTGATGCTCCAAAAGATACGATATTCTCAGCAGAACAAATGAAGGGAGGGCGCCCTCACGTGCTACCACGTGACCCCTCTTGCCTTAGCGTCTAACGCTAAATTGTAACCCCTGAATCCAGTGTTAAAACACTGTTTGGCCACTGTTTGGCCTTAGTGTTCAACACTAATCAAAGAGCTTTATTTGCAGTGTTCAACACTGATTACCTTAGTGTTTAACACTAATTTGAGATCTCTGCTGCCAGTGTTTTGATCTGTTTTAGTGTTTAACACTAATTTGAAAGCCTTGTTGCTGGTGTTTAACACCAACTATCTTTTGGTGTTTAACACTAACTTATCAATCTCATTCCCAGTGTTCAACACTGATTGGTCTTTAGTGTTTAACACTAGGCATTGGCCCAATTGGCTAAATGGCCAGAGGCAAAGCCTCTCCTTCAATGGACCAACAGAGGGCCAATATTTTGGACTTAGCCCAAACTGGCCATAAGTCCTCAAATCATCTTGAACTGAGCACATCTGCTCTTTCAACCCACTCATTGGTTCAAGGGTACATCTCTGAACTCCTCTGATATTTGTCGTTGTAATCCTTCAACGTCTTCAGAGAGGTGACGGGTCCCGACAACCACACATCAACATGGACTGTGGGGTCCTAAACCCATGGACCACCACGTCTTTAACTGGCGATGGACCACCACGTCCTTAAACTGGCGATGGACCACCACGTCCCTAAACTGGCGATGGACCACTACGTCCCTAAACTGGAACAATAGAGCCCAAACGCTCTTTTGTCGGATCTAAACGATCCCGTTAAGTCGATCTTAGTCCCAAACTGGACTAACGTATCCTTAACAACCGTTTAAGTTGATCTTAGCTTCAAATATGGCTAACGTATCCTTAAACCTTCAAACAGACTAGACTATATCCCTCCAATCAACTTCGGTTCAAAGGTACATCTCTGAACTCCTCTGACATCTGTCGTTGTAATCCTTCAACGACGTCAGAGAGGTGACGGGTCCCGACGGCCATACATACAATGGACCACTATGTCCCTAAACTGGAACAATAGAGCCCAAATGCTCTTTTGTCGGATCTAAACGATCCCGTTAAGTTGATCTTAGTCTCAAACTGGACTAACGTATCCTTAACAAACGTTTGAGTTGATCTTAGCCTCAAATATGGCTAACGTATCCTCAAACCAAAACCCCAAACCCAAATCTAAGAAAACACGGATTTGGACTAATCCACGTCCTACGGGCGACGATATAAATTGGTCTCCGTATACAATCCATGGGCAACCACAAACAAAACAAACACCCACGACACGAAGTGAAATTCTGGAGAAGGAGAAAGTTGTTACCGCGAAGCGGTAGCGTAATTAACTGCAGGGGCTTGCGCCTGCAGGGAAGAACGTCCCCACAATCAAAAACCCCTCAAGCGAGGGGGAATCTGACGAAGTCTGCTACATCGGCCGCATCCGTTCAAACCTTCGATGTATGGTGCCATAAATCAACTTGGCATCTTCGGAGAGGTGAACGGATAGCACCAATTAGCATCTGCCCCGAATCTCAGTGCCAAGACATCGCAGTCTTGCACGCCGTCTTTCGGAGGGGAACATCCCATAATGCGGGCTCATATCAGGAATAAAATGCAAAAAAGTAAAAGAACTAACTACTACTGAATCCTCACTGCTCAGCCTGCTGGCTGAAATACTCCTGCTCAGACTGCAGCAAAGGTACGGAATCTGGGCCATGCAAAACCCAGACATCAGCGCGTCATGTCATCAAGCAATAAAATATAAACAGGGTAACAGGCAATGCAAATATAATCATGAATGATAAAGCAGGTGTAACAGCAATATAAACCAGGGCAGTGAAGGGTAGTATGCGGTGAGTAAACTAAACTGGTCTATTGGGTTATCTACTCTCAAGTCTTTGAAATCAATTTGATGAATCATCGATGTAACTCAATAGTATCCCGTGCGTGCCCGGGACCACGGTCACGATTCTCGGGCTGAATCCGAGACGTGCCGCTATGCAGTAAAAGGTAGCATGTACAGATGAGTGATGTCAGCATCATCACTCCGAGGCTGGCCTAACCCGTAAGACTGATCAGAACAGGTATCGAACTGTCGAGTTCCAAGTCAGGTTTCATCATTGATTTCCCCATACCCCCAAATTATAAGTGTTCAAGTCAGGTATTTAAGTAATCAAGAACTAATGCCAACGCAGGAGCAGGTAGGTACAGGTTTGTCTGGATAGACAACAGGAACGGTCCGTAAGGACTACATGTCAAGTTTGTTGGTATTAGACACAAGATCAGGTAACAGGTCAAGCCATAGTACATCAGGTCAGGTCAAGTAGTGTACGGTACCATGTCGGGTCAAGTAATACATGTGTAGCAAGTCATGTCAGGGTGTAAAAGATATCGTGTGGGTGCTCATAAACAACTAACATAATCATGGTTATAAATAAACAAACATGGGTATCAACAACATAATAAATTAGCATATGTAATAGGTTAAGAAATATGCGCAGATTAAACTACTTAGCTGTACGGTTATCAGTTTGTGTTTCAGAGATGGTTTCAACATTATATGAAGACAGTATGACAATTATGGCCGTTAAAATCATGTTAACAAGTATTAAGAAATTTTAGGGATGCAATGATTTATAAATAGGTTCAATGGATGAAATCACAGCTAAAACAGGTTAAAATGCATACGGGTGTCCGATGGAGTAAAACTATAGAAAGAATACCATAGGCTATGTCAATAGTTAAAAAGTGATTAGAACATATAAATGTGGTTATCTGGTTTAATAAAGTAAAAGCAAACGGTAGGTTTCAAGTCTGGAAACTAAAAATGACAAAACGCGACATCGAACATGAAAAAGGGAAATCATGGTACTAAAGTTAAACTACGGGTTTAAAGTGCCATCAAATGTATATATAATATATTAATTAGCATGTAGCAAGTTTTACTTGTCTCGACGGATCGCGATACGGAAAACGGAACGTTACGCGTCGGCGGGGAAAAGTCGCGACGCGCGCACGGTACACAGAATGAGCCCAAACGACGAACAGTGGAGTCACACGGGTCAGAGGTCCTCACTGGGTCATCGGGAAACGTCGCCGGCACGGTCGGATTCCGGAAACAGAAACAACAGTGAACCTTTTTTTTTATGGTAAAAGAATGCATGGACTGGAAACAAGAAGAATGACAGAGATCAAAGAAGATTGAGGAAAGAACTTACTCACTGGATTGTAGAGGGATGGCTGCGTCGTTGGTGAGGATCGTCGGTGCTCCGACGAGGGTGTAGGTGCTCGGGTAAGAGGTTAGGGTTGCACTAGGGTTTGGTTTGGTTTGATATTTGGTGGGGTTTCGTTGCAGGGTTTGGTGCTTGGGAAAGAGCAGAGGAAAGGAGCAGAGGGAGAGGGGGTGGCAACGACGAGAAGAGGGAGTCGGCGGCGACGAGATGGCAGTGCTGGGTTAAGGCCGCAGTGGGTTTTCTGTTTACAGGGGGTTCTTTTGAGGGAGGAAGAAGGAGAAGAGGTGATGGGGATGAGGTGACGAGGGAATGCAGAGGGTGTCGATAAGAAAAAATAGGGTTAGGGTGATGGAGGCGATGAAAAGTTGGGTTCGCGAAGACGAGGGTGCGAGGCTGTTAAAGAAAAGAAGAAGAAGAAGAAATGTAGAGGGAGATGACGGGATCCACGCGGGGGTGACGAGATTCGAGAAATGTACAGTGATCACGAGATCTGAGAGAAAGGGCGCGAGAGGAGAGAGAAAATGAAGAGAGAAAGAGAGACTCGCAGAGAGAGAGAAAGAGAAAGAGAAAGACGAGAGAGGGAGAAGTTGTGGGGCTCGGTATCAACAAAGAAGAGTTGTGATTGGCTGAAGTTGGGTTTGGGGAAATGTTATAAAGATTTTTAATAATCTTAAAGAATTATTCTGTGAGCTGGGAAAGAAAGAATAGGCTGGAAAAATATAAAAGATTTTTTGCGTTAAGGAAAATAATTTGGTTATGGGAAAAATTTATTGTAGGTCGTAGAAAAATATTTTTAAACTGATTTAATAATTTAAAATAGGATTTGACGGGATACAAAATATTTCAGAATTGCACCCGGGTCGGATCCAAAAATTTGGATTTGAAATATAAAAATTATTAGCAAGTTCCAAAATTTGAAATGAAGGATTATATAATGAAAAAGCATACCCCCAAGAACGGACGCACGTACGTGCACGTAGTCGTCCAAACACGTCCGTTTCACTGAACGGGACGAGAACACGATGCAAGGACGCTACCACAGGGTTAGAGATAACAAGCAGGCCATGACAAGCATTTTTAAATTATTGTAAATAACTTAAATGTTATATGCAAACATATGTAATGTCGGGTAAACTATAACTAGTAACTGTCAAAGTATGATAAATGAAATAAATACCACACACCACACATACGGTAACTGGAATTTGTATATCTGGACTCGGTTGTTACACCCTTAAGACCCGATTGGCCGCCGGGAAGCTCACGATCTCCAAGTGCCAGGAGTTCTACCGACTCATAGGCGAGTCCCACTGAGCCGTGGAGGGCAAGTTGGAGGAGCTTGGTAAGCGCTACGCCTTAATGAAGAAAACGAGGGACGACAGCAAGAGGGAGACCGACGCTGCGCTTGAGGCGGTGGAGACCGACGCTGCGCTTGAGGCGGTGAAGATCGCCGAGCTTCGGGCCCGCCGCAAGTCGATGAACACGTACAAGGCGTCTGACTAGTTCTACACCAACCTCGGTGAAGCCTGTGCTATCGTTTGGCACGAAGCCCTTGACACCGTCAAGACGTTAATGCCGGAGTTTGCCGACGGTGAGCTCCGTGCTTGGGTCCTTCTCTCGGTGGAGACGCCGCAGACAGCTGGCACCGGAGGTGGGGCGGTTACTGAAGCAAAAGCCTCGGCTCCTGAGGGCGGTGCCGAACAAGGCGAGCTCCCAGCGGAGCCTGCTGCCTGAGCTTTCCTTTTTTTCCAAATTTTGTAAGCCTCCGGGCATTTTTGTAAGGCTGAAGAGCCCAGAATACCTTATAAAGGCTTTTAGAACATAAATAAACCGTGTTTGTCTTCCTTTGCGTGACAATGTTTTCCTTGTGTGAGTACTTGTGTTCGTCGGTTTAGGCCGATGCAAATGTTAGGCCGTGGGTCAATGACCGACCTTTTAGATGACGATCACGCGTCAAGTGCAAGTAAATTAATCACTAAGTACAGGAAGGCCGGTATCCTCCCGCCCCCAAAGTCGAGGTGACGATCGTTCACTTAGGATACATCGGGAGTCCCCTCCGAGTATGAAGGTCGGTATTGATTACCCTTAGAGTCGGTTCTTAGCGTTAGGTGAACAACAGCCAAGTCAGAGTTGGTCGGCGTCGGCGGGTTCTTCCTTTACGCAGTTCCCAGACCTCCGTCTTAGGATGGTAAGAATTCACCACTTGGAGGTTAGCCGAACAGAGATCTGCGTGGTTGCCCCTTGGTAGAGCGTCGATCCTTAGCGTAGATGGATAGGAATGTACCCGCTAAGGATTGACCGTGCAGGGAAGTTGCTCGGTGGCCTCGTGAGAAGGGCTTCGATCCTTAGCGTAGGTGGGTATGAATGTATCCGCTAAGGATTGACCGAGCAAGGAAACTGCTCGGTGGCCTCATGAGGAGGGCTTCGATCCTTAGCGTGGGTGAGTAGGAATGTAAGGGTTGACCGAGCAGGGAAGCTCCTCGGTGGCCTCGTAAGGCGCCGATCGGTCTCTCTTGACCCGTAAAACCTGGAAGAAAAGCCATCGCGGACAACACGTGGCAAAAGCGCACAGACAAGGCGCGTCGCTCCGTAGTGCGTGTCGTTCCAACTCCCATTGACCGCTTGAGGGCCCATGAGGAACGGCATGGTCGCCATGCGGCAGTTCCGTATTGGGAAATTTGTAAATATCCCATGATTTGCGTTACTGCGCGCGCAAACTTCGGCCTTTAGGGATTCGGTTGGGGCTATAAATAGCGAAAGAATTTTGGTCAAATAAACTCACCCTTGCGTTTCTGAAAAATGGCCGAATTTATTTACAGCATCAAGGAGATCATTTCCTTCGACGACGTGTACCTTTATGACCCGGAGTGCACCGAAGAGACGTACCAAGGGGTGATAGAGTACATAGAGAGCCACTTCGGCCGCCTACTCCCTCGGCGATCCTCTCTCCACCAATTGCTTTTGTACGTGATTTGGAGGATGTCCCCGGGTTTGAACAATGCCTTGTCCGAGCAGCTGCAGGACGAGGCGGTTGACAAGTTGCACACGCTCCATCACTTCGGCCCGATCTCGAAGAGCAGGCGGGATCGCTCGGTGGCTCTTCTTCTATAGTGTTTCCAGAAGAGGCTGATCGCCGACTCCTGCTCGGTGGGTGCGGTCTCTGGCCCATCCGTGGCATCTCGGGTTCGCGGGCACCGTGATACGGAGCGGGCCGCAGAAGCTAGGGCTCGGCTGGCGGAAATCTCCTCGGAGTACCACCGTAGTGCTTTCTCAACCCCCGGCTTTTAACCGTGTGGTCGTGAGTTCGATTCCTACAGACGGCGCTAATTGATGGAGGGCGTGGATCTCCTTCAGATGTTGTCCTCCGTCGATCTGTCGCGAGCGTTGATGAACGGCTGAGATTGGTGTTGAGGATTGTCTTCTTGAGCGTGTGGATCTCAGTGGACTTGTTTTGAGGTGAAGCCGAGCTATCTGCAAAAGAAATCCCGGGATGGTTATACTACCGTGGACCCTCCGACGATCTAGTTAGCCGAGGAATTTGGGCAGAATAGCGGCTTATTGGAATAAAATTGCGTTATCTGAGTTGTCTGGGAGGAGGGTTTTTATAGTAGTCGCATAGAGCGAGCTGGCGCGAGATCTCCGCCATTGGTTACGCCCTCTGGCGTTACGCCTACGTGAATGACGGGATCCCCCCATTAATGATGAGATACGCTCGTTAATAGGGGATACGGCGAAGTGGAACGCGGGATCGTGGGGTGGCAGATATCTTGCGTTTGGCGAGATCCGCAGAGCCATGGCGGAGACGCTTGGGCTCTACATTCTTGGTTGCTCGGTAAAACCGGGGAGGCTCAGCTCGGCGGGAGGCTCAGGCAGAGCGGGAGGCCGAGGAAGCTCGGTTCTGTGATAGCTCAGAGGCGAGCTGGGTGGGCTGAGGAAGCTCAGCATGTAGGAGGGCTTGGAGGCAAGCCCACAGTCATTTGTAAGGCGTGCATAGGAGTGTTCAGGGACCCATCGAAGATCGGGTCAAACCTCAGGACGAAAGCCCGGGGAATGCCTCCAACGTATAGTACTTGCCCTTGTTTCCATGAGCCCCGGGACACATCATCCGCCACGTGTCATGATCTGGGGAGTTCCCACTTATGAGCATTATCAGAAGCTATTATAATCTATCCATGTTGCTATGCTCATTCCAACTTTGGCCAACTTTAGCAACTCTTTTGGCAAAATAAACTTTAGAAACTCTTCTTATAACTTAAGACCCTAGATATACAAGACTATTTATAGACAGCATCTGCTAACCTTGATTTTTTGGATCCTATCCATGGTTCATGGACCGGTTAAGGTTTCGGTCTTTCTAAATTTGGTTGGCATCGATGATTTTTGGTAAATTTTGACTTAATACATGTTAATGTCACACACACAAAATGTAATTATTGACACCAGTCTTGCATTCGGATGGAATAGGGAGCGGATATGAGCACTAGTATATCCGTATTTGTTTTCTAATGGCGGATATGGATATAGTTCTGAACTAGCAGTCATGTCCATATTTGACAATATCTGATATGGATACGAAGCTGATATTAAAGAGATAGATATGGATATGGATATAAATTGGTATGGGCATAAAAGAGATGCAACATAAGACAAAACGGATGTGGAGTGGAAATATATATGTAATTGATGCCTTTCAAATATGATTTTGAATACTTATTTAAAATGAGTGATCAAAATATTTGATAAAGACAAATATGCATGCAATATTATATGAATAAATAAATATGTTAATAAATATATTATACGTATTACTAGCCTATTTTGCATATTTTGAAACAAACATGATGAAATAATGTCAAAATATTATCGTAGATGCTTAACATATAAAATGAGCAAAAAATGTAAGGTTTAAGGAAACATTATTGTCGGGCCCCGGTCCTTGCTCACGGAATAAAGTGCCATACGGAACAAAATGTCACGCCAAAGGGCAGGAGCCATCTCTTGAATCCGTGGGAACCACCTCTTGAATCCGTGGGACCCACTGTAGAACAATGGGGAATGTTCGGATTACATTCCGAAAGAAGGCAGATTTGTACTATAAATGGAATGATACAACTCTTCAATACAGAGACGTTTTTTAAGTGAACCGGCACTACAGAAGTTTGAGAACTACGTAGTTAAGCTGCTTGGACCCATAAAAATCTGGGATGGGTAACCTCTTGGGAAGTGGTCCCTGATCGGGTCCGGTTCGCTCCGAAAGACAAAACCATACGGTTTCGGCCAGAGCAGACAAAACCGTCTGTGTTGGGGGTGGGGCGTGTGTCATGACCCGAAAGAGCACGTGACTGGCCCTTGAACCATATGGAGTCTATAGGACTCCATCTGATCCAAGTAAGCCAAAAGCCCAGAAATCTAAAACCATTTTAAGAGTAAGTAAAGAAAACTGGTTTAAAGAAGTGAAGAAAAATATGTCTGAAGTCAAGGTTTTTAAATAACTAAGCCGAATATGCATTTTTAAAATGTAAAGTCTTTTCTAAAAATTTCGGCAGAGTTTCTTTTGTAAATACTGGCCCCGAACGGGGTACAACAAGAACAATATATATGCAATGATAAAAGGCATCCCCAAGCGGGAGCTAGCTCTTCGTCAATCGACGGTCACAACCACACAAGTCAAAACCAAAAGAAACTCAATAAGCATGAAAACCGCAATAATACTGAGCGCGACTCTATGGTCGAATAATACATCACTACTGTCTAAGTCTGAAACAATATACAAGTTTTGGTTGATGAAATTCTAGATACAAGGAATAATATAAGTACAATGGTGGTTCTTGATGCAAAAGAACCCACCTACCAAAAGCAATTCACCCGCAAAGAAGCAGTGTGCCAGAAATGCCGCTATGGAACCTGTACGGCAAAACCTGCAAGAACTGTGGCACAACGGGGGTGAGTTGCCAACTCGTGAATAGAAAATATCTACAAGCAGAAACCGAATGCAAGACATAATCCTAAGTCAATACGATCAGTATATGATATAAACCTCAAGAGTAAGTATGAAGCGATGATAAGGTGGCAATATAACATCTAAACATGTAGGTAGTGCCTCAGATAATAACATGTCATAAATATAAAGTATGTCTGCATGAAGTAAATATGATGAAGTATCAAATGAAAATCAATACACATATATTAGCGTCTCATTCCACTAATATTGGTGTGAGGGTATATATAACAGCGCCCTCATACCCTGTTATATATACAAATGAAGTATGATCAATGTAGTCAAAGTCTATATGTAATCAATGTCTGTATATATGTGGATCCCGTCCATCTGTCACCCAATGACAATAAGCATCATGCATGCAAATATGAGGATATAATCAAAATCATGGAAATCATCATGAAACCTGTGCCTGGCATCGGCACGTAAATCCTCATCCATATGGGGCTCCGTCTGCCGTATCGGCCCTCGGCCCCGGCAGTACGGGTCAGCCCATGTCCATCTCTCAACTCCGGTCGGTATCCTCCAGATATCCGTCGAGCTCAAATACAATCACCGGTAGGTAGTAGTCCCTCTGCCAGGCTCACCGTCTACTACACAGCGAAACCGTTCTCGCTCCGGGATACCATACCGGGTCCACCATGTACCCGCAATCGGCCTCATCCGCCTCCTCGAATCGGGTTTCACATGTCGCTCTCAGCACCGAGAAAACACATGGTGGACGCACTGAAATATCATATCAAGGGTAACCAGGTTTTTAAAACAATTATATAGTCTCTTTTGAAATACCCACGGTTCCCAAATCCAGAAATATCATGGAAACAATATATCTCAATGCGTATAATCAAAACATAATGTATGCGACATGTAAAGAAAGGTAAGCATAACAGTAAGTCATGCAACATGAAATAGTAATGTGCACATGTCGAGGGAAACCGCTCTTTTAAAATGGATCAGTTTTGAAGAATATCTTGCGGTTCCCAAATCACCAATCAAGTCAGAATCATTTATGTATGTGTACAGGTATAAGTGTACCATATGCCATGCAAGAATCATATCATGAATGCAACAGTACTACAGTGTAGTGGCATGACAATTATCGATGATGAAGTGTGTGAGCCGGCAAATAGTGTACGTGGAACACACGCATCATCGATAATGGTCCTGGTGTCCTAACAGCATGATAATAATATAGCAATAAACATATGCAAGCAATGCGAATAGCATGAATATGCGGAAATCAACTAATCAACACCACAGTGAAGAATCTACTATGCAAACTACAGATCTAAGTATCAAGTATATCGGGAGAGATATGGAGACCACCTAACTCTGAGTCGATATGTATATATATATAGTAGTCGGTGATCCCGCCTCAGTAGTATCGTGTACGATACAGTAAATCATATGAGCTCCTCAAGTCATGAGTGCGGATCTATCATCAATATAAAGCTCGTACGGTAAATCGTCGTACGGCATCCCAATGGCTGGGTACGGGTCAGTATCACATTCCTCTCATCAAATATCAGGTATCATTATCATCATATCACATAATTTGGGGTACTGATCTAAGTCTAGTACAAATCGATACCATCTATTAAGTATGAATGCGGGGGTAAACACACATCCAAAGCCCGCAAGAATCACATGTCGTATCCCAAATACGAATTATATCAAATCACCGATCTCACGGCACAATGCCCAAAACCATCGACTCATCTCCAATGTCATCCAATATCATCAAACACAGTGCAAGTATAATGAATATGCAAGGGTATGCGTGTAGGTGTAAATCTATTCTAGGGTTCGCGATTATGAACTACACTAGTTACTTCTAACCCTACACTATCCATAATACACCTAACACAATATCCATGACACACTATAACTATCATATATATATAGTATATCAACTACGGACTGCGGGGGTGCTATACGCCATCCACCCGACTTCCCCCTGTAGATATAATCTACCCACCTTGCGTCTCGTTGTCGACGTCACCACGTGTTTGCTTGTCGTCCCGAAGTCTTCATGGGGTACCTACACATTAACGTGTCGCAAATGCGTATCAAAACCAAATCCAAACTAAAACAGCATACGAATCCCAAAACGATATGCTATGATCTATAGGTTAGAACCTATGGACAACGCCTTCCAAAACCAACAACAACCCTCGATATCGTCGTATAAACGCCAAATAGTCGAGGTAAAACACAATACACAAATTCAGATTTAAAAAAATACGGAATACGGAAACACGAATCCAAAACAGCAGCTAAGGAAAAATGCCCCAGATTTCACCCTAGGTCAATTTAGACAAATCTATATATACCAGGGGTCTAATCTATACATGTAGGAGCAGCAGAACCAAAACGAGGCAAAATGGGACAGGTATGGCCGCAAATTGCGGCCAATAGGAATAAATTGGCGGCCTGGAGTTGGAGTTGGGGGCTAGGGTTTGGTGTGGTGGTTCCATGGTGCCTGCACATCTCACTGTCAACTCAGTTTTATTTTTGGGGTCTCGGGGTGATAGCAGATTCCTAAATACGATCACAGATTCACAGTTTTCCCCGATATCGATTCCGTCAATCCGTATTCTGTGTTCTAGCTTTAGGTTTGGTCCAATCTATCATCACACCAGGGGTTCTAGGGTCATCACAAGCCTCAATTTCACTCTTAATCTCATGTCTAACCCTAAACCCTAACTTGAAGTTCACAAGTCCATCAAACGACATCATATCGACATGAAACTAGAATTGATACAATAAGAATTGAAATACTAAACTAGGGGTGCAGAAATTACCTTCTTTGGCAACTCAAGAAAATTCTTGAGTTGCTCAAAGTCCTCCAAATCCATTCTTGCTAGGCTCAAAGTGTAGCTAGTGAGCTTGGGAACATTTATTGTGAAATGGGAATAGGGTTTTCGGGTGGATTTCATTGTGGATCTAGGGTTTGAAGAGAGAGGAGGAAGAAGAGGGAGCAGGAGCAGCAGCAACTCTTCATGAAAGGGGGAGAGAAAATGAGAAGGGAAATGATGGGAGTATGGTTCAAAAAGGCAAAGGCTGACTTGGTCTCTCTCTCTCATCATGAAGCCTTTTCTTTTCTTTTCTTTTCTTTTCTCCTTTCCATCTCACTCAATGGCAAGCCCTAAGCAACCATATTCCCAAAACATGTAACAAGTGTGACAAGTGTGGAAAATGATATGTGCACACTTTTGCACAAAAAAGCTAAGAATCCGATTAGCGATTTTTAATCACGATTAGCACTAAATTAGTATATAACTAATCATAAAAACTTAAGAATGGCATAATTCCATAAAATACCCTATTTTAGAATTTTCCATAATTTTTCCATAATTTTTCCCATTTATTTTTATTTAATAATACCGAAATATTAAAATATTCATTAAAATAATATTAAATTATAAAAATTACCAAAAATCATATTTTATTATTTTGAAACGTTACAGCGTGACAATTATTAACTAAAACTATTTATTTTCTTATATTTGTCTACGATATCCTTATCCATGTATCTAAATTCAGATATCGAGGGATTTGTATCCATATCGAGATAATTTTGCTTAAACTGTGTTTGTATCCGTATTCGTATCCGAGAAAATATTTAAACATATATTCGTAACCGTTACCCAAATATTAAAAATCATATGTGTATTTGAATAAATATATGCATCCCAATATTATCCAAAATCCAGATCCAAATATAACCACAATACATTTTTTTGAGATAGATATGACCATAATTCATACACACACATGTATATAAGAATAATGGAGAACAAAGGCCATGAGAAGGAAATCCTTATATGGTGGTGGTCAAAAGTCAACCATACACCAACTTTTTAAACGAATGACACCGTTCCTTTTCATCATCTAAGATATATATGCACCAAATTAACAACGTTCTTATAATTGAATATTCTACATCATAAGATCAATGTTTAAATGGTATTAGAATTACATGAAATTTGTTGTATGTATATAAGACATTTTAGACGGTAAAGATCAAGATGGTCGATGTTAATCGTCCAAGAAAATGATGTAAGATTGCCTCTTAACCACCGCTATAGAAAGTGGCCTTTGTCTTATATTATTCTCTCACACACACACATTAGGGTGTAGAATATACAATGCCAGCGTAAGAATTTCCTACAGTGACGGGACACATGTCAACACACTATTCATCGATCCGTGTCTCTTTAACCTTTTCACGATCCACAAAATTCTTGTATTTGTACAAAACAAAGTTGAATATGGACTAATGAATAATATGACGTCATGTGTCCTGTCATGTCAATATAGGAAATTCTTACAATGTCAATGTACACACACTTTAACACACTCTTTCTAATTTACTTATATTTATAGAGGAATGCGAGGGTCAAAGGTATAAGAGAAAACTCTCGTAGTGGATCAAACGGTCAACAAATATATCAACCTTTTAATGATCAGTATTGTTCATCTTGTTCGTTCTTTCACTCACATCGAAAAGCCACAAATTTGATGGTTTACCGGTAATAGAACATATTCCATAATCAAATCAACGGTCGACAAGTATAAAAATCATATGAAAATTGGTATAATATGCTCAAGGCCATAAAGATCAAGATGGATGATGTAGATCATCAAAAAAATTGTAGAAGTTGACTTTTTGACCAATATTGAAAACAAAACTCTCTTATACCTTTTGATGCCCATATTTCTCCTATTTATAATATACATTTATGTAAGTGTGCATATATGCCAAATATATCAAATATTATTTTAAACCAACACCCAATGGACAAACTTAACCAATTAAACCGAAAATACAAACCTTAAATCCCAACAACCAAACCAACATTTATACTTTTTATCAAAGTTTTTCTTTTGGCCAACGACTTTCTAAAACTGATGTAACTATTGAAAACTGGCCAAAAATATCCCGAACATGCCCAAACTTTTAGAGCTGGCCGAAACTTCTCAGCATTGACCAAAATTTTGAAAACAAACTGGAACTCTCCGAAATAAAATTTTTAACAGAACTATTACCCTCCAAACCCGACTTGATATAGTCGAAATTTCAACCCATGATCCTATCCCGCTTGAAAGGGATAGGATGAAACACATTTAGGGTGGTCCTGGTTGAACACAACTACACAGTTTATCAGCCTCTTAAACACTTCCTTTCAAGCTCTTAGGTATTATACCAACATACAAACCCATGGGCTTCCATGAAAGCATATTACCACTCAAAATGCAAAATAACAAACATGGTATTAGTAGAGCATTTATTAAGCAAAGAAGAGGTTAGATAAGATATTTCTTGTAGAATAAACATAAAGATATAAGGCTATTTCTGGACACCATCCAATAACCCTAAGGGGTTTGGATCCTATCTAACCAGGATTAGATAGGCTTGAACCCGTTTAGGGTGATCTGATTGACCCTAAAAAGTTGGATTTGGTTTGCTCGGCCTCACTAATAGAACTCATATGGTCCAAAAAGTGAAAACGCTTGCAATCCTAATCCAAACATATTTATGCATCTCGGCATATGCTTTCTAGCTTCTATCCTATATGGATAGACCTGCTTACGCAGATTATAGTCACACTCGAATCATAGTCGCAATCTCAATACTAAGTCTTGTAGCTTTCTTCCTTCTCTTTTTTAAAAATCTCAAGCAAATCAAACAACCCAAATAGATTTTTGGTAGATGCATCAAACAATAAGATTCTTCCCTTGCCTCCATGCATGTATTGTCATTCCATGAATTCCTTTTAATGCTTAGTGTCAAATTCATTAAGCGTTTAATGGTCGCAATCTCATTTCCTATTTTGGACCATTCTATATCTAAAAGATTCAGCCGCCTATCGACAAATCCATGGTTCCTAATTTCTTTATATCCATGTCAAAAAAAGACCTCCCCAGCCTTCATCTTTATAAGCATACATGTCCTATGGAATTAATGTCAAGTATTTCCAAAACCTAAAACAAGAAGATACAAGTACTCATTGTTTCCCTATTGTAGTTTATTTTCTCAGTCAATCAGAAAATAAAAGCTTCCTGATCTGAATTTGATACAGGTACTCATTGTTTCCCTGTTGTAGTTTATTTTCTCCTTTAAAGTTTATTTGATTGCACGGAAAATGATTTTAATCTCTTGCTTGAAAAAATTACTTTTATGATTGATACTCATAAAAGGCTTCCAAGTTGATTCCAATGCTCTTTTTTCCCAATCACTTTGTTTACTCCTTCAAAGTCTATCTTATTACTAGGAAAATGATTTCGATCACTTGCATTATTGAAATTATTATTTTTATGAATGGTAGTTTGAAAGAACTAGTAGAACTAGAAAACCAATTTATGATCGGCAAAAAATGAGTATGTTTCGTATTTCAAACAAGGACCAGACGTGAAATATCTATAATTAATTAAAATGGGACCCAATATAGATCAGGCATCATTTTACTTCCATAGATTCAAGCTATGGGGCAACTAAAGACCCCTATGGTATCAAGTAATTAGAATCCATAGTGAACAAAGAATAAATATTTTAAAAATTAGGCTCCTATGTTTGTTAAAGAATATTTCCAACTATGATTTCGGTTTTGAATTATTAACAAATTGTTACTCAATCAGTCAAAGTGGTTTTTTTTAATATCATTGTGTATGTGTGTTATGTACAGTGTGAGGGCGATTCGAAAACATGGATGGATGTGATACGAAAAGATATGGCCTCAATAAAAGTATATTGTTCGATATGAGTGAGTGAAGACGGGGGATTCATGTGCTGGACCCGGCGTGATTCTCATGTTAGTTCATGTAGCCTACCCATATGCTTGGGATAAAAGGCTCGGTTGTAGTTGTTGTTGTTGTGTTATGTACTGTGCAAGGGCGGTCCAAAATTTTGCATATTAGACGTGTGTGATTTAGGATTTCTCAGAAGTCATGATGGGAAAATCTCGTGGACCATTCTGAAATTCTATAGTGGATAATGCTTACTTTAGTACCGTGTAATATACCTTAAAATGTTTCCTCAGCCACTGCCTTTCTCTTGGTTGACGCTATGGGCCTCAAATTTAGCCTCTTTTCTAATCATGATTCCAAAATCTTCTACTTTATTTCTAAAAGCTAACTTATGTAATAAATTCTCAATTCCATTCCCTACATCTTCATATAATCCCAAACAAAGTCTTCTCTTGAAGAGGTGGCTTAGTTTCCCAAATCGACAAATCCATAGGTTCTTCAATAGCTAAATTTTATTTATTATTACACACTCCATGCGTTGCTAATTGTGGAATTGCCTGGAATTACGCAATCATCTAATTTTGATGTGAATTGCACGAGTAATTCTTGGTTACTCATTTATGGTACATTTATTATAATTTTCAAGAATAATCATGATGTTCTTACAGAGTTCTTTTATTTAATTAGTTTATTTATTATGATTTTTACTACAAGAAAATATATGCTTTGTTTCCTTATAGTTGTATGAAGGAATTCTCAAAAATGGTTACCTTTTAACAGGAACTAGATGAGGTTGAATTTTTTGGCTTAGAGGATGGTGAGATTTATGATCTAGAAGAGGGAGAAATTTTCGATTATGGTCTCTGCACTGGTTCCACTACAAAACGGTAAAAATGGGGGGGAAAGGGAAAACTTTTACAATTAGTCTGTGAACAATCACGCATGCATCCTGTGCTGATTATGGCTTCATGTTCATAGCATATAGGGAACTTATGAGCGACTGTAGAAACAAAAAGACTGCAGAGATTGTGCATCCTTCTCTTCCTCAGTATCACCAAGGTATATGCAATATCATGTTCTACTGTGAATTGTCTCCTATCTATTTCTTTGTATCTAAGGAATGAATGTAGGCAAAGATACAGAGAGTTATGAAGACAACTTACCAGAGAAAACATGTAGTGATGAGATACAGCAAGACAAAGCATCAAACAACGAAACAAGCGCTGAAGAGAATCATGCAGAGAAATCATCAATCAAAGAAACAAATATAGTAGAGTATCTGGCAAGGTTCGAGAACTCGGTCTCGGTCTCGGTCTCTCATAATTTTATTAGTTTCACTAGGTTTCGGTTCGGGTTTCGATTTCGACGGTAATACAACATACATAAGTGTAGATATATTAAATACTTAAATTTATACTTCTATATTACAAGACAATGATCCTAGTATTTAAAAATCCAACCATGATGCAAAATATATTGAAAAGTGTACTTAGATAAGTATTAATATAGGGTTTGGATTCACATTTTTACGGTTTTATAACAACAAAGGTCTACAATGATCACAATGATAGTAAAAATGGTATAAAAAATAAATTTTTAAAGGTTTTGGCCGAAACGAAATTGTATGGTAGGTTTCGTATCGGTCTCAGATGGTTTCGTATCGATCTCCACCGAAACCGATACGAAACCATCACGTATTCGTGGTTTCGGCCGAAACCTCGAACCTTGGTATCTGGATGAGAAAGTACCAAAGGAAACAAATCAAACCATGGTCGAAGAAAGTCTGCCAAATATGATGCACAAAGAGATGATAATAAATAAAGAAGCAATAATTGAAGAACCAAGTAGCAAAGGGAGATGCAACAACAATCACTCAAGTGAAGTTGGTTCGACTTCGCAAGAACCAACTTGTTATATTGACAGTTCTTCTGACTGGAGAGATGCCCAAATAAGGCGCATGAAGACTTCAAAGTATGTGACCACCACCTGCATCAGCGAAGAGAGAGCTGAGAGAGCTAAAAGAGGAAAGAAAACAAAGAAAGCCATGAAAGCTGAAGGAGCCAAGAAAACCAAGAAAGCATAAGCTTCAATTCAAGCTACAATGTCACAAAATGTTAGGCACAGGCTATTAGACATATTTGCATTATCAAAACAATGTCGAGCACTTTCCAGAACCCCAAAAAAAGGCAAGAACTAGTATTTAATCTTCTCTGCTGCTCCATTGTTATGCGGTGGCTTTATTTGAACCTTCCTTCTATTCCAATAATATGACCATGGATAGAACCACTGCTTTGCAATCTCATAAATCCTTTTTCTATGGTGAATTAGCTTGTGCATTGCTATTTTAATTTAGATGCTTATCATGATCCTACAGAAATGCTTCCTCGTTAAGAATTCCTTCCTCAAGGAGCAATATGATGCATAAGATGGTATTGTGGAGTCAAACTGAGCGAATTTTCGACATGCAAACCAACAATATTGAGCAAAAAGGATGGCGGGAAAGTACATTTTATAAAAAATTTGACAACTGCAGAGAATAAGAGTTGGTTGTAAAATGAAACAATAGAGATAGCATAGTTTGAGGTTGGCTCTCAGTTTTCTCCTTTCGAAAAGAGCAACAATACATATAAAGTATCTTAGTAATTTCAGTGCTTAAGTGAAATGTAGGAAACCTTCAACAATTAATGCAAATGTTTGTGCACAGTTAGCTCCTGAAAATATGAATGAAAACCAAAACTTACTGAAGAGTTCAGTAGATTGTAGAGGGTATAAATAATCGCCAGTCTAGCAAACAAACAAAAACCAGACTCTAGATAGTTCAAAATAATCAAGAGAGTACTCAAATAATGTTTAGTTTTATTTTTCCTCTTTTCTATTCTTGTATGTTGCATCTCCAATCAAGGAATTGATGAAACATATGACAAACATTGTCCAATTGCTTGTGCTAAGACTTTGAAGATCCTCGATGATCCCTCTCAACATGCTCCACGAGTAACACAGGATCTCGAAATGCTCTACTGCACTTGGGGCAAACATCAATTGTAACCCTCTGCTGTTGGCGGCCTTTATTGTGAGATTTTTCGACATGATCTACTAGAGAAGTGGCCGAGGAGAATCTTGCCGGACACTGGGGGCAATGCTCCACAAGACCATCTTCTGCCTTTTGGTTGGTTCCAATACTCAACCTCTGCAAACTTGATGCTGCACTTAATAAGCTCGAGTTCCACCATGATGAACCTCTGCTCGAAGAACCGGTATTAGGTTGCACTGCTTGGTTTCTCTTCAATAGGTTAGTAAAGGAAAACCCAGAATCTGCTTTCTTTGGACCGGGGCAGCTGTGGTCAGGCCCAAACCTGTGTTTCAAGCAGTGCTCATTGGTGCAGTCTTTGCATCGGATTGTGTTGGAGAAAGTCAGCAGTTCTTTGCAGCGAGGAACAGGGCATCGCTTCTTTTTGGTAGCTTTTTGATAGTTTGATGGGTCGCAGTCAGTGTTGGCATGAACATCCCATGTGATGTATGGGTCTTGATTTGGAACGAGACGAACTCCTTTAGCACATAATGGGCATATTAGGACTGTGATGTCGTTCTGGTTTGCATTTGGACATTGGTGCGTGTTGTAACTTCTATGCTGCAGACAAAATACCTGTAGATAATAACAAATTGTCATATGCGCAGTGTAATAATACATATACAAACACAAAAGCGATAGAATATTCTGCAGAATTTATGTTCATGGAGTATTGAGGTGAAAACACAAATGGAAGGGTTTCCTCGGTAATATAGCCTTTTTAACATCCTATATGTCCTGTCGAAACATGAAGGCCCTGTTTCGGAATGGAGTTTCTAAACTAGAGTTTCATAAAGTTAGCAAAATCCTAACTCCAAAATGCTAACTTCGCCCTTTTGGGATTTATTTTGGAGTTTGAAATAACTGCAAGTTATCTCAACTAACATAACCTAACACATCTCGACTCCAATCTAATCTAACTTGAGATAACAACATCTCTTACAGTTATCTCAACTCCAATCCATTCTAAATTTGTAAGCTCTAATTCCCCAAACACATCTCTTATAACATAACCATGGTTTATCCTTTTGTCCCTGTTTGGGAATGGAGTTAAGTTTTCTAAACCGGAGTTTCATAAGTTAGCAAAAGTAATCTCCAAAATGCTATGTTGTTGACTTTGCCATGTTTGACATCCATTTTGGCATTTAGATAACTATAGTTATCTCACCTCCAAAGTTGAGAGAATTGTGGTTATCTAAACTCCAATTTCTTATCTAAGTTTTCCAAACTCCGTTTTCCCACACACATCTCTTCTAACAAAACCAGCGTTTATTTTAAAATGGAGTTTGGGGCTTGCAAATCATAGTTTGCATCTCCTCTACGTCCACTTAAAAATTAACTCTAGTTATCCCAACTCCATACCCAAACAGGGCTTGCAAACCATAATTTGCATCCCCTCTACCTCCACTTAAAAATAAACTCCAGTTATCCTAACTCCATACCCAAACAGGGCCGAACACAATAGTTGAATTTATCTCTTCTTCGATGCTTATTATGTGCATTGTTTCTACAATTTGTATCACAAATGCTACGTTTCGAGTAATAATGTTGAGATCATACAATTCCAGTAATGTTTCGAGTTATAATATTTCGATCGTAGCCTCTACATAAGAAACCTCATGGCCCATCACTCTCCAAGGCTCACAAAACTATATATCTCATATGAATGCAGTTCTAAGAATTGGCCAAGGAATTCCATTATTCCAATATCTATAGATTATACGAACCAAATCATATAACAAATCAAAACAATACAGCATCATAACATTCAGAATTTTGTTTTTTCCATTGACATTTAATTAGGGCTAATGGGTAAATACTTGCTAAAGGAAGCTCTTTTCATGATCTATCTTTCCCTTCGATTAAAAACCCTTTGCTAATAATGCCAACAAACAAATAAAAATCAAATAAATGGGAAATTTTTGGGGTACCTTCTGGCAACGATCGCAGGTGAAGGGCAAGAAATCGATGAGCCTGCAGCCGTCGACGCTGCAGTGCTTCCCCAAATCGGGAAATTCCGGCGTCCCCATCTGCAAATAACGAATCTCGATTCGCAAATTTCGTGATTACAAGAAATATATGAAGATATCTTTTCGATTGGCCTCTCTCTCTCTCTTCTCTCTCTCTCAATTTGTATTTCGAAATCCTAGAAAAGGCTGGAGCTTTGGGACGAAACCGCGTTGAGAGAAAGCTCTAGAATTGGTTTGATAGACGTTGACTTTGTTGTCCATTGTTGTGAGGGATAAATTATTCATGATTTTTGAAGATTTTATTATTGATGATTGTCCAAAATTGCAGCATGCAGTTTTTTCACACAGTTCTTATTAAATCGGTTATTATATTCTTACTTCTAAAGTTCAAATGTTGTGCCGACTGTTTGATACCAAAGTTTATTAAAGCTAATGTCCAAATAATACAGTTCATGCATTTCATGTTCTCGCACAATCGTTATGATCTTTTGACAGCAATCATGATATGCATCCTCTTTCCAGACAACAATATTATGATTTCATCAAATATTACAGATCAGTGTGTATTGTATAGGTTATTCATATTTAAGTTATGGTTATTGATATTTAAGTTATATTTTCCTTTGTTTTGTGCAGCAATAGAATTGTGTTTCTATGTGTTTTTTGAATATTTCTATTTATTGGAGTACATGGAATTTTGTTTCCTCTTGGAGTGAGCTAATGAAGGATGGAAATGATGGGAAACAGCTCCCTGTTGCTACATTTAATTTACAACGTGAAGATTGATAATCTGTATGAAAAAATATAATTTCAGTATAAACAACGATTTATATGTTGAATGATTTCGCATGATCGTTTGACCCGAAAGATGGGAGGAGAGATTGTCCCACCGGACGTGCCAGATGTTGTAGAGTGTTTTTCGTTACCCCATTGAGATAGGATGCGCTCGCTTGTCTGGCGTGTACAGGTTCTCCCTGCCTAGGATAGGTGGCGGTTTTATTGATTGCGGGAATTCTAATTTCCAGCAGCCCTTGATAAAACCGTCGTTAATTACATCTCGCTTTGAGATAAGGGGACCTCCGATTAACAGGTCGAATAGGTCATGTGAACTCAGCGTGCAATATGCGCGCGTCGTGTTTTGAAAACAATTTTGATGATGTTTTGGTCATATCAAGGACTTGCGTAGTTTATGGGGGTCCAGCGTTTTGAGCGTGTTAGAGATCTCCGAGGAGGAGAAAAGAGAGAGAGGTGAGAGATGGTGGGCATCTCATTGAAGATATCCACCGACGGGGAACTCGTTGGGTATCCACATCGAAGGCATCTTCTTTGGGGTACCGCCGCGAGTATCTTCTTGGAGGTCCCCATGGACGGGTATCTCTTCAGGGATGCTCATTATGGGTACCTCCTTGCGGGATACAGACAGCGGACATTTTCCTTTGACGTGGATGTTCGAAGCGAACAATCCTCTCATGGGGATATTCGAAGTGGATGGTCCCCTTACGAGAATATCCGGAGCGGAAAATCCCCTCGCAGGGATCTCCGAGGGTGGAAAGCCCCCTTGCAGGGGCTTTCTTAGACGTGCGGTGATGAAAGCCAAAAGTTTTCATCGGGTTCAAAATCTATGTTTGCTTGGGATGAAAGCCATGAACTTTCATCCCAAAATTTCTTCCTTTATCTTGTTCTTCAAATCTGATGAAGAGAGCTTGCTTCTTTGTTTGATTTTGATATCGGGTCTTGGGTTCTGAGATGGCCTTTCTTCTTCAGATGATGGGTTTTCTTCCTATTGAACTATTTGGGGAAGAAAACGGGATGAGGGAGATGAGAGAAACCCAAAAGAGCTCGTATTTCTTTTGAATCTCTCTTAAGTAAGAAGAAGAAGAGAGAAACTTGCCTCTTTTGGACGACGGTTCCAAAACCCTAAAAAGATTGAGAGAATGAAAATTTTCTTTTATTTCCTCGTATGTTTGTGTTACATGCCCTTACAACTTTACGCATAGTCTTTTGAGCATTACATATCTAGATTTTTGCCTTTCTCATACCCCATGTGCACATCTCTTTGCACGTAAGCCACGAGCTTTACAACAATTGGATCTTTGCATATTCCTATTACATTAACATTCTACTTATTACATATTACATTTTTATTTATTTTCTCAGCATAGACCCACTTGATTTGGGTTCGAGCTCGGACCCACTTGATTTGTGGTCTCACTTGACTTGAGTTGGGTCTGGCCTTCGGTTTGATTTTGACTTTTGACTTCGGTTGAAGCGGTGTAATTTTTGAAACCCAACACCTTCCTTCCTTTGCATTAAACAGAAGAGATAAAGACGGTTTTCAAGAATTTAGGCAACCTATTAGTTAGTTATAAGGAGAACATAATAAACAATTTTATTAAGAGAAAATAAAAGAATAACATGCTGCGTTTTTGAACAATTATCCGTCATCATGGTGAACACACAGAATTTCCATTTGCGATTTTTTAGACAGATCGGATCATCACGGATGTTCTTTATTTCTTAGATGAAATAATTTGTTTTCAAGGCCTTGGTAAATCAGCCCAGTCCAATACTGAAAACCACAAACCCTAGAGCTGCCCCACTCCCCATATAAAACCTCATCTCATAAGCAAACCCTCCTCTCCCATCTTGCGCCGTTCTCCCAAAATCCATCTCTCTCTCTCTCAAAAACCCTAACGCAAGCATGGCGGATCGTGGTGCCGGCGGTGACCGTGGCGGTTTCGGACGCGGGTTCGGTAGAGGCCGAGGCGACAGGGGCCGCGGGGACCGCCGCGGGGGGCGTCGCGGCGGCCGCCGTGAGGAAGCGAAGGAGGAGTGGGTCCCAGTGACCAAGCTCGGCCGCCTCGTGAAAGCCCAGAAGATCAGCAGCCTCGAGGAGATCTACCTCCACTCGCTCGCTGTGAAGGAGTACCAGATTATAGACCAGCTCTGCCCCGGTCTCAAGGACGAGGTCATGAAGATCATGCCTGTCCAGAAGCAGACCCGCGCAGGCCAGAGGACCCGCTTCAAGGCCTTCGTCGTTGTCGGCGACAGCAACGGCCACGTCGGGCTGGGGGTGAAGTGCGCGAAGGAGGTGGCGACGGCGATTCGAGGGGCGATCATCCTGGCGAAGCTGTCGGTGATCCCGGTGAGGCGAGGATACTGGGGGAACAAGATTGGGAAGGTTCACACGGTGCCTTGTAAGGTTACGGGTAAGTGCGGGTCGGTGACGGTGAGGCTGGTGCCGGCGCCGAAGGGAGCCGGGATTGTCGCGGCAAGGGTGCCGAAGAAGGTGCTGCAGTTTGCGGGGATTGATGATGTTTTTACGAGCTCGAGGGGGTCCACTAAGACCCTTGGGAACTTTGTCAAGGTTCGATCTTTAACTTGTAAAATTGGATTTTTTTAGGGGGGAGGATGATTATTCCTGGAGAATAGCCAATACATAGTGCAAGAATTACGTTACAAAGATGTTTCAATATTTTACGTAGGTAGCATTCAATTTTTAAAATTTTGATGCACAAGACATCTCCCCGAATGTCTCAGACATGGAAATGCAATATTTGGCATTGAGTATATTGTTTAACAGATGTTTGCAGCACAAATGCATTGTGAGAACTTACTTTTTCAGGCTCATGTTTGTGTGAGTTGGTAGTGTCTCACACCAAAATAGGCATCAAAATTGATTGACTCGCCTTCTAAGTTGAGGTTTATTTTTTCCAACCTTGGAGTTATATGAGGTTTGTTGGGATTGACATTAGATGTGAATTCATCTTAACTTCCTTTTAACTTCCTTTTAAGATGAAGCAATTCTACCAAATTCTTTTTGTTGGCAATGAAATGTCAATCCTATTCAAATCTGTTTAGACCACACCAAGTCATATATGGATTATTCTAACCTGTTAACAAAATCCATATATGGACAGATTCTACATAAATGTTTGTATTGTCAAATTATTTGAAGCTCAACTAGTCTGGATCATGCATCGTACATAGAAGAATTTCGTTAGAAAAGGTTCAGTCATGCCTTATGTCTAGTAACACATTCTGTGCCTAAGATAAATGTCTATATTGCAGCAAAATTGAAATGCGATAAATCAAAGTGAAGGCGCTAGAATGCTTTGTGCAGCTCTGAGAGTTGATGTGCAAGATTTGTTGCACGTTTTGTGCTATTGATCATCTAATAAATCATTATTTTACTGAAATCTATTCTCAAAGCCGTTGGCTCTATTTTTGACTTATTTAGCTTGGTTACTTCTTATGAGTATATTATACTTGCACGAGTAGGTGCATGTAGTGGTAAGATTTTATTATACATGCATATTTGGTTTGGTTTAACTTTTCCATGCCCTATTTACTGCATTTAATTGAACCCATATAATTTTTTAGTGCCTGGAATATCCACGTTAGTATGTCCCAACTCCTAGGTAATTGTTTGGTGATAATGGAAATTTTCCTTGGTTTCTTCTATATTTTGAAAAATCTGGAATTATAAAATGATGGCAATTATAAAATTATTGTAACATGAAAGTTCTGCTTGATTTAGTAGTTTACTTTTTCAGCGCTATTTAGTTTATCTTATAGGTATAATAGCTTTTGGTGGCAATTGTTGAGAGAGAATTGTTCTTTGGAATAAGTTCTCCAATTGCCTTCATT